>OX638298.1:18071033-18671033 GCA_951812265.1 Taphrorychus bicolor
TCGAGGCGTTTCGTTAAAACCATGATTAATTACACTCTCTTGAATCCTGTTAAATTTCCTTTTATTGATAGGTGGTAGCCCTGGATAAGTTTCGTTGAATTTCCTGCATGTTCGGTTGATAATCTTGTTACATTGTCCATGGATTATAAATAAATTCATAATAGCGGCACTAGAATAATTATTATCTCTCTCCATGTGCAGAAACAACAAGTTAATCAGTAAGTTTTACACCAAATTCAAAAACAACTAATATATGACAACGATGTGACAGATGTAAAAATATCGGTTCTGTCAGAATTTTGCAACCAGTAACTTCAGTTAGATACCGGCGCCCCTAATGTTGAATTAAAATGGAATATGGAAATGCGCATTTGAAGAAATAAATGCTTATAAGTCAAAAACTGTTAGATTTAGGTATCATAAAATATACACTGATTTGTTCTAAATTGATTTACCTTTCTGCGCGAAGAATAATCCACAGGTGGTTGTATTTGAAAAAACGAACTTATGACGATTTTTCTTTTCTGACGAATGAAAGTTAATTGTGGCCCGCCCTGTAGGTTTTCGCCACTAACTGCCCATATGCTAGTAATGCACATAGTTCTGGCTAACAAAGTCCCCTCACTCACATCGTTAAATCTTTCGGGTCGTAAGATTTTAAATATTATTTTGAGTCTTATTTTTGAATATGAAAACATGAAATTATTAAATATCTGTGAAATGGTGTGAAATAGGTATAGGAATGTTAAAGTGATTTCATAAAGAAATCTATCAGGAATCCTAAAATTACTTTTAATATGTGGTAATCCAATTAAAAAACGAAAGTTGGTATTGTTTTTCAGCTGAACCGGCAACAGCGCAAAGGTGTAAATATTTTAGAAATAGAGTTTGGAAGCATTTATGGCCACACACAAAACTTGAAATAAATATGTGAAGCCGTTCTCCAGATACGTCTAAGGTACCATCACCGTGAATCACCCTGTATTTTTAACAGCATTTTTGGTTTACAGTTTTTGCCTTAAACTAAAATTAAAACTCACTAAACAGGTTCACTCATTTTTATCGAATAAGTTTTAACTGGGTTCAAAGTTCAAACCCTGGTAAAACTCATTTGACATAAATTATATTCATGTAAATGGAAAAAAAATAGATGAAAACGTTGATGTAACGTTTTATGTAAGTTTGATAGATACGTTGAATAAACGTTTAAGCAAGATTGATTAAACGTTTTAAGAAAACATATATTAAACGTTTTAAGAAAACGTAGATTAAACGTCTTAAGCAAACGTTGATAAAACGTTTTAAGAAATGTTGATAAAAACGTTGATTCACCGGACATAACTACGTTGAAAAAACGTTTGGTTACAGGCTTTTTTTAACGTTGAATCAACGTTTAACTGTTTACTAGGACTTAAGTGTAATAAATATACCCCAATAAATGCGATGTTAAATGTTCTTAATATATTATCAGTGAAACAAAGAATAATGTACAACGTATTTGTGTTTATTTATAAATTAAAAAATGAATTGCTACCACACCATGTATGTCAAAAAACAACCAACTTTAGCAGCGTTCATGATTATGGCACCAGAAACCGTTATAATTTTATATTGTCACATAGATATAATTCAGAACAAATGGCCAGTACCGTTTTGTGTAGGGGACTCTACGAGTTCAATTCTATGCCCTTAAGACATGTGCAACCTGAAATAGGTTTAAGATATCCATGAGGGGCTATGTATTGTCAAAATATTAGCTGTTTTTATTGTTATTATGATGACTGATCTAAAATTTACTTAGTATCTGCAATTGGGTTTGAATTTCATTTGTAACTTTGTTTGATGTATATAGCTACGGCTAAATGAATAAACTATTTATTTTATTTATTTTAAAAAGAAGTTGAATTGAAGTGAAAATAATAAGAAAACGAGCAACACAATAAACAATACTTTAAATTATTGCTTTCAGCTCTTTTGATAAAGCCCATTACAGTGAAATATCTCGCAAGAAAAAAAAACTTTTTGTAACCCTTTTTTAAGTAAGAATGAGTGGGTTAGAGAAAGATTTATAGGGAAAAAAGAGTTTAAAACAGAGTTGCAAAAATGGTTTTTGCATCATGTAGTTAGAAACGCGGGCTTGTAACCCATCTTTATCAAATTCTTTTTAACCATTCTTTTTTTAAATTGTCTTCAATTTAAACTGTTTTCGACATATTTTTGAGATTACATAAACTTTGCCTTCATTAATGAATTCCTGAGTTTAAGGTAATCGAAAATGCATTTACACTTGCATGACGTAATTCCAAAAACAAAAAAATAATAAACTATGTGTTTTATAACGAAAATTGAAATTTTCTTCAGAATATGATTCGAAGTAATTTCCCACGTTTTTTTTTTAAAGTGAGACTTTTTAGGAACCATTTTTTCGATTTCAAGCTTTTTGACAGTTTTTTTTAGATATTTTTTCTTTTACAAATGCCCAAAGATTTAGTTTTTTTTTTATTGAACTTCGTACCTTTATTTTAGAGCAAATCCATAAATTCTGTTTTAAATTTAAAAGTTCATAGGGGTATTTAAATTGACGAACAAACAAAAACATTGCAAAAGGAAGAAAACAAAAAAAAACTATAGTAACTTTTATAAAATAAATAATATAACAAAATTGTAGACTGAAAATTGAGCAAAAAACTCAATAAAACTCATTAAGTAAAAATCATAAAAACGTACATAATTTTTATTATAAAAAAATAAGTATTGGCCTGAATCCTTTCCAATAATAAATCACAATTTTAGGTATCTGATTTTTGTTTCAAATTTTCTTCCTAGTCCATTCCTAATACATAAAAAACCAATTTTTCTGTTCTAATATGTCTTAGATTCATAAGCAATTTTCAAATTTTCTGTGTCATTATATGTTAATAATACTTTTCTAAGTGTGTTTCTAATTATGGAAAAGAGCTTTATTGGGTATATAAAGATTTTTGAAAATAAATATTTGTAGGTATTAAAACAAAGACCAAAATTCTCACATTTTCTGATTCTTTGAATTTTAAAATTTAATTTTTTTGAAAAGTTTACAATTTTGTAAACTCAGAAAAAGTTTTCTTAAAAATATGCTATCTCTCACCAGTAGAACACGTTATATCTAGTTAATTTAGGTTAGCTCAGGTTAATTCCTTTTAGCTCTTTTCATAAAGCCAAATATTACAGTGATATGTTTTGAAAAAGTTTTTAAATAATAACGAGTGGGATAGAGAGACTTATAGAGAAGACAGCGATTAAAAGAGAGATGCATAGATCTTTCTTTTTTGCATTAGTGCGAAAGGCTGGCCCGTCATATCGAGGATGGTGGAGTTAAATAGTAACTTTCTAGCTTGAATCTATTTATGTTATTTTCCAGGATTTTTTTTTTCAATGGCTAATTTTATTATAAACTCGGAAGAAACAAACACAATTAACGAATATGTATATTGTTATAAAAAAACTTATTTCTAACATTTGATAGATAAAAAAAAAATTTAAAGTGAAATATCTCGCGAGAAAACAAAGTTTTTGAAACCATTTTTAAGTAGAAATGAGTGCGACAGAGAAAGATTCATGGAGAAGGCAGCCTTAAAAAGAGAGATAGATCTTTTTTTTTTAATAGCCCAGAATCAAAACAAAACCAACCTTGTTGTGTTAAGTATTTGGAACTGATTATAGTTTAGCTATATGTATACTTATATTTTAGCCTTAAGGAAGACGTCAATAAAGGTTGAAAAGTTAGCAATTGCGCAAAGTAAAACGTTTTTTTTATGTCCTTTATCCGTTATTCATCTGCTATATTTGTGATACTTTATCATCACATTTTTTCAAGTGAAATTCCTCATATTATGTGGACGTAAAATTAAAATTTTTGGCCGCCCCTAAATTTGTCCGCCCGGGTTTTTTGTACCCGTTTGCCTTTAGATAGGATCGCCCCTGATTACACTCTAACCTCTCCAATATGACATATTGATTAGCTTCGTATGACTTTCCATCTGAGTTACCATTTTTAAGTTATTTTTTTTTAATTACGAACCTGGAAACTTTTTTCATAATTTTTACGCCTTTTTATTCCCACTATAAAGGCCTGTTACATAATAGGGTTTATCCACGACCATACTATAATAATCACATTATTCTTGTACATTCTCAAGATTAATACTAATCATTATTCACTAGTGAATAATAAACATTATTCACAAGTGAATAATGAGTTGTCATGGAAACGAAACATGTTGTAGGCAACTGGCGACTCAAAAAGTAAACCGCCCTATAAGTGAAATCGGTACTTACCCCTGGTTCATTCAAATAATTATCCTTCTATTAGGATGTATTGAGACAAATGTAGGTTGCGCTGTCTCTTTTTTATTAAAAGATTTACATTTTACTAAAAAATACTTGAAATAGGACATAAAATGAAGTAATTCACCATCCACCCTCGTAGCATTGAAATGAACATGCACTGGCGACTAGACTATCATCTATCTGACGCCTCAAATTCGGAATGACGTAACCCTGTAGTCGTGTCATTTTTCAGTTGTTTGAGTTTTTAGTTCTTAGTTTGTTAAAATCAAGTTAAAAATACGGATTCGGAACAGTGAAAATTCAATAAACGGCACTCCCCCAGACATTATCGTGTCCGCAAAGTAGCAATGTTAAATTTACTTCCCGAAAAATCAAGAAATCTGTACATGAGCACTTAAAAGACGTTCATGAATTGGAAGCATACAAGAAACATACATCCTTTTTCGGAGTCCGTTCTTTTGGTATACTTCACGGAACTAGCAAGAAGTATAAACCGACTTCATTATGGAGCCAATATTCCATGTTGAAAAGTACCTTAACTTTAAATCATGAAGTTATATAGTACTGAAAACTACACAAAATTGCGCGCCTTTTTAAAACGCAAATCGGAAGGATTCCATCCGAAAAAAGCAAAGATATTTTGGAGCAAGCGATTTAAAATATCTCTAGACAAAGGTATGTACATTATCTACAAATTTACTTAATTCCTACACGATTTTATTATTTTGTAATGTTCATAGATAGGTGGCCCTTGTAATGGGAATAATGAGAACCTGCCGAGGTGGTGAGCTTTGTTCAATGTGGACTGAAGATATTCAAGATCTTGATAATAAATTGTTAGTAACAATTTCAAATACGAAAACAAAAATCGTAAGAAGATTTATCGTGCCAGAAAAATTCTACCCGCTATGCAAAAAATATATGGATTTGCGTCCGAAATATCTAAATAACAAGGCATTCTTTTTAAATTACCAGAATGGCAAGTGTACACGGATATCATTTTAAGTCGCTCACTCGATTAGCAGCTTTTTTGTTACACTTTTTAAAAATTTGATACATGGAGGTCATGTGGCATCTAAGACCGACCTCGGATCCAGGGCTAGCGAATTTATTGGCTGCTCGGTTTGACAGGTACGACGCCATCTTCATTTCTCTTAAATGAAATCACACATATATTTACCCACAGTCTAATAGAGCTAAAGGAGCAGATTACAGAAATATAAACTTCGTGTATCTACCTCTAGACATTTCGATTATACAGGGTAGTAAAATTGTTGAATTTCGAAAATCATTTTAAGTCGCTCACTCGATTAGCAGTTTTGCCTGTTGCACTTCTTAAAAATTTGATACATGGGGATCATGTGGCATCTAAGGCCGACCTCGGATCCAGGGCTAGCGAATTTATTGGCTGCTCGGTTTGACAGACACGAAGCCATCTTGATTTTTCTTAAATAGAAACACATATATTTTTACCCCGAGTCTAATACAGCTAAAGGAGCAGATTGCAGAAATATATAACTTCTTATATCTACCTCTAAGCATATCGATTATACAGGGTGGCAAAGTTGTTGAATTTTTAAAATCATTTTAAGTCGCTCACTCGATTAGCAGTTTTGCCTGTTGCACTTCTTAAAAATTTGATACATGAGGGTAATGTGGCATCTAAGGCCGACCTCGGATCCAGGGCTAGCGAATTTATTGGCTGCTCGGTTTGACAGACACGACAAAATCTTGATTTTTCTTAAATCGAAACACACATACCGGGTGTCCAGCAGAACCCTGGATATAGGAGATTAACATGGGAAATCGGTTTTTATTTTTTTGCGCCTGTACGGTTGATTTGATTGAAAAACTTTTAAGAGTAAAGTTGTAGAGCTTATGGTCAGCTATCATCCTGTAATTTTTTCAATACCACAGTTTTGGCTATTTTTTGGAAAAACGCCTCGAAAAGTGCAAAAAATTGAATTTGGCGCGTCACCCCCACCATGCATGTGCAGTGTCGCCAACATAATAATTTCTTATGTCAGACTCAGAGCCGATTTTCCTTTCTTATTTATTTTGAGGGACTATCATGTAGTAATTAACGTGATTATGCAAAGAAAATTAACTGAAAACCTGACGATAATGTTCTTAAATTATAGGTAAGTAAAAGTTACGTTTATAATTATCATAATTAGTAAAAGGAAAATCATTCCAATTTGTGTATGGCTGGTTGTCTAATTCATTTTAGTTTAGCAATACGACAACCACGATGACATGACAATTTGTCTCTTGTCACCAATTAAGGGTGTTCGTTGTTGTTGTTATTGAGTAATATTGAGGTGAATTCATCTATCTCCAAATGTTTTACTTCAAAAGTGTCTATTTTGCAGTGCTGTGTGACGCCAGGCCCCATCCTGCATGTAAAAAACCCTTGCTAAGTACTGGACTCTTCTATGACAGACAAAATCTCATTGGAAAACCAAATACAGTGCGCCCCAAAATGCCAATCCACACATTGACCACTTCTCGACGTTGGTCTCGGTTGTCCTGCACTGTATGTGGATTTTAGAGAGTCCAAACTCATTAATTTTGTTGATTTGAGGGACCCATTAATCCAAATTAACATTCATTGGTGGAACAAATGTTTATAGCAAATAAGCAAGACCAGTAAGCAGATAGCGATGGATGTTTGATCTGCTAAGACCAGTTTCTTTCATGTTTTATCTATGTATCTGGAGACTATAGTGCCTGTGAAAAAAACTCTTTTCAGTGACGACAAATCTTGCCAAACTGGCCACAAACAACTTGAAAAACTGGCCAAAAATTGTTTTCATTCCAATCGATTGCTGCTGAATATGGGCAAGACACAGAGGATGGTGTTTGCATTGAGGGAGATTGGAACTGTAAATGACCACGTATCCCAGGTTAAATTTCTTGGGGTTCTTGTGGATGAGAGCACCAAGTGGGATTTACACACTGATAACTTGGCTTCAAGACTCAATACAAGTGTGTGCCTGCTACGTCAGCTTTCAGATAGGATATCTTGTACGGTACTTAGATCGGCTTACTTTGCATCTTTTCATGCATGGCTCTCTTATGCTGTAGTTGTTTGGGGCCACGCCTCGCGGCTAAGCGTTTGTTCGGACTTCAGCGAAGAGCGGTCAGATTGTTGGCTGACCTGGGCTACAGGGATGACTGCAGAGCGCACTTCAGAGAGCTAGGCATACTAACCCTGCCCTCCATGTTTATATTGGAGAATTTGCTGTTTGTGAAAAATAACATGTATCTGTTTTCTGCTTAGGAGGACATGCATGCATACCTTACTAGAGGCCGAAAAAATTTAATAACCTCATATTGTCGTTTGAGAAGGTGTCAGAATGGTCCTGGCTACTGGGCAGTAAAATATTTCAACTGCCCATAAAAATTAAAGCGTTGACAGTGGATAGTTTCCGAAAGGAAATTAAGCAAATTTTAATGGTAAATGGTTTTTATTGTGATGAAGAGTATTTTAAGTATTTTAATCAAAATTATTAATTTTTTTTCTTCTCTCTGTATAGTCTATTTTAGGATGTTGACTGTAAGCTGTTAGTATTAAGTAAATAATGGCATCTGGACTGAATTTATTTAAATTTAATATGTAGACTATTCTATTTTTGACGTATGTACATTGCTGTTTTGGTGATTGTAAACATGAATAAACGTGAATTGAATTGAATTGAATCTTAATAAAGGTGATAGTGTTTTTATAGGAATAATTGTTGTTATCTGTGTTATTACCTAAATTTATGTTACATTTCTTTTTCATGTCCACTTGTTAATTTCTTCCGTTAAGAAATTTATGTATAGATTGATTATGGAAATATACTTATTTTGGTACTTGTTGCATCCACTTTTTCACACACAATTTCCTCGAAATAAAAATGTAATGTATACAGAAACCTTGTATTTATTGATATTAAAAGTAAGGAAATTAGGAACCATTTTGTTGATACAGTGTAAAATTTTATTTTTATTATGTCTTATTTAAATGTTTCATTAGTTATGAATTTTGAGGAGAGAAAACTTGTTTTAAAACAATACTGGGCTGGTAATTCCTTTGCTCAAATTCGAGACAACATTGCTGCATTGTTTGCAAACCAATACCAGCATGCAGTTCACTTCAGGCGGTGGTTGCTTGTTTTGAGGAAACTGGGAGTATTAACCCGATATGTTCCTGTGAGCGAAAGCGACGACTTCAAGCTGGTGCGGCTCCAGAGGATGAAAATGTGGCAAAACTTGTTGTTCTTGCTACAGTAAACGATGATCCTTCCAAGAGTATTCGACAGATTGGCCAAGAAACTGGACTTAGTAGATCGACCATCCATAATTATCTGCAAAAAGAAGGTTTTGAAAGCTACAAACAAGAGAACCATCAACAACTCTTACCGACCCACCTTTTCCCCCCAATGGAGTTTTGTAAAATCCTGACCGAAAAAATTATTGCAGCCCCAAGATTTGTTAGAAACATTTGTTTCACGGATGAATGCTAATTTGGATTGACTGGCTCTTCAAATCAATAAAATGTTCGGATTTGGGCACTCCAAAACCCACATATAGTGCATGACAATCGGGACCAACGTCGAGCAACTGTAACGTGTGGATCGGCATTTTGGGGCGCCATGTTATAGGTCCATTTTTCATTGATTGCAGTTTGAACGCCAACAAATATGGCAATATGCTTCGCAATGACATTTTGCCTGCTGTAGAAGCCATCCAGCCATTAGAACGGGTTTTTTACATGCAAGATGGAAGATTTTGAACAATTTCTCTGATGTGCCACATCTAGTCCTGTATTTTATTTATTTGTTTATTGTTCTTGTTTACCTCTGTGTTTGATGTTATACACATGGGTGGTTATTCACTTTCTTTGTAGTATGTAATTAAATGGTTCTTTTAAGAGCTGCTAATCCGTATTTTCTTTTCGCCAATTCCACGATAACTCATTTGTAGAGTACAATCACATTTCAAGCTTGGTTCTTGGTTTGCCCAACAAATGTACCCACCACCCAACTCGCCGTCCTTAATAATTCTGAACATTAACCTAGCTTTACCAATGACAAAGACAAGAGACATATCGTCGATCCGTTGTCTGGTGCTAATCTAAAATGAATTAGACAACCAGCCATACACAAATTGGAATGATTTTTCCTTTTACTACTTATGATAATAATAAACGTAATTTTACTTACCGTATGATTTAAGAACATTATCGTCAGGTTTTCGGTTAATTTTCACTGCATAATCACGTTAATTATTACATGATAGTCCCTCAAAATAAATAAGAAAGGAAAATCTGCTCTGACTCTGACATAAGAAATTATTATGTTGGCGACACTGCACAAGCATGGTGGGGGTGACGCGCCAAATTCAATTTTTTGCACTTTTCGAGGCGTTTTTCCAAAAAATAGCCAAAACTGTGGTATTGAAAAAATTACAGGATGATAGCTGACCATAAGCTCTACAACTTTACTCTTAAAAGTTTTTCAATCAAATCAACCGTACAGGCGCAAAAAAATAAAAACCGATTTCCCATGTTAATCTCCTATGTCCAGGGTTCTGCTGGACACCCGGTATTTTTGCCCCGAGTCTAATAGAGCTGAAGGAGAAAATTACAGAAATATATAACTTCGTATATCTATCTCTAGGCGTTTCGATTATACAGGGTGGTAAATTTATTGAATTTCGAAAATTATTTTAAGTCGCTCACTCGATTAGCAGTTTTGCCTGTTGCACTTCTTAAAAATTTGATACATGGGGGTCATGTGGCATCTAAGGCCGACCTCGGAGCCAGGGCTAGCGAATTTATTGGCTGCTCGGTTTGACAGACACGAAGCCATCTTGATTTTTCTTAAATAGAAACACATATATTTTTACCCCGAGTCTAATAGAGCTGAAGGAGCAGATTGCAGAAATATATAACTTCGTATATCTAACTGTAAGCATTTCGATTATACAGGGTGGCAAATCTGTTGAATTTCGAAAATCATTTTAAGTCGCTCACTCGATTAGAAGTTTTGCCTGTTGCACTTCTTAAAAATTTCATACATGGGGGTCATGTGGCGTCTAAGGCCGACCTCGGATCCAGGGCTAGCGAATTTATTGGCTGCTCGGTTTGACAGACACGACGCCATCTTGATTTTTCTTAAATGGAAATATATATATTTTTACCCCTAGTCTAATAGAGCTGAAGGAGCAGATTGCAGAAATATATAACTTCGTATATCTAACTGTAAGCATTTCGATTATACAGGGTGGCAAATCTGTTGAATTTCGAAAATAATTTTAAGTCGCTCACTCGATTAGTAGTTTTGCCTGTTGCACTTCTTAAAAATTTCATACATGGGGGTCATGTGGCGTCTAAGGCCGACCTCGGATCCAGGGCTAGCGAATTTATTGGCTGCTCGGTTTGACAGACACGACGCCATCTTGATTTTTCTTAAATGGAAATATATATATTTTTACCCCGAGTCTAATAGAGCTGAAGGAGCAGATTGCAGAAATATATAACTTCGTATATCTATCTGTAAGTATTTCGGTTATGCAGGGTGGCAAAGCTGTTGAATTTCGAAAATCTTTTTAAGTCGCTCACTCGATTAGCAGTGTTCCTGTTCCACTTCTTAAAACTTTGATACGTGGGGGTCATGTGGCATCTAAGGCCGACCTCGGATCCAGGGCTAGCAAATTTACTGGCTGCTGGGTTTGATAGGTACGACGCCATCTTAATTTTTCTTAAATGGAAACAAACATATATTTACCCACACTCTAATGGAGCTGAAGCAGCAAATTACGGACATATAAAACTTCGTATATCTTTCTCTAAGCATTTCAATTATACAGCGTGGTAAAATTGTTGACTTTCGAAAATCATTTAATGTCAAATTTAGTAATCTCAAATGACAGTCTTTTGATTTAAAATATTTAAAACATTATTATATAACAAAATAAGATAAATGTATGAGGCAAATAATTATATTGTATTTTTCCCTTTTATTGCTTACCATATCCGGGCGCAATAAACTCACTTAAGTCTCGTCAATATATTAAGTTAAGTTGGTAGAACTTCACAGGGTTTCTTAAAAGCATTCAAGAAAAGCAAACAATATTACAGTTCAATACTTTTTCTACAGCACGCATTAAAAATGTTTTTTTTCTATTAAAATTGAAATATCTATTAATACCTTTTAACCCTCGGTTAAAAGACATTTACTTTCAGTCCTAGTGCCTTAAAACGCTATTTTTAACAGTTCATTATTGGGTTAAACGTTGAATTTTCAATGCGATTGTAGAAAGAATGATTTTCGAAATCCAACAAATTTACCACCTTGTTTAATCGAAACACTTAGCGATGAACATTTGATGCTATATATTTCTGTAATCTGTTCCTTCAATTCTATTAAACTGTAATTAAATATATGTGCGTTTGATTAAAAAAAAAATCAAGATGGCGTCGTATCTGTCAAACCTAGCAGCCATTAAATTCGCTAGCCCTGGATCCGAGGTCGGCCTTCGATGCCATACGAACCCCATGTATCAAATTTTTAAGAAGTGTAACAGAAAAACTCCTATTCGAGTGAATCACTCAAAATTATTTTTGAAATTCAACTTTACCACCCTGATACTCGAAATGCTTAGAGATAGATATACGAAGTTATATATTTCTGCAATTGGCTCCTTCAGTTCCATTGGACTCTAAGTAAATATGTGTACGTTTCCATTAAGAAAAAATCAAGATGACGTCGTTCTTGTCAAATAAATTCAGCAGCCCTGGATCCGAGGTCTGCCCTAGATGCCAGATGACACCCACGTATCAAATTTTTAAGAAGTGCAACAGGAGGAACTAATCTAGTGAGCGACTTAAAATGATTTTCGAAATTCAACAACTTTACCACCCTGTATAACCGAAATGCCTAGAGATAGATATACGAAGTTATATATTTCTGTAATTTTCTCCTTCAGCTCTATTAGACTGTGGGTAAAAATATGTATGTCTGCATTTAAGAAAAATCAAGATGGCGTCGTGTCTGTCAAACCGAGCAGCCAATAAATTCGCTAGCCCTGGATCCGAGGTCGGCCTTAGATGCCACATGACCCCCATGTATCAAATTTTTAAGAAGTGCAACAGGAAAACTGCTAATTGAGTGAGCGTCTTAAAATGATTTTCGAAATTCAACAAATTTACCACCCTGTATAATCGAAATGCCTAGAGGTAGATACACGAAGTTTATATTTCTGTAATCTGCTCCTTCAGCTCTATTAGATTCTGGGTAAATATATGTGTGTTTTCATTTAAGAAAAATCAATATGGCGTCGTACCTGTCACACCGAGCAGCCAATAAATTCGCTAGCCCTGGACCCGAGGTCGGCCTTAGATTCCACATGACCCTCATGTATCAAATCTTTAAGAAGTGCAACAGGAAAACTGCTAATCGAGTGAACGTCTTAAAATGATTTTCGAAATTCAACAACTTTACTACCCTGTATAATCGAAATTCTTAGAGATAGATATACGAAGTTACATATTTCTGTAATCTGCTCTTTCAACTCTATTAGACTGTGGGTAAATATATGTGTGTTTCCATTTAAGAAAAATCAAGATGGCGGCGTACCTGTCAATCCGAGCAGCCAGTAAATTCGCTAGCCCTGGATCCGAGGTCGGCCTTAGATGCCATACAACACTGATGTATCAAATTTTTAAAAAGCGTAACAGAAAAGCTGCTAATCGAGTGAGCGACTTAAAATGATATCCCTGTACGCGACAAAGAATTGGAATCAATAAATTTTGTGCAATGGGTTAACAGATCGCAATGTTAGCGCAAGCTTATTCGTCACACAATTTCCGCAGATTATCAGCAACCTTTCTAGTTGACTCTGGAGAAGATATAACGGCATTAAAATGACACACAGATGACTCATCGGAAAATCGAATATCTACAGCAAAGAAACTTTCTAAATCTGTATTGAAATCATCCTACTCACACTCTCCACCGACTTCTTCTGATCAAGCGCCTCGAGCCTGTACTTTACCTCATCTAACTTTATTTCAAGTAGCAATACCAACTATTGCAATATAGATAACTCCTTTCCGCCCATCAAATTTGAACACTGTTCTAACATAAATGTTAATATAAATAAATAATAAGTAGATTAATTCACTAAGTACTGATTCATAATGTCACAAAGATGCAAAAAGACATAAAATTGCAGCGTCCTTAGAAATGGTCGGCCGATGACCGGTTTAGTAACCAAGGAATAGTTGACCCAAATTTATAAATCATAGATCGTAAATTTGTTCAACAAGTGGGTACTTCGAACCGCTGATTGACGTCATGGAAAAGAACGTTGCAATGCATTGGAAAAAAGTGCTGACGAAAAGAGAAGTAAGCTCGAGGATTTTTGGGCGAGCGATGAGAACTTGCTCGGTGGCTTGCACGTAGGCAAGACTCCAAGATTCTTTTGAAGTTCGGGTTGATCCTTTTGGGGGCGTTACGTCAGATAGACGAACGACCACCCGTCGAAGAGTAATTAAGTGTTTTCCCAAAATTTGTTATCGACGGAGTACAAAGAAGAAAGTTGTCCTAGAAGTCCTTGTTGTCCTAAGAGAAGCCACGGGTACGCATAGGAGTACCCCTGAAGTACGTTAAATTGGTTGGCACGATACGGTCCTTCTCTACACTTGACCTAGGTAAGACCCTTTTGTTATAACGGTGTTTGTTTTCATATTAGTCATTTCAGTTAAGTAGTTAGGGTAATTTTAAGGCACAGAAAATAGAAGTTTACTTGAATCTCCTCTTCTTATTTTAAATATAAACCCCCCATATTTTTTGAAAGCCCCTATTCAGTGAGAAAATCAGCATAGGACCCTTCGGGGGAGGTAACGACGACCCGGTACCCATTTAAAGATTAGAGATTTAAAGCGTAAATTAACGCGACAGTCAAATATAGTAATATTCTACAATTATTTGAATCCCATCTTCTTATTTTAAACGAAATCCCCCATATTTTTACATTTTCGTGACAATAATAATGGGTATATGTACTTCGTTTGGAATTTGAATTGTTAATTTCCTATCTACTGGCATGTACTTTCACAGAATCTCAATTCAAAAACACATTCATAAATTTATCGAATCCAATTGAATATTTGTGCGGTTATCTGACAATCTCAAATCCCAGAGATTGTCAGAAATTATAGTTATGCTTATTAATAAGATTACGAAACTGCCTGAAAGTTTCTTATATAGGACTTTCTTATTTCTACAGGAATTTGTAAACCCATTTCAATATTTTTGATTTATACTTACTTTAATTACGTTTTCTCTGTTGAAATATGCATAATTAAGTGTATTATTAGTTCCTCCATGGCAACTATTCTATGTTGAAAACGCAAATAGAAAGTAACACAAGCTTATGTTAACTTTGTTGTGTGATTTAGTGAGGTGTCAATTTGTGCGAATACACCCTGTATTTTTATTTTATTATTGTTATGTAATGACATTGTCAATAAAGGTTACCTAATACTTGGCACATAAATAAACAAAAAATTTCTATAAATTTTACTGGCTTTTAAAATTGTGAATTATCTTTTTTGCCCTTATAACGTACAATATTTGAGAAAACCCGGAATGTTCGTCGTAGATAAAGTATAGTATTCTACTAGCATTTAATGACCGTTATTCTCTCGGGCAACTTGTGCCACTCGCTTCGCTCGTGAGCTCAAACATTACCCTCGAGAATAATGACTCTCATTAAATGCTTGCTGTAGATACTATTTTAAATGTGTCGGCCAAATAAATCCATCATTAAAGCTTTCTATCTCAGCCCAGACCTGTTCATATATACCAATGTTAAATGCTTGTGCTGTATTACTTTAGTACGTATATCGGCCTATTACATTGCCTACATTGTTTTCTCTTTTCTAGAGAACAATCCAATTATAATTCATGTAACCAGATAATACTGTCCATCTCACAACATCTTAACAAGTTAACAGCTTACGTAAAATGCATATGAAAGCTCGCTAAAATTCGGCTAAAAAAATAATTCTTTTAAATTATGAAATAAAATTTTCAGGCTCGCATTTAAAAAAATTAACTGCCTATAATATGTCATATTAGAGAGATTATAGAGTAAAAAAAAATTTTTAATCTTAATTTGTTGTATCACAGTTAGTTTTCGAAATAAAAAAGATTGAAGTTTTTGGCAATATTTAGATTTTTTAATATTTTTAAACCATTCAAAATTCGGTAACAATGTAGAGAATTTTGAAAAAGGAAAACTTTTTGCTAAATATCTCCGATTTCGTAACTAAAGCCGTTTTGGAGATAGCAATACTGCATGTACTTAAATAAGACCAATAAAGAAATATAACCAATCAGTATACCTAAGAAAATACATATGCGATTGTAAGAATCAATACTGAACGTAAAAACTGTATTGCTGCATTGAAAATGTGAATTTCTTTTTCTTTCTCATAATGCGTGTCTCATTGTCATTGGGACATTCCAGGTATATTCGTTATAATTGAAGAATACAACATTCTGGTTTTTAAGATACAAATAAAAATTTTGTTTTTTTTTAGATATTTAAGAATCACTTAAAGTTTCTGGATTTTGCGGATTATCGGATTATTTGGCCAGATATTAAAGAACTAAAACCACTCTCTCAGACATTTTTGTACTCTATAACATCCTAAGAAATAATTACTACACGACGTTTCAGATTTCTAAAACCATCATCGTCAGGTTTTTATATCAAGTACGTACCTGAAATGTTTTTTGCAAATTTTAAATCGGCCTTTAATTTTGAACTCAATGACATGAATGATATGATATGAAAAAAAATATTAATTTACGAAGTTTTGACATTAAAACGCCACTTCCAGATATTTTCTCTAATTTCGATTTTGCAACATACTTCAAAGACAATTAAATTATGAAGTGTTGCATTTTCTAAGGGAACTAATTTATTGAATAAAAAATATTATATTTGTTATATCCAAGGAGAAACAATTAACAATTGAACAAATGCTTTTTATTTTTTAATATTAACTAGAAATTACAACAAATTAATCTCATTAAAAGCAAAAATTATCATAGCAATAAAAAACATTTAAGAAAAAATTAAATTAATTAAAGACAAACAAAATTAAAGAAATTGTTCCAAATGTCTCTCATCTTTCAAAATACACCTTTTACAACTTTAAAAAAAAAACAGCCTGTTTAGCTCGTCTAAAAGAGTTTCTATTATCCGATTAGTAGTAATTCGTTTATAAATAATTGCTGGTATATAAACATAAACTTTATTTTTCAAGTCACCCAGAAAATAAAAATCTATCGGCGTCAGATCCGGTGATCGAGCGGGCTAGTTAATGGGACTGTTGTTGACGATATAACGATTATTATGAAACCATATTCCGTTTATATTAAATTTACAATTGTTTTGCAGAATTTGATTTTAAAACATTTTCAGATACCGTTGTCCATTTTTTGTGCAGTAGAAGATAAACGGACCAATTACATTATTTTGAATTGATGCTATTATTTGATAATCTCTAACGTCATTGGTGTTTAAAGCGCCAAAGTTCTCTCGGACAAATTCTCTCAGGGTAAGCTTATGCATAATTCAATTGTTCTTGTTCAAAATCGAAATTACAGAAAATATTTGTAGGTGTTGTTTTAATGTCGAAAATAAATTAATATTTCTTGACGCATATCATTGTGTTCACAATTGAAGACCGATTTAAAATTTGCCATAAAAAGTACAGATCCGTATATGAAATAACGGAGAGAAATCTGAAACGTCGATAGCAATTATTTTCAAAGAATGTTGTAAAGCACAAAAAGTGGCTGTGGGAAAGTGCTTTTAGTTATTAATTATCTGGTCAAATAATCTGACAATCTCTAAAATATATATTGATTGTTTTAATTGTTTCTTGATATCTAAAACCAAAAATTGTCTGAACTGTTTTAACGTCAAATCGAGATGAGCATGTCATTATATAAAATATTCCCAATTTACCGGTGCATTGTAACTTCAATTATAACAAAAATACTTGTAGTGTCCGCATGAAAAAGGAACACACTATATCTTTTATTTTTAAGAATTTTTATAAAAAAACGCAAAATGCGAGACAAATGGCCTATCGGTGACATCATGTGCGACACACTAAAGAGTTGATATAAAAAGCGGGACATGTGGTGACAACCTTATATTTACCCGGAAAAGATCTTTTTTTAGACACAGTGCATGTTATACTTTGATATACTTAAAAGACATTTCTAAGGAATGTTTTTCTATTGGGAAAAAAGTGAGTATTTGTTTTCTCCTGTATGATTTGTTATTGGACGTTTCAAACACTTTGACACGTTGTATTTCAAAAACACTACTTTTGTGAATATATAAGCATAATTTTTGCGACTTGGGGTTCTTGATAACTCCAAAGTTTGGCAACTCCTTTCTGAAACACCATGTGTTATGCAGAATAATGCTTGATTATGGAAATTTAATGACTAAATGGTACAGGTCAGAAATGTAGAGGGCGACTCTATTAAATTGTCTTTGAGAAAACTGTATTACCGTAATATGTTATTCACCATCGTATCAAGATTTTAGCTGTGTTCCCCATGCATAACACTGAAGAAAAGCTTTTTGTTATTTACGGCACATCCTAAAGATACGTCAAACTGAAACATAGGTGAGTAGGTATACGGGGTGTTCATTAGAAAACTTCATCTAGCAGGTTATGAAATTTTGTCAGAAAAGGATGACATAATCAAAGTAAATGGACTCTTGTCCATTCACTCTATAATCCACCTCAGAATGAGAATGCTTTATTTTTGGAATTTTTTAATAGTTACCTTGATAGAATTGGTGTGTTTGATTTGTTAAATCATAAAACAATGGATTCTCTCAAATGGTTGATTTTCCTACACGTATTACTAATGTAAATGTAACGCTTATCGATTATGTTGTAACTTTATAAAGCTTTTCATTATATTTTTCGGAAAAGTAGGCCATGGAAATTTGACAGATTACCCCCCCCCCCCCGTATAATATTTGAACTGTGTCAGTTTTATTGGTTATATTGACATAATTTAAAGGTTATAAAATGCTGCCATTACAAATAAAATGTTGTCAGAACTTACCAAAAATAATAGTTGTAAGCGAAAATAATAAATCCATGTACTAAAGCTGATACTACATTTTTCCGGTCAAATACTTGGCAGAAGTAATTCTTAGGACAACAAATTTTCTTATGCTAGACCTGGGACATCGAGTTTTGCTCACCCTGTGCAACATAATGTATATTAAGGAAAGGTTTGTTAACACTAAACCACTAAAAGATTTTACGTAAATGGCCCTTATTCCCAGAATCATAAAATCTTTCTATTAAAAGTATCTTTGCAGTAATCTACTCGCTGTATATGAGCTCTTTTACAAAATGTTAACATTTTTTCACTGTAGAAATCTACAAAAAGGTATGTCATACTCATGCTAGGAAGCAAGGTGCTCATAAAATGCGTTCATACTACCGTCAAAATTTGACCAGGAACAGTGTTTATCTGCACTTCGGATATGGAAGGTACAATGCTCTGCCTCAGAATACTAGGCTTCTTTCCAAGAGGTAGTGCGGCAGTGAAATTAAAACCGTTCTTCTTGAATGTGCTAGCTACTGAGTAATTTTGAGAAAATTTATAAGCTGATAAAACCTTTTTTTTTAATATAATGCGAGCAACGTCGAGGAAATTAATTTGATTTACTCAAAGTCAAACTGATGGCTGATATTAATGTAAAACTACATTAAACCATCATAACAACTTGAATGGAAGTTGCTATTGGCATTTACCTTCACCTGCTTTTAAATTATTGGTTAAAATCTTGTCAATCACATTTTTGGCAAATCAGTTTATGGATAACTGGTAAGTCACGTTTTTGCGGAATCTTCCCTTTACAGTTTTTATAACATAACCATTAACATTGACACAGTTCAAAAATTATATAGGGGTCATTCAAATAATAGCCTTTGGAAAAACTTTATGGAACGCTTTATATGATAGAAACCTGTCACTGACAGTGCATCAGACACGGGATCCGATGAGAATACGCAGGTACATATTAGTTGTCCATCGTAGATCTATGAAAAGCTATAATGCCGAGCAACTGCAAACCTACTTGATGGATACTGAATGGACGAATGATAGTGGAAGTGTGAATGTGTTGGCAAATGATTTTGTGGGAAGCATTTTGCGTGGTGCTGGACGTGATGTATCCAAGACGAAAATTTACGTTTCAAAACAAATATTTGAATAAACCATGGATATCGGATGACATTAGGCAAAGCATGCAAGTTAGAGATGGATTGTATGTTAGAGCGGTTCATGAAAGGAATGATGAGGTATGGAGGGAGTATAAGAGAACGCGTAATTATATTGTTAATCAGATTAAAATAGAAAAGTATAGATATTTTATTGGCATTATTGATGACAATAAAAATAACTGTCGAGAAATGTGGAAGCAATTAAAAACCTTGCTTCCAAAAAAACATTCTTTAAAATCTAGAGAAATAGTATTTGATTTAACAACACTAAACAAAAAATCGCTTATAAGTAGCGGAAGAATTCAATAAGTACTTTGTAAGTAGTGTTGAAGGAGTTGTAAGAAGCGTCTCTAAATGTCCTTTGCGAGATGAAAGCTTGCTTTTGGTCCCTGAACCCAATTTCACGTTCTTTAGATTTAAAACAATGTCTAAGACTGCTTAAAAAAAAAAAATTGGGGAGTTTGAAGAATGTTGGAGGAGGGCACACTGGGATTTCAAAACGAATTGTGTGCGATGCATGCTGCATTATTGCCAACCGTTTGATGGATGCTGTGAAAACGTCTCTTGCAAGTGGTGTATTTCCGGACGCCTGGAAGGGGGGACAGGAAAAAACAGTGATCCCTGTCCCCAAGATTCAAAGTACCAAGCTCTGTAGTAAATATAGACCGATAAATACAGTTGAAGTGTATGAAAAAGTTTGCTGTAAAGGAACAACTTCAAGAGCATTGCACTAAGAATGGTATAATAATTTCGAACCAATCGGGTTTCCGGGAGCATCATTCGTGTGAGTCCGTTGTCCTCAATATATGTAGTGTATTTATGAGGAGAATGGATGAGGGAGACTTGGTGTTGGCGGTGTTCTTAGACCTTAAGAGGGCATTTGAGACTGTGGATAGGGACTTGTTATTGAGGCGCTTGGGCAATATTGGCATTGGGGGTGAGGTTATGAGTTGGTTTGAGTCGTATCTATCTAACCGGAGACAGAGGGTTAAGTATGGGGATTGTATGTCTGATTCATTACAGGTACATCATGGGGTGCTACACGGGACTGTTTTCGGCCCCCTGTTTTTTCTCATATATATAAATAACATGGTTAAGGTGGTTGAAAAATGTGATATCGAGTTGTTTGCTGATGACACTATGATTTATTATGTCGGAAAAGATATAGTTTAAATGCAACAAATCGTTAATAGGGATCTGGATAATTTGTTTAATTGGATGTGTAATAACAAACTGATGAGATTAAATAGGTACATTAAAATCAAAGGATTGTATAATTGAAAAAAAAAGTAAGCTTTGGGATATTGATAAAGACAACATTAGCTTCCTCATTAACAATCAGAGAATCAACCATGAGGATCAGATAAAATATTTGGGAGTGATTTTGAATTCGAATTTAAATTTTCATGCACACGCGGAATATGTCACAAGAAAATTTTATATCAAGGGTGGGTCAACATCTATTAATTTGTACGAAGAAACTTTTATACAGCACTATCACAGCGCCTCATCTTGAATACTGTGGAACACTTTTATATAGTTTCCCTAAATTTAAAGTCCAACAATTGCAGATGATAGAGAATAGAGCGATTGTAACAATGCTTGGGGTTTAAAATATGTTGACTGTTAAAGAAAAAATTATGTACAATGTTTATGTGTTTATTGTATTTAAAATTAAGAATAGGTTATTACCGACATACATCTGTGAGAGGGTTAAGTTTTTCAGTGATGTGCATGATTACCAAACTAGGAATTGTAATGATTTTTTAATGTCGAATAGATTCAGCAGCAGCCAAATCATGAACTATGTATTGCTTAGGGGTTTGTTGGATTTTAATGGATTGCCAAAAGATATAAAGCATGTAAAGAATTTGAATACGTTTAGGAGGTTAGTGAGAGGTCGCTTGAGGCCAAATTAGATTAAATATGTTTATATTGGTTGTGTACTTTTGTAGGTTTTATTAAGTTTTTTATTATTATAGTTGTGTGTTTTTGTGTATAGCAACTTGCTAAATAAATTCATTATTATTATTCTTGTTTCTCCATCCTTTTCTTTTGACATTTCACATCCAACTAGATGAAGTTTTCTGACTGATTATGAATTACATGCACTTTTGCTAAACATAATTTTTGTGAACAAGTGTATATAGTCTTATCTCATTCTCTAGATATTCAATGAGAATAAGTAAACAGGGACATAAATATGATTTAAATGCACGTTTGGAAAATAAAGGTTTTTGTTTTTATCAAACTGTCATTGTTAGAAGTCATTTCATTTTATTTTCATCGACTCAACATTACCAGACTGAACTTTTATGGACGTAGATATTAAATATACATAGAACTTCATCCCTACCATAATTAAAAAAAAAATAGGTACCTATGTATATCCGAAAAATGGATATATATCATGATAACGACGTATATGACACATGCAAGAACATTTTGACGAAAATAAAAATCAAAATATATTGGGCAAGTGGTAAGTTCTTCAGGGTCTTGTTACAAATATTGTCACAACTTTTTATATAGTCGTCGGAATTATTTTTTTTTATCTAACATCTCGATGATTTTGATTGATTGATTTTTATTGATGTTTTCTCGAAAATTTTATTTCTGTTGATAAATCTTGTAGTATTCTTAGTTGTTACGCAAAAATACTTATTTATTACATAAGGTGATTAAGGCTTGATTGTACAAGTCATCCTCAAAATCGGGTTCAGCCAACGTCACCTAGACAATATAAGGCCTGGAAGCGACCGAGCGGGAGAGCGGTGACGCCATCATATGTGGTACGAAAATTCGACGACCGTTTCAACGCTCAAAACCCGAAGGTTTTGGAAAGCTTTTTGGGTGAATACTTTGATAATTGGGGTTTAGATTTTAGATGGACAAAAATAAAACCATTAGTAATATATAAACCATACAAACGTAAATAAATAAACAATTTAACTATACCAGGGTACACTTAAATTAATGTAATATTTAATACTGTATATTATTATTATTATACAGTGTAGTGGTTTACTAACAATAATTTTTAATACTTCTGAAGAATAAGTATACTATTTTCACTTTTTGGCTGAATTTGTTATATACAGGGGATTCTGAAATTAGCGTGCAATAATGTAACAGCTTAGGTATTTTAGAATAAAAAAGATAAAAAGTTTATATATAAAGACAGGTTTTCAAACGTTTCGTTACAAAGATAGAGGGTATAACTTTTTAAATTAAATTCTTTTTTTTCACATAGATAGCTCGTTCAGTTTCGAAGATAATCACTTCAAAATTGAAATGTAATGACTCGAATCATTATGCTCTACATAGATACTTACCATCTGATTTTCAAAGGTGCCTGCTTTGGTAATAGGGCTTTAGATGAAAAAAATAAAAACATTTTATCATTTTAAAACATTATATTAAATAAAATTGTATTAAAAAACAAATTAAATATACATGTGTACCTCAGAAAACACTATTTGGTTCATTGCACACACTACACACACTATGTCTTATACTAGAGGAATTCCTTCTTTTGCAAACAGGAATTGGTTGATTTGATTCTCTATTTGATTACAACTAGGCCTAGGAAACAAATATAAAAATCTTTGATGGATTTGGATAACATATTTGTAACAAACTATAGCACTAACCCTTCACAACAAATGTTTAAAAAAAAAGTCCTACATGGAATTAATCTTGGGACATCTAATAGTAACAGTAGAGCTTCTAAGGACTGGCCAGTTCTTTCACATGTAAGTATGTTACTTTCCTCTGAATTTCATGTGAATGAAAATGTAACTCACATACCTAAAATAAAAAACCCAATAAATTCTGCTGATTTTTTGAATATGAGAGTTTTTTTCGGAATATGTTTCTATACTTATGCTTATGTAGTGTTGTATGAGGTTAGGTTAGGTAGACTTACCCTGCTATGTTTATTTGGTATAAAATTATCCCTTCTAATACCGTGAATCCACTTTTCTTATAAAATAACATCTTCTGGAAATCTAAACACTGAATTTCGTTGACCAGTCTTGTGATTACATTTGCGTCTCTTTACACAGCAACCGTGAGGCATGGCAATGGTTTGCTAACTTTTGAAACTTTAATTCCGAACTAATTCAGCTAATACTAAAATACACGTTTCTAGAAAAGACACAGAACTGTTAATTATACAAATCTAGGCAAAAAACCACTTGAATATGCACAAAAAATGCAAAACTATGAGCAAAATATTACTAAAGTCCATATGAAACAGCTGACCCGTCGTACCACCCGGGCGGCCATTAAAATATCGCTTCCAGGCCTTATGTCTAGGTGGCATTGGTTCAGCTAACCTCGACTGGTACTTGAACTCGCCCATAACAAAAGCATTGCTGTCAGCAAGTGTCACAAATAAAATTAATTTCACAGCAATGCGATTCTTATGGGCGGGATCAAGTACCAGTCGAGTTTAGCTGAACCCGACCTTGAGGGTGACTTGTACAATCTGGTAACATGTACATTTTTGCGAGGATTTAAAACCCTTAATCTTCGAAACCAATCATTTAGGAGTGGGAAAGCAGGTGAAAATTCCTGGTTTTAAGAAATGTCAAGTTTGACAAATTTATTTTTACAACAATGACATTGAGCTGAAAAGTAGAAAGTTTGGAAATCGTTTCTATAGGAACTTAATACACTAGTGTGTTTGAAGGCTTCTAATCCACGTCAAACAGACGTATTAAAGCTTTATAATACAGTGGGTCGTGGATAATAGTATATTATACAACAAGCATTTAATGAGAGTCGTTACTCTCGAGGGTAACGTTTGAGCCCACGAGCGAAGCGAGTGGCACAAGTTGCCCGAGAGAATAACGCTCATTAAATGCGCGTTGAATACTATACTTTATCCACGACCAAGATTCTGGGTTTTCTCAAATATGATAGGTTATAGGTGCCACAAAGATAATTTACAATTTTAAAACCACGACCACGACTGGTTTCGCTATTCAATGTAAATGTAAAATGTAAACTAAAATATGTAATTTTCCAGTGAAAATTACATATTTTAGTGAAAAAGAGACACTGTAAGCTACATTTGCCTCAATACATCCTAATAGAAGGATAATTATTTGAATGAACCAGTGGTAACTACCGGTTTCATGTTTAGGGCAGTTTACTTTTTGAGTTGTCAGTTGCCTACGACATGTGTCGTTTCCATGACAACTCATTATTCACTTGTGAATAATGTTCATTATTCACAAGTGAATAATGATTATCGTTAGTCTTGAGAATGTACAAGAATAATGTGATTATTATAGTATGGTCGTGGATAAATTATTTTTTCTGTATGTTTGCTATTTAATAATGTTACATATTCATTGCTAAAGTCATAGTAGATCACACCCAGAATTTATTGACATTAAACTTAATATAAATTGTATAAACTACTACGACTTCACATTGAATGAGTAACATTGTTACTCATTCTATAAATAGCAAAGGTACTGAAATTGTGTTATGCTCAAAATCTATGTAGGTATGCTGCAAGTTTTTGCCAAGAGCAATAAAACTTCGAGGATACGTCAAGGTATCAAATAAAAAAAAATTAATCGATTTAGAGTACTAAATAAAAAGTTCTGGTAGTTTTTGTCTTTCTTCAGTGTCATATCTTCAGTGTCAATAAGACATTGAAGAATTTTCACTTGACCAAGATAGATGGATACCGATTTTTTAGCAAGGTAGTGATTTCATTTTAATATTAGACTCATGCATTGTGTTTTAGACTATCACTTGATACACCATACATCGTACTCGTATTTCAACTGTTTATTCAAATCGGTCAACTATGCTGAAAATACTAATTTCGAGGAATAGGAGAAGAACAAATCTCAGAGAATGTGATACTAAGAAAGTTATTCTGTTTGTTTCCAACACACACAGAGTGCTTTTTTATTTATCTAGTTTTTAAATATCATGTGCATTATTTATTCTTGTGTATATTGTAATGTAAAAGTGATTACTGTGGAGCAACTTTAACAGATTTCTAGAATGTACCGGCGATGTTCATAGTAGTGTTAATGGATATCATACAACCATACAGTGTATATTCCGGTAATATTCTGAAATATTTTTTTTTTACTATGTGGGACTAAGAAAATTGTAAAGGTCAGATATGCGGAGAATAAATCTGTTAATTTGCCTTTCGGAAAAGCGTATTACCATAACTTGTCCTTCACCAAAAATATGTTAAACTAAAACACAGGTAAGTAGATATACCGAGTTGTTCAACGAAAAGTAGACACTCTCAATATCTTTCAAAACTATCTTTTGTTTGAAATTGTCAATACATGTCAACAAAGATAGCAAAGGCGACATCTTTTCACAGAAAATCTGAGTAGTTGTCATCAATATCTTAGCCGTCAGAACAACTCTCTATAAATTTTCAAATGTTACCTACTAGGTGTGACACATCGTTGCAAACGTTATTTCCTAAGCAATGCATCATTCTTCTTCTTTTCGGAAGCCTAAATCCGAGATAGCACAAAACTTTTATAGAATATTCGTGCATAATCAGCATAGAATAATCCCGCACTTTAAATAATAACACATAGTGATCTAAGAATATTTACAGAATATTCTGGAACCTTTAAAATGAAAAAGTAAGACGATATTCTATGAATATCCATTTTAAATATACCATAAATATTCTAGATTATTCTCCGATTCCTCAACATCTAATTTGAATATTCCATAAATCTTCTAGATTATTCTTCCATTCTTAAATATCCAATTTGAATATTCCATAAATCTTCTAGATTATTTTTAGATTCTGAGGTGAACATTATACTACTTTCTAAATAACCTTTTAATATATGCCTCAATTAACCAGGATTATCAGTGAATTATAGGTTTGCTTCAACCCGTCATCCATAAGGAGCTCAATAATATAATAATTTGTTCATTAAAAAACTAAAAAAAAAAGTCATTGTTGTAATTATCGTCCTTAAGTTGTAAGTTGTTGGTGAAGTTAGCAGGATTGGGACCAATAATGCAACTCTTCTTTATTCGAAAATGGCCGACGTTTC
The DNA here is from genome assembly GCA_951812265.1 of Taphrorychus bicolor. Lineage (NCBI taxonomy): Eukaryota > Metazoa > Arthropoda > Insecta > Coleoptera > Curculionidae > Taphrorychus > Taphrorychus bicolor. The sequence continues at coordinate 18,097,770 of OX638298.1, forward strand.
GACTATTTATTTAGTCTTCTTCAGGGCTATTCTCACTTAGAGAGGGTGGTCAGTTAAAAATCTATTCATGATGGTTAAAATAGCAAACACGATTTGATTGTTCGGTGACCCTGGTATCTTAGGCTCGACAAACTACACGTCTGCTGCATAAGGTACAAAATTTGCGAATAACAAATGTTATTCGCAAATTTTGTGTCTGTGTATGTCTCTCTAAGTGAGAATAGCCCTGAAGAAGACTAAATAAATAGTCGAAACGTCGGCCATAAAAAAAATCGAATAAAGAAGAAGTGCATTATTTGTCCCAACCCTGCTAACTTCACCAACAACTAAAGAAAAAAACGATTTCGTTAATCTTTAGACTGTTAAGTAGCTGTAGGTACTCTACTAATTCTACTATACTATAGGTACTCTACTATTCAAAATAAAAACGTAGGTATATAAATGCACTGCTAACGGGGCGAGTGTGCTACTCTCTTATCTCAGAAGTTTGGGTGCCCTCCTAGGCACAATGAAGAAACAGGACGGTACATGGACAGGAGACCAGGGAGAAACCCTAGAGATTCTTCTGGATACCCACTTTCCCCAGGGAGAAATAAGCGAGGCCGCTCCTCCGGAGCGGAGTCCGGTCCAAGAGGATTGAACACTTGAAAAGGAAGTAATGACCAACGAAGCCATTAGATGGGCGGTGGGCGAATTCAGTACATTTAAGGTAGCGGGACCAGACGGCGCAATTACAGAAATGCTGCAAGAGGGACTAGACAGTGTGCTCACGTCGCTGAGCAGAGTGTTCACGGCAAGTGTGGCTCTGGGATATGTCCCTCAGGTGTGGAGAAACGCGAACGCGGTCTTCATACCGAAAGCTGGAAAAGGTGGCTGTAATGTTGCCAAATCGTTCAGACCCATAAGTTTGACATCCTTTCTAATGAAAACATTAGAAAAGATAATCGATAGGTGGGGTTTTTTGATTTTTTAGGCGACAGAGGAAATTTTGGGAAGACATCCGATAAACAAAGATCAACATATCTACAGCAAGAGGAAGTCGACCGACACGGCTCTCCACTCGGTAGTGCATAAAATGGAGAATGCCTACTCAAAAGCACAAAGAAAGTGATGTTGGTACTCTTTTTCAAGATTGAGGGAGCATTCGGCAAAGCCAGAACAATAACATCTGCGAGACTCTTAGGGCCCGGGGAACCCCAACAGAGTTGGTAAGCTGAGTGAGATCGGCACTCCGCAACCGTACGGTTGCGGCTTCTCTGGGAGATCACCGGAGGAAAATCGAAGTCGAGGGCAGTTGTCCACAAGGCAGCTGCTTATCACCTCGACTATGGTGTCTCTTAATTGATAGTATTTTCGAGAGTTCAGTGCTCCAGGAAAGTTCGTTGGCAGCGTTTGTGATTGAAGGCAAAGGGCATGTATAATAAAAGAACAATGGCGTACCGAGACGGGTCAGTCAGTCATTCCTGGCAAAACAGAGTTTGTGCTCTACACCGAAAGAAGGAAAACTACAGAATTCCGCTCACCCACGCTGTACAGTAAACCTCTGCTACTAAAGCATATGACGCTAAGTAACTGGGGGTGTCATCGACAGCGAGCTGACCTGGAAGATGACCACCTTTTATATTGTTTGTGCTTAGTGTGCTTAGAGTTACGGAAATTGTACTAATTCGTGTAATGTATGTTTTGTAATTTTGTAAAATTATAATTGAGAGAATCAACAGAGTTTGTTTTTGTTTGTCCATCTCTCCTCATAGGACCAACCCCAAGAATTTTCCACCCCAATGTAACATAGGTCTAAGAACGAAGCAACATATAAACGTAGCAATTAAAAAAATTACATAGCAATGTTTTGTTTAAATCAGAAATATAATTTCAAGGCGCATAATCAATAAAAATCCCAATGAAACCTGGTTTGCGGAAGCGACGCGAGGACAGGGGACAGGAGTGTTAAGGCTTTCCCTAAAATCTCTTAAATTTTGTGTTTAGAGCCTTAAAAAGGTAACTAGTTTACAGGTGTCTTGAAACAAAGCACAGTAGCTAGAAATCAAGTAAAAAAGATAGATGTCAAAAAATTTCTAAAGAAAGCTCTCGTCAAATTCTGATTTTAATTACTGTTCATTGATTCATTGGTACAATACAAGCTTTCTGGTTTCCTTCCAAGAGTTTCATTTGGTTGCATAGCAGTGATTCAGTTTCAATACAGTCCACTCAAGAGCTAGTCTAGTACAAGACAGACGAAGTTCGGTACAGGGGACAAGAGACTGAAATCAGTCTTAATCAATATTTGAAGAACGTTGTTTAGTGTAGGTACACCAAACCAACAAAAATATTTTTTTGGTTTTAGGCGACACACACACGTGTATCGTCTTTGTACTTATAATCCATTCAGTTATTTCTGTCGTCAAGTAGGCGTGCGTTGGAAATCTGACATATTTCACCCGGTATAACATGACTGACAGTGACAGTGATTCCCACATAGTGTCAGTTTGGCGTCTTCCCTCCAGGAGCACCGACTGACTAAACTCCATCCCTCTCTTCCCGGTACCGCCTTACGGCATTACTTCAGGGTAAATTTTTCTTGTGTTTCTTCTTCCTCTCTTTTTTTTTATTTACAATCGTTAATCCATTTCTTGTTTCTTTTTCTCGTCCTCGATTTTTGTTTTCATTGTCACTGTTATGAATTGTTTTATTGCCTCCCAGTTTTTTTTGTTTGACAAGAGTAGTGAAGCGATGTTGCTCGGGCTAATTTGTGTTCCACATTTTACAGTTGTCTTGCGTCGTTCTGTCTCCCATCTTTGGCATTTGAAAAGAGTATGTAGTGAGTTGTCTATTTGTGTGAGGTCGCAGTATTCGCATCCTGGGCTTGTCTTCTTTCCTATTCTGTGAAGGTATTCCGCGAATACTCCGTGTCCTGTAAATATTTGCGTCATGTAATGGTCTGTCTCTGTCCAGTCTGTAGTTATCCATTTTTCTAGGTCTTTGTAGTTATTCCATTCATTAATCCACTCTCTGTGTACATCATCCTTTATTTCAGCTATCTGAGTTTTATTTTTGCTGTTGTGTATTTGCGACCTTTGCCTTATTTGTAGTTTTATGGGGAGTATCTTTGCTATTGCTAGGAGTGCGGTAGTGGGGGCAGTTCTGTATGCCCTCGTTATTCTTAGAGCTATTTGCCTGTTTGTCTTCTCTAGGAGTGCAGCGTAGTATTTATAGGTTGTTTATAGGACAGTGATTAATAATCAGTTTGGGGTTAAGGTTATTGTTTACTGTTTTGCTCACATAGTTGCCAGATAGCTTCATTAGTTCAAACTTTTAATAATATTGATTAATGATCACTAACCTAGAATAATATAGTAAAAAATGGGCAGGGCTCTACGTTAGCAAAAATATTATATTTTATTGAGGCATTTAAAAACGAATCTTTTACAACGATAATAGTTGAGGTTAATAAGTTTATAGTGTGAATGTGGTTGTGATGATATTGTTGCGAACTCGGGGTTCAATAATTCCAGTGTAACGACTTAACAGAAAACACTACTTATTTATTCCACAAATACACACGACCACTAAATAACTCGCTACTTAACACTTTATAGCCTTCCATTAGCGTTTGTTACTCTAGCTTACTTATAGCTCGACTAAAATAAGACTTCTAGCTAACCGCGGCGTTATTCGCCTTTTATACACAATCCTAAAATTACAGAAAAACCTAGAATGTTGGAACCGTAACATTGCCCTCCTCCTAAGGCTGTTCGTCCCGAACAGATAGGGTTCCATGGTATCGTGCTAATCGATCCAGATGAACAACCTTCATCTTTGACCAGGGGGTTCGCTGGATCCTATACACCACGTCATTAATCTTCTTTATAATTGTATAAGGTCCTTCCCAATTTTGACTAAGTTTGGGCGACTTCCCCACCTTACGCCGCGGATTGTACAGCCACACCAAATCAGTTCAAATCAATTGGAAGCCGTGGGAGTTAGCTAGTAAGTCATATCTTGCTTTAGCTCGATCACTGGAGATTCGCAGTATATTCCTGACTTGTTCATGAACATTGTTAAGCCTCTCCTTAAGCTCCTCTACAAAATTCTCAGAGTTGAGCGACTCTGTTTCTGGTGTTCCATACATCATATCCGCAGGAAGCCTCATTTCCCTTCCGAACATCACTTTCGCCGGAGTATAACCAGTGGCTTCATGCGTAGAGCGTCGATATGCCATCAACATGAGAGGTAGATGTTAGTCCCAATCACGCTGATGATCTGCCACCATTTTAGAAAGGTATGTTCCATCCATGGTCCGATTAAATCTCTCTACCATCCCATCCGACTGTGGATGCAAAGGAGTTGTCCTGGTCTTCCGGTACAATTCCGAGAAGTTCCATAACCTTCTGGAAAACAGCCGATTCAAAATTTCGGCTCTGATCAGAATGAAGTTCAAGGGGGACTCCAAATCTGCAGAACATTTCATTTACTAGCACCTTTGCCACAGTCGTTGCTTCCTGATTAGGCAGGGCGTACGCTTCAGGCCATATAGTCCATGGCAACCAAGATGTATTTGTTGCCTGACTCAGTCTGAGGAAATGGTCCCGCGACATCAAACCCGCCTCCACTTGTTCCGTTATGCATTTCCTGTAGTACATCTGATTTTCTGGTACCAGGAACAACCAACTGACTGACTACGGACTTGCCATCCGGACTCTCCCACGCTCTCTTTAGTAATCCATTTTCTATTTTAAGAGAGTGCCACTGGGCCCAAGCGCCTTCAGGCTTGGACTTTTACCAGCAATTTCTTGCCACTTTGGTCTCTTATCGTCAGTCTTTGCCAAGAGTATGGGTCCAATATCTGGATCATTCATTTGTTCGTCTCGAAGCGCTTGTGCGGTCTAGCCATCGTTTATCTCCACCGACGTTCTCCTTACAGAAGGAAGTCCCTCACGCTGCTCAGTTCTTTGACAATGCCGACAATCTTCTTTACACAGCCGTGTAGACAATGCATCGGAATTTCCATGAGACCTCCCTGGTCGATGTTCAATTTGGAAATCGTACGGCTGCAAGCGCTCTATCCATCTGGCTATTTGGCCTTCAGAGTTTTTCATCTGTAATAGCCATTTCAAGGCTCCATGGCCAGTTCTAATCAGGGACCTTTTAGTGAATGAAATTTTTAGCTTTTTCGCAGGAAACTCTAGTTTAAAATATGCAAAAAAGCAATATTTACTAATTGGAAATTGAAGACTTATCTGCTTTCAATATTTCCAAAAATATTGCTGCGTTTAAGAAGGAAACAAACAGAAACAACTACTCCGAGGGCTAATACCCCTACCGGCATTGAATTACACTGTTTGATTCAAAGCTCATTTTATAAAGCGAAAAAAATATTAAAATGATAATAAAGTAAATTTAATTTATATTATAATTTCAGGGACCTTTTGCCATATAATAATAATAATAATAAATCATCTTTATTTCAAAATTATACACATGTACATAAAACGAAATAACGTCAATACCAAAGAGAAAAAAAACAACAAAATAATACGAGTGCGCTTTGAATACGAAGTGACTAAATTAATATAATCATCTAGGGCATATGGCTCAATATTCAACAAGGATTTAAAAATGTGGGTTTTGAATTGGTTCAGATGAGTTATACTTTTTATAATTACTGGTAGATGATTGAAAAATTGTATGCAGTTTTAATAGAATCCAGTTTCGTAAAGTGTTAACCTGTGTTTTGGGTAGAATATAATTTGTTGTTCTTGCCGAGCGAATATTTGTTGGAGCGTGGCCCTCAAATAGAGACTGGTGCGAAAATATATCGCGTGTGCTGTAAGTATACCAAGTTCCGTAAATTTACCTTTACATGTTTCTCTAAACTTTAGTCCTAACATGATCCTTAATGCATGCTTTAGACAAACAAGAATTTTGTTTATTATGTTACATTGTCCGTAAAACATAATGCCGTATCTAAGGTGAGATTCAAAATTGGCGTAATGAATCATCTTCCTGGTTCGCCTGTCTAGGTATTTGCATAACACTTTAAATGTATAGCACACCTTATGCAGTTGTGCTGCAAGAAAATCAACATGCTGCTGCCACGTGAGAGCACTGTCCAATACCATCCCCAAAAACCTGGTGGTTTCACTAATATGTATTTCAACGTTGTTTAAGTTTATTGCTAAGGGTATGTCTAAGGCGGTCCTTTTTGTCTGAAAGATAAGCACACTTGTTTTGCTGTTGTTAAGTACAAGCTTGTTTTTTGAGAACCATAAATTAGCTTTTTGAATAACTTTCTTCGCATCACTGAACAGAGTCGATATAGTTGATCCCATAACAAGAAGGCTTGTGTCATCTGCATAGTTTATTATTTCAATTTTAACCTTAGTCTCCAGCAATTCAGTTATGTAATTTATATATATTAAGAACAGCAATGGGCCAAGTATGCTTTCCTGTGGCACACCCAATGTCGCCTCTAGCTTATCCGAGAACGATTTCTTTTTATTTTGACCAATAACTATTGCCTACCAGTTCAATACGATCTTAACCAATCATGTGCATTGCCTCTTATTCCATAGCTTGATAATTTAGTCATTAAAATATCATGATCCAGTGTGTCGTAGGCTCTAGACAAATGCAAGAATATTCCCATTGGTATTGTTTTCTTCTCAATACAGCTTAGCACTTACTCTACAAAGCGAGAAATAGCTGTTTGCGTTGATCTACCTCTGATGTAACCATGTTGGAATTCGTTCAACCGGTTATTCCTTAACAGTAAATCAGTGACTCTATTACAAATTACTTTTTCAAAAAATTTTGAAAAACTTGACAGCAGGCTTATGGGTCTATAGTTTTTTAAATCCTCTATGTTTCCCTTCTTGTATATTGGTACGATTACTGCCAACTTCAGTCGCGCTAGGAACACTCCAAACTTCAGTGAGTTATTCAAAATGTATACAATTTGTTTTAGAACCGGTGCAATTATGTCTTTTAATAAAGTGGTGGATATCTCGTCATACCCACTGCTATATTTAGTTTTAAGATTTTTAACAATATTTAACATTTCATTGTCATCTACCAGATCTAATGAAATGACTTCTGGACTAGCGCTATCCATAGCAGTGAACGGGACACTACTCAAACCCTTCAGCAAGTTACTCGGGGCGTCTAATATAAATTTTTTGAATTTATCTGATAAGTTCTTATTTGTATCGCTATCCGCTATTAATTCTTGAATAATGTTGTTGTTCTTTATAAGTAACGATTGTAATGTTCGACTGCTTTAACGATGGCCAACAGCTCCTTTCTAGTGACGCAGTAGTTTCTTTCTGGCTTATTTAAAGTCTTACTGTAGTACTCAATGACCTTCTCTTGCCAATTTTGTCTTTGAGAGAATACTGCACCTATACCACAGTTACCTGCATCCGTGTCCAAAATAAAAGGTCCGTCTTTTATAGGGTAAGCCAAGATTGGACTAGAACACAGGGCAGCTTTGAGCCTTGCAAACGCCTGACTGCAATCGTGGTTCCACAAAAACGGTGTTTTCTTTTCCGTTAATTTGTGCAGCGGTTTTGCGATGTCGGCAAGTCCCTCTACAAATCTCCTGTAGTAAGTACATAGTCCCAAAAGGCTCCTTATCTGGGCAATGCACAATCCAAAAGGCATAACAGTGAACTGGTATAGCCCCGAACCAGTAGAAAATGCAGTCTTCTCTTTGTCTTCGGGAGCAATCTTTACTTGCCAGTATCCACTTTTGAAATCTAGAGTGGAAAACCACTTTGATCCCGCTAAAGTTGCTAAGGTGTCGCCTAAACGTGGCAATGGGTAGCTGTCTTTCTTGGTCACATCACTCAGTTTCCTGTAGTCAACACAGAAGCGCGTTGAACCATCTTTATTCTTAACAAGAACCACAGGCGGCGACCATGGACTAGATGATTTTTCTATGAAGCCCTCCTTTAACATTTCATTCAGCAAACTGTTAACTTCCTGTTGTTTAGCCAGAGGGATCCTTCGTGGGTGTTCTCGTATTGGCTGGGCATCTCCTGTGTTGATCTTATGGACAACTAAACCAGTTTGACTGTCGTTGCTCTTGAAGTTGAACTTATCAGATTCATCCATAGCAAATTTTACGGCAGATTGAAGTTGTTCGCTTGACAGATGACCCCAATGTCGTCTGAAAGCATCAATAACTTCTGGGGAAGCTTGGTTAGAAGATTTAATTTTGGATGTCTCTATTTCGATACAATTGCATACCCATTGTACAGGCTCATAAATGGCAAGAACTGTTCATTCTTTGAGCTTGATGGTCCTTTCTCCAATATTGGCAACTCGTACTGACATAGTCTTCTTCGTGTCGGTCAAAGTTCGGGCTACCATGATTTCAGTCGTCAAATCCAGGTTAGGTTCTATATGTCCTATGGACGACCCAGGATTATTTTCAGAAGTCACTGTGATAATTTGTTCTGAATTTGGAGGAATTTTTACATCTTCCACCACCAGTAAACGGATACTAGCTTCCACATTTCCATTGGTTAATGCAGACTTCTCATCTCCAAACGTGAGAATATTCCGTTTATGATCATAGTAGTCTCCATGTTTCCTGATGAGATCCATTCCCAAAATAAACTCGCCTTTGATCCTGGCAACCAACACTTTATGACGAACTTCAAGTCTTTCTCCAATAATGATGGTGACATCGGCTTCTCCGTCTATAGGGCAAGATTCTCCAGTGATTGATTTTAACATAATAGGGTTGGGCAATGGTTGTATGGTATATCCGACAAGTTTATCTGGCCTTGCAATGGTCAAATTTGCTCCTGTATCGATGGTAATCTGGATGTTCTGTCCCTAATGCGTCCGGCAACTGTGAGACTTTTTCCACCCAAATTATTGACTTTAAATATCCTGAGGGGTCTTAACGGGCCGGGTCAATTGCCAACTTGCATTGACCGGAATTAGTTTTCTTGGGATCTAGGGCGGTCTTGATCGCCGCTCGGTCTTCTAAACGACGGCAACTCACTTCTTGCCCAATTACGGCAGTTACTCTTGATGTGACCCAGTCTGCCGCAGTTAAAACATTTTATGCCCCGATTGTCTGTTGATCGATGAGTTCTTCCCACCAGGGCATGCATATTGACTGCGATATCCTTCACCGCTTTATGTAAATTTGCCATGGATTCAGCCATAGACGTATACTCTTCTTCATCGCAAGTTGTCATTCTTACACGTGGAGAAGAACTAGATGACACTCGTGACGCCTCGAATTCCAGGGCCCGAACTAGTGCCTCGCTGATATTCCTGGGTCTGACTAGACGTAAGTGGTACCTCATGTCACTATCGCGAACTCCCTCAATGAACCTTTCGGCGGCCAATTGCGTTTGAAAACATTCAGGGGCTGATGGGTATGCCAGGTGAATTATTCTGTCTATGTCCGCCTCAAATTCTTGTAAGGATTCACCTGACTTCTGCTGTCTCATCCTCAGCTGGGCCTGGAACACGATTTCTTTGTGCTCATTTCCGAATCGTAGTTGCAGAGAGTGTACTAAAGCTGCATAATTACTTTGATCAGCTGCCGACAGAGATTGGAGTAATTCAGCAGCTTTCCGACGAAGTGCTACTACTAATGATGTAGCTTTCTAGGGCTCGGACCAACCATTAACTTTTGCAGCTGCCTCAAACTGAGTTTTATAAATTTCCCATGCAGTAGTACCGTCATAATCGGGAGGTTTAATTTTAGCGTTGGCTGCGCTAAAACTCTCTGTAGACGTATCGTCCTCAAGTTGTTCCCGGAGTTTCTTTTCTAGCTCGAGAACCCTCTGGTTGACAGCTTCGAGTCCTTCGTTAACGTTGTTGACGGATTCGTTAACGGATTGCAGTATTCTTTCTTCCAGTTGTTGCTCCCTAGCTGCGAGATGGGTCACTAATTCTTCTTTGAACCGTTCCTGTTCTTCCTTCTGTTGTTGATAACGTCGCTCCTGTACTTGATCACGTTTTTCCTGCTCTTCCTTCTGTTGTTGATAAAGTCGCTCCTGTACTTCATCACGTCATTCCTGCTCTTCTTTTTGTTCCTTATAACGTTTTTCCTGCTCTTCTTTTTGTTCCTTATAACGTTTTTCCTGCTCTTCCTTCTGCTTGAGATAACGTCGCTCCTGTATTTCATCACGTTTTTCCATCTCTTCCCTCTGTTGTTGCATAAGGGAGAGCTGTGTGGCTAGTTGATCCTCCATCGCTTGATACTGGCTTCTGGTCACTGGCATAAACACGTAATGTCCGGCAATCAAGCACTCACTTACAGTTCAGCAATATTAGTCCTCAAATTCCCACTGGAATCCCACTTCTCACACCAATTGTTGCGAACTCGGGGTTCAAATAATTCCAGTGTAACGATTTAACACGAAAACACTATTTATTTAGGTATTCCACAAATACACACGACTACTAAATAACTCACTACTTAACACTTTATAGCCTTCGATTAGCGTTTGTTACTTTAGCTTACTTATAGCTCGATTAAAATAAGACTACTCGCTAATCGCGGCGTTATTCGCCTTTTATACATAATCCTAAAATTACAGAAAAACCTAGAATGTTCTTGATAAGAATATCGCTGCGAACCGTAACAATATGTATAAGTAGTTTGCTTTTTGGACTAAAATAAAGGCGGAATACAGTTAGGGAAGAACAGGAAAAATGATATGTCTCTGTGAGCGACAATTGGAAGCAAGCAGAGTTAATGTTTACCCCAAAAATATTGGAAACTTTTGCCAAGGTTATAGTTGCCGATTCTTGGGGGAGGTCTCTTCTAGATTGGAGGTAGCATTATTTAATGCATATTGGCATTTTCGCATTAATTACCTTGGGCATTTTTTCCTAAGAAATATTTTTTTAATAACAAATTAGCTTACAAAATGAACGCTTCAGTGTACAAAAAGTCAGCAACAGCGAAATTTTAATGACGCATCTTGACAAATTTGTCTTGGCGTCTGGTCTTGTCACTAGTGAAATTCCATGGCATGGGTTGATGCCAAAAATAACTGAATGGATTATACAGTTCACTAATATAAGGATAATATGCGGCCACCATAATAACAAGAAAATCTTTTTCAGTCAACATAACTCTGAACTAGCGCTGAACGAAGCCAAATGATGTTATGAACAGAAGAATATAAGTCTTTGTCGATTTAGCTACTAATTTTAATAAATAAAATTACAGGTTAGTATATTAATATCCAAGTAGCATGCTGACGTGAATTATTCGTCTTTAATACGGCAGTTTGTCAAATGGGTGACGTGTCGCCCTGACGTTAAATTGACGTTAAAAAGACAGTCGAATGTCTCGGACAACTGACGTCATAAGCACGATGTTATGTTCACGTGACTCACGACGTTATATTCACGGAATACATTACGTTATATTCAGTATTCACGTCATTAAACGCCTTTTTGTATATGTCATTTTTAGCAGTTTGAGTAGCCCGTAAAATGAACTATGACAATGCTAAAATAATGAGCCAATAATAGGCATATATAACAATACAGAACCAGAGGATAGAAAACGTCGAACACTATGTATACTTCGACTTGAAAAATATTCATAATTTCTTCGGATTTTTTTTTCAGTTATTTTTCCCATCTTCCTCAACAGTAACACACTTTCGGATTTATTCCTCTTTATCACCCTTCTTCTGTTCAATAATCACGCTCTTCTTCACAATCTGTTTCTTCAGTATTTCGTATTCAAAAACTGATTTTTTTTTCAGATATTTTTTCATATTCTAATGTCTTGAAAACCTCTTCAACTGCAACCGTTGTTTGAGACTTTTTTATTTTTCCTCTGTAGTAACAGTTTCATTATTTTTGTCTTTTTATCGCCTTTCTATTTCTTTATTACTATTTTTTTACTACTTTTTTTTAAGTGTTTCTTTTTCTATTACAGGTATTATCTCTTCTATATTTGCTGTGGCAGTTCTTCAACAAGAAATTCCGGCAACTTAGATGTCTCTTCGTCCTCTAAATAACCAACAAAGTACCAAAAAAAAAAATTACTATTGTTTTAGGGTTGTTTGCCTTCCTCTTCTAGTCTAACGATTTCCGTTTTTATTTCCGCCTATAATTCTTCCCTTTCTATTATTCCTGTTTCATCATGTTTCGTTCAAGTTTCGTTCAAATTACTTTTGACTCAAAATTAGAAATGCTTTTGTGCCTTTACTTATTCCTTTTGGATTTATTTTTTTACAATTTTCTAATTTTTCCAGTTTTTTAAAGTCGGCGCTTTTTTTATTTATTTTTACTTTCCAATTGGTTTTTTATTCTCTTATCTTTTGCCATGTTGCGTTGAGTCTTTTTTATCCTTCATTTTTTACGTACCTATTAGACTTATCATTGTGATTTCGGGTTATTTTTACCTAAAAATCAACTTTTTCAACGAGTAAACAATTATAATGCTAATTGAATTCCTTTGAGAAATTTTGGCAAAAAACTGCGTTTTCTTACGACTAACGATTAATAATCTTTCAAGTTTTTTTTTTATACAGTTTTACCCCAATTTAGAAATGATGCAAAGAGGTAAGGATTTGATGAAATTGGACTCTCTTCCAGACTGACCGTGGTTTGAGGTTTTAGCCTTCTTCTTCTACAGTCACAATTTCAGTTTTTCCTTTTTGCCACCCTTCTTCTTTTTAATAATTTCCTCTTTGTCACCCTTCTTCTTTTTAATTCTATAGTCTAATTACGCTCTTCTTCATAATGTGTTTATTCGGTATTTCATGTTAGAAAAATGATTTTTTTTATCTTTTTCAGTCTCTTCTGCGGTAACAATTGTTCTTTGACGTACTTTTTCTTCTTAAGAAATAGTTTTTTACCTAACACCTCCCTCAATAACAACAGTCTCTTGTATTTGCTAAAAGATTTTTTCAGGGGCAGATATTGTAATGTCTTGAAAACTTCTCCAACTATAATCGTTTTTTGAGATTTTTCCTCTTTATCATCTTTTTATTTCTTTATTACAAGTTTTTTTTACGTACTTTATTTGAATTACAAGTATTGTCCCTTATATCTGGTGTTTCAGTTCTTCAACAAGAAATTCCGGCAATTTAGATGTTTCTTCTTGCTCTAGCAACCAACAAAATGTCAAAAATAGTTGATTTTTGGCTCTTCTAGTGTATCTATTTCCGTCATTCTTCTCTTTATTGTCCCATTTTTCTTTTTTTCGTTTTTTTTACATTGTAATTTTTATATTTTTCTATTATTCTTGTTTCATCATGTTTCGTTAAAATTTCTTAACTTTCACATTTTTTTTCATTGACGATCAGTTATAAAATTAGACTTTTCTTTGCTTTTTCATTCTTTTGAGGTAGCTTCGACCTAAAAATTGAAATTTTTCAATTCCGATTTTCATTGAGAAAATTTTGGTCTAAAAAAGAAAAATATTATAGCATGTTTTTAAAAATTTATTAGACATTTTCGCCCCAAAATTATACAGGGTGTTCCAAAGAGATGTTGACAAACTTTAGGGGACTATTTTTTTTGCTATATTTTTGCTTATTTACCCCTAGCCGCAAATGCACCGTCTTTGGTCATCCGGTACCGTCCTCTTGCACACGGGGTCTTTTTATGGGTTTTTAGATTATATATTAGGAACAAATTTACATAGATAATTGAAATTGTGTACACGTTTTACCATTGCTTGGAGATACTTTACTAGTGTTAAAAAGCGCAGTTTTTATGTGCCAGTGGCGTAAATTTGGAAGCCGGCTGGAATTGTTTTGCCTCCAACGTCTACTCCACTGGAAAAAGAGAATGCAATTTGGAAGCATATTGTGAATGGCAAATATTTTTTACATTAAAAAGGGATACTTAATCAAAAGCGCCATTGTGCACCGTTTTTGAATTAAATGGTGCTTTATGCTGTAAAACACGGGTAAAACAGCAAAAATTATTTCTTATAATTTTTATTTATTATCGCATAAGCTTTGGTGTTTCTTAACAATTCTACTGTTTAAAATTTGTTTTTTTACCTGCATAACTGGTACTGACGTTTTGATTGAAGACGTTAATAACAATTTAATGCTAAAAATATTTTTTTGACACCCTGATGTATCTCAAAAAACGGTGCGTTCGCAGATAGAGCCTTCTAAGCAAAAGATGGATGACTTGACGTTTTCCATAACCCTGCAAAGTTTGTCAGCACTTTTTTGAAACACCCTGTAAATATTTTAAATTTGTGTCTCTATCTATGTTTTTTGATAATTTTATCGCATTTTTATTCATTTTTTTTCTAGTTTTTTGACTACTTTCTTCAGTTTTTCAACAAGAAAGTTTAGGTATTTCGTTGGAAAGGAATTGGTTGATACCACATAGTCAAATAAATATAAATCATTATTGTATTCAAATATCACAAATAAAATTTATAAAATAGAGCAAGAAACGTTCCAATCTCGGTTTAATTTTTTTTTAATTCTTTTATTTGCATTTTTGTCGCTAAATTGTGCACATCAGCAATAACCACCAATAAGTAACACAAAATGACCAAATAATGTCATTTTTAGTATGACAGTTGATTCACGTTTAATACACGTCAGCAATAATCACCAATAGTTAACAGGCAACGACCAAAAAATTTCATTTTTGTTACGACATTTACTCGACGTTTTAAATATGTTCGCAATGTTGACGAATAATTAACGTCACTTTTCAGTCAGGTGACGTCTTAAATAAAAAAAAAACCTATTAATGACGTAACTGTAACGTTAGCTTGTGCTGCCTGGGTAGTTTTTTCTATTCGCCGAAGTCATATATCCGTTTTTTTGATGCATGTGCTCGAACTCGCTAATAATAATAAACATTAGGCCTCATGTATCAAGGACCTACTCATAAAATGTCTATTATACAGCAAGCTAGACATGAATATAAATGAAGCCTCTTCACTCTATATTAAAACTAAATTTAATGGAAGAAGAGCATAATATTGCATAAAATACAAACGAATCGATCTATGTACCAACTTCCTTCATAAATTGCTGGCTCAGTTTGGGGCGGAAAACAATCGGGGGATGTTTTATAATTTATCACATTTTATCTATTGAGTGGGATCTATGGAAACTTTTCTCTCCTGACAGCTGACCTGATTATACTGATGTAATTAGCTAAGTGACGAAAACGAAAAAAGTGGCAGGTTTAGTTTATAAGTAACTTTTATTGTATGCACCTACATTTTTGGTTAAACTTTGGTAAAAAGGGTTTTACTTATAATCAGAGCAAATAATTGCTGAAAGAAGAAAGTTTAAAATTCTCGCCTGGTAGTTTCGAGCATAATATCCACGTAACACTAAAACTCCATTTACTTTTCCATTAACTGAATTTTGCGTGAGCGGTGTTGAAAAGATTTTGCAATGCTAAGAAAAAAAAAGATGAGAAGGAAGAGACGCAACTTGCCCCAAAAAGAATAAGTTATAGAGTATAAATAAAATTTCCATTTACCTATTAATTATTACTTTGGGGCCCACCATGGTATCGTAACGCAATAGCAGGCACTTGTTACATTTGGCTATACATTGTTTTTCCTGGGCAAACAACCATCCCACGCAAAACGAAATTTATGGTCCGAATAGCAACAAGCCACAAGCTTGTGTTGTGCGGGTGAAATCTCAATCCCTTTGCATTTAAATTGTAAATTTGGCACCAAAATTGCAACAGCCTTGGTTGTACTATGGATAAGCTTTAATAACAAACTATGAATATTTGGGTCGGATCAAGGGATCAAATCCCTTGACTAACCTGAAAAAAAAATGGTTATGTATTACACCAACGGAAAATAATGAGCAGATGCACATACTAGTATTTTAACGTAATCTAAACTAACATTTTTATTACTGCTTTAGACAGAAAAAAACTTATTTGTTTTATTAGATCTTATCATCGAGCTATCCGGAGACCTCTACTGTTTTACAGTTTTGACCCCTCTTTTTAGCAGTGGGAACCTTTGAATTGATGACGATTTTCGGAGGAAGTGACGTCTCGGTAACGTCGTAGCTTCTTACGTAAAATGATTGCCAAAGAGTTGTCACTGTCATTATTTATATTATTTCTTATTTCCAATCCAATCGACTATCGAACTTATATCCATCTGCTAGCTAGAGTTCTAGAGCTCCTAGCCCTTAGCTGACCTAGCTCCAAGGTTTTTTAAAACTTAACTTCTAACCTAACAAAAAACAATCGACAATCAATTTCCGGTCCGGATTTAAGCTTCTGACGATTGTATGACGTATGCTGACCATTAAAACGACGGACTTCCGGCCAAAAAAATATGTGATTTCTGACATTATGTTTAATCTGCTAATGTTCCCAATGGCCTATCGGCAATTTCTTTGTTATAATAATAAATTTAATACAATGAAGATGCGAAAAGTTTCAACTTTTTAGTGGAGTTTTTGGGTTGTTTAAAAGTCCGCTCTGGATATCCGCTGAGCTCAATGATAAAAGTCATCAAAATGATCGTAAATTATTTGAGAAAGAGCGAAGAGGGAAACTTCTATTGGCACTAATATCGTTCTTCACGAGTGTCATTCTCACCTCTGATAACTCAAGCGAAATTTAAAAGATAGAAGTAAACTGGTAGGTACAGTAGAAAGAAGTAATATAAAAATAAATGTGATCAATAATCTTAAATGAACTTATCTTGTGGCTTAAATCTCCCTTATACAGCGCAATCTAATACTCAAAGATTTTCATACCTGACAGGAGTGGAAGATCTACTTTGTTAAATTTTTTTTATTGTCTTAGCAATGAAAGCTGAGAAAAAATATTATAAGGCCATATCTGTTCATTTGAAAACGTCATCTAGCGGGCTCTGAAAAGTCAAAAGAAAAGAATGAAAGAACAAAAGTCTAATTATTTTGATGATGTCATCCTTTCTGTCAAAAATTGTTAACCTTCTAGAAAAAAAATTTTTGATGAACACTCTGTACTTCCATATCTGTATTCATTAGGCATGAGTCAGGCAAATATATGTATGTATATGTAGACAAACAAACAAATATTAATTTTAGATAAAAAAATTTCAAATGAAAGTTGCTAGAAACGTTACTGACTTCGATGACGTCATCAAGGTTATTTTAAAATCATCTTTTTTGTATTTTCAAATTTAAACGTATATAAGCAACTTTTGTATAAAACTTTTTTTTTTAAATAAAATGTAAATCAATTCGTTTAATTTTAAAAATTAAATTTATTTCATTTAAAAATTGTAAAACTGTTGGTGTGGTTCATGTAACTGGAGTTAGCGCTATATCTACTAAATTACTAGGATTGAAAGTTTTCCAGAGGGACGTGCTCTCTCACGCGAACCCTTTCGTGGTGCTGTAAATGAGTTTAAAGAAACTGGAAGTGTGCGGTCGAAAAAGTAAAGGGAAAAATAATGGCACGATCGCGAGCGAACGGGGTCAAATTACCTTGTATCTTGACCGCTAACACTTTCCAATTTGTTTTCTCGTCGATTCCAAAGGAAAACACTTCGTCAAAACCTCAGAGAGCAAACGTTTCCCAGATTTTAGTTTCCAATGTCGACGGCTAGAATACCTCATCATATTACATCGTAACAGATTGGACTACACAAGATCTGAAAAGTAACCAAGAAATAGTGGCTAAGTCTGAATGCCTCCTCATTCCTTCACAAGACTTAATCACAATTATTGCTGCTTTTTCAATTTTTTCAACAATTACTCGCTCATCATCACCTGTGCTATCTATAGTTATTTCTAAAGTTATCAATTTTTAACATTAACAAAAATTAAATAAAATATTAAGAAAATGAAACCTCATATTTTTTAGTAGATTTTAACAAGGGTCTGTTATACAGCTGTGTTACCTATCGAGCTTCGTGAAAAAGTTTCAAGATATTAAAATTAGAAATTCAAAATGCATATATCTTGATTATTGGAAAGCGTAAAAGATATTTTAGCTTTTTTTTTATTTTTTTTTGCTTTCTTTAATAAACTGTTGTTTTGCTTCACAAATTTTGCTTCATGTTTTAAAGTTTTCCTAATTTGTTACAACTTGCATGCATCTCCAACTTTTTATATTTCACACCTCTTTTTGTTTTTCATATTCCTCTTTTTTTCTTCTAGCCTTCTACAATATTCAAATCTACATTCCCAATTTTCTGTTCTAATGGTTACTACTGTTTTTTATGCCCAACAATTTGTTACTATCGTCTCTAAAATTTTGTTGTCCTCCAATTTTAACTTTCTGCTCAAATCGAATTCCTTTTTATATATTAATTTCTTGTGCATTAATCATCTACTTCTGTTTTGCTGTTCTACATATTTCTCCCTAAATTTTGACATTTTGCCCAATTGGTTTCAACTTGTCAGTACGTATCTGCATCTTTCCACGTTTCATCGTGCTTTTTTTGGTACTTTTCTATTCCTATCCCTTTTCTTCCCTTCCCTTTCCCTTTTCGTTTCCTATAGTATTAAATTCTGCTTCTCCCACTTAATTCAATGAGGTCTTCCTTTGATCAGTTGTTTTGGCAAATTTCTTGAGTATATCTCGTGCTAGAATTTGCGGTTATTATATCCACAATATTATTATCTTCGTGTTTTAGCTTCATTCTTACTTCTTTTCCCTAAATAATTTCTTGTTTGAGTTTCAAGTTTTTATTAATTTGTTAAACGTTAGAAGCCTGTGTGTCTTCATTTGATCATCTTACTGTCTCTTGTTTCTCTCTCGTTACCACTATTTTGCATTATAGTAATATGTTGTCAGTTTTTTTTTCAAAAAATTAGGTTTTTACTTCAAAAGCTTGTTCTCTGATATTTACATTTTTCGATTTTGTTATTAATTGCACTTCTCTGCAGCTTTTCATGTTTAATCCTTCTGTCTTCCATACTTCTCTTTTAATCAATTTATTCTATGTTTCGTCTTCTAGAATCTTTACTTTCTATAGTTTTCTTTTTCACCAGTGTTTTACACTAATTTTTGAATCTTCCGTGCATGTCCTGTAATTTGATCTTATGTTATGCACTTCCAAATTTGTTACAACCTGCATCCATCTCCAACTATTCATATTTTATACCTCTGTTTTTCATATTCCTCTTTTTTTTCTAATCTTCTATAATATTCAAATTTACTTTCCCAATTATCTTTTCCCTTTTGTAGTGGTTACTAATGTTTTTTGTGCCCAACAATTTGTTAATATCGTCTCTAAAATTTTGTTGTCCTCCAATTTTAACTTCTGGGCAAATCGAACTTTTTTTTATATATTAATTTCTTGTGCATTAACCATCTACTTCTGTTTTGCTGTTCTGCATATTTCTCCCTAAATTTTGACATTTTGCCGAATTGGTTTCAACTTGTCAGTACGTATCTGCATCTATCCACGTTTCATCATGCTTTTTTTGGTACTTTTCTTTTCCTGTCCCTTTTCTTCCCTTCCCTTTCCCTTTTCGTTTCCTAAAGTATTAAATTCTGCTTCTCCCACTTAATTCAATAAGGTTTTCCTCTGATCAATTGTTTTGGCAAATTTTTTGAGTATACTGTCATGTCTTACTGTCTCTTTTTTCTCTCTCGTTACTAATATTTTGGATTACAGTAATATGTTGTCAGTTTTTTTTTCAAAAAATTAGGGTTTTACTTCAAAAGTTGTTCTCTGATATTTACATTTCTTCATTTTGTTGTTAATTGCATTTCTCTGCAACTTTTCATGTTTAATCCTTCTGTCTTCCATACTTCTTTTTTAATCAATTTATTCTATGTTTCGTTTTCTAGAATCTTTACTTTCTATAGTTTTCTTTTTCACCAGTGTTTTACACTACTTTTTGAATCTTCCGTGCATGTCCTGCAATTTGATCTTATGTTATACAGTTCCAAATTTGTTACAACTTGCATGCATCTCCAACTTTTTATATTTTACACCTTTGTTTTTTCACATTCCTCTTTTTCTTCTACTAGTCTTCTAGAATATTCATATCTACTTTCCAGTAAATTTTCCAGTAAATTTTCTTTTTTCTTTTGTAATTATTATAAAAGTTATTTTTATCCCACAATTTGTTAATATAATCTCTAAAATTTTGTTGTCCTCCAATTTTAACTTGTGTTCAAATCTAATTTCTTTTTATATGTTAATTTCTTCAGAATTAATCATCTACCTCTGTTTTTCTATTCTACATATTTCTCCCTAAATTTTGACATTTTGCCCAATTGGTTTCACCTTGCCAGTACGTATCTGCTAATTCTGTCTTATCATTTCACGTTTCATCGTGCTTTTCTTTGGTACTTTTCTTTTCCTACCCCATTTCTTTTCCTTTCCTTTCACTTCTTGTTTCCTAAAGTATTAAATTCTGCTTCTCCCACTTAATTCAATAAGGGCTTCCTTTGATCAGTTGTTTTGGCAAATTTCTTGAGTATTCTGTCTCGTGCTATAATTTGCTATTATTATAACCACAATATTATTATCTTCATGCTTTAGCATCTATCTTACTTTCTTTCTCTAAATAACTTTTTGTTTGACTTTCAACTTTTTATCAATTTGATAAACCTTACAAGCCTGTGTGTCATTCAATGTTTCACCCTACTGTCCCTTGTTACTCTCTCGTTACCACTATTTTGGATAATTGTAATCAGTTGTCAGTTTTTTTGAAAAAATTAGGTTTTGACTTCCAAAGATTCTTCTCTTATATTTACATTCCTCGATTTTGTTATTATTTGCCGTTCTCTTCAACTTTTCATGTTTAATCCTTCTGTCTTTCTTGCTTCTCATATAAACAATTTCTTCTATTTTTTGGTTTTCTAGAATCTTTACTTTCTATAGCTTTCTTTTTCAACAGTGTTCTTCATTAATTCTTGAATCTTCCGTGTATGTCCTGCAATTTGATGTTATGTTATACACTTCTAAATTTGTTACAACCTGCATCCATCTCCAACTATTCATATTTTATACCTCTGTTTTTCATATTCCTCTTTTTTTTTATTTTCTATAATATTCAAATCTATTTTCCCAATTTTCTTTTCTATTTTGTAATGGTTACTAATGTTTTTTATGCCCAACAATTTGTTAATATCGTCTCTAAAGTTTTGTTGTCCTCCAATTTTAACTTCTGATCAAATCGAATTTCTTTCTATTTAATAATTTCTGGTGCATTAATCATCTACTTCTGTTTTGCGGTTCTACATATTTCTCCCTAAATTTTGACATTTTGCCCAATTGGTTTCAACTTGCCAGTACGTATCTGCATCTTTCCACGTTTCATCCTGCTTTTTTTGGTACTTTTCTATTCCTATCCCTTTTCTTCCCTTCCCTTTCCCTTTTCGTTTCCTAAAGTATTAAATTCTGCTTCTCCCACTTAATTCAATGAGGTCTTCCTTTGATCAGTTGTTTTGGCAAATTTCTTGAGTATATCTCGTGCTAGAATTTGCGGTTATTATATCCAAAATATTATTATCTTCGTGTTTTAGCTTCATTCTTACTTCTTTTCCCTAAATAATGTCTTGTTTGAGTTTCAACTTTTTATCAATTTGTTAAACGTTAGAAGCCTGTGTGTCATTTATTTGATAATCTTACTGTCTCTTGTTTCTCTCTCGTTACCACTCTTTTAGATTATTGTAATATGCTGTCAGTTTTTTCTTAAAAAATTAGGTTTTTACTTCAAAAGGTTGTTCTCTGATATTTACATTTCTCGATTTTGTTATTAATTGCACTTCTCTGCAGCTTTTCATGTTTAATCCTTCTGTCTTCCATACTTTTCTTTTAATTCTTTCTTCTTCTTCTATGCTTGCGTCTTCTAGAACCTTTACTTTCTAGTTTTTATTTTCAACATTGTTTTTCACTAATATTTTCAATCTTCCCTGCATGTCCTGCAATGTGATATTATGATCTCTAACATCATGTTGCTTATCTATTTTACATTTTGTTTTTCCAGATCAATTTCTTTTCTATAATAAATTTCTTTTCAATTTCTATCTCAACCTCACTTTGTTATAAGTGCAAACTTGATTGTCATTATATTCTGTATCTCATTGTCTTTCGTTTCTTTTTGCTTGTTAAGAAGTTGGTCAACAGAGGTCTTGAGTTGGTTTCTTTATTGTGTGCTCTAACACCTTTTTCGTTTTTCTTTTTTTAAATCTTTTTTGTCTTTTTTTAGTTCACGGCTACACGCGCGTACCCGCCTATAGTTTAGGAAATACCCGAACGCTCCTTTTGTGTATCCTAAACTACAGTAAAATTATGGACAAAATTTCTGATGATGTCTAGAATTAGCTGAAATGTCGAACTTTATTTCTTATAGTTGTATATAAATTGTCGACAATGAAACTTTTGGTACCCATCTGCGACTTTTACCCCATCCCGTAAAGAAGCGACGTACCAAATTTCAGTTTCCATCACTAACCGTTCCCAAGATGTCACCATTTAAGCACATTTTTACGGCGGTCATCTTAGATTTTTACCCAAATAAACATTACGAATCATGGCACCCCCGCAAATACTTACTACTCAAATATAAATTATATACCATTAACTGTTCTCTAATTTATAACATATAACTTAGCTATCGTAGCTATGTTAACTACGACAGTTATTTGACAAATCATGGTACTCCGTTAGGTATTTACCATCTAAGTTTGACGTGTGCTATCAATAGTACCCTAAATATAAATTCGTCTATATGCCTCCCATATAAAATGCATTAGAAACTGTTTTCTTATAGGAAACACATACATAACATGCAAAAGACTGATGATGGTCTATATAGTAAGCGAAAAGTCGAAACGTCTGATATGTTTGGATTCAAGGTCCTATTGTAGCAGTGTCTTAGTCTCACTTGTAGCTACGTAAATAAATAAATAATCGAAAATATGATCGGTTTGGTGGTATGTGCGTGGGGTAATCAGGGTTGGCATAGCAGTGCCGTACCGAAGTCAAAAATGCATTGATTGAAATCTAATCTCGATAGTTAAATAAGAAAAGGTAGAAAAATCGACAAACATGAGCCCGCTTTTCTGTGATGGTCCACTTTTTGGCTTTTTAGACCCTCTTAGATGCGTTGCCCAAGTGGTTGGTACCACCGAAAAGAGCATATCCTTGGACACTTTTAGTCCTATCCCGCCAAAGTTCTCCCTTTAATATACAGTGGGAAAAAAATGTCGGAAGTAAGTTATGAAAAAAATGTTACAAATATAAAGAATTTTTTTGCCATTTTTACAAAAACTAAAACGCGGCCAAACAGTCTTGGTGAGAAGAAAAACGCAGTTGTTAGTTTTGGTCTACCTCTTATACCGGGCGAGCCACAGAGATTTTTATGTGTCAATTTGGATGTACAGAAAAATATACCCAAATTGGCACAAAGTGAAACATAACTTTTTACTGCATCAACCACATTGTTGCAGTAACAAATCTGAAAAAAATCAGGAAGATAGCATACATGTCTCAACCTGACAAAAAAAAATGTGTCAGACCACACCACAAACGAACCAACTCAAGATTTCTGACCAACTGTTATATTTTAGATTTTCATCAAACTTAAATGCGTTGGTCGACATTACAATAGTTTTTATTTATTTACTTAAAAACCGTGAGTCGAACTAAAAACCCTGAAGTGGTTTTTTTTCTTCACCCTAGATGAGAAACTCAAAATTACATTTTATTTTTTGGAAACCAGTGGCGCATCACTTTTTTTTCAAATAATGCGTCGACGTGCTGGTACGCGAACCACTGACGGAAATAAATACATTTTTTTGATTGCAAAATGTGCGCCTTCCATAGCAATTAAAGCGAACCAAATTTCCTTAAAATTTTTCTTATGCTTTCGGAATAATAAGGGCGTATGCATATTGAAATTTTAACTTCAACACTCTGTAACTTTTTAAAGAAGCTAGATAGGTAACACAAATGTACCGCCCATTATGACTTACCCTTTTGCAAATTTTGGGTATAATATGTTTTTTCTTTTGTGTTTCATCAACGCCACCTAGACAATATAAGGCCCGGAAGCGACCGAGCGGGAGAGCGGTGACGTCATCATATGTGCTACGAAAATACGACTACCGATTCAACGTTCAAAACCCGAAGGTTTTGGAAAGCTTTTTGGGTGAATACTTTGGTAATTGGGGTTTAGATGGGCAAAAATAAAACCATTGGTAATATACATAAACAATACAAACGTAAATAAATAATTTAACTATACCAAGGTACACTTAAATTAATATAATACTGTATATTATTATTATTATACAGTGTAGTGGTTTACGAATAATAATTTTTTAATACTTCTGTAGAATAAGTATACTATTTTTTCTTTTTGCCTGAATTTGTTATATACAGGGGATTCTGAAATTAGTGTGCAATAATATAACTGCTTAGGTATTTTAGAATAAAAAAGATGACAAAAAGTTTATATATAAACGCAGGTTTTCAAACATTTCATTACAAAGATACAGGGTATAACTTTTTAAATTAAATTATTTTGTTCTACATATTATATAGCTGGTCCAGTTTCGAAGATAATCACTTCAAAATTGAAATGTGATAATTTGAATCTTTATGTTCTACATAGATATACTTACCATCTGATTTTCACAGGTGCCTGCTTTGTTAATAGGGATTTAGATGGAAAAAAAATAAAAACATTTGATTATTTTAAAACATTATATTAAATAAAAAAAAACAAATTAAATATACATGTGACAAAATACACTGCAGAAAACACTATGTTTATGTAGTGTTGTATGACGTTATGTTAGGTAGACTTACCCTGCTATGTTTATTTGGTATAAAATTAACCCTTCTAATACCGTGAACCCAGTTTTCTTTTTAAAATAACATCCTCTGGAAATCTAAACACTGAATTTCGCGGACCAGATGGTTTGCTAACTTTTGAAACTTTAATTCCGAGCTAATTCAGCTAATACTAAAATGCACGTTTCTAGAAAAGACTCAGAAAAATGGTTTGGAGTAAATTTTTTAAGAACTTTTTTGAATCAGGCTTTTAGGACCTAAAAATGAGAACGTTAGAGAGGAGTTGGCGTTGTCTTTTCAGTATATATGCAACGACCTATTGACAATATCTGTTTACGACAGTTGCGTTATTTACATAAAGATAGTGTGCAAAGAAATATTGTGTTCAATTTTGCATTGTCTGAATCCCAAAGAGATTGAAAGGCATCATCTTAATCGTGATACTGCATTGAGAGCCCTGGGTATGATAATAATAATAATAATAATAATAATAATAATGATCTTTATTTCAGTAAATTACGTACCCGGTACATAAAGTGAAATAACGTCAAGAAGAAAAAACAATATACTCTCTAAACACGACTAGTCTATATAATCTACAGGTCTATATAATCTTCAAGTTTATAAAGTTCCAATTTCACCAAAAATTTAAATAGGATAGGCTTTAGATGTTTTAGTTGCTTTATGCTCTTAATTTCATTAGGTAGATTGTTTTAGAACTTTACGCAATTATAATATGCTCCATGTTGATAAAGTGCTAGTCTATGTTTTGGTAGAATATAATTAGCTAATCTGGTTGAACGTAGATTTGTTGGAGCATGTTTACTAAAGAAATTCTTGTTTTTAAACAAAAACAGTATACATTCCTGGATATAAATTGCGTGGGCAGTGAGCAGTCCCGTTTGCCTAAATTTTACCCTGCACGATTCTCCAAATTTAAGACCTAGAACAATCCTTAAAGCACGCTTTTGACACACAAAAACTTTACTTATATTTGCGCTTTGCCCATAAAGTATAATGCCGTATCTAAGACGAGATTCAAAGTTGGCATAGTAGATGGCTCTTTTAGTTTCATGATTCAGATATTTCGATAAGATTCGAAAAGTGTAGCATACCTTTAGCAAGTCTAAAACAACGCCATCCACATGTTTTTGCCTTAGAACTTTTTGCCTATAGAACAGTAATATTAGCCAATTATGTCAGTGGCTTAAAAAAAGCTATTCGTGCAAATACAAGACGGTCTAAAACCAAAGCAAAATAAAGCTCTGGAGCGTCATCAGAGCCTGACATATAAATGATTTACATCGCCGTGTTCGAATTGACCTACTACAAAAAGGGTTTTGTTTTGGTGAATTCGTCTTGGATTTGAAGGAGCTAAAGATGATTCTCCACTTAATGCTATCTATCCAGGCCTTCTTCTGGAGTACACACATTTACAAAATATATAAATGACAGATTTTTTGTTACGATTACAGAGGGAATGTGCAAGAGAAAGCCTCCATTAATGAAGAAAAGTCAAAGGCAAAGTAAGTCGTTTTGATAAAAACTTCTCATTTAGGTTTCATTGGTGTATTTGCTATAGGTATTTCTTTAAAATATTTAATGCTATTTTTTACTGAGTAGTTGGAGATGAAGTGTCGAAAGAAAAGGATGGAGAAACAAAAGTTCATTTACTTTGATTATGTCATCCTTTTCAATAAAAATTTCATAGCCTGATAGATGAAGTTTTATCGTACATACACAGTGATTCACCGAGTATTCGCCTCTTTTAGTTTTTCCATAAAGCCTTGAAGATATTCAGGCAAACAGTTCTGTATATCTTAGTCTGTTATTTCTATAACTCTAATTTTGTTCTCACAAGCAGTAATAATAAATTGTTATTGAAGATGATCTTATTTAGATAATAATAATTACTATAGAATTTTCATTCTTATCAATGATTATAAGTCCAAATTTAGAATCTCAGTGGTAAACTCTTTAGTTACATAAAAAAATAATAAAATGTAGCTATAATCTTACCGGTTTTCTTCCAATTATTGGAGCTAAATCCAGAAAAATTAACATTGACACAAAAAAATACTAAGAATAAATAGGTAATTTATGGATTTAGTTGTTTTATTGAGCCCCAGGAAAGAAAGTGGATTGAATGTTAAAATATCTACATACTTAAATAGAATCGTAAGGAGTACCTAAATGGTATGGTTTCAGTTGCATAAAATATTGTAAATACATATTACGATTAAAAGGTGATTTCATAGAAATCTCTAAAGTTCGACAATGATGATTTAAAACTCCTTTAACTTTTTTCTGCTAATAAAGTCAATGTTTAATACATTACATACTAATTATTTAATTAAGCCCCGTTTCTGCCAACGAAACAAAGAGCACCTTTTTGTTTCTGCTGCTCGGTTCAGAAAATAAGTTACTTATTCCTGCTTGTCGTCATCAGGATTGGTTTGCGAAATGGACAAAAACAAAAAGTTGCTTGCAGCTTCTTCGGTGAAAACGGCGTTTTAGCCATAAACGTAATAATAATTTTTAACTGCTCTTGTATATTCGGCAAAAAAAGTTCTTGCAAAGAGAGCGCGACTAAACCTCATTTTCATGACACTGACGTTTTCATCTATTTAACTTGTTTGTCTATGGAGTGACCTGAAGGCCAATAGCGATTACATGAAGAAAACGACTTTTGCCTCCCCAACAACCACTTTGCTACCAAGTGTACCTACGGCAGTATACCGATAGGTCCATTTAACTTAAGAAAGTCACATATTTCGAAAAGAGCACATTCTATGAAAAAATGTGTCAAATAGACGTTACTCAATGTTGGGAAACAAAAAAAAATGGTTTGTTTAAAGGTGGTAGACAATGATGTACTAATAAGCAAAACATCTTGGACTTCCATTGACTTTATTGAGTTTTTTACACGACGTTTCGAGGAGTGGAAGTTTTCAAGTTAAATTGAGAGTTAAGCTCGAGGCTACTTGCTTATGTACTAACACAGCTAACCACGCCCACCATTCCTATTGGATATATACATTCTTTTTTTTATTTGAATTTTCCGGTTTGGTTTTAGAAAGTACGCTTCTTAATGTGTTTTCAGTTTTGAAAACCGTTCGTATGTTGTACTGTTTCGCCATGCGTCAAAGTTTCTCTGAAGTTCCTTTTATGTATGGTATAATAAGAAGTTGAGGTTGGTGCTCGCTGACAATCTACAGAGCCCTGGAAAAATATGAACGTCATATTCCTGAAGGTACTAGGAGGTCTTTCACTCCACACCATAGTAAACCACCACATCTCTATGGGTTACTTAAAATTCACAAAACAACTATGCCCCTAAGGCCAATCACAAGCTCTAGAGACTCGCCAACAAGTTCTCGAAGTAGATTTCTCTTTCAATCATCCAACCTTTGGTTGGAAAAACAACCTCTTTTGTACAAAATTCTGAACACTTTGTTAGTATTCTTAAGGACCTAGAATTGAGTGATAAGGACAGATTTGTGAACTTCGAATTGTGAACGTGAATGTAGAAAGATTTTTCACCAACGTGGCGTTGTAGGAGTCGTTGGATATCGTCGAGGTCAGGCTAAGGGAGGATGCATCTTTGAAGGAGAGAACATCGCTGCCTGTGGAGGGAGTGATGTGATGGACCTATTGTTACGTTTTTACTTTTCCCAAAGTATTAACCTTGTTTAGTCCGGCCCTGGCGAGGTTTCCGATGGCCAAGGTCGATAATATTGAATATTGGAAGATCTCAAACCCTTCACCTTGATTGGCCCTGAAGGTTAACTGAAGGTCGTGACATCACCATTTGCCACCAATGGGAATTTTTGTAGAATTTGCATACCATTTTTTGGTACTTTTGTACTTTTGTACGGCCCTAGTTTTTTACATTGTTTTGATCTTAATTTAATTAGAGGATTATTATTTTTAGTTAGGCTGTTAGTTTTTTTTGCAATATTTCCGCTTATTGATCTTTGCTACTCATTTCTTTGCCAATATTGGTTTGCATATTGTTTACTCATAGGTATTGCCATTATTATCCCGATTAGTTTCGTATTTTTTTAAAACGTACCTGTATTTCATTTGGGACACTCTATATTGGAAGCAACCCATACAGTTGTTTTTAAGATGGTGAAAATATTTGTTATTGTCATTGTATTTTGAGGCCTTACAACATTGTACTCATTTTGTACAATTATTGGAATTGGTACTACTTCAATCTTCAACAGGTCTGGAGTTCGTGATTTCGTACCTTCGCGTCACCGTACTCACCTTATCGTTTTCTCTGTCTCGCCGTCGCGCGTCTGCTGAACTGCTGGGTGTGCGAGATATTAGATTTGAGAGTGCGTATCGATAGTTGCTGATGCTCGATATCGATACTGAGAGATTTTTTTATTTTACATAGATACATAGGGTGGATGGATTGCTACATGGTATATTGTCATGGTATGGTTGCCATTGTTGATGGTGAAGTAGATTGGCAGTGATATTACACAACGGTAGTGATTAATTTGTTGTGTTGAAATTAAGCCACTTTGTGTTTTGCTAGATAGGTGCTAGTGCGCAAATAGCAATCTGTGTGTAGTTGCGGTGTTTTTCTTTGACCTGTAATTTTTTTCTCCCTCTTTTTGTAGAGGCCGGGTTGTATAGACATATATGTATAGTATATTTATAGAGCTTTTATAGATGAAAAAAATTAAGTTGTTTAATAACGTAACATGTTTCTTTCATTAGGCTTCTAAGAATGCTTTCTAACATTTTAATTAACTGAAATTAAAAGTGTTCTTTTGGAGATATATATAAATACTTTCAGTAAAGTTTCGATAGATTATAGAGCTGATTTGTGCCTGGTTGCGGTACAGTTTTTTTTTGAGATTTGGTCTAGTGCGAGTGCATATTTGCCTCAGTGGCACTGCATTAGTTACGGTGATTGATTAGTTTTTCAAGAATTGAAAAAAAATCTTCTTTGTTTTTTTGTGTTTTATTTTGGTATTGACTTCTTTTTTTTTTTTGTTGTTCTATTATTTCTCGACATGGATATTAACCAGTTGGGAGCGGAAGAAATTAACTATGAATTGTATATTCGAGGAATGCCATTACCTGCGTCATTTGCTCAAAAGCGTGCCAGTCTGCGGGAATGCCTTCGCATGGAGCGAACTGGAGAAGTAAGACCTCCATCAAAGACGAACTACGGTTCAGAAAGTAAGCTGTGCCTTTGCAAAAGCAAATTATTCACCATTGAGCGTGATTTGAGACATTGTGAGCAGACTAACAAAGAAGCTGTTTATAGAAAGTGTGCTGCACTTTTAGGACATATTGAACACAGAGTTGAGCGAATTAACCCTGAAAACTCAGATGAAGCTTTTGAGAAAAGAAGCATCGCGCTTCGATGTTCGGCTCTACAGACAAAAGTTTATGACGCTAATACTTGTTGGAAGTGCAGTCGAGTCGAGCTGAAACAACTACTGCTGGCAGAGTTAACGCTGTGGAGGATTTAATGACCATGAGTGATGACGAGAGTGTTTCTCTTGAAAATCAACATGAAGCTCAGAGAACATCACAGGATGAACCAGCCCTAACACGGAAAAATCCAGCTGAATGTGAGTTATTTAGTTCTAGCAGAGAATTTCCTACACTCCGCCCATCGTTAGCTTTCAATACAGACGGTCAACACCAGTCTTATCATACGGGTCAACTGTCATCGCTTCAGAGGAATGACTTCAACTCAATTCATGAATTTAACGAGGTCTCAGAGAGTTCAAGTAGAAGAACTCCAGCGGAATTGGTTCGAGAACTACTAGGTGATTATACTCAACCTACCAGTAGGAAAGACGACCGATCTGCTCGGAATGGGGTTTCAGAAAATATGTTCGGGAATAGAACTGGTAGAGTAGATCCTGTTCAACAGGAAGAAAGTCGGCAAGTTCCCTCATTTATAGCCCATCCAGAGCGCTATAGAGCACCAACTACTAGTGAGACTGTACGACAAAATGCCACTTATAACAACAATCGTTTCAGTGCCGACCGATTCGAACCTTGCGGGCGACCACATCAAGCTCCGTCTTACGGACTTCCACAACACACTTATGTTGTCCAGCGTGAACCGGTTTCAACAAGCTATTTAGATTCTCGAAGACCTGAGCCGCCGACACCAAGTTATGGCAATTTTGATTCTCAAAGTCCGACAACTCCACGACGAGTCCATTTTAGCGGGGAGGATGATCCTCAAAGACCTTTAAATGCGCAGGACACAAGTGTGTCTGTGGCAGATTTAGTAAGGTTATTGGGGGGAATGGAGTTCTCGCCATTGCGATCACCTAGACCCGACGAATATTACTCAACGCGTCACGATGTTTCAAGGTGGAACCTAAAGTTTGGTGGACAGACTAGTGTAAACGACTTTTTGGAGAGAGCAGAAGAGTTGCGTCTTTCTCGAGGAGTTTCGAAGGCTCATATGTTGCGTTGTGCACCTGAGATGCTCACTGGAGATGCTCTATTGTGGTTTCGCACCCGCCGATTTTTAGATTGGGATGACCTAGTTGATCAGCTCAAGGAGTCTTTTCAGCCTTACGACTACGTCTTTGGTCTGTGGGACGAAATTCGTAGGAGAACTCAAGGCAGCCAGGAGCGTGTTCTTGGTTTTGTTGTGGCAATGAAAGTTTATTTCGTAAACTACCACAGCCACCATCTGAACAAGAAAAAGTGACTTTGGTAAGGAGAAATCTCTTACCTTACATTCAGAGTAAGTTGTCACTTCATAAAATTACCTCTCTGCAAGAATTGATAATGCTCAGTCGAACCACAGAGGAAACAGAATTACGGATGCAACGTTTTGTACCACCACCAACCAATTACAAAACATTATTGGAACCCTCGTTGGCCTATCACAAGCCTGCCAACGCAACCACGATTACTTCCGCCATCCAAAGTTCTAACGATGAAGGGATGTTAGGTCAGAACCATACTTCATTAGCGGCCGTGTCGAACCAACCTACTTGCTGGAACTGCAAGAATGCAGGGCATAGATTTAAGAAATGCCCGGAGCCTCGGAAAAAATTTTGTTTCCGTTGCGGGAAAGATGGTGTTGTCAGTTCAAACTGTCCTAACTGTTCGTCAAAAAACTCGACAAAGGAGAGAGCGAAATAGGCTGTTCGTTCTCTCAATCGCAATCCGAAACAGCCAAATTGTTAGTGAACCCAAACAGGATTTTGCTGGACTACGTGTTTTCGCATGCTCGTGGCGATCAGCGACCACATTTAGAGGTGTCTATTTACGGCAAAACCATACTGGCTCTGCTTGATAGTGGGTCAACCAGAACCATTCTTGGTTCCCAGGGATGGAAAATTTTTCAATCTCTTTGCCCCCTGGATCCACAAGTGAGAAAGTCGTGTATAGTTGCCAATGGGGAGAATTGCCAAGCAATCGGAACTACCCGGGTACCCATAGCACTTCGAGATCGTGTAGTACTGATTGATGTGTTGGTCGTTCCTTCTTTACCGCATGGTCTCATCTTGGGAATCGATTTTTGGACAAAAATGGAGATTATTCCTGATTTGTTCGCAGGCAAATGGTCATTTCGTGCGTGTTCGGAAACTCCCGTTGTCTCGGCTATTCGTGACCTGGACACTTTGTCGGTTGATCAGCGATCTGTACTAGATGACTTAATTGAAGAAGCGTTCCCGTCCGTGTCTAGTAAGCTTGGTTGCACTACCCTCGTCGAATTGGAGATTAAAACCGAATCAAGTCCCGTTAAGCAACGATATTATCCCTTATCACCAGCTCTTCAGAAAGAAGTCAACTCAGAGCTTGAAAGTATGTTGGCAGAAGGTATTGTGGAGCGATCTAATTCTCCTTGGTCATCGCCCATCGTCATGATTAAGAAGAAGACAGGAGGATGGAGATTTTGCGTGGATTATCGCCTGCTGAACAAGGAAACCGTGAAAGACAGCTATCCACTTCCGTACGTCAGCACTACCTTAGACAAGCTCAGGGATGCTCGGTATTTGAGCACACTAGATATAAAATCTGCTTACTGGCAGATTCCCATCGCTGAAAGCTCAAGACCTCTCACAGCTTTTACTGTCCCCTCTCGTGGACTCTTTCAGTTTAAAAGGATGCCCTTTGGTCTTACCAATGCACCTGCCGTTTGGCAGCGACTAATTGATCAGGTTGTTGGTGTTGACCTAGAACAATATGTCTTCGTTTATCTCGACGATGTTATAATCTGTACTTCCACTTTTGATAAACATGTCGAAGTATTAAGGGAAGTCTTAAAGAGAATCCAGAGAGCAGGTTTAACACTGAATCGTGACAAATGCCAATTTTGCAAACCAGAACTTAGATATTTGGGTTACGTCGTAAATGCATCGGGTTTATTGGTCGATCCGGCAAAAGTCGAAGCCATAATTAAGATACCTCCACCGAAGAATGTCGGAGAAGTCAGGCGTATCGTGGGAATGGCTTCGTGGTATAGGCGGTTCGTTCCGAATTTTTCTACGGTAATTGCACCACTTGCTAATCTCACCCGTAAAAATGTGAAATTTTGTTGGGATTATGACTGTGAGTCTGCTTTTGCTAGCATCAAGTCGCATCTTATTCGTGCGCCAGTGTTATCGTGTCCGAACTTTTCACTGCCCTTCGTCATTCAATGTGATGCGTCAGATTTTGGTCTGGGTGCTGTTCTGTCACAGGTACAGGATAACGAGGAACACGTAATATGTTACCTTAGCCGGTCATTAAATAAAAATGAAAGAAAGTATACGACCACCGAAAAAGAATGCTTGGCCGTACTATTTGCCATAGAAAAGCTTAGACCGTATGTGGAGGGAAGTAGATTTACCGTCGTGACAGACCACTATAGCCTCAAGTGGCTTAATTCTATTAAAGATCCTGTTGGTCGGATTGCTAGATGGGCTGTCAGACTCCAACAGTACGATTTCGAAATTGTCCATAGAAAAGGTAAAGAACATGTCGTGCCTGACGCCTTATCACGTTCTGTACCTTTTGTTGACTCTCTGCAGGCTACCCCTACTCCTAGTCCACTAAACTTGTCAAAGACAGAATCGGATCGCTGGTATCTTCAAATGGTCGACCAGGTGACGAAATATCCGTCACGCTACCCTTCTTGGAGACTCGAAGGAGGTCAGCTTTACAAAAGATGCAAACCTTCTTTTGCAACTTTGTTGGACACATACACTACTTGGCTTTTGGTAGTACCCAAAGACAAGAGATCAAAAATTATCCAAGACCATCATGACCCTCCTACATGCGGACACTTGGGTGTTTTCAAGACAATGGGTCGGATAAGTGCTAGATATTATTGGCCGAATATGAAAGCAGATATCGGTCGATATATAGCTCGATGTCGGACGTGTCTTAGGACCAAACCGGACCAACGACGATCGGCTGGGCTAATGCTGAGCCAGCAGCCTGCTTGCTTACGGCCTTGGCAGACCCTCAGCATAGACCTTGTGGGTCCCCTGCCAAGATCATCAGCCGGTTACTCATATATATTTTCTGTGTATGATTTGTTTAGTAAGTTTTCGTTGTTCTATCCTTTGCGATCCGCCACGGCAAATGGCATAATTCGATGGCTCGAGGACCATGTCATTCTAGTCTTCGGTATTCCTGATCAGAATATTGCTGACAATGGGCCCCAATTCCGTAGCCGTTTGTTTCAGGATATGGCCAGACGTTATGGAATCAAAATACGATACACTGCTAACTATCATCCGCAGGCTAATCCCGTGGAACGGACGCATCGTGTCTTGAAAACCATTATATCGGGTTACATTGGAGAAAATCACAAAAATTGGGATCGCCTGTTGGCCAAGGCTGGTTGCGCTATGAGGTCGGCGAAACACGAGGTCACTAAGTATACTCCGAACTTCGTCATGTTTGGGCGTGATCCACGTTTTGTCGAGACTGATGATTCGTCAATTCAGAATTCCGCGAATGTAGAATGCGCACCGGAAGTCCGAGCCGAGGCCCTCGGTAAGGTTTTCAAGGATATTCAGCAGCGGCTGAATAGGGCGTATCTTCAAAGTCGGAACCGATATAACTTGAGGCATCGTGATGAACGTTTTAAGGTCGATCAAAATGTCTGGCGTACAAATTATGTGATTTCTAGTGCTGCAAATCAATTAACGGCGAAGCTAGCTCCGAAATTTATTGGTCCCTTGGTAGTGAAAAAGATCCTATCTCCGTGGACCTACGAATTAGTCGACACAACGGGACGCTCATGTGGTGTTTGGCACGCCAAAGACCTGAAGTCTCACCCACCAGATTTGGACGCTAGCGACTGATGTGGCGTATATTTTGACTGGAAGAAGTTCTTTCTTTTATCTTCTGTTCTTTTTTTTTCACAGGGTAGATTTTTTTTGCTTGTGTTGAATTTTTTTTTATTTATTGGTTGCATCTAGGGAGTAACCACGGTGAATACAGTTTTTTTTTGTTGAGAAAAACTTTCTTTTTAAGAAGGGGAGGTGTGTTACGTTATTACTTTTCCCAAAGTATTAACCTTGTTTAGTCCGGCCCTGGCGAGGTTTCCGATGGCCAAGGTCGATAATATTGAATATTGGAAGATCTCAAACCCTTCACCTTGATTGGCCCTGAAGGTTAACTGAAGGTCGTGACATCACCATTTGCCACCAATGGGAATTTTTGTAGAATTTGCATACCATTTTTTGGTACTTTTGTACTTTTGTACGGCCCTAGTTTTTTTTTGGGTTGAGGATTCTAGAAGGCAACTTTATGATTCTTCTTTTTCTTCTTCTGTGAGCTTCTTGGCTGGCTGCTGAACCACGGATTTCGCCTAGCGGATTTAAGAAATAAATCAGAACTACCCTCAATTTTGTCTTGGCTATAAAAGTGCCTTACCTAGTCTAGTGACTGATTTGCAATTATTGAATGGTTTAGTGAACTGATTAACTTAACCCGAAGACCATAGTTGATACCAGCACATGGTTTTCTCTTTAGGCCACCCGTCACCCTAAGGTATGTAAATTTCTATTACTTTTCTTACTGCAAAATTATTCTGATTAGCTATAGTCTTGATCTTTTGTTACTTTGAGAGTCTATTCTTTAACACTTACCCACTTTCACTTTTTGCACATTCCATATTTCGACCTAGCATCGACTAGACGAGTACCTTTGTTTCAGGCCTTCTTTTAAGAGTTTGGGTTTTCTTTCCTGACTCATTATTTTTTTGACACGTCCTTAATGCTCTAATCAACTTGGAAGAGTGGACCCCCTTTTTCGAAACATCCTACAACTGCAAATTCATCGAGACAACTCCTTGACACTCTGGCCTTAGCTTCCTCTCGGGGTATCTGCCTATCACCATATTAGGATACTGCTTGTGACTGGTAGGAGGCCTGGAGAAGTCAGGTGGGTTCATTCCATTTTTTTGTTTTAACCACCATCATAACCAAATTTTGTGGACCGTACCTATTGAAGCCAAGTTTCTTTATTTGGAACATGAGAAGTAGTACCTATAAGTTAAACATAACCTGTTAGGTACACCTTATAACTTTTAAGTGCATCCTTTTTACCTTAAGTTTTAAGTATACACAAAGCACCACAACACATATTAGCACTACAACACATTTCATCCTCTCACGAACATGTAAACCAGACGTATACGTATATGGCCGGTATGGGTACTATTCCCTAAATGTTGTCTGATTTTTTTTTTAATAATTTAAAAGCCTCTACAAGGTTAGTTCAGGTACACAGACTTTGGACATACAAGATTATTTACTTTTATTAATATTGTACCTATTACTTAACAATCCTCAATATAAATATCCAAACTCATAGCCTAAACAAACCATAGCACAGCTGATTATTGCTTTTTCACCTATTATCGTATTCGTTATCGTGATTCGTCATGTAGGGCTGTTGGGTTCGTATTATCGAACCAATGTACAGTTGTATTTATATGCTATCTAGCACATCTACCCCACGACCACTCTCCGGCTCGAGGGTAGCTAGCTGTCGGGTTTTGCTCCACGACTCAGTTGGACCAACGATTGACCTTTGTTTCGGATCACCCACCTTTTGTGTTTACCTCCTTTTTGGTAACCTTCCTTTTCATTTTTTTTAATAAAATAAAGAAAAAAAAAAGGGTAACACTATTGTGCTGCTGCCTCAAAGGCTCATACTTTCAGATCAAAGATCAGTTTTTTGAGCAGGAGGATGGGCTTCCGATGGGTCTTTACTATCACCGGTTATGCCAAATATATACATGGAGTGGTTTGAAACACGCGCCATTGAAAAAGCTACGCATAAACCCAAAGTCTGGCTTCGGTATGTCGATGACACCTTCATTGTGTGGGACGGAAATGACAGGCAGTTGCAAGAGTTCCTGAATCATATAAATATTATAAGACCAACTATAAAATTCACAATGGAAACTGAAAATAACTACTGCCTGTATATATTGGTAAGTAAATCGGAGGGTCACATAAGAGCTTGTGTTTACCGTAAACCCACGCACACGGGCCAGTATCTGAACTTCCTTTGAAACCATCATGCATCAACAATAATGGAAATAATTAGAACTTTTTATAGGCGCGCCGTAACAATATGCAGCGACAAAGAATCTATAAATTTGGAACTTCTGAATATTGAACAGGATTTGATGCAAAATGGTTATATGGAAAAGACTATCTTGAGGGCTTTTACGGAATTTAAAAAGCAAAAGCCTCGGCAAAACAGCGAAGACCAAACTCAACTTCTTATTATAGCATAGCTACATAAAATTAACTTCAGAAAAACTTCGACGCATCGCGAAACAGTAAAACATACGAACGGTTTTCAAAACTGAAAACACATTAAGAAGCGTAGTTTCTAAAACCAAACCGGAGAATTCAAATCAGCAAAAAGAATGTATATAGGGTTTTCTTTTTAAGATGGGCCGTAGGAATTTCCATGCAATAAAGTTCGATGTTTTTCTTTTAAATGAGCCATAGCAAATTTTATGGTAAAATAACCTGAAAGGTAGACCATTATTGAGTATGCTGGTATTTTTCTATTGACACTTATTGTTTGACATGATGAGTTGTTATTGAACTTCAGCAAAAATGTACACATTAGAAGAAAAGAAATGTATGTTTTCGCTATACTCCTCTGGGTTAATTAGCAGGCCTAAAAAAAGATAATAAAAGAATACCAAGGCTCTTCATTTTGCAAAATTCATGTCAGACAGCAGCGTCAATTTAAAAACACCGCCCACCATTCTCAATAATGGTCTACCTTTCAGGTTATTTTGCTGTAGTATTCGCTACGACTCATTTAAAAAAAAACATCGAACTTCATTGCATGGAAATTCCTATGGCCCATCTTAAAAAAAGCAGCCTGTATATCACATCCCGTATGAGTGTTGCATGTCGTACATAGGAGGAACCAAGCGTCCTTTGCATGTAAGAGTTCAGGAACAAAGAACTTATACGATAAGAGGAGAAACATCAAAATCGGGAATTGCAGAGCACGGTTGGTCCGAACACCATAATATTAAGTGATCGGAAGCCAAAATTGTGCATAAGGAACAGCACTGGAATGCGCGAAAGTTTAAGGAAGCAGTCTTCATTGGAAGCAATGAGGGCGTCTTTAGTAAACAAAAGCAGTTATTTGACCCTGACTTTGTTTTCAGGGTCATGTCGAGGTCAGATTTGAATTTTCAAATGCATTTCTTCCTGAACATTGTAACCGTGTTACTTTAGAGATGTTATATTTTGACGTCCTATCCAAT
This sequence comes from Taphrorychus bicolor, assembly GCA_951812265.1. NCBI lineage: Eukaryota > Metazoa > Arthropoda > Insecta > Coleoptera > Curculionidae > Taphrorychus > Taphrorychus bicolor. The sequence continues at coordinate 18,136,247 of OX638298.1, forward strand.
TTCCGAATATATCTCGGGCGCCACCCCCTATAGGTTTTAAGTGGTAGAGAGGCCACAAATGCCTTTCGAGTATGCTTTTAAACAGTGGAGAAGTAATGTCCAGAATTCGAAATTCCGCTATTGAGTTTAGAGCCAATTTCGGATCTCAAATTAGGGCTCTTTGGTTATCGGATTCGAGGATCGCTGGCAGTAATATCGAGATGCTATTCTAGCGGAAGTCTTTGCTATTCCAAGATGTCCAGCGGTTGTTCTGTCATGATTTTCCTCCAAAACAACTTTTCGGGCATCTTTCGGCACACACATTTTCCAAGGATCACTCATCTCGCTTTCTTTCATCTCGGAAAGATCCCAAAAATGACGGTATAATTGTCCTTCTCGTAGACAATAATCAGGAAACGCCATGCGATTTAACTCTAGGGCTGTCTTCTTATTTCGATACCAGCTACATAAATTAGTGTTCTCCAGCAAACACAACTTTTCTAAATGTGCCTCGGTTAAATCAGTTTTCACAAGATCTCTTGAAAGTGAATCCGCTACTTTATTTAAAACTCCTTTACGGTACTTGATTTGTAACACCGGAGATTCGGTAAGATTCGACTTGAACTGATTAAACGCTTTGAGTCGAGCCTTTTCATCTTGGCTTAACTCTAGTGACGGTTTAATATTTCCAGCTCCCATATCCTCAATAGGACTGCCAATGGGTTGAGCGGACGGTATTAGACGGTTTCTGTAACGGATCTGGCTACTTTGTAGATCAATAGTGAATGGATGGCGGGATAGTATGTCCATTCCTATTACAATTTCACTTCGTAGTTCAGGTAGGTGAGCGAGGTTTACGCTTATGGAAACATTTCCTAAGTTTAACGGTACCAGAAATGCTTCTTTAATCTCGACGATGGTTTCGTTGGCCACCACAGCGGTATCTATGTATGGTCCAACCTTAGAACTTCCTAACTTTAAACAAACATGACCGAGTTTGTCTCCTACATAGGAACAAGCAGAGCCAGTATCGACTAAGGTGGTGTATGACTCTCCATACACATAAACGGAAATATGCGGACGGTTATCGGTTACCGGTTATCGGTAGTCGGTTATCGGTTATCGGTACGTTACTTCTTGAACGTCGGTTAACGGTGGAGGTCCTGTTATTCACGGATCGAGTGGAACTCTGATTATCACGATCCCGGTTCAGTTTTCCTTTGGACGGCAAGGACAATTTCTAGTCATGACGCCCTCAGTTCCACACCTGGAACAGAAGATCTTCGGTAGGTTAGTGCAGTCAGTTCGTACGTGGCCAGCCTCTCCACATCTCCAACAAACAGGTCGACGTACGGCAGTGTCCGTTATGGCGTTGGAAGTAGGATTTTCGCTCGACATTGATGGCACATTTTCCCGGTTCCTCTTAACAGAAGTCGTGTCATTTTGTCTTTGTACATTCTGGAAATTATTCGGTCTCATGAACCCAACTCTGCAATCTTGTGCGCGTTGCGGATATTGGTTCGGTTGGTTCCTCGGTCGACGCTTCAGCTCATCGAACAACAACTCAATCTCTCTGATTACTCTAGAGAAACTTACTACATCGTAGTAGTCGCTCTTTCTCAATTGTGGTCGATACTCTGGTAACAAATTTCGGTAAAGCCATTTTAATTCTTGATCATTGTTCATTCCTCCATGTCTTCGTATTAAAGTTTGCATGTCGGTAATACACTGGCTGGTCGGTTCGAAGGCGCGTTGCATACGACGACTAATCTCCGCCTCTAAATCATCCTCATAATTTAAAGAATAGAAGAATGAACGAAAGTCCACAAGAAACTCCTTCAAGGTACTCCAGGAACGTCGGTTGTTTCTGAACCATAAAGACGCTTGGCCTCGTAGTAATGCCGGCATGTGGTGTAATAACCGTCCTTCATCTATATTTTCGGCAAGACAAATTTCATGTAATCGCTCGATGAAATCTACAGGATCTTTGTGACCATTAAAGAATAAATTCCATTTATAGACCTTCAATGTCGGGAATACTGGTGAAAGTGTTCGGACTATCGGCTCGGTATTTGAAATAGTAGTGGTATATCGGGGTGGTTGCATCGGTGTAGTAATTCTTTCGGCATGGTCAATGGGTCTTCGGGTGTACCGGTTGATTCATGATCTTCCATATTTACAAAGTCTTCAGTAGGTACGGATAACATGGCTTCTTCTCCTTCTTCGGTAATCTGGCTTTGTTCAGTGGGTCTTTGACGGTTCCTCAAGAAGGTGACTAATCTTCGCTTTAGAACTTCTACTCTCCCAGTAGAGTCTAAGTTGTGTTTTAATAACTCGGTAATTAGGGCGTCTCTTCGCAGTTGATAAACCCAATCGACGTCAATGTTTTCAGGCTCAGGTAGTTCGGTTAGATTAGCTGGTGCAACTACATTTCAGGATGTAGACGGTACAATTACGGTGAAAAAGAAAAATCGATGTAACCACAGCTTTAGTTTTGTCAACCAACTAAACATTTTAATGAGAGGTTAACAACTGAACCTTAAAACTTAGCGACAGAAGTTGTCAGTGAAAGTGTCACTGTCAAAAAAGTCAAGAAACGGTTCGAGGTGAGAATGATATGATCTCAACAAGGAGACTGTGTCGAGAATTTGAAGAAGGCAAGGACTTCAACTATGGAAGTCTTCAGGAATGGTTCGGAAAACGGTATTCTACTCGTTTCAAAGAGGAAAAATCCGTCGGATTAGAAACGGTACGAAACCTTCTTTCCATGAACGGAAAACAAACGGAGTCCCTGCTCGGGCGCCAAAATTTTGTAACCCTGTTACTTTCGAGATGTTGTATTTTGACGTCCTATCCAATTTCGAAATATTACTGGGGCGCCACCTCCTAGAGGATTTAAGTGGTAGAGGGGCCACAAATGCCTTTCGGGTATGCTTTTAGACAGTGGAGAAGTAATGTCCAGAATTCGAGGTTCCGCTATTGAGTTTAGAGCCAATTTCGGATCTCAAATTGGGGCTCTTTGGTTACTGGTTCGGTAAAGTTTTCCAGATGACGATTCGAAGATTGCTGGCGATTGAATCCTTCTACGGTTTTTAAATTTAGGTCTTGACTCTTTAAGAGTCGGAGCCAGAATGAATGAAAACTGTCATACGGCCGCCTTTATAGCTGAACAACAATATCCTTCGATTCTCCCCTGAGATCCAAGTGCAAGTCCCGAGATCAAAGGTATTAGTTTCATACGAGGTTAACAGAAAATACTTTACAATAGATATGGCATCTCCTATTAACCAAAAACTGTTAACCTCGTATGTTTAACATGACACCAGATTTTTACGTTCCGAAATACAGTCCACGTTTAGTTTTATCTAACAATTAATTTGTCATCCTCTAGAACTGATAAGAGAATTAGTAACTTCGTTACAACATAATACTCGTAAGTTGCTCTTTTGCAAAACACTTAAACTTGCTTTTGCACAAATTTGTTAACAATTTGTCAAACAGGTGTCACTCAAAGTCGGGGGCAAATAAAATGGGCTTGCAGTTATTTGACCTTGACTTTTTTCAAGGTTATATAGAGGTCAGCTTTGGATTTTCAAATGCATTTTTTCCTAAACTTAATAAGTTGCTCGTTTGCAAAACATTTAAACTTGCTTTTTCACAAATTTGTTAAGATTTTGCCAAACAGACGTTACTCAATGTCGGGGGCAAATAAAATGGTCTTGCAGTTATTTGAATTTGTTTTCAAGGCCATATCGAGGTCAGCTTTAAATTTTCAAATGCATTTTTTCCTAAACTTACTAGGTTGTTCATTTGCAAAACCCTTAAACTTTCCTTTGCGCAAATTTGTTAACAATTTGCTAAACAGAACTCACTCAATATCGAGGGGCAAATAAAATGGAGTTGCAGTTATTACCTTGACTTTGTTTTCAAGATCGTACCGAGGTCAACTTTGGATTTTCAAATGCATTATTTCCCAAACTTAATAAGTTCCCTTTTGCCCAACACTTAAACTTGCTTTTGCACAAATTTGTTAACAATTTGCCAAACAGACGTCACTCAATGTCGGTGGTAAATAAAATGTGCCACGCACTTTCTTCAGGAAGAAGTCCTGAAGAAAGATGAAGTGAATCAATGAATAAAATAGTATATTGTGTATCTAGTAGGAAAAGCGAAATATTCTCGGCCGCCGTACAAATATTATTTTTTCTGCAATCGGAAATTAAAAATTTTCGAATTAGGCAATCGAAAATGAGATATTAGAGATTGTTATTACCTGTTGCTAATGCCACTTAATAAAATAGGTACCATACATAGATTAGTGGTTACCACAACACCACCGGTTGTTACACCTATAACAACCGATGTTTAGTATTATTGTTTTCACGATATTTTTCACTTTCCGGCCTAGGCCGGGATTGAATATTGCCGTACTGTTTCTACAACTGATTGCTTAGTAACCATTTGAAGTATTGGAATAAAGTCTTTTTTGACGTTAACAGACATCAGAAAGTTGTCATGATCGATTGCAGAAAAATAAACTTAGAAGTAAATTTACACTTCAATAATTACAAATGAAATTAAATATGATATAGCAATTTCGACTGGCAAACCTAAAATTGTATTTATTAAAAAAAAAGAAAGCAGACCTACATAAAAGCTGAAAAAGAATAAAAGTACAATTACCTCGCTGAGGGTTTTTTCCTATAGAAAAATCCTGCCTATTGCAGCTCAGTAACAAAGAAAAGGAGGTACTAAAGCCGGTTACCGGTACCAAAATAGCTAAAGGGCTATTCAAGCTTTGAGCTCAAACACATGCCAGAACCATTTAGCAATCGGCGGCGTCAAAGGACAAAAGTGAAATTTACCAGTGGTAGAGGATCACCAGCCGTTAAAATCCTGTCGAAGCAGATAAACGGTTTTCTTGAGGGGAAGGTGCAAGAACACAAATAAGAAGACTAGGAAACAGTTAATTAATGGACCGAGACCTGAATCCGCCAAGGGCGACGAAGATAGAACTCGGATCCGCGGCTGTCTCCTCGTTGCAAGTTCCGGTGAAAAGGAAAACCCACACGGATTTATTGATTTTAGCACCAGTACCAGTCAAGAGCAAGGACGAGAGGAAGGTGTCACATGTCACTTATCCAATCAGAATGGTGAATTAATAATGACGTCACGCATGTAGCAAATAAGTTGATCAAGGAATTAAAAATAAATCGGTCATTACTGAGTTAAAACCACAGCATAAGGAATAATACCTTATTAGAAAGATAGATACGTATAAATCCGAAATAATATACCACAAAAAATGATGTATTACACAAATGACCTCCTAATAAACCCATTTTATATTACATTATCTATAAAATAAACGTAATTTAAACGAAATAAAATTACTTTAAAAAAAGACCCCGTAGCACACTCCTAGAAAGATTCCATCCAACGGCAGCGATATCGCATTTACAAGTCCCTCGTAACTAATCGAGAAATCTGCCGCGTGCAGGTGCGAGCGGCACGCTTTAGTTTTGGAAACATCAAAGTGTCGACACGAACTGACGCTACTGATATAATGTATTATTCCTTATACTGTGTTAAAACTAGCAAAAATAGCAAATAAATCAGGACTGAACCTAGTCGATAATTAAGATATAAAACAGGTCAAGAAAAAGCAAAAGGAATTAAGTAATTAATGATTTAAACAAACAAACCAATTAAAGGTGCGGCGCATTTACGCAAAAATGAGACCACTTTAAGAAATATGCTTCCTTGTCCAAAAACAGGACAAAAGCAGAGCCAAGACATTCTAAAATTATTGAGTGACATTTAAAATCAAGAACTGTCATTAAAAAAATTGCAAGATAGATTAGATATGTTTGTTATTTAATCAAAATAGAAACAATAAAATTATCAAGGAAAAAGACTGTAAATTAGTTATCTTCCTGTTATACAAAAACTAATCAGAATCGCTGAAAGGAAGATAAAATCGCCATTCAAGCCCTCAGGAACATACTCGGAAAGCTGACAAAGTAAGTAAGAAAAAGGCACTCTGTAGTGCATAAAATGAATAGTTTTATAACAATCAGGCAGATACTAGAGTGAAAATAAAAGTGAGTAATTGAAATGTGTGAGGCATAAATTCAAAAAAGGGACATGAGCAAACAGTTAAGGTACGTTAATTATTAAAACTAACAAGTGACACTAATGGAAAAAAATGATCGTGACAAATGGTCGTTCAGTTATTTGTCCTTGATTGTTTGTAAGGTCATAACGAGGTCAGCTTTTGATTTTCAAATGCATTTTTGTGCAAAACACTGAAACTTGCTTTTGCACAAATTTGTTAACAATTGGCCAAACAGACGTCATTTAATGTCGGGAGCAAATAAAATGGCTTGCAGTTGTTTGACCTTGATTTTGTTTTCAAGGTCATATCGAGCATATTTTCAAATGCACTTTTTTAAACTTGTTAAATTGCTCTTCTGCAGAACACTCAAACTCGCTTTAGCGCAAATTTCTTAATAAAATTAACTCAAAAGCGACATCCCCAATATTCCATTCGCCCGTCAAGAGCGATGCGCTTTGGGTGCCGGCACAGCGACGAGATTTTCAGCGGGAAACTTTCAGTGCATCTCGCGCGTTTTCCGACTCCACCGGACTTCGGAGCTGGAATGACCGGAAAACTTTCCGAAACTTTTGCTAGTCCTCGAAGTTTCGCCCTTCCGCTGCGAGACTCATGAATAACAGATTTAATATTGCGTGCGGAAAATTAAAGTGCAAAGGACATTTTTAGGGAAAAGTTTAGTGGAGATTAACGCGGAAAGTTTGGAAAATCTTGTGAGTATCTATATAGTATATAGTAAGAGTCTGTGCGACAGATTTCTGAACTTGATGTAGGTGGCAAATTAATAATATAAAATTTTATTGTTTTCCACAAAAGACAGTCAACCATAAATATGTTGCAATTTCAACCCAGAACTATTAATTAAGAGTTTTAAAAAATTTAACTAAAAGTGATAAAATGTTTAATCAGATGCTTTAAAACAAACCTGATTTAATCTGAATTTCATAGAAAAAAAAAAACAGAAAAAAATTGATACGAATTATTTTAAACTAATATTTAAAAACGAAAAACAAATGTTACTAAACGAACTTTGGTTGGCTAATTACTAACCTGAAATACACAAGTCATTCTAAAACTTATATTATTTAAAATATTAAAAAAAAATTGGGTGCTTGATTCAAAATTGGTCAAAATTATGTACATTGTAATAAACAAATTAATGTGGTCTTTATGGCATATTTTAAGAAAATCTCATCAAATTTCTTATAGAATTTTAATTTATTTTCCAAACAAATGAAAAATAATCAGGGATTCTCAATTTTAAACCGAGTTCCACCCTTATTTTTTTGGCAAATAATTTTTTTTTTAATTATTTTTTTGCCCAAATTAAAAGAAGCTCAAAAGAAAATTTTCTTTTATGATTGGTGATCAATTTTAGAACCATTATCGACCTCTATTTCGTGTCTGATAAACTTCCAGCTGACGTCGAATATAGGGCAACAGATTATCCTTTAACAGGATGAGGCAAGCTATTGAAGAGAGAAAATTGTGTTTAAAATTTAATGCAATAGCCGGAGGGGTAGAGGAGCTAATACGCAATGACCTAAGGGAAGCTTGAAATTGCTCCTGAGGTGCCTTCGAGGGAACTCTTGACGACTTGCGAAGAGTGGATTTGACAAGTTTAAGGTCTTTATGAAAGGCCTAAATTGAAAACAAATTATAATATTACAAAAATTTAAAATATTAATTATATTATAGGTATTGCATTAAAACCAAAACCCACCAGACAATGACTGTTCGTTTACTGAAAGTGTTTTTAAAAACCTATTTTAAATATTCAAAATAACAATTAAATATTTTGAATATTTAAAATAGATAAATATCTAGAAAAGTTACTTTTCCTCAACAGTCATCATAAGGTGTGTTGTTTTAATACAAACAATAGTTCTTTTTTCAATTTCAATTAAAAATACGCTTAAAAATACATTGAATATCCCATAAACGCCTAAAATCTCTCATAAAGGCCATAAAGGCCCAAGTCCGATCTTTTTAAAGGAAACCAGGGTGAAATCGAAATGTTTTAGCATAAGTACTTATTTTTTTCTAATTTAATGTGACATTTCTTTAAAGTTTTTAAACTTTTCTGACCAAAATAAATACTGCCAGTGTTGCTAGGCATCATTACGACAGTATGCCTTGCATCAATACTGTCGTAATGATAAAGAAAACATAAATACAAAATAGAAACGTCCGCAACTCTTCAAATAAAGTGGAAAAAATGTCTTTCTTTTAAATTTACTTCACTAATAGAGGTGATAATTATTAATTACTTAAAAAAAAAGTGACAATCAAAGCAAAAATTCAGTGCATTAGAAGGACATATCTGGACAAAAAAGTGACTCTTTCATGTGATCACGACTGCCTTGTAAGCATATATTATTTTATGACTAAATATTTACACGAAAGTAATACCGAATATAATTTAATCCGTAAATTACAACATTAACCTTTGATGTGAATGCCTTCATGCATATTTTGTCACGTAGTTTCAGAACAGCTTGCACTAGGATGGACTTCCATGCAATGGATAATAATTATCCAATTACACAGTGAAACAGGGAAGATGGATTGAATAACTGACAGAATTGCACGTTTCCAAGAAACAGTGTGCCGCTAAGCTGTTGGAGCAAAATCTTACGTTGTCACTTTGTATATAAAAATACATATTTATTTCACTTGAAAGGTTTGCAAATTGCAAAGTCCTCTGCCCTTTAAGCATATTTTCGCACATAGTAATCGCCAGTAGAATTTTAAAAAGCAATTTTGTGCACCATCAAACTCCGTTAAATAATTTTATAATATAAAAAAAATTTGAATTTGACATATAACGAATCTGAAATGTAACGTCTTCAATTATGAAACGAATTGCAATTTTGAAAAAAAAATAACACTATTTCGTAAAATTTTTCTTTTCTTTTACTACAGACAACAATTATTCAATTTAGTATTTTCAACACTTGGCTGTTTTAATATTTTGGGTTTTTCCTTTTGCTCTAAACCAATTTATACATTTTTATCGTTAATGCACGGACAAAGAGCATTTTGAGATGGAATGATTCTCATTCTCATTTCAAAGATGGCTTATATATTCACAAAAAAACTACGATACAAAGAAAAAAAAACGATGTGCAAAAAAAAACATAACAACTGCTTTATTCCCAAGTAAAGGTAAACTCAAGGTGACTAAAAATGTAAATTTCGAAGTTATTCAGGAAACTCATGTTAGAATTAGGGACAAATTTGATCATAAATTATTCAAAGGGACTAAAAATGCAAACTGTGGAGTTTTTGAGAAAATCAGGTTAGAATTAGGGCCAAAATTGGTCAAAAATGGCCCAGAGTAACTAGAAATGCAATTTTAAATTATTTGACGAAATTTTGTTTAAGATTAGGGCCAAAATCGATAAAAAAATTACCCGAACCTCTTGGAAATGCAAATCTGGTGTTTTTGAAGAAATTCAGGATACGATGAAGGTCAAAGTCGATCAATACTCCGTCAAGGTGCCTACAAATGCAAATTTTGAGGTTTCTCGGGAAACTGAGGATAGGATTAAGGCCAAAAATCAGTCAAGAAGGATTCAAAGCCACTAAATTGCAAGTTTTGTAGTTTTTGGGGAAATCAGGTTAGGATTAATGCCAAAATGGGTTAAAAATGGCTCCGATTATCCATCCAATAATGCAAACTTTGAAGCTTTTAGAGAAATTCAGTTGAGAATGAAGGCAAAATTGGTTAAAATTAACGCAAGGTAACTAAAGATGTAAATTTGTAAGTTGTTCAAGAAAAAAGTTTTTGAAAATATCAGGTTAGAATTAATGCCAAAGCCAGTTAAAATCTTATCATGTAACAATGCAAAAATTGACCAAAAGTCACTAAAGGTGCAAATTTGGAGGCTTTTTAGAAAATTCAGGTTAGAAATGGAGCCAAATTTGTCTCTCAAACTTTGAAGTTTTGCGAGAAATTCAATTGCGCTTAAAGGAAAAATTGATTAAAAATTATCTCAAAGTAACTAAATATGCTAATTTGGTGGTTTTTCAAGAAACACAGCTTAGGATTAGGCCCAAAATCGGTCAAAAATGACTCAAGCAACAAAAACTGCAATTTTTAAAGTTTTTGAAAAACCAAGACAGAATTAATGCCAAAATCGGTAAAAAGTGTCTCCATCATCGAATAATGGCAAATTTTGAAGTTTTTGGACAAATTTAGGTGAACATAAAGGTAAAATTCATTAAAAATGACTCACGGAGACTAAAAATGCAAATTTCGAGTTTTTTAAAGAAACACATGTTAGAGCTAAGGTGAAAATCGGTAAAAAATTACTTGAAGCGACTGAAATTACAAATTTTAGAGTTTTCGAAAAATCAGGTTAGAATTAATGCCAAAATCAGTTAAAATTGGCTACCATCATTTAATTAGCAAAATTTGAAGTTTTTGGAGAAATTCAGGTGAGCATGAAGGCAAATTTCATTAAATTGACTCACGGTGACAAAAAATGCAAATTTTGGGAAGTTTTCAGGAAACAGAACGCAGGTTAGGATTAGGGCCAAAATCAGTCAAAAGTGACTTAAAGCCACAAAAACTGCAAATTTTTAAGTTTTTGAAAAAAAAACCATTCAGTCAGAAATAATCCAAGTCCGAATTAACGCCAAAATCAATTAAAATTGGCTCCCATCATCTAATAATTCAAACTTTAGAGTTTTTTGACAAATTCAGGTAATCATGAAGGCAAAATTGGTTAAAATTGACTCAAGGTGGCTAAAGATGTGAATTTGGAGATTTTTCAGGAAACTTAGGTTAGGATTAGTTCAGGTTGCTCTGATTAGTTCAGGCCAAACTCGGTAAAAAATGTCTTAAGACGCCAAAAATTGCAAATTTTGTTATTTTAAGAAATTCAAGTGAGCACGAAAAATTCATTAAAATTTTGCCTTCACGGTGACAAAAAATGCAAATTTTGGGAAGTTTTCAGGAAACAGAACACAGGTTAGGATTAGGGCCAAAATCGGTCAAAAGTGACTCAAAGCGACAAGAACAGCAAATTTTAAAGTTTTTGAAAAAACCATTCAGTCAGAATTAATCCAAGTCCGAATTAACGCCAAAATCGGTTAAAATTGCCTGCCATCAGTCTTAATACTCCAATAATTCAAACTTTAGAGCTTCTTGACAAATTCAGGAAATCATGGAGGCAAATTTGGTTAAAATTGGCTCAACGTGACTAAAGATGTAAATTTGGAGATTTTCCAGGAAACTTATGACTTAAGATGATTTAAGATGCCAAAAATTGCAAATTTTGCAGTTATTTTAAGAAATTCAATTCAAGTGAGCACAAAAGAAAAGTAGTTTAAAATTGACTCATGGTGACTAAAAATGCATTTTTTTTTAATTTTATTTAGAAAAGTCAGGTGATTATTAGGAACAAAATCGCTAAAAAATTACTGGAAATGATTAAAATTGCAAATATTTTCGAGGTTGTGAGAATATCAGATTATAAGTAATACAAAAATCAATTCAAATTTGCTACCGTCATCTAATAATGCAAAAATTGGAGTTTTTTGAGAAATTTAGTTGATTATGAAGGCAAAATGGGTTAAAATATCCTGAAGGTGACTAAAAATGGAAATTTGGAGGATTTTCAGAAAAGTCAGATCAGGATTAGGACCAAAGTGGCTCAAAAATTACTCAAAGCAATTAAAGTAGCAAGTGATTATAAGTAATGCAAAAATCGATTAAAATTTTGATCGACAAAATCGATAATGAAGGAAAAATGCAAAATTGGAGGTTTTCAAGCAAAATCATATTAGAACCAGGGTCAAAATCATTAAACATTACTTGAAGCGATTAGCGAATTACAAATTTTAGAGTTTTGAAAAAAATAGGCTAGAATTAATGCCAAAATTGGTTAAAATTGGGTACCATCATCTAGTAATGCAAATTTTGAAGTTTTTGGAGAAATTCAGGTGAGCATAAAGACAAAATTGAGTTTTCAGGAAACAAAACACAGGTTAGGATTAGGGCCAACATCGGTCAAAAATGACTCAAAGCGACTAAAATTGAAAATATTTTTTTGAGTTTTTGATATTTGATATGATAAACACCCTCTTTCTCTTAACAAGTTATTTCCCTAAATAAATTTTTAAAAATGTGGTTGTTATTGAGAAGGCTACGGTGTTTGATTGAGGAATCGAAATGAATCCTCTTTTACCAATATGAAAATTTAATTGCTATTTAATATTTAAAAGTTTTTTATTATTTTTAAAAATTTTAGATACTACACTTACCTAGCGTTGTTTTTAAGAGCGGGTTCGCTGTCATCTCAAGCTGTAACAAAACAAATAAGTAATTAGAATGGGACAAAATAGTTATTTACAAAGCAAGCTAAGAAAACAACATTATTTTTATACGTGAGTGTGTGAAGTTAAGAGAGAAAAAAAATTAATACCAATTTTTTTATGACTATAAACAAAACGAAATAAAAAGAATGTCCTCAACAATATGTAAATCGTGTATCTTAAAAATTTTAACATGTGTATTGATTGCGACTTGATCATGCCTTTTTAGGAGAAACATGTAGCCCCGAAGAACTAAATTAAATTATTTGAGACTGCTGACTTAGTGGTCTATTGTCCTCGATCTTGGATTTCTATCAGTCTCTTTGAAAGAGGACAATGGAATTTTTCTACGATTTTAAATAAAAATAAATTCCTAACGCACAGCTACGTATTAGCATTAATTTTCAGGGCAATAATGCGAGTCGATTAAGAGACATTCTTGCGAGTTGTATTCACAATATTTTTCACGATCATAAGCCTTATAAAAAAAATATAAATTAAAAATGTTAATTGGAGGCTAAAAATTGAACCCGCACTTCTCGCATGCGGCCAGCAAATTGGCATTGCACGCGAGAGATCTCCAGTTCAGTTCCCAGCATCCACCAATTTGTTTTTTCTCAATGTCGGAAAAGAATGCCAAGTTGCGAGTACGCCTTCTCTATTTTATGCACTATGCTGTCTATTCACTATGCTACATTGCTGTATAACTTTCCACAGCTCAAGTCATCATAATAATAATAAATGTATATACCGTGCGTTCAGTTAAAAAAAACTCAAGCATGCTATGGAATTAGAACAGTAGGTCTGAGATGCCTTCATAAAAACAATTGAAAGTCGAAAATGTCATAAAATGTTCCGATTTTCATTTTTTTTTTAAACTTATCTCAGACAAGAGTTTTAATTCCATGGCTTGCTATGATGTTTTTTATATACACCCTATATTACTATAATATAGTAAAAAATCCGATAAATTTTGCTTGTTTTGGTGTTGAGGTTTGAAACAATTTTTTTATGATCACATTGCATTTGATGGCCATACATTATCGAGAATTAATGAGGAATGTTTGTATTAAGCTTTAGCTAATAACAATTTTTTTTACTGTTTTTGATCGGAATGAGCCGGTTTTATTCCCTTATGACCGCAACAAACATAATAAGACTCAAATTAGTGGCATAAGTGAATTTTTTTCTAATGCTTCCAAAGCTCATTCCAAAAGTACCTAAAAAATCGAATTCGAAAGGATCTATCTTCCAAGGGAACGTTTTTTGGTGGAAGATGAAAAACAGATTTTCAGATAGTTTTAGTTTGGCCAAAACATGGTCATACTTATCGAAATTTATTTACGGAAGCTTCCAAATAGCTAAACTAATTGCCTGTGACGGAAAACAAATGTAAACGATGCTTTCAGCAGCTGCCATTTATCTGAAAGTGGATCTTGCACTCCACTATATTTACCATGCCATTACACATTGTCCACCTTTCGCAAACAGGGTAACATAAATCACTCGGGCAATAAACTACATTCCACGCTCATTATCCACGTAAACGAAGTAAAAAAGGTCCCAGGCATTTCTCTTTTTATCACTCTAGTACATAACTCTATATTTTATTTTACACAAGTTGTCAAAAGATAAAATTCCTTTATTGTGTTGCCATGAAAGACAGAAAGGCCTTGACTTAATTTCCACTAATCCGTGAGAAATATAGCAGATAAATCAACTTTTAATTATAAACTTTCCTTTATTACAAAAGCTGATAGGTCCGGAGTTTAAATATAAACTTCGATATCTGCAGAAAGTCGGCTTTTGTGAGACGAGAAATCCGGACATGGATAATGAAAATCCGGTTATCATTAAGTTTGAAGTTATGACGGGTTTCATTAATTTTCTCCGAATTCCATAATGTGGGCAGTTCCTTTAGGGAATTACGTATGTCATATCAGGTTAAATAGGGTAATGTGTAATTGGGATGTCCCGACTTCAGATGATCAAAATACCTACCATGAATTCAAATATTTAGGTTTCCTACCCGGAATTAGAATTCAGATATACACGAGAATGGACGCCTAATCTTTAGTAATTTTTTATGTGTATTTTGATTCAAACCATCAATTTTGTTGCTTTGTTTCCAGTTTTATTCAGTAATAAAATCTCATAAATAGTTCGTGCCAAACACTCAACCCCTCAAACGGTTACAAATCAACTGTCAAAAGTAACTATCAAAAGATGAGTTTATTTACTAATATAATATGAATTGACAATATCAATTTCTATAAAACTTCGAGGCATTTCGGAAAAATAATCAAATTTAGGCAAAATACTTTTAAAATATCTACTCTAATACTCTAATAAATGTACCTATCTAAACCTTATTGAACATTAAACTATGCTCAAGATGTAGTATTATAGATATTAGATAGTAGATATAGGTTCACTTAGAGAGTTAGGGTCTTGCCCTTTTAGCCACTTACTAAGTCAACGTCAACTGATAGCTGTGCAGTATTTCCTTTAGGTCAATTTATTTCCCTCTAAAAATTGAAAAATGGAACCTTTTGATACCCCGATAAAATCAAAGAACATAAACGTTTCTTCCGAATATAACCTGTATTTTCAAGACAGTTCGTTACACGTGCATAATATTTATTATACCAAAACAATCCTATTCCTTTGATGCCACAGGAGATTCAATTATGCATTTTCTCTAGTGCCTCTTAATTTGTTTTTGATGGAAAATCCGTCTTCACTGAGCTTTTCAGTAGAAAAATCATCAGTCAACACGTTGGAAAAAAGTTATTTACAAATTACGCTTTTTTATAGAGGTCGTAAATATTTATCTACGTACGTATAAAATTCTCACTAAATGGAAATTTACATTTTCGTTATAATATGTAGGTGTATGACCCACATAATTTTTTGTGAAACTGTTTTATAGGTATAATCCGAAAATTAAATTATTATTAAAGCGGATGTTTTTTAATCACAGCAAAAACAAATATTAGAAATTTATTTTTACAAATGTTGGTTGCTTCTGAAAAACTTGACGTTTCTCGTTAATAATCATTATGATATTCACAATAGTACTAGAGACATTTTATATTGAAATAATATTTATGTTAAATTTTAGTTTTTAGTTGAGGATAGTTCAAGTTAGAATTTTTTCATATTTACAAACTTTTTCTTAAGTGACTCATTTAATTAGCCATCATTTGTACAATCGTATAATGCGGACAAATGTTATGTAAACCTGCACCCAGTGAAACAGAAATAGCTCCTCACCTGTCTATTTTAAGCCATTATAATAGAACTATAAAACTGCCCCAAATAAAACAAGTCTCTTTCTAGTTTTACGAGCAATTTCGTGGCTTCTCCACGCCATAAAGCGCTGATCAAAGACTACCTCCAGGCGGCTTTTACTCGACTTCGATAGTGGCTTGGACGTTGACTTTTCCCGACTTGTTCGCTTTGTTTTTACAGTTTTCTAGGCGGAAAATTGCGCTTTTCTCCGGAGAAACTGGCGGTACATGATTGGTACATCCTAGAAAATTTTTTAATTTAAGGTCGCCTTGAGGCTCTTTTTGGTTATATTCGTTGAGCCTGTATAAACACTCAACTTTTTCATTCATCTCAGTACTACTATATTTGTCTTTTTATCTACCTATGACATGTCAAGGTTTTTAGTACCATAATATTTCGAAAGCTTTAAAACTTCCATGCGTGACATATGTCACAGTTTACAATTTACCTTTTTACAACGGGATCAAAAATTCAACACTGGAAAAGTCTGGTTTTGAGTTTACGTTTCCCGACTATCAAGGTGGGAATGAAGATATTTTTTTTAAGAAATGCAGAAATAAAACAGCAATAAACTAGACCCAAGACTTTTGAAAATAGGAACTACGAAGAGGATCCAAAGTAAGGTAATTGGGACATTGTAGATTAAGCTGATCAAGATCAAAAAATAACTTAACACATACATTTAAAATGAAATTTCAAGTACAAAACTTTTTCCTTAATTTATGACCTTACATTAAAGCGTTACGAGCTTTTTGTTACTTTACACAAACCACGATAATATATTCTTAACAAAGAGTGTAAATCGATGTCTCGTAAATCAGGTTTATAAAGGGTGTTCAGGAAAAAAACGTGTGTTCATAAAAAACAACCTCGTAGCAAGCCATGGAATTAAAACTAATGTCTGAGATAAGTTCATAAAAAAAAATAAAAATAGCAACATTTTATGACATTTTCGACTTTCAATGTTTTTATGAAGTTATCTCAGACCTATTGTTCAAATTCCATTGCCTACTTGAGTTTTTTTTTTAATAAACGCATAATAGTTGAACGGCTTTCTCTTGCTTGTAGTATACAGGGTGACCCACCAAAACATTTCTACCGTATGTAAAATCGCTTGGAACTGGCAATTCTTTAGCAGGGAAAAAGCTTTGACATCAACTCCTAACTGAGGATGATTTTGTACTCTGAAAGTTTAAATTGATATGCCGTTTTAAATTAGGTTAATTATATTATTTTCTTAAATATATCCTTTTTTTTTATTTTGGGTTACTAGTTTCAGCTGAATAATGTTAGAAAGCTTTAAAAAATTATCAAAAAATTTAGTCTTTTAAAAGGCCAAAATGTCGCGCTAGTCCAGCCATAGTCGTAGAGATATTGCTGAAAATATTTCCAGAAAATACTGAAAGTGCAATTTTATTACATTCTCAATAGTACCTTGGAACGTTGATGACACCTCTTATTAGTTTCTATTATATCCTTTAAAGCTGGACTAATGATAGTTTCCAACAAATAATTTTGCCATTCAAATTTCCATCTAAAAACAAAGATTATCTTCGAAAATTCCTGCTCATACCACTTTTCTGGGTAGTAGGTAAATACTTCCCAGAAAACATGTGAGTTGCTATCTGATCATTACCCAGTAATACCCACTTTGCAGTTTTTTTGTACAGTTTTGCAAATGTTAAAAAAGGTTCTCCCTAAAGAATAAAATAAAGGAGCAAGTTAGTTCTCGATGCGTCACTCTATATAAATGAGGATGTGTATATAGTGTCCAAAATTGGCCTTTCATGTATTGGGATAGGGGCAAGTTCTAGCCAAAAACTACGAAGTGATGAAAGTTCTAGACCATTTTGTGATAAAAACTGGGTTTCTCTGAAGGTTCAGGTGTTCGAGAAATCTTGGATTTTTTTGAAAAGTGTTTCAAAATGCTGCAATTACTAAAAACAGTTTTAAATCTTCTATTTTATAAGATAGTCAAAATTTGAAAAAAAACTTCTAGAATAACTTTTTGAAAGAAATACAACTGTAAAGATGAAATTTGAATATAACGTTTTATAGAAAGCCATATTCATTTCTTTTATTTTTAGATGGAGAATAAAAAATGCGTTTTTACCATGTGTAACAACTCTACCAAATTTTTATAATTTTTTTTAAAAACAAGAAAAATATTCAAATTTAATTTTTCAGCAGGCCAAAGGTTCCACTTCACAGCATTTGAACCACTCTGAAATACGTCTACGATTTTTGTAGTCTTCTTCGAACGTATTTTGAATAATTTTAAAAACCACATTTACTTGTCTTTGAGGCAAGAAAAAAATCCATTTTTATTTAACAAGTGTTAGAATTGAACACACCTCATTCGAGACTCGAAAATTTCTCTTGGCTTGGAAATGGAATGCAGTATCTCAACGTTTTTCTCACTTTAAGTAATTTTCAAATGATTCAATTTAATTTTCTGCAGTTGTCTATTGAATAAATAACGTTCTCTCATTGTCATTTTTCGATAGACGAAAATTGCGAAAAAAAAAACACGATCGGTGGACCGTCGAAGTGGAATGTAAACAAAATTGTAAAGAAAAATGGTGACTTGTCATGACTGACTTGTCATCAGATAGCACTTAAAATTATACGACAACAAGAGGTTCAACTTCATCAGTTTCCCCTCAAAAATTTGTGGCAAATACACTATCGACTTGTCACTAGTCGACCCTCGAAAATTTGTGAAACAAACCCGATTGACTTATCATCGGTGAAACCTCGAAAAAATATGAAAAATACACAGTCGACCTTCGAAAATTTGTGACAGAAACTCAATCGACTTGTCATCGGTAGACCCTCGAAAATTTGTAAGAAAAACATGATCGACTTGTCAACGGTGGATTCTCAAAAGTTTATAAGAAATAATCGGTCGACTTGTCATCGGTCTACCATCGAACATTTTTGACAGAAACTCAATTGACATGTCATCGATGGATAGATGAAAGTTGTGAAAAAACACGATCGGTGGACCGTCGAAAGAAAAAAAATTTAAAGAAAAATTGTAATTAATACACGATTCACTTGTCATCGGTTGACCCTCAAAATTATACGATAATAAGACTATCAACTTCATTAGTCACCCCTCGAAAATATGTGACAAATACACTATCGACTTGTCACTAGTCGACCCTCGTAAATTTGTGAAAAAAAAAACCCGATCGACTTGTCATCGGTGAAACCTCAAAAGATTCCAAGAAATACACGGTCGACTTGTCATCGGTCGACTCTCGAAAATGTGTGACAGAAACTCAATCAACTTGTCAGCGATCCCTCAAAACTGTGAGGAAAAAGCGATTGACTTGTCATCGGTGGAATGTCAAAAGTTTGTAAAAAATAAATAATCGACTTGCCATCAGTTGCGCAAAAAAATTATATCTCAAAAAGACTACCAATTTCACTAGTCAACGCTTGAATGTCAACGATTAACTTATCATCGGTGAAACCTCGAAAAAATATGAAAAATGCACGGTCGACTTTCGAAATTTTGTAACAGCAACTCAATCGACTTGTCATCGGTAGACCTTCAAAAATTGCGAGAAAAATACGATCGTCTTGTCATCGGCAAACCGTCGAAAATTTGCAAGAAATACACGAACTACTTGTCATCGGTTGCCCCCCCCCCCCCCCACAATTATATTATAAAAAACGATCAACTTCATTAGTCAACTCTCGAAAATGTGTGACTGATCATGATCGATTTCTCACTGGTCGACTTTAAAAAATTTGTGAGAAAAACACGATTGACTTGTCATCAGTTGGCCCTTAAATTTATATGACAATAAGGCGATCAATTTCATCAGTCAACCCTCGAACACAATTTGTGACAAACACACGATCGACTTGTCACTGCTCGATCCTCGAAAATTTGTGAGATAAACACGATAGACTTGTCACCTGTAAACCTCGAAAGATTATAAGAAATAGACGACTGGTAGACTTGTCTTCGGGCGACTCTCGAAAATTTGTAACAGAAGTTCAATCGACTTGTCATCAGTAGACGGTCGAGAATTTGTAAGAAATGCACGAACGACTTGTCATCGCTTGCCCCCCACAATTATATGACACAAAGACGATTAATTTCATCAGACAACTCTCGAAAATTTGTAAGGAAAACACGATCGACTTGTTATCGGTAGAACTTCCAAAGTTTCAAAGAAATACCCGGTCGGCTTGTCATCAGTCTACCATTTTGACAGAAACTCAATCAACGTGTCATCGATGGACCATGAAAAATTGTGAGAAAAATACGTACTACTTGTCATCGATGGATATTCGAAAATTGTGGGAAAAATTCGGTGGACCGTCGAAAGAAAAAATTGTAAAAAAAATTGCAAGAAATACACGATTGACTTGTCATCAGATATCATTCAAAATTATACGACAATAAGATATTCAACTTCATCAGTCACCCCTCGAAAATTTGTGAAAAAACCCAATCGACTTGTTATCGGGAAACCTGAAAAGCTCGTAGGAAATGCACGATCAACTTGTCAGCGGTCGACCCTCGAAAAATTGTGACCCAAATTCAATCCAATTGTCATCGGTAGACCTTCAAAATTTGTGAGAAAAACACGATCGACTTGTCATCGGTAGATCGTCGAGCATTTGTAAGAAATACACGATTGACTTGTCATCAGTCTACTCTCGAAAATTTTTGATAAATACTCAATCGACGTATATTGGTATACCATAGAAAATTGTGACCAAACACGAACAAGTTTTCGACGATGGATAGTGGAAACTTGTGAGATGGACGGTCGAAAGAAAAAAATTGTAAAGAAAAATCGTAAAAATGCAGGATTGACTTGTTATCAATTGGCCCTCAAAATTATACGACAATAAGAGGATCAACTTCATCAGTCACCCCTTGAAAATTTGTGACAAATACACTATCCACTTGTCATTAGTCGACCCTCGTAAATTTGTGAAAAAAAACCCGATCGACTTGTCATCGGTGAAACCTCAAAAGATTACAAGAAATACACGGTCGACTTGTCATCGGTCGACTCTCGAAAATGTGTGACAGAAACTCAATCAACTTGTCATCGATCCCTCAAAACTGTGAGAAAAAAGCGATTGACTTGTCACCGGTGGAATGTCGAAAGTTTGTAAAAAATAAACAATCGACTTGCCATCAGTTGCACTAAAAAATTATATCCCAAAAAGACGATCAAATTCACTGGTCAACGCTTGAAAATTTATGGCAACTACATAATCGAATTGTCACTGGTCGACCTTAAAAAAATTGTGAGAAAGACACGATCGACTTGTCATCGGTTGCTCACCAAAACTATATGACAAATATGCAATTAACTTCATCAGTCAACTTCCGAAAATTTGTAAGAAAATACGATCGACATGTCATCGATAGAACTTCGAAAGTTTCAAAGAAATACTCGGTTGGCTTGTCATCAGTCTACCATCGAAACTTTTTTATAAAAACTTAATCGACGTGTCATCGATGGACCATGGAAAATTGTGAGAAAAACACGTACGACTTGTCATCGTTGGATAGTCGAAAGTTGTGAAAAAAACCTGATGGGTGGACCGTCAAAATGTAAAAATTGTAAAAAAATTGTAATGGAGAATTGTAAGAAATACACGATTGTCTTATCGTCAGTTGGCCCTCAAAATTATATGACAATAAGACGATCAACCTCATCAGTCAACACTCGAATTTGTGGCCAGCACTCGATCGACTTGTTGCTGGTCGACTCTCGAAAATTTGTGAGATAAACACGATAGACTTGTCATCGGTCAAACCTCAAAAGATTATAAGAAATACTGGTCGACTTGTCCTCAGTCGACTCTCGAAAATTTGTAACAGAAACTCAATCGACTTATCATCGGTAGACCCTCAAAAATTGCGAGAAAAATATGATCGACTTGTCATCGGTGAGATCGTCGAAAATTCGTAAGAAATACATGAACGACTTGCCATCGGTCGCAAATTATATGACAAAAAGACGATTAACTTCATCAGTCAACTCTCGAAAATTTATGATAAAACACGATCAACTTGTCAACGGTAGAACTTCGAAAGTTTGTCATCAGTCTACCATAGAAAATTTTTGACAGAAGCTCAGTCGACGTGCCATCGATGGACCATGGAAAATTGTGAGAAAAACACGATCGGTGGACCGTCGAAAGAAAAAAATTGTAAAAAAAATGTAAAGACAAATTGTAAGAAGTACACGATTGACTTGTCATCAGTTGGCCCTTAAAATCATACGACAATAAGACGATTAACTTCACCAGTCACCCCTTAAATATTTCTGACAATTACACTATCGTCCTCTCACTAGTCGGCCCTCGAAAATTTGTGAAAAAAAAACCCGATCAACTTGTCATCGGTCGACCCTCCAAAAATGTGTGAGAAAAACCCAATCGACTTGTCATCGGTAGACCCTCAAAATTTGACCCTCAAAACTTCAATAGTCAACTCTCGAAAGATTTGTCACTGATCATGATCGATCTGTTACTGGTCGACCTTCAAAAATTTGTGAGAAAAACACGATCAACTTGGAATCGGTTGTAGGAATACCATCGAAAATTTTTGACAGAAACTCATCGATGTGTTATCGATGGACCATGGAAAATTGTGAAAATAACACATACGACTTATCATCGATGAATAGTCGAAAATTTTGAGAAAAACACGATCGGTGGACCGTCGAAAGAAAAAAATTGTAAAGGAAAATTGTAAGAAATACACGATTGACTTGTCATCAGTTGGCCCTCAAAATTATACGACAATAATAGTGAGTTGTTCCGTTCCATTAAACATTGAAAATACTAATGATTGATTATTATAAAAGTTGTGCTGTGTAATAAACACTGATTAATTAAGTTTAAACAATGTTTATTTGGATCAGAACTTTTCGGACCAATAAGACCTCGATTAATGCCTTAGCCCAAGTTTTCTTCCTCAAATTTTAATTTTGATGTTTGTTTCAACAGTTTTGAAGGGCTTTGGACTTCCTCTATAAAAAAAATTGTTTATGGTTGATCAAGATAGTAAAACAAAGAATAAAAAATAAAAATAACAAAGAAGAGCCTCCTTTACCAAAAGATATTAATGAAGAAGAATTAGAGTATTATATTATTTAATTGCTATATGCTGGCAATGTACCAGAACTCAAGATTGACAAGACCTAATAGTGACCATATTTTAGAAATCAGCTTATAAATGAATATTTTTCTAGGCTATGAGGTTTTGTATACTTATATTAAACAGCGGTATAATTATTTTTGAAAATAAATAGTTTATAAATTTCCAATTTACAATTTTATTCAAACACCTTAAAATCTAATTTTAATCTTTTCGAAACCTTCTTCATTTTTTTTCTTTTTCTTGTTCAATTTGTAATTCTACAGCATTTTCAGATGTAGAAAGTATCATTTGTATTTTAAAACAGTCACTTGAATTTCAGAATATATCACTTGTATTTCAGAATAATGATTCTGATTTTAAAAATCGTCAGTTGTATTTCAGAATAGTCACTTGTATTTCAAAAAAATATACTTAAATATCAGAACAATCATTTAAATTTTAGAATATATTACTTGTATTTCAGAAGGCGTCACTTGTAGTTTAGAAGATATTACTTGAATTTCAGAAAATTGTTTTGGAAACAAAGTTTGTTTTTTGCATTTGTCTGGAGTTCTTCAAAAAGGTAAGTACAGACCAAAGTGAAGGACTCAAAAACCACTCCAACACAATATATTTTTTAAAAAAAATGGACTTTATTCGCACAACTCAGCATTTCTCTTAATGCTGCCGTCTTAATAATGGAAGATATACCAGTTGGACTAAATTTTATATTTGTCAAGAGTAAATTGTTGTCATTGTTAAATTTTATGTGTATATCAAGTGTAATTTATACAGTATAAAAAAAGGAAACTCTGTAGTAGCTGCATCGCATGCTTTTTCAATCCGATTCTGAAGATAGTATGTAATTCATTCATTTTGTGAAATTTAAATGACGAATTCTGAAATACATCTGAACTTTTCTGAAATACAAATGACTAATTTAAATTCAAACTGATGGTTTCTAAAATACATGCGACGCTTCTAAATTTCAATTGATACTTTCTAAAATTCAACTGAGTATTCTGCCGTGCTAAGACAGGAGGTCGTTACTCATAAAAAATCGAAAATTGGGATTTTCGGCATTTTTGAATCTCCGGAACGTACTTTACTAGTGTACTAATTCTGAAAGTCGTAACTATAAGGGAAATAGGTTAAATTAAATAACAGAATTGTCGTATCTGCCAAATTTTATACTGATACTAAGACAGGTTGTCCTATTTGTTTAATCCTAAGCACAATTGACGGAAATCACACTTAGTGCATTTCGTCGTATTAATTAAAAAAAAAAAAAATTGCTGTTCCTAAATCAATAAGTCGTATTTAAGCGATGCAAAGACAAACAGTCGTATTTTGTGACTTACGATCATCTTAGTGTTTAATTTTTTGTGTTTAGTGTTTTAATTTCTTAGTATTGTTAGTTGAAAAATTTTAGATGTTCAACATCCTAATATTTGCGACGTTTTCTTCTATTATTTTGGAGTTAAAAAGTGTGGTTAGAATTTAGTTCACACGTGTTTCATGATAATATATCCTCTATTTTGTGTGATGCTTAATCTTTGAGTCGGTTTTACATCTATTACGAAATACCGAAGTGAATTGAATGGATTCTTGGTAGTATAAACAACGGAATAACTCTATCATTTATGTTAAAGTGTTGTTAAAGGTAGGAAAAGTTAAGACACATTTTTTTTAGGTTAGGTATGTTAGGGTTTTCATGGTCATGTTTTCCCTCTTTTTACTTTACCGGTCTTGACTGGAAAACGTTACTTTTAGGTCAGAAAATTGCAGAGAAAGTGCATAGGTACTTTCCGATCGGTCGTAATTTTTTTATTGCCGAATGTAGGTTAAACACAAAAGCTTTATAGGTGCGTGTCCTTACAATGATTTGTAATTATTGTCTCGTTTTATTTATAGGTTTTCGTAGCTATGTCTAGTCGTTCAAAAAACTTGGACACCTTAGCATTAAATAAACAGCTAGCTATACAAGTAAATGAAATTCGAAAACGCAAACAGGAGGAGAAATTAACTAAATAGGAATTTGAGACTGATCCTGCTTACTGTGTAACTCAGGCTCGCAAAAATAACTTAAGTTTTGCAGGTAATAATAATAACATCAATACTGTAATTATTACAATTTCTTTTCTAATATCATAATTTCTTTTATATAAATCAAGAAGAAAACAATGTTGCAACACTGGATGGCACTACGGAGAAGCAACCTGTTCATATTGTTGCGAACTAGGGTTCGATAATTCCAGTGTAACGATTTAACACGAAAACACTATTTATTTATTTCCACAATTACACACGATTACTAAATAACTCATTACTTAACACTTTATAGCCTTCTATTATCGCTTCGTAACTTTAGCTTACTTATCGCTCGCTTAAAATAAGACTACCACTTAACCGCCGCTCTATGCGCCTTTATATACAACCCTAAAATTACAGAAAAACCTAGAAAGTTCTTTATAAGAATTCTTGAATAATCTCACATAAAAAAAAACGGTTGTAAACAACTGCCTTCTAGATTAAACCAGCCGAGCAATAAATCACTCGTGTCAGCCATGACGCAGCGCGGATAGGTCGCGAAGCTCCGCCAACCAACACGCTCCCATGCGTTGCCCCGCCTCCCATGCGGCGTTGCTGCGAATCGTAACATTGCCCTCCTCCTAAGGCTGTTCGTCCCGAACAGATAGAGTTCCATGGTATCGTGCTAATCGATCCAAATGAACGACCTTCATCTTTGACCTAGGGGTTCGCTGGATCCTATACACCACATCGTTAATCTTCTTTATAATTGTATAAGGTCCTTCCCAATTTTGGCTAAGTTTGGGCGACTTCCCCACCTTTCGCCTCGGATTGTATAGCCACACCAAATCACCATCCTGGAAGCCGCGGGAGTTAGCTAGTAAGTCATATCTTGCTTTGGCTCGATCACTGGATATCCGCAATTTATTCCTGACTTGTTCATGAACATTGTCCAGCCTCTCCTTGAGCTCCTCCACAAAGTTCTCAGAGTTGAGCGAGTCTTTTTCTGGTGTTCCATACATCAAATCTGCAGGAAGCCTCATTTCCCTTCCGAACATCACTTTCGCCGGAGTATAACCAGTGGCTTCATGCGTAGAGCCTCGATATGCCATCAACATGAAAGGTAGATGTTGGTCCCAATCACGCTGATGATCTGCCACCATTTTAGACAGGTAATGTTCCATGGTCCGATTAAACCTCTCTACCATCCCATCCGACTGTGGATGCAAAGGAGTTGTCCTGGTCTTGCGAATTCCGAGAAGTTCCATGACCTTCTGGAAAACAGCCGATTCAAAATTTCGGCCCTGATCAGACTGAAGTTCGAGAGGGACTCCGAATCTGCAAAACATTTCAAAACATTTCATTTACTAGCACCGTTGCCACAGTCGTTGCTTCTTGATTAGGCAGGGCGTATGCTTCAGGCCATTTAGTGAAGTAATCCATGGCGACCAAGATGTATTTATTGCCCGACTCAGTCTGAGGAAACGGTCCCGCGATATCAATTGCTACCCTCTCGAATGGAGCACCTACAGTGTACTGCACCATTCGACCCCGTGATCTTGTTCGAGGTCCTTTTGTGGCACAACAAACTTCACACTTGCGGCACCAAGATTCGACGTCTTCATGATAATTCACCCAGTAATACCGCTCTTTAATTTTGGCCAATGTTTTGTTGACCCCAAAATGGCCTCCGCTTGTTCCGTTGTGCATTTCCTGTAGTACATCTGATTTTCTGCTACCAGGAACAACCAACTGACTGACTATGGACTTGCCATCCGGACTCTCCCACGCTCTCTTCAGTAGTCCATTTTCTATTTTAAGAGAGTGCCACTGGGCCCATAGCGCCTTCAGGTTTGGACTTTTACCAGCGATTTCTTGCCATTCTGGTCTCTTGTCGTCAGTCTTTGCAGAGAGGATGGGTCCAATATCTGGATCATTCATTTGTTCTTCTCGAAGCGTCTGTGTGGTCCAGCCATCGTTTGTTTCCACCGACGTTCTCCTTACCAAAGGAAGTCCCTCACGCTGCTCAGTTCTTTGACAATGCCGACAATCTTCTTTACAAGGCCGTCTAGACAATGCATCGGCATTTCCGTGAGACCGTCCTGGTCGATGTTCAATTTGGAAATCGTACTGCTGCAGGCGCTCTATCCATCTGGCTCTTTGACCTTCAGAGTTCTTCATCTGTAATAACCATTTCAAGGCTCCATGGTCAGTCCTAATCAGGAACCTTTTTCCATATAAGTAGCGATGGTAATGTTCGACTGCTTTAACGATGGCCAACAGCTCCTTTCTAGTGACGCAATAGTTTCTTTCTGGCTTATTTAAAGTCTTACTGTAGTATTCAATGACCTTCTCTTGCCCGTTTTGTCTTTGAGAGAGTACTGCACCTAGACCACAGTTACTTGCATCCGTGTCCAAAATAAAGAGTCCGTCCTTTATAGGGTAAGCCAAGATCGGACTAGAACAGAGGGCAGCTTTAAGCCTTGCAAACGCCTGACTGCAATCGTGGTTCCACAAGAACGGTGTTTTCTTTTCCGTTAATTTGTGCAGCGGTTTTGCGATGTCGGCAAATCCCTCTACAAATCTCCTGTAGTAAGTACATAGTCCCAAAAAGCTCCTTACTTCGTGTTTGTCTCGGGGAACTGGCCAATCTTTAATGGCAGTTATTTTACTTTGGCTAGTTTTAATGCCTTGTTCTGAGATAGTACGCCCCAAGTACTCGACTTGCTTTTGGAACAGGCTGCATTTCTTGTAGTTTAACTTCAGGTGAGCATTCCGTAACTTGTTGAAGATTTCTCTTAAATTCTTCAAATGCTCGTCGAAATCACATCCCATGACAATTATGTCATCTAAGTATACCAAGCAAGTTTTCCAAGTCAGCCCCCTCAAGACAAGTTCCATTAGTCGCTCGAAAGTTGATGGTCCACAATCCAAAAAGCATAACAGTGAATTGGTATAGTCCAGAGCCAGTAGAAAATGCAGTCTTTTCTTGGTCTTCGGGAGCAATCTTTACTTGCCAGTACCCACTTTTTAAATCTAGAGTGGAACTTTGATCCCGATAAAGTTGCTAAGGTGTCGTCTATACGTGGCAATGGGTAGCTGTCTTTCTTGGTCACATCATTAAGTTTCCTGTAGTCAACACAGAACCGCGTTGAACCATCTTTCTTCTTAACAAGAACCACAGGCGACGACCATGGACTAGATGATTCTTCTATGACGCCCTCTTTTAACATTTCATTCAGCAAACTGTTAGCTTCCTGTTGTTTAGCCAGAGGGACCCTTCGTGGATGTTGTCGTATTGGCTGGGCATCTCCTGTGTTGATCTTATGGACAACTAAATCGGTTTGACTGTCGTTGCTCTTGAAGTTAAACATATCAGATTCATCCATAGCAAATTTTGTAGCAGACTGAAGTTGTTGCTTTTACAGGTGACTCCACTGTCGCTTAAAAGCATCAATAACTTCTGGGGAAGCTTGGTTAGAAGATTTAATTTTGGACTTCTCTGCTTCGACACAATTGCATACCCATTGTACAGGCTCATAATTGGCAAGAACTGTTCCTTCTTTGAGCTTGATGGTCCTTTCTCCAATATTGGCAACTCGTACTGGCATAGTCTTCTTCGTGTCAGTCAAAGTTCGGGCTACCATGATTTCAGTCGTCAAATCCAGGTTAGGTTCTATAAGTCCTATGGACCACCCAGGATCATTTTCAGAAGTCACTGTGATAATTTGTTCTGAATTTGGAGGAATTTTCACATCTTCTACCACCAGTAGACGGACACTAGTTTCCACATTTCCATTGGTTAATGCAAACTCCTCATCTCCAAATGTGAGAATATTCCATTTGTGATCATAGGAGAATCCATGTTTCCTGATGAGATCCATTCCCAAAATAAACTCGTCTTTGATCCTGGCAACCAACACTTTATGCCGAACTTCGAGTCTTTCTCCAATAATGATGGTGACATCGGCTTCTCCGTCTATAGGACAAGACTCTCCAGTTACTGATTTTAACATAATAGGGTTGGGCAATGGTTGTATGGTATATCCGACAAGTTTATCTGGCCGTACACTGGTCACATCTGCCCCTGTATCGATGGTAATCTGGATCTTCTGTCCCTTAATGCGTCCGGCCACTGTAAGACTTTTTCCACCCAAACTATTGACTTTAAAGATCCTGGGGGTCTTAGCGGCCCCGGTCAATTGCCCCCTTGCATTGACCGGAATTAGTTTTCCTGGGACCTAGGGCGGTCTTGGTCGCCGCTAGGTCTTCTAAACGACGGCGACGGACTTCTTACCCTATTACGGCAGTTACTCTTGATGTGACCCAGTCTGCCGCAGTTAAAACATTTTATGCCCCGATTGTCTGTTGATCGAGGGGTCCTACCCAATAGGGCTTGTATATTAACTGCCATATCCTTCATCGCTTTATGTAAACTGACCATGGATTCAGCCATAGACGTATTCTCCTCTTCATTGCAAGTTGCCATTCTTACACGCAGAGCTGAACTAGATGACACTCGTGACGCCTCGAATTCCAGGGCCCGAACTAGTGCCTCGCTGATATTCCTGGGCCTTACTAGACGTAAGTGGTATCTCATGTCACTATCTCGAACTCCCTCAATGAACCTTTCGGCGGCAAATTGCGTTTGAAAACATTCAGGGGCTGATGGGTATGCCAGGTGAATTAGTCTGTCGATATCCGCCTCAAATTCTTGTAAGGATTCACCTGACTTCTGCTGTCTCATCCTCAGCTGGGCTTGGAACACGGTTTCTTTGTGCTCGTTTCCAAATCGTAGTTAGAGAGTGTACTAAAACGGCATAATTACTTTGATCCGCTGCCGACAGAGATTGGAGTAACTCAGCCGCTTTTCCACGAAGTGCTACCACTAATGATGTAGCTTTCTGGGGCTCGGACCAGCCATTAGCTTTTGCAGCTGCCTCAAATTGGGTTTTATAGATTTCCCAGGCCGTAGTACCGTCATAATCGGGAGGCTTAATTTTAGCGTTGGCTGTGCTAAAACTCTCTGTAGACACGTTGTCGTCCTCAAGTTGTTCCCGGAATTTCTTTTCTAGCTCGAGAACCCTCTGGTTGACAGCTTCTAGTCCTTCGTTAACGCCGTTAACGGATTCGTTAACGAATTGCATTATTCTTTCTTCCAACTGTTGCTCCCTAGCTGCGAGATGGGTCACTAATTCTTCTTTGAACCGTTCCTGTTCTTCCTTCTGTTGTTGATAACGTCGCTCCTGTACTTGATCACGTTTTTCTTGTTCCTCTTTTTGTTCCTTATAACGTCTTTCTTGCTCTTCCTTCTGTTCGCTATAACGTTTCTCCTGTTCAAGATAATGTTTTTTCTGCTCTTCCTTCTGTTCTTGCATAAGCGAGAGCAGGGTGGCAAATTGATCCTCCATCGCTTGATGCTGGCTTCTAGTCACTGGCATAAACGCGTAATTTCCGGCAATGAAGCACTCACTTACAGTTCAGCAATATTAGTCCTCAAATTCCCACTGGAATCCCACTTCTGACACCAATTGTTGCGAACCAGGGTTCGATAATTCCAGTGTAACGATTTAACACGAAAACACTATTTATTTATTTCCACAATTACACACGATTACTAAATAACTCATTACTTAACACTTTATAGCCTTCTATTATCGCTTCGTAACTTTAGCTTACTTATCGCTCGCTTAAAATAAGACTACCACTTAACCGCCGCTCTATGAGCATTTATATACAATCCTAAAATTACAGAAAAACCTAGAAAGTTCTTTATAAGAATTCTTGAATAATCTCACATAAAAAAAAACGGTTGTAAACAACTGCCTTCTAGATTAAACCAGCCGAGCAATAAATCACTCGTGTCAGCCATGACGCAGCGCGGATAGGTCGCGAAGCTCCACCAACCAACACGCTCCCATGCGTTGCCCCGCCTCCCATGCGGCGTTGCTGCGAATCGTAACAATATCATATCCGATATATTGATATCCAGGCCTCCCATAATTAGAACAATAACAACTCCAAAGAAATTGCCACAGAAATGTTAAATTTCATCATTGATTTGGCCTTCCAAAAAAGCGAGAAGAAGCCATTCACGAAACAAGGAATCTTAAGGAAGCGTAAGCTAATTTAATGCTCCTTTAGCTCAGAGGAAGAAGCAAAAAACGGATCAGAAAATTTTAACGTATACTTTGAAAGTTGCTTGCTGTTCCGAGAGATTTTATAGGAAATGTAAAGAAAAAATCGATGAGATGCGACAGAGGCATATTCATAATGAATACTGGAAACTAGATGCTAATGAACGAAGACAATTCGTATTTTGCTCAGCTAAGAAGACGACTAAGAAGAAAAATTGTGTAGGTGAACATTCTAAAAGAAACAACACAATAAAATACTATTTAAAAAACAATGATGGTTCAGACATTCAAGTTTGCAAGAAATTTTTCTTGGGGACGTTGGGGTATTCACTATCCAACGACCGAATTGTAAGGGATGTTCTATCAACCTCATATTGTGAATTGGCCCATTAAAACCGGACATCCTTCTCATAAAAAGTTGATAGAGTGAATCCTACGATCTCCCACTACAGACGAGAACAGGCCCCACATAGGCTTTACTTGCCGAGCGACGTCAACATAAAACTTATGCATAAAGACTTCTTAATAAAACATCCGGATCAAACAATTTCTTATGAATTGTATAGAAAAGAAGTAAAAGCAATGAACATATCTTTCGCAGTCCTCGGAAATGAAGAATGCTGAAATGTGAATCCTCCAGATAATTTAATTTTTTCTGTCGATTTGCAAAAAGTAAGTAACATGTACTTCATTTAGTGATTAATTAATTTTTCAATAATTTTTAGGTTTTAGCGCGACGTGTTTAAAGAAATAATATTTTTCTACTTTTGACATATAAAGTGGCACTTTTCAATACTGATGACAGTGACGTAACGTCCTACTTTTCGTAACTAGTTACGAAAAGTAAAATCTTTCGTAACTAGTGATGAAAAGTTGGTGTCACCACCAGTTGCAGGTTTCGGCTGTGCCACACCGTTGCTATAGTTTTACTATATTAAGTAGATACAAAGTGGTTTAAAAGTAAATATTGAAGTTTAATAATAATAATTCTCTCTCTAAGTAGGTATTTGTAGTCAAAATTAGAAAAAATCTTGTATGAAACACGTGACGAAAAACCTTTTTTGTGTATCTCATTCAAATTGCGGGAACTCGCTGCGCTCGTCCCGCAAACATTCATTCGTTACACAAAATCGGACTTTTCGTAACTGGTTACATAAATAGCTATTTTTTTCAAGGGGACTAAAAGTACGTCATTTGTTTTCTCCATACGCACACCTAAAGTGGGCTTTCTAATCCTGAGACCAAAAAAGTAGCAAGAAAGTCCTAGGCAGTAAAAGTAAAGTCAAAAGTCACCGCTAGTGTCATGGTGGGGCATATAAACTGCTCAACTTAAAGTTTGGCAAAAGCAATTTTTTGTGTCATTTTCAATCAGCTGGAACTTGTTAAGCAATGAATTGTTATAAATACAATTTGCACGGCCTGAAACTTCATTTCTTCTAGATTAAAGGAGCACTTTAATTGGACATTCAAACTCCACCTCCACTTAAAGGAACATTCATTCGTTACACAAAATCGGACTTTTCGTAACTGGTTACATAAATAGCTATTGTTCCACGAATAATTTGTTTCAATGAGAGTTTTGTGCCTCTTGGTAAACAAACAAATACCAAAATGCTTGTAGCTGTCATATGGCATGAGGCGATAGCTGGTAGATCTTAAGCTGACATTATATCTACCTTTCATAAGGTTCTACCCACCAACCGAGATGGTCCAAAGTATAATGCCAAAATTACCTTGTGAATGGACAATGGCGCATCACAAAACAAGAACTGGGCTCTCTATTCGTTTTTGGTGTATTTTATCAATACAGAAACAACTTCCGTAAAAACAATTACACTAAAATATCTTCAAACCGGCCATACATTTATGAGTGCAGATTCCTTCCACCACCAGGTAGAAAAATCCTTAAATATTAAGAAGAAAGTGTTAGATTTTGCTGATTACAAAAACTGCGTTCAGATGGCTAATAATTGAAGAGTAAATGTTTTAGAAATGAACATAGGTGATTTAATGGATGCCAAAGATCACTCCTCGAGATTTAAGTTAAATAAAACACAGCCTAAGCCATATTTAGCTAATATTTGTGAAGTGTGCTTTCTCAAAGGTGAAAATGATATTTTTTATAAAACTAACTTTAGAAACGAATGTGTTAGATTAGCCTTCCTGACAAATAAGTCATCTAAAGACGGTATTCCGGCCCTAGGAATAAGAAATTCATTTCGAGGTATAAGTATTACCATAAAACGAAATTTGCTAGTTAAACTTCGGTCAATAATGCCGACAAGTAGACTTGTATTTTAGAAAAAGTTGCCTGAAACTGGTGAGGAAACTGACCTTGATCTTTAAAATCATTTTAATTTAATAAATTTAAGGTTAGTGTCTTCTTCAAGCTCTATCTGAATTTTCCCATAAATACGAGATTCTTATTCTAGGTAATTTGGTATCAACCTGGTATAATACCCATTTTGTATTTGTATTTTGTATTTGTGTTTGTATTTGTTATAATACCCATATTTTATCGTATTATATATTTCGTTTATCGTCGTTAGTCGAAGTATTTATTAATACTACGTTATTACGTAATTACTTTGTCAATTTCTTACCAATTATTATTCGGTGAGAAAAATGTGATTGTCGTTAGTTTTTAGTTTTTCATAGGATTCCACTGATATCCTAAGATTGGAAGTCGTAAGTTGTACTGCATAGTCAGTATGTCGTATATTAAATTAATGTTACGATAAATAATAAAAACAATTAAATTTAATATATTGACCACTTCTTAAACAATATGTCGTATCTAACTAAACATCAAATACGAACTATACCAAAGTATTTTCTTTCACGCCTGAGGTAAAATTTTGATTATAAAATGAATTTATTATTAACTGGTGCAAAAATATCCACTAAATAAGTAAATAAACCCTTCCGACTAGATGTTTTATTTAAAACCTTTACAAATGGAGATTGTGTGAAAGTCAGTTATGACCTATTGTCTTAGCACGGCAGTATTCTGAATTACAAGTGATGATTTCTGGAATAAAAGTGATATATCTGAAGTCCAAGTGACGTTTTCTAAAATATAAATGATACTTTCTAAACTAGATGTGAAAATGGTGTAGTAATTGGAATTTTAATTTTCTCTCCTGCTCCATGGCTAATAATTCTACAAAGTGTCGGTGCGTTTACTATGTTAAGCACTTTAGATTGGTTTTAGGCTCCAAGGTTGGTCCTTATCTTAGTACTTACTTCAGTCGAATCATAGACATCACCATCATAATGATTTTCCAAACCACAAACACGTTTTTTTATACATTATTGAATTATGTCATGGCTAACATCTTTGGTAAAATAGCCTTTGGTGCAACCCCTCAAGTTTGAAATAATTTACGTTTTTCTTGTGCTACAACTTCTCTTTTTTTATTTTCGTAGAATCTTTTCAATACTTCAGGTGATCTACACGTCGTATTCACTACTTTTGAGTTTACCTCACTGGAAATTTTCTGCCAAAACACTTTTATTTTCATTTTGTTTGAAACATGATCCGTTTTTTTATTTTCCAAAACGTGTTTATATTTTTAGCAAATATTTGCTATCAATATTTTTTCGTCTGAAGAGAAATTAACTCTTCTGTGTCGTACTAGAAGAACCCATTGTAAATAATATTATAGAAGTCGTCTGTCGAGATTGTCGAGAATTATTTATAACATGTCATATCACTGTTAACCACATACTCATGTGAAGATAGCAATAAGTAAAGAATGGCCTTGCCAAATTATTTCTCTGATTAACTAGTCGTCGATATATTTGATAACGGTGAAATAGAACTATTTTTTAAACAACGATTAAGGTGTAACACTTTAATTTTAGTAAAGGTATCTTAGAATATTCAAAAGTGCTCAGGGAAAAGTATCAGGTTAGGAACAAAAGTGCTACAAAACCGGCCGGTAAAGTGAGTTCGGGGCGCCACCAATTTTAATCAATTAAATTGGAAAAGTCCTACGCTGGTAACGAAATCAATGTTGTACAATATGATGATTGTACTTCAAGTCAATGAGTGAAAGGTTTTCCTTAATTCTACTTATCACAATTGTCTGAAAAATATCTCCCTAGTGGTGATCACCAAGCGTAACAATAAAAAAAAAAAAACAGGTTAACTTAAATACTACTACTTAGCTTGACACGACGCTATTACAGATGGTCACAAAGGCTAGGCGCCTTAGGTCCAAAACAACGCAAAAGGTAGTGGCTATTGGCCCTCCAAAAATTATGGTGGTAACTGTCTGCCTCTTACAACAATAGTGGTGGTTTTCGAACAATAAGGTGGTGTCTTGCACCCCTCGGTAACAATAAGGTGGTGATTAACCTTCAGAAACAATAATGGTGCCTGGTAGCCCCTTGGAAACACTAAAGTGGTTGTTGGCCTTCTTTGGAAAGAATAAAAGGTGGAAGTAAAAGGCTAGGAAGGACATTATTTACTAGGATGTCCCTTGATCTAGTTAATTTTTCCTATAAATGTATGTTTCGTGAAGCGATTACATACACAAGTTAACCAATAAAGTGACTTGAAAATTTTGCTCATGAACTACTTTACATCAAATGGACTTAGTAAACTTAAAATCAATAAATAAAATAAACAAAAGTTATTCAATAATTGAAACAAATCCACCCAGACAATTTAACCCCAGATTGGATTGGAAAAATCCAACAAATAAAGAAAAATCATAAAACTCTAAACATAGATAAATTAATGAATAATTACTTCGTCCACGAGGGTTTCCAAACACAGAACAAAATAAACACGTGGTGTGGCTGCTTTCAGCCCTCACATTAACCTTGCTGGCACGTGGTACAGTGGCTTATGTGGCCCTGGATCGTAGTATAGGTTGACAAATGCTTTGCTTGTAGACCCAAACTCTGAGAGAAAGAAAATACAAAAGGCTCAGTGGAAGGAAAAGAAAACCCCTCAACCAAGAAGATGGCCGACGTGAACTTACCTCTTGCTGCACAATCCCGAAATTCGGTTCAACTTCCCTCATCCAAAAATGTCCCAAAAACTGGTCGAGTGACCACAAAACTAACACCAACTAAGGGAAGTTGAAATACTACTACAAATAGACTAAATCCCACGTAGTGGTTTACACTTTTACGTCGAAATGAGTAGCAGCGAAGAGATGAGTGTTGTCGTCCACGTGTCTTGATCCAGAAAGAAAGATCTTCACCAATATTCCGATTTTCAATAGATAAAAGGTGGAGGTGGGGAAAAGATATTGGTCGAGAGCGCCAGCGCGCAACGAACAATTGACGAATGACAACTCTCATTGTTATCGAAAGGCGTTTTAGGACGACACCCAAAATACTTGCTCTCACTACCCTTTTTACTCCTCAGAAAATAAGCAAAATGTACCACTTTAAGTTTGTCCCATATGTTTTCCATTTCATCTAGTGACATTATCATAAAATAACGTTTGACTTACGAACAGCTAACAAAGGGCTATTAGGTGCAAGCAAAGAATTTGCACAGTCCTCTCAAACATGGCGGACTTCCGGCCAAGAAACCAAAGCACTTAGGCTGATAGGCAGTCACCTCCATATCTACACAATTGTCAAAACAAATCCGTCAATATATCAGTCAATCAATCCGACATTTGAAATAAGACAGTTGTTTATTTATTTTCCAAGTTTTGGGGTTATAATTTCCCAAACGTAATAAAATCTGTGGCCTCCCTTATTGAAATAAAAGCAGAGAAAATGGGCGCAACTCACTGCCAGCACAGTCCTGAGACCCCTGACAGGACAAAACCTGAACCCTATCCACCTTCCACAGGTTAGCAAAAACAAAAAGGTAAATAAACAACCTCAAATCTTTACACTCGCGCACAACAACAAACGTTTCAGCCCCAAATAAACGACAAATATCCGCATTTGCATGACTAATTCTAGCGACAATTTTCAACCGTTACAATCCCCCCTCTTCCCAGGAAGGAGAGAAACTTAAATTATTGAAGTCTCTAATCCCAAACAAAAAAATCTTTCTCCCGTAAGAAAAAAAAAATAAGCTACTCACTCCATGCTGTGCAGTTGGATGTTCATTCAAAAATGGAAGAATTAGCTCCAACTAAAACCACTACATACAATTAGGTTTACTGAACTTATTTAGATTCTTGGAATTGAGCTCACAGCTGAGAGCTTGATACAGGAATGCGACGTTCGAGAACACACATCTACCCAGAAAACTCAACAGTTTGGAGGTGCACAAAATTTAAACAACACTATCAGGTATTCATTTCATAGAAAACAACGCTAATGTACTAGTATTTATACAAAACAACGCCAATGTACTAGTACTCAACACACTACCTCGCAGTTACCTCTGCAGTTACCTCTGCAGATTAGTGATACTTGAAAGAAATGAGACCTCGCAAGATTTTGATATGAAACCCTACCAACTGTTAACAAAGCAAAATTACACAATACACGAATCAACAACAAATGAATCGCCGACATATCACCAGACACCGACCCAAAAACAGGGACAAGACACCGACCCAATAACAGAGACTAAGAAGTTGTTATAATAAATTTGGACGTTAATAAACAGATATGAATTCTTCATGCAAACTTGGCTAAGCAGTTGGAGAATTTACTGGTTTGAGATTGTCGACATGCCAAACTCCTTTGCTACAACCATCCTCATCCTGCAACTCGTAAGTACAGCTTCCAATACGACGCTTGATCAAAAACGGTCCCACATATGTAGGAGCCAGCTTTGCACTATAGTACTTTGCAGCATCAGAAAGTACCTTGTTCCTACGCCATACCCTCTGCCCTACAAAGAACTGGTCGGCGGGTCTCCTTCGCAAATTGTAATGATGCTGGGCTCTTACTCGTGCTGCTTTGTGTCGCTTCATCAGCTTAGAATTTAGCTCTTGCATTTTATTCACCTTGTCTCTAACATATTCGTCCACATCCATTTTTTCCGTCTCAGTATTAGGTCTATCACTATAGTCCTGTCCGTACAATCTATATTTTCTCCCAAATGTTACATCAAATGGTGAATACCCTGTTGTCTCATGTCTCGCGGTCCTTATAGCACAGGCGATACTGGCCAAATGATCATCCCAAGTCCTATGATCATTTTGATTCACATAAGTCCGCAACATAGTTTTCACTATCCTGTTTACACGTTCGACGGGGTCTGCTCTAGGATTGTAGTGCGCTGTATAACAAATTTTTACTTTATATGTGTCACAAAGCTTCTGAAATTCCTTGGATTTCATAGGTGTTCCATTATCACAAGTCGGATACTGTGGGGCTCCATAGGTCAGAAATACACCTTCCTCAATGTTCTTAACTAATACCTTAGCATTCGCTGCCCTACAAGGGAAAATCAAAACATATTTATTAAAATAATCTGACACCACTAATGCTTGGGTATTTCCACGTTTTGAACGCGGCAAAGGCCCAACAAAATCCAAACTTATGGCCTGAAAGGGTTCTCTAACCTCCGGTCTATCTCCCATATATCCGGCTGGTTTTCTTCGTTCTACTTTGTTCTGACTGAACACTTGATATACTTCGCCACATCAGAACGCATCTTGGGCCAATAATACTTTTTGTGTAGACGCCAATAGGTCTTAGAAACTTCACCATGTCCTGAAGATGCATGGTCGTGACAACGTGACAATACAGCCTTACGCTTATCCTTCGGGACCACTAATTTCCATTCATCTGCTATGCTCAACGGTGAACTGTCCTTAATATACTTATACAAAAAACCATTCTCAATTCGCCAAGCTGAATATTTCTTAGGGTTAATCTCGATCAACTCAAACATTTTTCGATACCAGCGATCAGTGGATTCAGCAAAATCAACCTCATTTACCTGCAAACAATCAACAAGAACAAGCACTGAACGCGACAAGAAATCCGGCACTATATGTTCCTTTCCCTTACGATGAATCAACTCAAAGTCGTAAGGTTGAAGCCTTAAAGCCCACCGAGTCAAACGACCCTGTGGATCTTTCAGATTATGTAACCATACTAATGAATGATGATCCGTGATTACTTTAAAATGTGTGTGCTCCAGATAATGCCTGAGCTTCTCTACACTCCAAATTACGGCTAAACACTCTTTTTCAGTAACTGTTAGCTTTTGCTCCTGCTTAGTCAATGATCGTGACAAATAATAAACTACTTTTTCCCCATCATCATATTCCTGTGTTAGTACTGATGCTATCCCGTAATTAGAAGCATCAGACTGCAAGACAAAAGCTTTGTTAAAATCGGGACAAGTTAATATAGGCGCGGTAACCAAACGTTCCTTAATACTTTTGAAAGCTTGTTCACATTCCGGTGTCCCGGACCAACGAACCGACTTCCTTATTAAATTCGTTAATGGAGAGATGACAGACGAAAAGTTTGGAACAAAACGCCTACACCAAGAGGCGGTACCAACAAACCTACGAATTTCGTTAACGTTACGAGGTGATGGAATATTCAAAATTGCCTCTGCTTTTTCAGGATCTGGTCTAAGACCATTGCGATCGACAATAGAACCCAAATACTTTAGCTGAACCATACAAAATTTATATTTCTCCTTGGAAACTACTAAACCTGCCTTAGACAACCTCTCGAAAACAGTCTCCAATAAACTCAATGCTCGTCAAACGTCTTACTAATCAGCACAATATCGTCTAAGTACACCATTACTTTAGGTTGGAGATCCGCACCTAATATAATATCTACAATCCGCTGCCAAGTTGCGGAAGCATTAGTCAGCCCGAATGGCATACGTACAAACTGAAACAACCCTCTTCCTGGCACAGTAAAAGCAGTAAATTCTCGAGAATTTTCACTAAGTGGTACCTGCCAAAAAGCGGGTTTTATATCTATGCTACTAAGATAACGTGCATCACGAAGACTATCTAATATCGCTGAAATATAGGGCAATGGATAACTATCCCTTTTAGTAAGTCTATTGAGAACACGATAATCACAACAAAACCTTAAGTGTTATCCTTCTTACGAACAAGACAAACTGGACTTAACCAAGGACTCTTTGATGGCTTCACAACCCCAAGTGACAACATTTCATCTAAAGCTTCATTAATGATATTTTGCTTATAAGGGCAAACCGGATAATACCTTTGCTTCACTGGCTTCACTCCTGGCTCCAATTCAATGACATGTTCTGCACTGGTACAACAACCTAACCCATTACTCATGCTAGACATCGCCTTCTCTACCACAAGTTCTAACTGAAACCGCTGCTCTTCAGTGAGGCTGGACTCATCTTGTAAACTACAAACAGTAGGTAATATATCATTCTCTGCAAAGTGCCATACGTCTTGTCTTAGGTCCGGCACTAAAGCCATTTCAATCCAGAAATCCACTCCCAAAATTACCTTGTGAGGAAATTCTGGCATTACAAGTACATCTATTATGCGGGTTTTATCTCCTAACGTTATCGGTACCTGAACAGAACCTACACTAGTACTACACTGACCATTAGCCACAATGCAAGACAAAGTCTCCTTCTTCATTTTCAAGCCTAAATGCTGCAATACAGCAAAACCAGTACTTCCTACTAAAGTCCTAGTAGCTCCACTATCTAACAGTCCTAACATTGGGACTCCTAAAATTGAAATTTTCAAATACGGACGCTGATCACCTTGAGCATGAGACAACACAAAATCTAAAACAGCTTGCTTAGCCAACAATTCATTATTACGGACAACACCAAAATCGGGAGAAACTGCATTATCCAAACTCAGCTTCTCCTCTGTTCGTTTCCCGAAGCTCCACATTTACTACAAGTACGGACAGTAACATTCTCTTTACCACACTTAAAACAGTGTACCTTCTTGGGTTTAGGACAATTACGGCTAATATGTCCTTCAGCCTTACAATTCCAACAAGATACTCTACCACTTGAAGTTCCTAACTCATTCACCGATAATCGAGGAACCGACTCTACAAAAGCTAGATCTGGTTCTACCTGATTAGATTTCCTCCGAGGGGGTGGTACATAACTATCCACTCGATATTTTCTTGCCTCCAGCTTAAGACATTCCTTCTCCAACTCCT
This sequence comes from Taphrorychus bicolor, assembly GCA_951812265.1. Classification (NCBI taxonomy): domain Eukaryota; kingdom Metazoa; phylum Arthropoda; class Insecta; order Coleoptera; family Curculionidae; genus Taphrorychus; species Taphrorychus bicolor. The sequence continues at coordinate 18,177,345 of OX638298.1, forward strand.
CCATAGTATCAACAACGCAAAGCTGAGTTGTGTAAAACGGCGCTAAATTTTTAATGACAATTTCCAATTTTGCCTCCTCTGGAAGTGGAATATAATGATCATAACGCCGAAACAGTGCACTCATAGTGGCCATATAATCAACGATGCCCTCTGAAGGATCCTGTGTTCGATCCAAGATTTCCCTAAATAATCTAGACTTATAATCAGGCGGTTCATAATGTGTAGTCAACAACTTGGACAGCTCCTTCCAACAGGTAAATCTATCTCGATTTGAACGAAACCAATTCAAAGCCCTTCCTGAAAATAAATCCACAGCCGAGTTAAACAATTCCTGCTCTGAAACATGCCTTGCCACTCTCAACTCCTCTACACGCTCCAGAAAAGCATAAACAGATATCTGTTTTGAATCACCAGTAAACTTCAAGCCCCATTTCTGAACTGGCTCAAACTTTCGATTAGGAGGTGGTAAAGCAATTGGTGTCGCATAAGTACGAACTGGTGTTGAGGCATGGGCAGCTGGTGGTGGTTCTACCTGACTATCCAACCATTCACTTAACTGAGGGTTGGATTTAGCCAACTGCTCCATTCGGTCCAATGCGGATAAGGTGCCCATCAACTAAGAAGTCTTTTACACTCGAGCAGAACAACAAACGTTTCAGCCCCAAATAAGCGACAAATATCCGCATTTGCATGACTAATTCTAGCGACAATTTTCAACCGTTACAACTGTTTAAAAAGAACACGGTACAACTGGCGGTAAGATGATCAACTTCATCAGTCACCCGTCAAAAATTTATGACAAATACACTAGCGACTTGTCATCGGTAAACCGTCGCAAATTTGTAAGAAATACACGAACGACTTGTCATCGGTTGCCTCCCAAAATTATATGACAAAAAGACTATTAACCTCATCACTCAACTCTCGAAAATTTGTAAGAAAAACACGATCGAGTTGTCATATGTAGCTCCTCAAAAGATTTGAAGAAATACTCGGTCGGCTTCTCATCAGTTTACCATCGAAAATTTTTGACAGAATCTCAGTCGACGTGTCATCGATAGACCATGGAAAATTGTGAGAAAAACACGTACGACTTGTCATCGATGGATGGTCGAAAATTGTGAGAAAACACAATCGATGGACCGTCGAAAGAAAAAAATTGCAAAAAAAAAATTGTAAAGAAACAATTATAAGAAATACACGATTGACTTGTCATCAGTTCGCCCTCAAAATTATACGACAAAAAGATGTTCAACTTCATCAGTCACCCCTCGAAAATTTGTGAAAAATACACCATCAACTTGTCACTAGTCGACCCTCGGAAAGTTGTGAAAAAAACACTATCAACTTGTCATCGGTAAAACCTCAAAAGATCATAGGAAATACGCGATCGACTTGTCATCAGCCTACCCTCAAAATATTTTTACAAAAACTCAATCGACGTGTATTGGTGACCATGAAAAGTTAACTGAAAGAGACTATAGAAAATTGTGAGCATCATGGACTTGTCAAAGATGGATGGTCGAAAGAAAAAAATTGTAAAAAAAATTGTAAAGTAAGTAAGTAAATGATTTATTGCCGACAAAATGATACAAAACCACAAAGCAACATCATAATTTGTGTGGAACTCAAGGCCTAAACCTAAGATACAAATTTAATATAATTAGTTTAATTTTTGTACGTTACATTATAACCCACAAATCAACATATCCTTAAACAGAGTAGAAAAATACAGATATGAACAATACGATCTAATAAATGTTATATTTACTGTATTTAGTAGTGAGAAAAGTTGACCCTCTAGTGATTAGGGGAAACTATACTGTTACCTTAAATTCATATATACATTGATTGATTAGGTACGTATTCAATTTTCTTTTAAAAAGGCCTATATTGTCAGTTTCCTTTATTTCAAGTGGAAGCCAGTGAAAAGATGTTATGGCTCTATAGTGGCAACCCTTTTCATAAAAACTGGATCTGTGTTTTGGAATGGCTATATTAGCTGAACCTCTCGTTGACATAAACATAGAGTTAAGATAATTTTCATGATTTCTTTTAAATAGATGAATGTTTCTTTTAACAAATAGAGCAAGGTTTGAAATATACAACGAATGAATAGTCAAAACTCTCAGCTCGGTTAAGTACTGTAGGCAGCTAGTTTTCGGATGCAAATTGTAGATTGATCTAATGATTCTTTTCTGAGCTATAAAGACATCGGAGGCTCTCGTTCCAGCACCCCAAAATATAATACCATAGCTAATTATGAACTGAATACATGCTATATAGAACGTTCTGATGATATTTATAGAGAGTACTTCACGTAATCTACGGATCAAAACACAATAGTTGTTTAACCTCAATATTATCTTTGTAATATGTCCTTTCCAGTTTAGGTGAGGATCTATGTGGATTCCCAGAAATCTCACCGAGTCAGAAAGGGGTATTGAATTTAATGTGATTTTTACATACAGAGATTTATTTTTTGCAGATTGTGTGAATTGAATTAAACCCGTTTTATCTGCGTTAATGCTTAAATAATTTATTTCACACTACTCACACATCTGTGAAACAACTCTTGAAGCAATAATTGATAAGTCATTCATTGATTTACTGTGTAACGTTATTGTCGTGTCATCAGCATACTGACATACACGGCCATTTTCGAAAGTTTTTGGCAAATCATTTGAGTATAAAATAAACAAGAGTGGACCCAGTATAGAGCCCCTGAGACACACCCTTGTTGATTGGTTTTAATTTGGAAAAATATGCCCTTTCATCGTGATTAATACATATTGTTTGTTGCCTTCCACTTAAATAGGACTTTATTAGGGAGTAAGATACCCCTCGGAAGCCACAAGATTCAACATTGGCCAACATTGGCACACAGAAAGTGGAAAATTCTATTTGCAGTAGCTTTTTCAAATATCTTAGAGAAAGATTGCAATAATGATACAGGTCTGTAATTAGAAACTTCATGCGATGACCCTTTTTTATAGACTGGAATTATTTTGGCTACTTTCAATTTGTGTAGAAAAACACCCGATTCTAAACAGTGGTTTACAATATCCGTTAAAGGCCAGGATATATATTGAACAACACTCTTTACAACAGCTATAGGGACATCGTCAAGCCCCGAAGAGTATTTATTGGGCAGGTTCATAATTATATTATAAATTTCCGTATGGTGAGCAGGTCGAATGAAAATAGTAGGGAATTGCATTGGGGCACTAAAAGGTTTAGTAACTGCCATTGAGGACGATACGTCAAACTGAGAACTGAAAGCTTCCGCAATTTGCATGGGATCCGATAAGATGGTATCATTTTTTTGAAGTATAATATTCTTTTGAGCTTTCGATTTATTAGTTACTTTGTTAAAAATGTTCCATGCAGATTTGGATTTGTTGGATTTGTTGTTAGAATTCATTATTCGATTATCATTTATAGCCGTATTAGAATTTTTCAGGATTAACCTGTAGTGTTTTCTGACCTGCTTATAATAAGCATATATTACCTGACTTTTTGTAATTTGGTACCAAACGTAGATGTCTTTTACATATTCAGAATAGTTCCTAATCTCTTTCTTTAGGGGTTCTTTTGTTTCCCGCCCAGTGCTTGCATAAACTAGTGGAAAGCTTAGATTAAACCAGTGAAAAAATTATGTTGGAGAAAAGTTATACATTTCGTCAGCTTCCATTTCACCAGCAACTTCATGCTAGTCTTCCCTACCAAGATATGCTACAAACTGCCGATAGTTTTGACTGTTATATATTCTCCGTTTAATTTTTAATTGGTCTTTAATTATGTTTACAGATTTAATTTTGATTAATATGCCATAATGGTCTGACATGAAAGTTTTATAAATTTCATAGCTTACTTCATCAGGAGGTATATTTGAAAAAACATTGTCTATCTGAGTAGACGTTGTGGGTGTCACTCTTGTGTAGTCCTGTACAAAAGGTGTCAGACCGTACGAGCTCATGAATTCAAGAGTCGACAAAGAATCAGTGTTACGAGACGAGAAGTCGATATTAAAATCGCCACAAATCAGAATTAAATCATATTTTACACTTACGTTAAACAATATATCATCTAGCTCAGATAGGAAAAAATTTAAGTTTCAAGTTGGCGATCTGTACATACATAGTAAGAGTATCACCTTATTCATTACCTTAGCTACTGAAAAACAAAATTCACAATCCTTTTCTGTTGAATTTCTGGAATAATAAGCCTTATCCAAAGTTTTGGAGTTTTTTGAAAACATAGCAGTACCACCCCCTCTGTAGTTCGATCTTGACGAATAACATTGTAAGTGATAACCTCCAAGATGCAGGCTATCAATATTCTTATTTTGAAGCCAATGTTCCACGGCGCAAAAAACCTCTGGGGATTTATTATTCAATACCAATTCGAGTTCGGCTACTTTATTATTAAGGCTTTGTGTGTTCAAGTAGAGTAATGTAAAGTAACTCATGTTTCGATTTTTGTCTTCTGCTGATGGCGTTACTTGAGGTGATGGCTCTAGTCTAGGGCCACCATTGGTTAGGAGGAAAAATTTGCTCCTTCTTTCGCAGATCTTGGATTTAATTTGTTAATAAATTCTCGATGCTTGTTGAAGTTGAGCCGGCTCACACCCACATATCTTGGCCAGAAATTGGGGTTATATAATTCCTCTTTACGGTCCAAATCAGTTACCACTACGAAAGATTTAAGACGGTCCTCTTCCGTGGGAATTTCTCGAACCATGATGTCTAGTTGTTCAAATCCGGGCTTCTTTCTGGGTCTTTCCGGTTCCTAGATTTTTCTTTTTTCTTTAATGCCTTTTGTTTTCTTCTTTCTTTGATATCAAAACCATCATCCGAATCATGTTGACCATTTGCTATTGGGAGTTTTTGCAAATTCCTCACGGTACTTTCATTTTCACTATCAGAACCATCAGATAAGTGACTTTTTTCCTTTTCCGCATTGCTTGCAAGTTCGGGGGCCTTGCTTTGTGGTCTATTAATAATATTTACGCTAGGTTTGCGATGTTTACTCTGTGCTACGTCCCTATAGGATTTTGGTGGTTGAAAACGCTGTTTTCGACTTTTTAAACGACTGATAAACATCATTTCGCAAGCTCTAATTGTGTCCATCCAGAGACTAGTTTCGCCGTTTACGGCTCGTCAGTGAGGCTTTGACACAACCAGAGCTCCCGAAATCTGTTCTACTCAAGACACGTTTCATGGCAGTACCGAGAAAAGACTCCCAGTGGCGCCATCCGTGCCCGTTTGTTGAACTAACGAGATTACACCCGTCCAGTATCAAAGTCAATGCCCGGTCTAAGGAGAAATGATGCAGATTACCCAGTGAGGCCTCACGGATGAGCCGTAAACATCAGTGAGTCCTCACTGATGAGCCGTAAATGGCGAAACTAGTCTGTGGATGGACACAATTAGAGCTTGCGAAATGATGTTTATCAGTCGTTTAAAAGGTCGAAAACAGCGTTTTCATAGTACCGACGGCTAAAAATCGATTTCTCTATTTTACAGTAATCTACATCATTTTGGTGGTTGTTTATTTATAACATTGCTGACCTTGTTTGAATTATTGCATTCGAGCATTTTGGCCTTTTCCATTAAGAGGTCAATGTTATGCTTTAAGATGCTATTCTTGTCTTCTAACTTACTAAGCAATTTCCTCAGGTAGTCTATTTCCAGTTGCATTTTCGATTTTTCCAAGTCACATACCTCGGACATATGACTTGGCTCCCCCACGCTATGTGAAACCTCACCATTTTGTGGCTTGCAGCATTCGATTTTAGTTCCATCAATTACCTTTTTGATAGTACCTTTTCGCTTAGCGCAACTTTTGTGATATATGGCGTAACAGTGAATACACACACAAACACTACAACTCTTTTTTTTTACAGCACTTAAACCCAGATATTTTATCAACTTTTACTCTCGACTCGCGTTCGACGTCCGAATCGTCCGACATCTTAGCAGTCTCCCCACACGTGAGTCAAGAGAAAATAAAGAAAAATGGTAAGAAATTCATGATTGATTTGTCATCATTTCGCACTTAAAATTATACGACAAAAAAGACGTTCAACTTCATCAGTCACCTCTCGAAAATTTGTGACAAATACACTATCGACATGTCACTAGTCGAGCATCGAAAATTTAGACTTGTCATCGGTCGACTCTCGAAAATTTGTGACCGAAACTCAATCGACTTGTCATCGGTAGACCCTCAAAATTTGTGAGAAAAACACGATCGGCTTGTCATCGGTAGATCGTCGAAAGTTTGTAAGAAATACACGATCGACTTGTCACCAGTTTACCCTCGAAAATTTTTGACATAAACTCAATCGACGTATATTGGTAGACAATAGAAAATTGTGAGATAAACACGATCGACTCTTCAACGATGGATAGTCGAATATTGTGAGAACAACACGATCGATCGACGATCGAAAGAAAATAAGTGAAAAGAAAAAGACTTCTCATCAGTTGGCCATCAAAATTATACAACAATAAGGGGATCAACCTCATAAGTCATCCCTTGAAAACTTGTGACAAATACACTATTGACCTATCACTAGTCGACCCTCGATGTTTTGTGGAAAAAAACCCGATAGACTTGTCATTGGTTGCCCCCCAAAATTATGTGACAAAAAGGCGATGAACTTCATCAGTCAACCTTCGAAAATTTGTAAGAAAAATAACATCGACTTGTCAGCGGTGAAATCCCGAAAGTTTATAAGAAATAATCGGTTGCCTTGTCATCAGATAACCCTCGAAAATTTTTGACAAAACGCAATCGACGTGTTATCGGTGGACCATAGAAAATTGTGAGACAAACACGATCTAACTGTCACGATGGATAGTCGAAAATTGAGGGAATTACACGATCGATGGAATGTCGAAAGGCGCATTTTTGCCCTGTGTTTAAAAATAGAAAAACTTGATATGGCCGCCATAAGAAAAATCGAAATTGATCATAATTCCAGGTTGAATCAGTTTTTTTCTTACAATGTCACAATAATGATTTTTTAAAGGTTTCTCAAAACCCTGAATGCTTAGTGCAACCCCGTTTATGTCATTACGTTACTAACAGAAATATCTAAAATTTTTCCAATATAACCAACTTTATAGCTTGTATAGTTTCCAATTCCAATTTGGAATTCACTGCGTATGTGCCCATACCTATCTCTAAATTATGAGAAACAATTTATTTAGCAAATTCCGCACAAAATGAAATCCCATTTATAGCTGAAGCACGTAATGTTAAAAACGCCTCAAATATTGGTTTCACTTTAGCGTTTCAAAATTGACCAATAAATTGAAAAAGGCTTATCCGCTTATTTATTTTCGCCGTCCCGATCCATTGTGCGTTTTCCCGTAGAGAAAATTGAAACTGATTGGCGGAAATGGCCGAAAACACCAAACAGTTGCCCCGACTAAAAGCCGTACTCAAATAGTTTAGTTCAAAAATGCCACGTGCCTTTGAAGTGCCTCACAATGTCGATATTTGACATCGCGTTTGCAGAAAATGTTAGACACGAGAAGCTGCTCAGTCTCTCGAAAATTCTTGACTTTGCTATGTCAAAAGGGCCTTTTCCGGGCAATTCTAAAAGAAAGAATAAAATTATTCGTCACTGTCCCCCTGATGCTAATTTTCTCACTGGACATTGCCATTTGACCGGATGAATTGGACAGCAGGTCTTTTGGTCCAAAATTGAGGATTTTTTTTCCAACGGGTATTAAGATTTATGAAAAAAGGTTAGGCAAGGAAATCAACCTTTAAAATATGGTTTAATCTAAACTGGGTTCAAACTCCCAATGGGTCTCTGAATTTAATATCTGATAATTTATTCAGCCATTGGAAGAAAGCTTTTAAAAGGGCCAAAGCTTCGACTTAGCGGACCTTTTCTCCTTTGATAAATGGCCTGATAGAGAGGAAGGTGTCTGAATATTTTATTTTTCTAATAATTTCAAAGGAGTGTGTATAATATATCCGATTCTTTAGACCTAGAATACTGTATTTGGCTGGAGAGTGGCATATTTTTCATATAGTAACCTGCAGAAAAACACACTTGAATATGGAAATTGTCTAGATTTGAATAGCAGTTCTTGATACGCATACGTAAAAGTATGAGTTTTTGTGGAACTGTTTAATTTTAATTAACATCCATTCAGAATTTTGAAATTTGTCAGTTTATATGTCTATAAAGTTGTACAAAACTCATAAGGTACTATAATCTGTTAAATTATCGAATCGGTGCATAAAATATAAAATATGTGATATCCATTTTGTGCTCTCTGCTTGCCAAGAAGATAAAAATTATTCTCTCTTCTAACCTAAAATTTCCGCAATAAAAGTAATAACTTTTTATCTTTATTTTTATATCTTTTATACATCGTCACTAGTTTCAAAGACCATCAGTATTTGCTCAAAACGTTACACAAGACCATCAACAAGTTTAATTTTGAGCAATGTAAAACCGCTTTTTAAATAGACCAAGTAGATATCTAAGTAATAATATTTATGAAATTGACAAGTAAATAAATGCACGCATATTTATGTCCCACTGCTATGAGCTTTTCAATAATTACCGACCCCAGTAAGCGACATAAACCTACACACCCCCCACAAATTGAACTTCTGCTATCTAATCCATTACGCCCAATAAATGGTGGAGCTGATCCATATTTAACAAACTCAATTTTTCACTTCCTCTCACTCCACGCTTTCGGCACCCTATTTGTCAAGATATGTCAGGCAATTTAGGAAAATATCATCGTCTATATTTAGATACATACAACATGGATGGATTACGTTACCTACATTGCCCCAAGGGGCCCTACAAGTAATGAAACGTACCGAAAGCAAACAATCGTCTAAACGACTAGAAAATGACTGATCTTTACTTTACGTAAAAGAAAATATTTACTTTAATTTTATTTTGTGAGTTGATGTCTACCTAATATAAACTTGGACAAAATTGATGTCTTGAATTAAAAATTATTGATATTATGTGGGCATTGGAAACCTGACTTTGGAGACAGTTATATAAAAAGAAGCTTTCAAAGGTAACTGGAAGACAATAACTTAAACTTAAAAGACGTTCTTAGCAAGGTTTAAGTGTCAGTTTTATCACGCTTTTGTCACAAGCGCTGTGTAGCAGTAAGTATACAGGGTGATTCACGTTATTCGACACGGAAGATTATGGTTAAACTTTTAGATTTAAAAAAAGTTTTGTATATGGAATAGATGAGGGTCTATTGGAAGTACATTTTAAAATTATTGTCATTGTATACAGGTGGTCCCAAAAGTATAAAATTGATTAAAGTTTTATTTTTTTAATGAAATACCTAGTATATTGATATATTTTCGGTACCTACGGACAAAAGTAAAGGTAGCTTTATTAAGGTTTGCGGCATCTAAACCGTACCGTTCTTCAGATATTTGTGATTTTGTGAAAATGCAGCATCAAATTTAATGTTTAAAATCTCAGCACTTGGTTTCTTTTCAACCACCGAAATTGGCTGGTGGGCTACTAGTACATTGAATTTTTTGCGGTATGTATTAAATATTAATTACTGTGTACCAAATGTAAAAAAATGAACACTAAATTATTGCAAACTTCAAACAGAATTTAGTTTCCTATCAAACAAACTATCAAACCTATAGCTTGGTCGTTGCATTTTATTCGAAAATTGATTTTTTCTGAATTTGCGCTGACATAAACGAATGTAGTAATTTAATTTACCTGTTCAGGTGTTACCTGATTTTGACAAAGCAAAATATATTGTCATTTCTAGTTGTCACATATTAATTTAATGTTAAATATTTTTTACTGTTATAATTGGTGGTTAACAGGGAGTTTTTTATTTAAACAAAATGCTGGTTTACACAACAGAAGAACGAGTCGATATGATCTTCATTCTAGGAGAATGCTTGCAAAATTGTCTTTTAGCATCAAGGGTTTATGCTCAAAGGTTTCCTAACCGAACTCGACCGAATAGAGCCGTTTTTGAAAGGCTGTTGGTTCTATTTAGGCAAACTGGTAGTGTTCAGTATGAAACGACTGCCAAAACGAGACAAGTTACAGAAAACCAAGAAACTGAATTAGCCGCTCTGTAGTTGAAAATCTCCATGTTGGACAACGAGAAATTGCACAAAACTTAAATATTAGCCAAGCAAGCGTATCAAGGATTCTTCAAAAACATAAATATCACGATTATAAGATACAGCTACATCAAGAACGCTCCGATAACGATTTTGGCCAATGAGTGGACTTTTGTATGTGGGTGTTAGAAAAAGTTGGAGAACAAGAAGATTTTTTTGAATCAGTCCTATTTAGTGATGAGTGTACTTATCATAACGATGGTTCTTTCAACCGATACAATTTTCATTATTATTCTGATTTTAACCCCCATGAATTTAGAGTTATTAATAACCAACATAGGTGGTCAGTAAATGTATGGGACAGTATGTGATTGGACCTTATTTTTTTAACGAACATTTTAACGGAATGTCGTTTCTAAATTTTTTGAAAAATCAGCTTCCAATTTTACTGGAAGAAGTTCCTCTAGATATAAGAACAACCATGTGGCTACAAATGGATTGGGCACCTGCTCATTATCATCGTGAAGTCCGGGAGTTCTTAAATGTTCGTTTCCAAAATCGATGGATTGGAAGGAATGGAGCACAGCATTGGCCACCAAGGTCCCCTGACATAACGCCTCCCGATTTCTTTTTATGGGGATATGTGAAAGGAATCGTGTATAATACGCCACCAACCGCAAAAGAAAATATGAAGGAACGAATCAGAGAGGCCTTCAGAAGCATAATTCCCTATATGTTACGCAATATCAGTGAAGGATTTAAAAACAGAATACGTTTGTGTTTAGAATCAGACGGTCGTCATTTTGAACAAATTTTATAACTTTTGTTTTTGTTTCTTTTACTCTTATGTTGACTTGTTATTTATTGTGTTTCAAATTGCCACTATTATTGCACTTAATTTTTTGTAATAGAGATACTAAATTTTATAAGAACTCTTGTAATATAATGTTTTATTGTTTTATTTGATATTTTATGCTAGATAAAGAAACTTTATCATTCATATGACTCCTAATTATTCTTCATGATCATAATTTTGTAACTTATAAATTAATATCTGACAAATACGAGGTGTTCATTAGAAAACTTCGTCTAGTTGGTTGTGAAATGTTAAAGGAAAAGAATGGAGAAACAAAAGTCCATTTACTTTCATTATGCCATCCTTTTCTCTCAAAATTTTATAGCCTCCTAAATGAAATTTTCTAGTGAACACCCAGTACTAATGATAATAAATTTTGCTTTCTCAAAATCAGGTATTGTAACAGGTAAAGTAGATTACTTAATTCGTTTATGTCAGCTCAAATTCAGAAATAAATCAATTTTCCAAGAAAACGCAAAGACCAAGCTATAGGAGTGTTTAATAGTTTTGATAGGAAACTAAATTCTGCATCTAATGATACTATAAAATACAGGGTATCTAATTTAAATTAAACGAGTTATTACTGTTTGAAGTTTGCAATAATTTGGTGTTCATTTATTGACATTCGGTGCACAGTAGTTAATATTTAATACACACCGCAAAAAATCCAAGGTACTATTAGCCCACCAGCCAATTTTGGTGGTTGAAAAGAAACCAAGTGCTGAGATTTTAATGATAAAGTGTACAGCGTCCTACCAGCAGTACTAAATCGACTCAAACGAGTACGCAAGAAATCGCAATTTTTCAGGATTTTTTGTGATGCTTGAAGGACTTTTAGACCTACCGTTCGATTCAGAAAATTAAGACCATTAAGCGCATGTTTTTATCACGGTAGTAGGTTTTTTTGTTTTCAAGTTATAGCCAAAACAATGCAAGGGTAATTCAGTCGCAAATATCATGCGCATAGATAAGAGAATTATATTTAGATGTAAGTGTCAAAGTGAATCAACTGAAGTGACGATTATGACAGGCCAAATTTTGCTGCCAAACCAAAGCTGCCACTGCTGACAAGTGACACAGCGCATTCGCATTGCATTGCCATTAGCGATCAACTTAATTATTTACTCACCTGAATCGTAACAATTGTCCATATATAGGTTTTTTTTTATCCACAGTTAATGTCTACTATATCAAATACATATTCAGCTAGTAGACTGTGTGAATATTACATAACTTTCCAGCCAGCTAGATGAATATCAATTTGAAATGGCCTTAATTTCAAAAACCACTTACTTACCTGCTCTATTAAAAGAATAAACTGTTATGTACGACAACCCTTTATTAAAACATTAAAATACACCAACATTGAGGCCTTATTATATACAACTTACGTTTTTATATAACTTAAAAGGGAAAAAAGATCTATTTAAATTGTATTATCAGCAAATAAACACATAAACATCTAAAAATAACACCTAAAATTATTCTCTGTGTCCGACTGAATTATCAAGAACAAAGTGTTTTCTTTTTGGGCTTTTCTAAAAAAAGAAACATACACATTAAGAAGAAATAAATATGAAATATTGTGATTTTGTGATACTAATAGTTTTAAGTCCCTAACACTTGACTTGATAGTTACACAATGTGTTTCCATATTGCAAAAAATAAAATGAGTAGATGTGGTTTGACTTTTAGTTCAAAATTATCTACTGTAACGGGCAAAGTCAAGAAATGTTTATCAATTTTCTGTAATGAAAGTTCAGCCATTTATTGGAGAATATTGGGGAGGGCTTTGCTTTCCCCCAAGATGCTGCGGACATATCGAAAAACCTATTGAGTGCGTCAAATTCAAATTTTGAGGAATGATTTTTATTATCAAAATGCTTAAACTTCACAGTAAATTGTTCCATTTAGGGGCCATTTGCACACCTTCCCCAAAGTTTGATCTAAGGTGGAACTTTCCCATATATAATGCATTGATGTCACTCGATCTGTCACGTACTAAATTTTTTAAGAAAAGGTGTCCAAATGGCCCTTAACTATGTTTATACCAAGCAAATTTAGGTTAACCTAAAGTTAAGGACCCCTAAACCATAGTTATAAGCATGAGTAACCATGGTAGGGCCTTAAGTGGGCCAATAAAGAAAGCCTTAACTAGACGCACTTAAAAATTGCTTGGTGCAAATGGCCCATAAAGAATTATTCTTAAGTAACATAAAGGACACAGACACAATTAAAAACTTAAGCAATAGGTTTTATGTTTCAAGGGTTTTCTTAAACTGATGGCCAAAATATTGCTCTTGACCAACTGAATGAGGAAAAATGCATAAAACTTATTACTTAAGTTTTTAATTCTGTCTTTGCCCTTAGTTAACAAAAAGTTGTGTCAAAAAATCGTGACTTTTTGTTATGATGGATTCATCAAGAAAAGATAAAATGATTTGAAATAATTTGTCTATCCAGATTACAAGTAGTCGGTCCATTTTTTAAAAGTTTAAGTAATAAAAAATAAAGATATGTTGGTCCTTAAGTTATTGTAGACGTAGAGTGTTCTACAGCCATTAAGAATCACTTTTACATCTCAAGGGTAAACTTAAAGTAAAGTAGAGTTAAACGAAAGAAAATTTAAGTATTAGACAAGTCAACAATACACGCGAGTCACTTATAGCCCATGGTGAGATATGGTTTAACCATATTCTGCACCTCCAGAGCTGTACAAGGGTACAGACTCAAACAGGGTAGCGAGACCCAAAACTCTTTAGGGGGATTGAAATCTTCATCAGTCAGGAGCTCCACTTTGAAAACTCTGCACATTCAGCGTCAAACTGCTGGGGATAAACAAAATTATATCAAGTCCTTCCTTGCAGAAAGTCCCATGGACATATTGTGCATAATGGAACATTGGATGAATGAACAGAAAAATAGGCATTGTATAGCTGTTGGGCCATATGATGACTGCTCACTACTGCTGTAGTAACATAGGTAATAAAGTAATAAAGTAAATTGAGGAAGAAACGATGTAATATTTTCAAACTTGACATTGAAGTGTGGCCTTTTAAAAATTTAACAAAGGAGAAACAGAAATTGGACCTTTTACTTTGGGCATGTATGTACTGTTTCCAGACCTGGTTAACCACCTGGTAAATAACTGATTTGACATTTGATATACGAAGGTTCCTGAAAACCTGGTTATTTTCGGAACAAAATTAATTATCACCACTACCATCAGTGACTAGCTGTCATACAATCTTAAAGAAAAATAAAGAAAACAGGATACAGGGTTCTCTTTTCAGCAACAAATGGTTTACTCTTGGGTTTACTATTTTTATATTTGAGACCTGATATCTAATAAACCATGAAAAACAATCCAAATTTCATAAACAGTTAAGAAAACACACCATGTTGACAGATTAACTGAGAAAACCGAAGACTGATGTTTGGTAGCTTCAGAGACACTCTTGACGTACCATTTTCAGAAGCACCATTCCATATATAACTGGTTTTCAGGATTCACAGGATTACCATAAATAACAGAACAGCTAATCATAACCGAGGTTGCAAATGGTTCACCTATTTTGATTAGGTACGTCATCATTTTCTGTAAACATTTCAAAGCGTGCTAAATGAAGGTTTATATTGAACACCCCATACATGTGGGAACAATTTTAAAGAGTAGGAAATTTTTTTGTTTTTTAATAAAATTTGCCCCTGTACTTGAAGTTGGGACACAAAAAGAGGTTTCCTACTTATGTACCTAAACATATTTGACCTTTGTTATTTTTAATTAAAACAAACGGTTTTTTTTGCAAATTTTATAGTATTTGAAGTCATGTATAATAGGATTACTGTCATATTTCATTAGCTATATGCAATTATGACATAATTTTTAATAGCAATTTTGATTAGAAAAATGAGCGTTGCACTGAGACAACAACAGTGCACTTCCAGTTTCTTCAAATAATAGCCCCAGTACATTCTCATTAAAATATGAGATTGCACTAAGATCAAACTAAAAAAAAATAGCTACTAGAGTTCATGCTGAAAATGTTGCACTGTGCAAAACTCACTGCATCACTTTTCCAATAAAACATACCAAACTGCACAAATGTTACCAATCATCAGACATAAAAATTGCTCTAGTTTTACAATAGGGTCTCTAATAATTGAAAAAGCCTAAAGCTAAAATATCACCTTTATGTTCTATAATTATAAGTGACTCTGCCCCAAGTCTTAAAAAAATATAGGAAAAAAAATACAGCTGCCTCCTAGTTAACTGTTGGGGCAGAGGCAACTCACATTTATTAAACAGGACATTGGAGTAATATACTTTGCTTTATACATTGCAAAAGGACAAAGGGGGTTCTTTCTTTGAAGGATTAGTATGAGGATTTTGAGTTATTTTAGTTACCTAAAAAAGAAGTGTCTCGGGCGCCACCCTCTATGGGTTTATGTGGTAGAGGGGCCACAGAAGAAACGCCTAACGGCTAAGCCTTTAAACAGTGGAGAATGACTCCCAAGATATGTTGTTTTATTCTTAGAGATGAAAGTCACACAACACGCATTCAGTCCACCAACAGATTCAAAGATTTAGTAATCAAGATCGATAATTTATTATCACAGTATTTCCAACTAGGCAGATAAGAAATTCTTGAACTTTATAATAAATCTACAGAGTCTAATTCGGAAAGAGAAGGGTATGGGTGAGGAAATCGGAGGAGAATATAAATGATAACGGCACGGAATGGGGCCCTACTATCAAATGGCTAAACTACTAATTTGTAATACTTGAATAACCCGTTAATGCTTCGCTACTTTTAGTTCCGACGGTGTGAGTTTAAGGAGCCCTACTAATGCCAGGCACCCGTGTAATGATTGTATGTGGGGCCCTACTACTGCCAGACACCCCTGTAATGATTGAATGTGTATATAGGGTCCTACTACTGCCAGACAACCATATAGTGAATGTTTTAGGAGCCCTACTAATGCTAGGCACCCGTGTAATGTTTGTTTGTGGGGCCCTTCTACACTGCCAGACACCCGTATAGTGAATGTTTTAGGAGCCCTACTAATGCCAGGCACCTGTGTAATGTTTGTATGTGGGGCCCTACTACTGCCAGACATCCAAGTAGTGAATGTTTGAGGAGTCCTACTAATGCCAGACTCCCGTGTAGTGATTGTGTGTGTGTGAGTATGGGGCCCTACTACTGCCAGGCACCCATGTAGTGAATGTTTGAGGAGTCCTACTAATGCCAGCCCCCGTGTAGTGATTGTGTGTTTGAATTTCGGTTAAACGGTTTTCTTAACTTTTAACTCTTTCGAGAGCTCTTTATTTTTCAACTGCTAGCAATGGAATGCATAGATTATCCAAATAGATGAAAAACTGACATAGGGGGCTCTGAAGGAGGAAATTTGACATTTCAAAGAAAACTCCCAAGCCACCACCCCATCTAAAAAGTGCCGGTGTTGGCCGATTTCGGCGATTTCTATGCGGAAACAGCCTAAATGCCGAACTCGATTCGATTTGTTTGTATCGCAAAAATGGCGTCGTTTTTGTATTTATGAATATTATAATCTTTTAGTTTATTTCTGGTTTTAAATATAAATTTAATACAAAATTTTCGGGTGTATCACATTATTAAGTGGTTTGGTGTGATATGCGGGTAATGGTGATGTTCCTACCTAGAAAATAAGAGGGGCAGGGGCAGTGGCTTATCAACCATACCGCCGAGCCCCGCGACGGCGGTTACGTGGTTGATTGAAACATTGATTTTAACAAGGCACAAAAATCAAATTTGGCGGGGGATCCCGCCACAGTAACCCAGATCCTCCTTGAGAATTAAAAAAACGTCAAAGCAATGTCCAGTGTAGCAATGTAAGTAGGTTTGAAGCAGTAACCACTAAAGCTAATCTCATGCATAATTGTAATTTGAAAAATCAGTTTTGTTTTGTGTAGGTATTGGTGATTGTGATTCAAAGAACTACTTCTATGCAAGCAAGAAGGGACTGCAAAGCTATAATTAACATGGATTGATAAGTCAATGGCAAACAGAATAGTCCACTTTAAAATTTGGTTGTCTCTGCCATGCTGTTTCTCAAAGGGTTGGACTGTTCACAAAAATCCAGAGGCAAGATTAAAGTAAGTACAATAGATGATTTTTTTTTGTTTTAGTAACTGCAACTTTATCAATTAATAACAGAAATTTCTACTTACTTTCCATGCAATTTCTCGGAGAATTTGGTTACTTTCCTAGTAGCACACATTATACATGCATAGAGAACTAATTAAAAAAAAAAACATGGAATGCTTTTTTGTGGTAGGCTGAGTCTATAGTCTATAAAGTTATTAAAAAGATGCATGAAAAAAGGTCCACAGTTTGAATGCAAATGTGGAGATTTAAATTTGCTATAACTTTGCCCCTTGACCCTGACTCTGTCTCTATAATAAGTGTGGTTTCTTCATTAGGCTTTACATGTTGTAACGAAGTTACTAAAATTTGTCTTTAAGAGGAGACCGAGGAATGATTTTTAATAAGGAAATGTAACTAGTTCAGTTTACCATGTAACCTATATGATGTCAAATTTAGATTAGAAGGTTAATAGTTTTTGGTTATTTAGTATTTCAATGTTTTAAATGTCAGTCATTTGTCAAATGCTAAACCTGTCTAGTTGGATTAAAATAGTTTGGCAAACCTTACCCGATAATACAGGACCAGTTTCTAGAAATTAGGCAGTAGGCTTGTTAGGATTGTTGAACAGATATAAAAGACGAGAGCATGACAGCCGAAACACATTCCATTGCTAGCAGTTGAATAATAAAGAGCTCTCTAAAGAGTTAAAAGTAAAGAAAACCGTTTAACCGAAATTCAAACACACAATCACTACACGGGGGTCTGGCATTAGTAGGACTCCTCGAACATTCACTACATGGGTGCCTGGCAGTAGTAGGGCCCCACACACACAATCACTACACGGGAGTCTGGCATTAGTAGGACTCCTCAAACATTCACTACTTGGGTGTCTGGCAGTAGTAGGGCCCCACATACAAACATTACACAGGTGCCTGGCATTAGTAGGGCTCCTAAAACATTCACTATACGGGTGTCTGGCAGTGTAGTAGGGCCCCACATACAAAGATTACGCAGGTGCCTAGCATTAGTAGGGCTCCTAAAACATTCACTATATGGGTTTCTGGCAGTAGTAGGACCCCATATACACATTCAATCATTACACGGGTGTCTGGCAGTAGTAGGGCCCCACATACAATCATTACACGGGTGCCTGGCATTAGTAGGGCTCCTCAAACTCACACCGTCGGAACTAAAAGTAGCGAAGCATTAACGGGTTATTCAAGTATTACAAATTAGTAGTTTAGCCATTTGATAGTAGGGCCCCATTCCGTACCGTTATCATTTATATTCTCCTCCGATTTCCTCACCCATACCCTTCTCTTTCCGAATTAGACTTTCTGTAGATTTATTATAAAGTTCAAGAATTTCTTATCTGCCTAGTTGGAAATACTGTGATAATAAATTATGGATCTTGATTACTAAATCTTTGAATCTGTTGGTGGACTGAATGCGTGTTGTGTGACTTTCATCTCTAAGAATAAAACAACATATCCTGGGAGTCATTCTCCACTGTTTAAAGGCTTAGCCGTTAGGCATTTCTTCTGTGGCCCCTCTACCACATAAACCCATAGAGGGTGGCGCCCGAGACACTTCTTTTTTAGGTAATTAAAATAACTCAAAATCCTCATACTAATCCTTCAAAGAAAGAACCCCCTTTTTCCTTTTGCAATGTGTAAGGCAAAGTATATTACTCCAATGTCCTGTTAGATAAATGTGAGTTGCCTCTGCCCCAACAGTTAACTAGGAGGCAGCTGTATTTTTTTTCTATATTTTTTTAAGACTTGGGGCAGAGTCACTTCTAAATAATTATAATTATAGAACATAAAGGTGATATTTTAGCTTTAAGCTTTTTCAATTATTAGAGACCCTATTGTAAAACTAGAGCAATTTTTATGTCTGATGATTGGTAACATTTGTGCAGTTTGGTATGTTTTATTGGAAAAGTGATGCAGTGAGTTTTGCACAGTGCACCATTTTCAGCATGAACTCTAGTAGCTATTTTTTTTTAGTTTGATCTTAGTGCAATCTCATGTTTTAATGAGAATGTACTGGGGCTATTATTTGAAGAGACTGGAAGTGCACTGTTGTTGTCTCAGTGCAACACTCATTTTTCTAATCAAAATTGCTATTAAAAATTATGTCATAATTGCATATAGCTAATGAAATATGAAAGTAATCCTATTATACATGACTTCAAATACTATAAAATTTGCAAAAAAAACCGTTTTTTTAATTAAAAATAACAAAGGTCAAATATGTTTAGGTACATAAGTAGGAAACCTCTTTTTTGTGTCCCAGCTTCAAGTACAGGGGCAAATTTTATTAAAAAACAAAAAAATTTCCTACTCTTTAAAATTGTTCCCACATGTATGGGGTGTTCAATATAAAACTTCATTTAGCAAGCTTTGAAATGTTTACAGAAAATGATGACGTACCTAATCAAAATAGGTGAACTATTTGCAACCTCGGTTATGATTAGCTGTTCTGTTATTTATGGTAATCCTGTGAATCCTGAAAACCAGTTATATATGGAATGGTGCTTCTGAAAATGGTACGTCAAGAGTGTCTCTGAAGCTACCAAACATCAGTCTTCGGTTTTCTCAGTTAATCTGTCAACATTGTGTGTTTTTTTAACTGTTTATGAAATTTGGATTGTTTTTCATGGTTTATTAGATATCAGGTCTCAAATATAAAAATAGTAAACCCAAGAGTAAACCATTTGTTGCTAAAAAGAGAACCCTGTATCCTGTTTTCTTTAAGATTGTATGACAGCTAGTCACTGATGGTAGTGGTGATAATTAATTTTGTTCCGAAAATAACCAGGTTTTAAGGAACCTTCGTATATCAAATGTCAAATCAGTTATTTACCAGGTGGTTAACCAGGTCTGGAAACAGTACAAACATGCCCAAAGTAAAAGGACTTCTGTTAGAGGTCTAATTTCTGTTTCTCCTTTGTTAAATTTTTAAAAGGCCACACTTCAATGTCAAGTTTGAAAATATTACATCGTTTCTTCCTCAATTTACTTTATTACTTTATTACCTATGTTACTACAGCAGTAGTGAGCAGTCATCATATGGCCCAACAGCTATACAATGCCTATTTTTCTGTTCATTCATCCAATGTTCCATTATGCACAATATGTCCATGGGACTTTCTGCAAGGAAGGACTTGATATAATTTTGTTTATCCCCAGCAGTTTGACGCTGAATGTGCAGAGTTTTCAAAGTGGAGCTCCTGACTGATGAAGATTTCAATCCCCCTAAAGAGTTTGAGTCTGTACCCTTGTACAGCTCTGGAGGTGCAGAATATGGTTAAACCATATCTCACCATGGGCTATAAGTGACTCGCGTGTGTTGTTGACTTGTCTAATACTTAAATTTTCTTTGGTTTAACTTTACTTTACTTTAAGTTTACCCTTGAGATGTAAAAGTGATTCTTAATGGCTGTAGAACACTCTACCTCTACAATAACTTAAGGACCAACATATCTTTATTTGTTATTACTTAAACTTTTAAAAAATGGACCGACTACTTGTAATCTGGATAGACAAATTATTTCAAATCATTTTATCTTTTCTTGATGAATCCATCATAACAAAAAGTCACGATTTTTTGACACAACTTTTTGTTAACTAAGGGCATAGACAGAATTAAAAACTTAAGTAATAAGTTTTATGCATTTTTCCTCATTCAGTTGGTCAAGAGCAATATTTTGGCCAATCAATTTAAGAAAACCCTTGAAACATAAAATCTATTGCTTAAGTTTTTAATTGTGTCTGTGTCCTTTATGTTACTTAAGAATAATGCTTTATGGGCCATTTGCACCAAGCAATTTTTAAGTGCATCTAGTTAAGGCTTCCTTTATTGGCGCACTTAAGGCCCTACCATGGTTACTCATGCTTATAACTATGGTTAGGGGTCCTTAACTTTAGGTTAACCTAAATTTGCTTGGTATAAACATAGTTAAAGGCCATTTGGACACCTTTTCTTAAAAAATTTAGTACGTGACAGATCGAGTGACATCAATGCATTGTATATGGGAAATTTGAAGTTCCACTTTAGATCAACACTTTGGGGAAGGTGTGCAAATGGCCCTAAATGGAACATTTTACTGTGAAGTTTAAGCATTTTGATAATAAAAATCATTCCTCAAAATTTGAATTTGACGCACTCAATAGGTTTTTCGATATGTCCGCAGCATCTTGGGGGAAAGCAAAGCCCTCCCCAATATTCTCCAATAAATGGCTGAACTTTCATTACAGAAAATTGATAAACATTTCTTGACTTTGCCCGTTACAGTAGATAATTTTGAACTAAAAGTCAAACAACATCTACTCATTTTATTTTTTGCAATATGGAAACACATTGTGTAACTATCAAGTCAAGTGTTAGGGACGTAAAACTATTAGTATCACAAAATCACAAAATTTCATATTTATTTCTTCTTAATGTGTATGTTTCTTTTTTTAGAAAAGCCCAAAAGAAAACACTTTGTTCTTGATAATTCAGTCGGACACAGAGAATAATTTTAGGTGTTATTTTTAGATGTTTATGTGTTTATTTGCTGATAATACAATTTAAATAGATCTTTTTTAAGTTATATAAAAACGTAAGTTGTATTTAATAAGGCCTCAATATTGGTGTATTTTAATGTTTTAATAAAGGGTTGTCGTACAGAACAGTTTATTCTTTTAATAGAGCAGGTACGTAATTGGTTTTTGAAATTAAGGCCATTTCAAATTGATATTCATCTAGCTGGCTGGAAAGTTATGTAATATTCACACAGTCTACTAGATGAATATTTATTTGATATAGTAGACATTACTTGTGGATAAAGAAAAAACCTATATATGGACAATTGTTACGATTCAGGTGGGTAAATAATTAAGTTGATCGCTAATGGAAATGCGAATGCGCTGTGTCACTTGTCAGCAGTGGCAGCTTTGGTTTGGGAGCAAAATTTGGCCTGTCATAATCGTCACTTCAGTTGATTGACTTTGACACTTACATCTAAATATAATTCTCTTTTCTATGAATGGAATGTGTTTCGGCTGTCATGCTCTCGTCTTTTATATCTGTTCAACAATCCTAACAAGCCTACTGCCTAATTTCTAGAAACTGGTCCTGTATTATCGGGTAAGGTTGCCAAACTATTTTAATCCAACTAGACAGGTTTAGCATTTGACAAATGACTGAAATTTAAAACATCGAAACTATGAACCTTCTAATCTAAATTTGACATCATATAGGTTACATGTAAACTGAACTAGTTACATTCCCTTATTAAAAACCATTCCTCGGTCTCTTCTTAAAGATAAATTTTAGTAACTTCGTTACAACATGTAAAGCCTAATGAAGAAGCCATAACTTATTATAGAGACAGAGTCAGGGTCCAGGGGCAAAGTTACAGCAAATTTAAATCTCCACATTTGCATTCAAACTGTGGACCTTTTTTCATGCATTTTTTTAATAACTTTATAGACTATAGACTCAGCCTACCACAAAAAAGCATTCCATGTTTTTTTTTTTAATTAGTTCTCTATGCATGTATAATGTGTACTACTAGGAAAGTAACCAAATTCTCCGAGAAATTGCATGGAAAGTAAGTAGAAATTTCTATTATTAATTGATAAAGTTGCAGTTACTAAAACAAAAAAAAAAAATCATCTATTGTACTTACTTTAATCTTGCCTCTGGATTTTTGTGAACAGTTCAACCCTTTGAGAAACAGCATGGCACATTACATCACCATTACCCACATATCACACCAAACCACTTAATAACGTGATACACCCGAAAATTTTGTATTAAATTTATATTTAAAACCAGAAATAAACTAAAAGATTATAATATTCATAAATACAAAAACGACGCCATTTTTGCGATACAAACAAATCGAATCGAGTTCGGCATTTCGGCTGTTTCCGCGTAGAAATCGCCGAAATTGGCCAACACCGGCACTTTTTGGATGGGGTGGGGGCTTGGAAGTTTTTTTGAAATGTCAAATTTCCTCCTTCAGAGCCCCCTATGTCAGTTTTTCATCTATTTGGATAATCTATGATCATGCGTGTCGGGCAGCGCCTCTCGGTCCCCGCCATCGTTTTCGACAGAAAAACACGCATGCTTGGAGTAGTCAACAGTTCGGACATCAGTGGCGTTCGGCACGATGTTTTGGAATAATAAAAAATATTATCAAATCAAGTAATTGCGCATCGGTGTTATGGAATATTGACAACAATATTTCAAAAATAGCCATTAGTAGAATTCCAGTTGAAGGAATTATTGGTCAACAGAATCGGGTTCGGGGAAAAGCTTCGGACTGGGTTTACACCGTTTCGACGAAATTTTGAAATTGAATGTCGTTTTGGAATTTGAATGACGAACCGCAGACAAGTGGTATCACGTTCGTCCGTTCTTTGGCTATTGATATGGCTAAAATGGAATGACATCTTTAATCCCGGTTACAAACTCACATATATTTATTGAGACCTGTGAGACTTTCCTCGATGGAACTTCAGCTAAGAAAAAAACGCTCGTGAAAATCACCGAGCTGTTGTCAAAGAAGTTCCCAGGCCCCAACTAGTGGAAGAATATTTTGATGGGCGCTTTTCGTAGATATCCACAATCACATAAGGCAAAGCGGATTGGCATTGGAGGAAGTGTGGAATACTCAACGCTGGGAACACCGAATGTTTGCCAGCAGGTATGGGACTATAGAAGCCAATGTTTTTTAGCTTACAAGTATTTTAAACGGGATACAACTATAAAACATTCAAGTTTTACAGAAGCGTTGGCCCTTCAACTGATAAAGAAGAAATGGAATAATGAAAATCAAGGTACCACAAATGAAAATGTTGTTCATGACAATCTTGGACAGGAACGCGAACAATTATTACCAGCAGCAGACGCAGAAGAAGTACCAATACCTGACCGACGAATACATATTGGAGGAAACCAGACTCTTGTTTCATTGAGTTTTGCTAATGATAGGCAGAGGGTGTAAAGAAAATGCATTATTTGTAGCCGTATTAGACATGTACAACAAAAGGCATGTTTTATGCAATCAAGGCCACGGTTTAAAACGTAATTATAAAATAGTGTTTTTTATCTTTTCTTTTTTTGTCTATTCTACGTTACTGAACTCCCACAAAACAACTTTTACTATATTTCTGCTAATAATACATTTCTAGGTACTGCCAGTAGGACGTCAGCGGTCCTCTTGGAAGGACAAGCTTACGAGCGCTGAATCGTCCTGCTGGCAGGACCAAGGGTTTTGTACAAAAGTACTTCAGGAAACGCTTCCAGCAGGACAAGTGCTTGTACACTCTATCATTAAACATTTAATTTGATGCTGCATTTTCACAAAATCACGAATATCTGAAGAACGGTAGGGTTTAGATGCCATAAACCTTAATAAAACTACCTTTACTTTTGTCCGCAGGTACCGAAAATACATTAATATACTAGGTGTATCATTTAAAAAATACAACTTTAATCAATTTTATACTTTTGGGACCACCTGTATACAATGACAATAATTTTAAAATGTACTTCCAATAGACCCCCATCCATTCCAAATACAAAACTTTTTTAAAATCTAAAAGTTTAGCCATAATCTTCCGTGTAGAGTAACGTGAATCACCCTGTATATTGTAGTAGTTTTTTATTAATTTAATGTGTCAATTACTATAAATTATCATGTGGCACTCTTTCATGATAATTTTTAGTAATTTTTACTTCTCGGAATATTTAAATCCACATTTAATATAGGAATAAGGGGCATTTAAAAATCCCGCCAATTATTAGTTCATAGCCCCACTCGCTGGGCGACGCTAGTGCCCCAGGATCCCGAGTGGTGTCATTCCAGATGCCTATCTATAGTAATAATATAATTCTCTTATCTATGAATCTGACAAGAAATAAAACACAAATATTAAAGAATTATACAAGCTATTTCATAAGGAAAAAGCATTTTTCTACAACCATGTAAAAATAAACAACTTTCGTCATATCTTGCCCTAGCCGAAAACGTAACTTTTGTTTGTATCCCATAACGTTAAAACGTCATCCCATAACGTTAACTTGTCGCTAGACGCTAACTCGTCTCTAGTGAAGAAAGTAAGTTGTTCTAATTTCGCCTGTATATCGCCAATTAAATGCGATTTAACTGGTCTAATCCTATAAAACACCATGGAAAATGGTGATATCATACAAAAACATATATATTTTGCATGCCCGGGCCTCAGAAAAGTGAATCAAAGTATTTAAAAGTTTGCTATATGAATGATAATTCAAAAATGCTTTGTATAATTTATTTTTTCTTTATAAAGCTAACTCAAACCAGCGAAAAAGTAAATTATGCGTCTATTGAATAAAACAGCAACATAAAGAAACAAAAAAACAAGTAATAACTAATCTAGAATAACAATTTTAAACAACTAATTAACAAATTTTAGTAGTATATATTTTCAATACGTCTTCCATAATTTTCGAAACATGCCCGATGTCCCCTTTTCAGTCTTTCCAAAGATTGCCTGATAGTGTTTCCATCCTGGTTAAGGCGGTTAATTTCATTTACAATTTTTTGCTGGATATCATCGATATTTCTATTAGGTCGTTGATATACTATATTCTTCAAATGGCCCCATAAAAATGTATCCAAAGGCGTGATATCCGGGCTATTGGGTGGCCAATTAATTGATCCACTCACGCCATCATTCGTTGTAATGTCCGTTTAAATATTCCACATTTTGAACAGCATGAGGTGGAGCGCCATCCTGCTGCCAAATAATATTATTGTAAGTTTGCACAGGTAACTCTTCAAAAAGATCTTCAATCTCGTCTTGAAGAAACTGTTGCCCGTTAGAGAGCCCCGATATAAGAGCGGTCCAATAATTCGATCTGATAATATCCCACATCAAACATTAACTGAGCTTCTTCATTGAAATTTTATCATTTGGTATTTATGCGGCCCATTGGCTTGTACTTTTACGTTTGTTTATTCCTGATGTTGTAAATGAACATTCATCGCTCCACAAGATGTTATTATATAAATTGTTGTCAACGTCTTGTTCTCTGATCAACATAGAAGAAACGAACCGAAAACGAAGCTCTTTTTGTTCCACTGTTAAGTGCTGCACAGGAAGGATACGATAGGGATTGAAGCCAACATTTTAACGTTCTCTGAACTGTTCCATAACTGACCGCTTGCTGTCTTCGACCATATCTTACTTCTCTTACCGCATTATTAATTGAACTTATCGGATTTACCACAAAATGTCGAACAATGGCTTGATTTCTTCTAAAGGCTATTCTTACACGTCTTCGCTTATCTTGTAACGAATTTGATTCTTCAAATAGCGTCTTAATCCTGATGATTGTAGTCACTGAAATCCGCCAATGAAAACTCCCAAAATATCCTCTTTGCGTCTCACGCGCATTTTCTCTACTTTTGTAAAATAATTTTAAAATTTTTTTCTGGTTTTCTAGCGAGTATTTCATATTTTGTTTCTTAGTTGGAACAAAGTTGGATTGTAAATTATTCGAACTGTGCTTTATTTCTTGTCAGATTCACTTGACAGCATTGACAGGCTTATGCTGAACAGGTAAGCAGTATCGTAAGTGGTACCTGACTATTGACAACTCCACGTGTTTAATAGTCATCTCACGGTGGTTGAATGTTTTCGTAATTTAATAAGTGCATAAGTTCAACGTTATTAGAAAAAAAAAAACATCAGTTTATATCAACATTTATATCAGGAATTGAAATATGAAATAAAAAATACGACATTTCATTTAAAAAAAGAATGTAAAAATGTGCCGTAGCGCTTTTATTTGATGTTCAATCGTTTCTCATGTATCATTTTTGCATTCACCGGTAAAGAACATAACAAATAGCTATTTTGGTTTTTCATATCATTTAACCCATTCCGAAAAAAACTGCCCTGTACCTAAAATCACCTCACATACCTAAAACACCATTTTTCTACAAAGTTTATTTAGCACAAACTCTAATATGTTTCCTAAGATGATCATAAAAACAAAATTTGCAGTAAAAACCGAATAATCACAGTAAAATCACGGAAAATATACACGAAATCATATGAAATCCATGCATTTCAAATGGTGACCGTGGACCACGACTGTGACGTCACAGATTCTGCTTCACGGCCTTATAGTCTAGGTGGCAGTGGTTTAAGTCATACATGTATCTATCTGGCTACACAACAACGTTTGAGTTGCTGTCGCCCTGTATATAAACGTGTTGAAAGACAGGTATCCTTTCGCCATAAATTCAAACCAACAAATTGTGGTATTAATGACTTATCGCGATTGAGCTCAGATTTAAATAGTATAAATGGTTTGAAAATCAAATATTGTATTTTATTCTAGCTTAAGTGACTTAATGTGACTCGTATGGATTTAATTAGCCTCGCTACGCTCGTCGCTTATACTTCCATACTCATCACATAAAGTATAACTTATACCCCTGATAAAATAAATATCTACTTTTATATATATGAGATGTAAGTAGAGCTTCCAAGTGCCGAGGTAAACATTATGATTTTCTATGGC
Organism: Taphrorychus bicolor; assembly: GCA_951812265.1. Lineage (NCBI taxonomy): Eukaryota > Metazoa > Arthropoda > Insecta > Coleoptera > Curculionidae > Taphrorychus > Taphrorychus bicolor. Next base: position 18,205,017 of record OX638298.1, read on the forward strand.
TTATATTGCTTTTTGCCGAAGTTTTTATTGAATTCGACACACATGAAAGACGTTGGTATATTGCCAGCAGTCATAAAATAAGGTCAAGTGGGACATAGTTTTCCCCAACTTGACAACAAACTTTTATGGCAATATAATCCAGACGTCGAAACAGGTCATTTTCAGTTCTAAACCCCAGAAACTGAAGTTCTTTCGGGAAAAACCGATTATTTTTCCTATTTTCCGCAATAACGAACACCAACTAACTAGACATGAGATATTTAATTCCGAACTGCATGGGACTCGTATCGGGTTTGGATAAAAATTTATTTTTGTTTGCGGAACAGAACGATAATGGCTTTTTTACTTGGAGTGTAATAGTCTATAGGTCGATTAGAGCAGTTTTTTAATTAACAATAAAGTGCATCAGGCTACCAAGTTAACGAAGTTTTTGGTTTTGTTTTGTTTCATAAAAAACACTAAATTCAAAACATATAAAATACAAAATTCCACTGATTTAACTAATGATCAAAAGTAGACAAGATACACTTATTGAGTTGAAAGTACTACTTTAGTATCTAAACAGCAAAGCGGAGTCATTTCCTGGTATTTTATGATTATCATCAAAGCGAATTACACATAATCCAGGTGATCTGCAATTTACTACAAATTAAAAGTAACTGTTACGCTCCGGAAGTATTACAGAGAACAAAAGCATCCAAGGAAATGGCATTTTCGTGTTTATTATCAATAAATCCTATTGAATGTTCGAACGCTGGAAATTTTAAATCTTGAGCGTCAATTTTCCAGACCATTGGGTGTTGCGCAACTGCAACGTGACATAGATCTACAAGTTGAAGGGTTAGTCACGTGCACCCCATCAAGTGGCGAGAATATAAATATGACACATGTCACAAACATTTCGAAACTTGAAATTATTGTACTCTGAACTGTTTTGTAATACTGGTAAATTTATCACTAAGGCATATTTACCTATCTGTTCAAATAGGAGAGCCTCATGGGCACTTGAAAGCAGCATAAAAAAATTGCCAATTTCTGCTTGTAACTTACGTATCATATCAGCTATTAGAATGAATAATATGATTTTCTTTGCCCCCATGAATTCTAGCTGTGAAAAACGACTGCTTTACAAAATATCTCGAACAAATCTATCAGGAAAGGCTTGTTCGTTAAGACAGTAACTCAATTTCCATAAATTTCACAACTAATTGCGCTTTACAATAACTCAATCACCTTCTCGATCAATTCCAGAACGGAAAATAGCAAGAGAATTTTTAAATTCTGGTTTGTGGATGCTGCTAAATTAGACCCGAGGAGCAAGAAAATCGTAAAATAAAGGTAAATTTAGAACAATTTGAACGTCAGGGGATATAAATAATTAATAAGTTGTCCTGAATATCAGAAAGTAAAATTTCTACCTTGTTTAACTGAGAAAGTCAATTATTGTTAGAAGGGTGGAAATTCAAAACGAATGCAGATCCTATAGCTGCAAGACGAAATTGGATCAGAAAAGCAAACCGCGAAGGGGTTCAAAACCTCCTCCAATGCTCGAAATCTTACAGAATTTCTTTCTATTCGTATTATCATTCACTTAATAAAACAATATCTATAAAGAAATATTCATCTTTTGAAAACCATCTTAGAAAACCAAATCATCCAGTTTGACTCGATGCAAAAATTCCCCATCACGTTTTATTTAAAAATTGTAAAAATTTTGACTTCATAGATAATTTAAAAATTAGTCGAGAATTAGTATCTAACCCTGATTGTAACTTTAGTACTCAGACGTGCATACTCTTAAAAGCCCTATAACTACTAAATAGGCCTGTCGAGTAGTATTTTTTTGTTTTTCAAATTTACCATATCTTTAATTGACTATTTTGAGTAGAGACTAGCGCTAAGAATTCAGAGCAAGATCTTTTTTGCTCTCAGAAATTTTCAATTCACTCAATAAAAGAATATCTAAAAGAAAATAATTTATCTTTTGAAAACCATCTTCCCCATCAGAAAATATAATCATCCACTTTGACGTTTAGCCGGATGCAAAAATTCCCCATCACGTTTGGAACCATAAAAGTTTTGACTACATAGAGGATTTAAAATTAGTCAAGAATCGGTATCTAATACTGATTATAGTTCCAGTAATAAAATCAATAGCTTAACCAATCGTGTATACTCCAAAAAAAATCTATAACTACCAAAAAAGTCTGTCGAATAGTATTATTTTTTTAAAACTTACCACATTTTTAATTGTCTTTGATATTGAAAAAAAATTGACTATATCCCAGTGCAAAGAATTCAGGTAAAAATCTTCTTTGATTCCATGAATTTCAATCTGAAGCGTAAATTAGGTTTCCATTTTGGCAATTTTCTACTACAGGCATAGTTACTCGTTAGAATTTGGGGTTTGATGATTTTGGGACTGAGAGTTAAAATCGGTCAAACAAAATTATTGTGGGAATATAGAGGCGCAAGTATATGGTCTCTTGTTGCCCATCCAACTGTTTCTCTCTACGCACAGACGACAGAATCCAATAAAAACGACAAAGCTTCGATTTATCGTTGGACCTATTATCACCTATTATTTTAAATGTTTCGACGCTGGTGTAAAGAAAGAGAGAACGAGCGAGAGAGACTGTGAGGAGACAAAGAGTGATGTGATGTGGAACAATTACTATCAACCGTTGCATTCCGAATTGGCAATATAACTTGTTGAAAGAAAAGTGAGTCTTCATTGAACTCCATCCCACAGAGCCATTTATTTATACAGGCTGTCTTTTTTAAGTGCGTGCAGTATTGCCATCTCCGAAACGGCTGTAGTTACGAAGACGGTTAAATTCGCAAAGAGTTGACTTTTATAGAACCTGTTTAGAAATTCCTTACAATGTTGCCACATTTTGAGTGGTTTCTGAAATATTTAAAAAATACCAAACACTTAAATCTCTTCACACGAAGCTAATCGAGATGTCATATGGAAGGGGTTAAAGTGTAGTGAAACTCTGTAGTTTAAACTTTTTTGTGTCATCAATAGTTTTTGAAATAGGATATATTTAATATTTTCGTAATTTTCACATTGTTTTAAATATTTCAGAAACTACTTAAAATGTGGTAACACTGTAAATATTTTCTAAAAAGTGTCCACAAAAGACAACTTTTTGCTAATTTAACCGACCTTGTAACTACAGCCGTTTCGGAGATAGCACTACTGCGAGCACTTAAAAAAGACACCCTATATATTTCTCTATACCAATATATACAGAAATTATACAGTTAGCGGCAAATGTTAGCATATTATTATTTAAAAATTAGGTGTTTACTTTTCGAAAAATTGCTCGATCCCGTCGATTTTTGTTTTTAATTGCACACTTTCTGATCCAACTTTTATTTATACAGGGTGGTTCCAAAGAAGTTATATCAAGGTCAACTTTTTTAAATAGAAACTCTCTTTTTTTGTAATTTTATTCAGTACTCTACGGAATTCTCAATCATTTTTTATGTGGCTTACCCTAAACTTATCTTTAACGGTTTTTGAGAAAATGGCGTCTGGAAATGCTAAGCAAAATTACCGCCCAAATTATTAAACTAATTAAAATTACGACTAACAAAAATAAATTAAGTGCTCAAACTGCTATCCATTGGTTTCCTGACAATATCCAAGCCTATATACAAACTCATCTTGAACATAATTGAGCGTATTTCGGTCAATATTCCAAATTTTGGCTTTTTTTATCAATCTGTAGAAATGAAAATTGTTTCAGATAATGCGCATTTAAAAACAAAAATCGACGGGCCCAAGCGATTTTTCGAACAATGGACAACCAATTTGTAAATAATTATATGCCATACATTTGCCGCTCACTGTATATTTTCTATAGTGTGATATGGCCCAAGATCCGCCATCTTGCTACGATCCTTTCTCCCAATTAACTCACTGCAATTACCAACTGGCCATTTCCCCGTCCCATTGGGGCTTGCAAACTTCTCCACAAACTCATTCTCTCCTAACTTGGGGTAAGTAAACCTAAATTCAGCATGGCAAGTGAAAATCTACATCAGAAGTTCATAATTTAGTTTTAGATTTAGCTGCAGAAAGCCCCGAAAAATGTGCATCAAAATAGAACTTTATCTGCTTTTTGAGTTGAATTCTAACAAAACAAAATGGTGCTAAAGCCAACCAACAAACTCCAAACCAAAACTAATGTAAGCTGTCATGATCTAACTACCAGTATATTGTGCAACTAGTGTCGAAAATTGCACTTTTCACACGGGTGTGGCGGTTTGGACACGTATAGGCGGGTAATATAAGGTCACAAGAATATGAAGAAACAATCAGAAGCGTGTGCAAAATATACTTTGCACACGCTTCTCTATGGGAACGTGCGCAATGTGTACTTTGCGCACGCTATTTGCAATATGCGATTTTCAACCGTAGTTAATAGTGCGCATTTGTTCATTTTAGATTCAGTTGTAGAAAACGTACAATGGAGCTGACCTGAGATATTTTGGCTTAAGCAAAACAAAATAGAGCAAATTCGTATAAAGTTTTATTGGGACCAATAACCTATCGTATTTTTTATGTACCTACAGACCTTTCATTGTACTTTTTTTTTTGTTAACGCTCAAATTCGGTTCAAACACTAAAGGTCTTTTAAGAATCCAGTAAACTGTTGGTTCTTTAAAAAAAAAGTAAGTGCAAACGGGTTTAAGTCCATGGAAGAACCAGAGCAGTTACCAACGCAGGATCGTCATAACCAGGGTGATTCTTAGAAAGGAAAGGCTTGACTTGAAGAAAAAGGACAAAGAGTTTTTAGCATCCCAGTGAACACAGTTATGTAAAAATTAACTAAAATGATACGCAACAGCGCTACTTGATTACATAATAGTAAGGTTACGATTACAAATAAAGTTACAGGGATGTAAAATTGTACTTACATGTAAGGCATAATGTCCAACTCAAGTGCACCTCTTTTTTACCTCACAGTTGTATAACATGTTTATTTCAATATTATATATGAAATTTATGTAAAATTTACAACTGTAGCAAAATTGTTTTCAGAACATTAACAAAATGTTTTTTTTTCTAGAAAAATACCTTTTTCTTTTCAGAACTGCAGTATATTTTAAGATAATGTATAAAAAGTATAAAACTTTGGAAAAAAATTATTGTGTTCAGCTTCTTTGTTAGTATAGAAATATAAATTTTTGCTACACACAAATGGTTTCGAATAAAATGAATGGAGTGGGGAGTTGGATATATTATATGACTCTATACACATTTTGTGACCTCTCTATGGTTTATCAAACAGAGTCACAAACACTCGGCAGAAAAAATGTACTATCATCCTTACATTTAACTAACAACCTATTAAAATTATGGGGTCACCGGAGGATTATATAAAAACATTTAAAACTACAAACATGGGAGCATATAATACCTAGACCTTTAACATGTTATAAAGTTTTCACTTAAATTTCAACGCTCCTTTTATTACGATGTATCGAGACAAATGTAGGTTACGGGGTCTCCTTTTCACTAAAAAACGTGCTTTTCACTAAAAAATACTTAAAGTGGGCCATAAAATGAAGTAATTTACCGTTCTCCCTCGTGGCATTGAAATGAATATGCACCGGCGACTAGACCGTCACCTATCTGACCCATCAAAAGCCGCGTCGTCGTAAGGTGAAACCAGTCGTGATTTTAAATGTTGCGAATTATCTTGTTGCATCTATAATCTATCATATTTGAGAAAACTCGGGTATCTTGGTCGTGGATAAAGTATAATGTACTTCTCGCATTTAATGAGCGTTATTCTCTCGGGTAACTTGTGCCACTCGCTTTACTCGTGCGCTCAACCGTTACCCTCGAAAATAATGACTCTCATTAAACGTTTGTTGTATAATATACTATTATTTAAATCGAACAGTTCTAAAATATTTGTGACTTGTGACTATGGGAAATAATATATATTATTTTCTTCCAAAATCAGAATAACAAATTAGGACCTCTGACCCCTCAGCTGTTTTCTATCGTATAAAATCACTAGGATTATTTTCCAGTAATAATATATTATAACACAAACGACACAAAATTATTGATTTAATAGCTATACAGTTAATGGCATACTAGAGATAAAAATTCTTTTTTTACAAACATGTTAAAAATGGCATTTTTGACACCCCAAACCAGCCTTAAAAATGATGTTTTAAAGCACTAGTGCTTTAAAATTAAATTTCAAAAATTTAAAGAACTGTCAAAACTTTGACTTTATTTATTAATATTAATATTGAGAGTACAATTTGAACAATTTTTAAACTTAATTTCTTCTATAATTCTACCAGTGCAGGAGCTCAAAGATGACGAGCAATAGAATTCTTAGTTTCCAAAGAATCTTCGATGTAGCCCTCAGCAACGATAGACGATTTGCATCCTCGATGGCATTTAATTGTGGTCAAATTTGGAAGTTTCGGGTATTTTGCTACAGCAGCAGGTATTTTGTCAATCGTATTTCTCGCCTACGACTCTCTACAAAAGCCGCCGATGTGCGATATTTGCTGGACGAAGCGCCATTATTTCCGATAAAAATCCAAATACACCATTTCAACGATGGTGAACTTCGTGGATCATTAGTTTTGGTATCTGATATTTTAACCATTAACGAAGTCCCCAAATCTTGAATACTGTCGAGAGTCAATAATTGACAAAGTTTCTCTCGTCGGCAGGCACCAACTATTCCTAAAATCGTAACTACCTTCATCAGAAGATATTTATCATCTGGTGCACTCTTCAAAAACTGATCAATTTGGTCCCTAGTCAATATCTTTGATTTTTTGGGTTGGTAATCTTTTCGTCGGCGCACACTGGCGCATTTTCGCGATTTCTTCGTCATAATAGAAAAAATAAAATTTATTACTTTTGCAAGTAGTGCTTTAATTTCGTTTCATTAATTAACCCTCTTCAAAAGCGATCTCATTTCGCTAAATATAAATGCGGTAAATAGTTTATATTTTAATTCAAAATTGGCCGTTTTCAACTTATGATAAATTATATTTTTAAAGGCGCATATTTTAGAAATTCGCCTTATTAAAATTTTACCCTAATGACACAATTTTTACTACTTTTGACTATCATATTTATGAATGTATTTACTTTATCCTAGCTGCATTAAATACGTAAAATATATTAACAGATTTTGATAAGAGAGGGAATTGTATCCCCTTGTCGAAGTATAAAAAGAAATTATGCCTGCTGCTTCCTCTATGAAATATATTTTTTGTTTAAAAGAGCTTACCGGTAATAAAGTAAAATCTTATATATTAGGATGTATGGTAAGATTTTCTATTAAATTTTTGTGCGACCACTTGCGACTTTTCCCACAATACTATGTTGAATTCTGACGGTTGTCCAGTGTAAATGATGTAAATGGGGATTACAGTAACTACTAAACTTACGGGGTGTTCATTTTAAAACTTTGTCTAGTTGGCTGTGAAATGTCAAAAGAATAGAATGAAGAAACAAAAGTCCATTTATTTTGATTATGTCATCCTTTTCTGTCAAAATTTCATAGCCTGCTAGGTGAAGTTTTATAATCAACACCCCGTATTTTAATGTCAGTAAGGGCAAATGATGTTTGGTAATATTTTACTTGTTAAATAGCATTTTTTTTATTCATTATATGCGAGGTGAAATCCACATCCAGTTTTTATACAGGGTGTTTATTTAATACTCTCTCGAACTCACATATTTTACTTAACAAAAAAAAAATCAATTTTTTTTAAAGCAAATGTGGCAACCGGGGTATAGCCATTTTGAATGAAGTACGCATGTGCAATTATTTGTTGGGATACCGACAAGTTAGAAAAACTTACGCTACCCCTCTGTTTTTGCGTCAATGACTTATTTAATTACTTACACAACCTGCTACATAGTACAAGCATAAACACAGGCACATAAATAAGATTTTTGGTCAAGAAGGCGTGCGTAAAATTTTACTAGAAATTGTGACATTGACTTATTTAAACCGCATATTCTATCTTCGTCTTGAAGTGCCTTCTCCATTCAATGAAGATTGGCAACAATTCTGGCAAATTCGGCTCTGTCCTGGGCTCTTCTCAGCAGGGAGTCTAAGCCTGTCCAATCCCTTATGTTTTTCAGCCAAGAGCACTGTCTACGTCCAGGACCACGCTTTCCCTCAATCTTGCCCTCCATAATCAGTTGTAGGAATCGTATTTGTCCTGTCTCATGACATGGCCAAGGTAAGCGGTCTTTCGCTTTTTTATGGTCTCGTGGATTGTTCGGTCTTTGTTCATCCTATGTAAGACCTCTTGATTAGTGGTACGATCGGTCCATGGAATACGCAGCATTATGCGGTACACCCACATCTCAAATGCTTCCAGTTTACTAATGCCTCTGACTTTCAGCGTCGAGGCCTCGACTCCATACAGTAACGTGGAATACACATAACATCTAACGAAGTTAAATCTTATGTTTAAGTTGAGTGTTCTGTCCGTTAATAGGTTCCGCATCTTAAAAAGTTAGTTCTCGCTTGCTCTATGCGGGATCTTATTTCTATCTCAGGATCCAGGTCCTCGCTGATCCAACTTCCCAGATATTTAAATTTAGTGACCTGCTCTATAGGTGTTCTGTATATATTTATGTTGGGATGGTTGTTTGGGTTGCGGCTTATTTGCATGATCTTCGTTTTTGAGATATTAATCTTCAGTACCATTTCGTCCCCGGAAACCGATATGCTGTCGATTAGGCGTTGCAGTCCTTCAGGACTGTTCGCAATTATCACTGTATCGTCAGCATATCTTAGATTGTTTATGAGTTTCCCACTGACTTTCAGACCGTCCACCGCCTCGTCCAGAGCGTTTTGGAAAATGATTTCTGAATACATATTAAAAAGCACGGGGCTAAGTACGCACCCTTGTCTGACTCCACACCTTATGGGTACAGTGCTTGTTTCGGTGTTTTCCAGTTTAACAGATGCTATTTGCTGTGCTTCTGTACGATCTTTAAATCCTGGGCATCGACACCCTTTCTTTCCAGCAGTTCCAATAATTTGGTGTGATCTATACAGTCAAAGGCCCTTGTGTAATCTATAAAGCACAGGTACACTTCCTTTCGCTGGTCTCTGCATTTTTGTAGTAGGACAGAGAGTGCAAACAAGGCCTCTCTGGTACCCATTCCTTCGCGAAAATCCATTTGCACTTCGCTTACATCCTGTTCGCATTTTGCACGTATGCGCCTATGGATGATTTTCAAGAACACCTTTAACACCTGGCTCATCAGGCTGATCAATCGGAATTCTGCACACTTCCGTGCTCCGGGTTTTTTAGGGATAGGTATGAAGATTGATTTCAAACAATCTCGGGGGATGTATCCCGATTTATAGACATCGTTAAAAAGTTGAACCAGGATGTGTATGTTTCCCTCTCCTATAAGTTTTAGGATCTCTGGGCAAATGTCATCTGGGCCTGCTGCTTTCTTAGTTTTTATCTCTCTTAGTGCTTTTTGGACCTCCGATTGAAGTATTTCCGGTGTCGGCTCCGTCGGATCTTGACTGTGAAAAGGAGGGCTATTGCTTTCAAATGTATTTGCCACATATTCTGCCCATACCTTTTTAAGTTCGCCATCATCTGTGATTATTTTGTTGTCCTGGTTAACTATATGGGACAAGGCTGGGTATTTTCGACTACTTGTAATTTCCTTGACCTTCCTATGTAAATTGAAGAGGTCGTGTTTTTTGTATAGTTCTTCTGCTTCTTGGCACCTTTCTTCCATCCACTTTTCCTTGGCTTCTCTGATTTTTCTTCTGATATGTTTTTGGGTTTCCCTATATTTTTCTGCGTTCGTGTTCTTGAAGCTACGTCTCTGTTCCATCAGCATGAGTATTTCTTGGGTCATCCATTCCTTATGTTGTTTCGTTCTGTTTGGTGTTACTAGCGGCTTTTGTGTGTCTAATATAGCTTTCTTGAATGAACTCCAGGTGTCCTCGATCCTGTCAGGGCTCTCGGTATCAGGAATCATTTCGTTCTTTTTATAACCTTTTTGAGCTCATTGTTGAGTTTGTCAGTGATTGTTTGACGTTCGGGTTCGTTCTGTAGTAGTGCTACGTTTGGTTTGTTTGTGTCGCACTACGGGAATATGGTCTGACTCGACATCTGCTCCTGGATATGTCCTAACACCAAGCACTCCATTTCTATATCTTTTTGGAACCAGTATATAATCAATTTGATTCCTGACCAGATGCTCTGTGGTATCCTGTGGGGATTTCCATGTGTAGAGGCGACGTACAGGTAGCTTAAACCATGTGTTGGAAACCATCAGTTTTTCTTCTTGGTAGAACTGGACCAGGGTATCGCCTCTTTCGTTTCTAATTCCCAGACCGTATTCACCCACGGTATCCCCACTTTTTCCTCTACCTATCTTGGCATTGAAATCCCCGAGGATAAGGGTGATGTCGTCTTTATTTGTGGCGGCTATTAATTGTTTGACTTCTGTATACCATGTCTCCAACTCTGTCTGTGGTTTGTCGGCTGTTGGGGCATATGTTTGAATGATGTTTAGGTTTTTAGGTGGGGCCCTTAGTTGTATCATCATTGCTCTATCAGAGAGTGGTATGAAGTTAATGATAGAACCGCTGGTGTCCAGGTCCGCCATAATGCCTACTCCGTTATAGTGGTGGGTGTCTTCGTTTCCGGAATAAAACAACACTGCGTTCTTCAGTCTGATTTTTCCACGACCGGGCCATCTTGTCTCACTTACTCCCAAGATGTTCACTCCCAGTCTTTTCATTTCCTGCTCTATATTATGGGTTTTCCCTGGCATATACATGCTGTTAACATTCCAAGTGCCAAGTCGAAGTGCTTCTTTAAGTTCCGTCTTTACGACATTAGTGTTTTTCAACGTGGGGATTCTTCGCACCCCTTGACCATCTAAGGTCTGCCACGGACTAGGGGCCATTTGATTATCTAGTGTTGCCATTATTGTTTGTCTTGGAAAAACCCTAAGGATCCTTAATGCAGTGGTTTCCCGTTGCCTTCTGCATCTCCATGCCGTTGAACTTGTAGCAGTTTCATCCGCCTTTAGGGAGAATTTCTTCTTCCAAGGGCAAGAAGGTGCCCTATCTCTTGTCAGCTCCTCCACCCGCAGCTATTGGCCGACAAGAGGGGATTACTTATACCGGTAACCACTCGGTCGACAGTGCCTCGTCAGTTTTTCTAGCAGGGTGCACCACGTGCAGGTGAGGTTGTCTTTTGGGTCAGCTACATATAGATTGTGCTGTCACCCCTTACACCCCGCATATTCTATAAGTATACTTAACTGCTTAAATCGAACTACTTTTGATTAACATTGTCTGGAATAAGAATTTAACATTCGACATGGAAGCTATTGTTGGCTGTAAGTAGTTGCTTTTAAATTTATATGATGTGCATTTCTGTAATGAATCGTTATTACGTTATTTGTAATAATATGATAACGTTATTTTGGTGATGTAATCACATCCCACATAGTTTCATTAGAGCCAAAATGAGCATTTTAAAATTATTTGCACGCTATCACCATAAAGTTGATTTAAGGTGGACTTTAAAAATTCTCATTTAAAATATATTGATGTCAAATAATTTGTCACTTCTCAGTTACTTTTTAAGTTTTTCTAAGCAGTTTATTTCATATGAGAACCTTTAAGCGTTAATTTAACTAAAATTTAATAGCGGTGCAAATGAGCGTTTTCCCCTTTTTATTGCAACTACGATATAAACCTATGTGAAACCCAAATATGAAAAACAAACTAAACCTATAGAAAGTTTGTAATTTTTTTTTTCTTATTTACACTTACTCTCTTTTAGTCAAGAAAAAATTTTTCAAATAAACAACAGTTTTGTTTCTTTGAAAAAAATATTTTGTTTTTTGTAAAAAAAAAAGATTTTTCATATACTTCTATCTTTTTTTCAAACGTCCCTGCAATTTTCATATCGCTCTTTTTAAAACTATGTAACTGTGCCTCAGTGTTTGATTTATCGTAACTTCTACAGTTTGCGAGATTTCATTTATGAGCCGCGTGTCTAACGTAACCCTATTTAAATGTCTCAACCCATTCATTAGTATGTTTAACATCTTCAATCTTTTAGGTTCTCGGTCAAAGAATATTAATTTTAAAAGAAACGAGTTAGTTGATTTTTTAAGAAGCTCTAACAGCGACTTTTAAAGAAAAGTTCAACTACATGGTAGACAAAGCCAAGCAAATTATTAATGCAAATGATTTAATCGAAGAGTGAAAGCAACCAATTAGAAACTTTACGATTCAATGCAGAAAAAGATGGCTTTTATCATCTAGAAACTACCAGAAATTCCAGAGCTCGAATCAAAAGTGATTAGATTGTAGAGTTGAGTTGAGAAACCTTTACAATTTCAGTCTTCAAGCGTAGAAAAACAACCCAAGTTAGAGCCCAATTCAGACCGGAAGAACTCAGTTATGCAGCGCAAATGCAATTTAGACCAGAAGACAATTACATAGAGCTGTAGTAATGAAACACATTGTCTTTTCTACACCTACTCGAGCGTCAAAGTACGATCGGCTATCTCCAAAAGTCCTTCGACACTATTTTCGCCTGAAGAAGCTTTATCGATATTTGTAGAAGCTAAATTTACAAAGTTTCAGTGTAAATTGATAAGAGACGCAACGATTCATCATAATTCCAATCTGTACCCGAGACTGAGCAATTACGAAAGCTATGTTATCTAGAGAATATCTCCGTAACAGAAGTGGAGTCTGAAGTTCCTCTTCAACGCTTATTAGACCATACGGTTGCACGATTAGTGCATTCTATAGAAGAAGTGATTAGTTTAATTGACATAGTAAAATGTGATAATTTTTATAACCTAATTAGCAAATGGGGATTTGATGGAAGTTTGTGACTTAGTAAATATAAGCAAAGATTTCCAGATGGCAACATTTCAGATTTGAGTATTTTCTTAACTTCTCTAATCCCTGTACTTTTAGCGAATGGAGATTCAAGTAGAAAAGAACACGTGATTATTGCTTGCTAATTCTCGACCTTCTACTAGATATTGCAGACCAATTCACATACAATTAAAAAATTAAAGTACAAAACTCTCAGTAATGGAAAAAAAAACATATTGACAATTAGATTTGTGCCTTACATCCAACAAAAGTAGTTTTTAAATCATCTAATATACACCACAAATTACAATTGACTATGATAGATGGTAAAGTGTGCAATTCTGTTACTGATAATTGGGCTACTTAAAAGTGTTATCTTTGTGGTTTAACTTCAAAAGATTTTAACAAACTTGCTAAGGTTTTTGGTAAAGACATTTTAGATGAAACAAGATTTCAGTTTGGTTTATCTCCATTGCATGCCTGGATTTGTTTTTTTTTAATGCCTACTTCATCTAACATACAAACTGGTAATACGTCAATGGCGGGCGCGGCAAAGAAAATCAAGAAAAAGTTTCCTTAAATAAAAAAAAAAAATCAAGATTTATTCAAATAAGAAATGGGGTTATTAGTTGATAAGTCAAAGCCTGGTTATGATAGTACCAATGATGGTAATACCCTTCGCAGGTTTTTTAATGACCCTTTTACATCTTCAAAAATAACTGGCATTTCTGAGCTCATTACTCGATTCAGAATAATTTTGCCATCGATATCTAGCTATATTTGAAGATTATTGTCACTATACTGCTCGAAAATTTGTAGAACTTTATCCGTGGTACAACATGCCTACTACTGTTTACAAGATATTAATTCATAGTGCAAAAATTATGTCCCATTTTATTTTACCTATTGGTCAACTAAGCGAAGAGGCTCAAGAATCTCGCAATAAAAACATTAAAAGGTACCGAGAATTCAATTCTCGCAAGTTATCTCGAACAGAAAATATGCAGGACATAATTCATAATCTCTTGGTATCATATGACCCTCTCATATCCGGAATGAAAAATACAAGCTCCAGAAAATTGAAACAGTATTCTTCTGAATGTATTAAGTTTTTTAAGCAACCTAACTTTGACCATGAACAAAATTTGTCTTCAATTTTTTTGGAATCTGTCGATTTTGAAGATGTTGACCCTTATTTTTTTTTTATACAAAATTTATCAACACAAATTGTCGTGTATTGGTACCATTTTCATTTTATGTTACGTTGCGTAAATTACGTCTGATGACATTTTCTCCTTTCTTTTGTAAGTGTATGTAAATAAAAAAAAATAAAAAAATTACACATTGTATACATTAATAAGACTAATTTGATAATCTTATAACATTGTAGTAGTTTATGAGGTAACTTACCTGATTAATAATATAATAAGCATGATAGGCGTGTTATTCTACAAGTGTTATAAATTTATATAGTCATCATTTTTGAAAATGCTCTAAACCGAGAAAGAAACCTCACGCGATCAATTAAACTCTATGGAACAGTTACACAAGGCTCCATAATTGATGATTTACCATTAATAATATCCAAGAATCCACCCAATTATATTTTGAAAGATTAAAGTAAAAACCAATGATGTATATGCATAATGTATCTCTACAATGACATGAGTTTCGTTAGCCTTAAAAACTAATTTTTTCGAATGTGTGTCTCCTCTTCATACGTTTTCGAAATGTTAACTCAGTTTAACAGCAAAACATAACTAATATAATACTGGGTTCACATTTTTAGTCTAACAAAGTCCCCTTAAATTTATTAACAGTTCATAGAAAAATATACCGGGTGTCCAGCAGAACCCTGGACATAGGAGATTAACATGGGAAATCGGTTTTTATTTTTTTGCGCCTGTACGGTTGATTTGATTGAAAAACTTTTAAGAGTGAAGTTGTAGAGCTTGCTTATGGTCAGCTATCATCCTGTAATTTTTTCAATACCTCAGTTTTGGCTGTTTTTTGGAAAAACGCCTCGAAAAGTGCAAGAATTTGAATTTGGCGCGTCAGCCCCGCCATGCATTTTGAAGTTTTAGTATTACGTAATAGTTACAGATTTTCGTAATAGTTACGTAAATCTGTTTGTTCTGAAGTCTTTTTATTATTATATGGAACAAAGAGAAACATTTAATTCAAGTTTGTTTTTGAGCTTATTTTAAACTTATTTTATTACTAGTGTGTTGAGTGATGTGTTGTTATTATCCACTATTTTCTTTTTTATTATAGCGAGATATGGGATGACCTATTACAACGACCTTCTGCCCAGTAAACGACTTTCCCTTGTATAAACAAAACTCGTCTATAGGGAAATAAAACTGCATTAAATGTCCATCTCTCTTCATCGTATTTACTCATAAAACTTAATTTTCTTGAAAGCACAATAAATCCCCTAGTTTAACCAGCGTTTTTTTGCGGATTTCAAAAGGCCCCGTTAGATTTTTATAAGGTCGTAAAATAAACCGAATGTGTTGTTGCTTTTTGTTTATTTTAGTTTTAATTTTATGATTCTTTCATACTACGATCAAAAGTATTTATTGCAGGAGGCGGGTGCATCGGTTTGGCCTAGTTTCATATGTTTACCCCATAGGCGTTATGTACTTTCCGCCGTATTCTATGCAGGTTAAGTAGCACAGAAGTAAACAATTTGTGGTCTAGATATTTGTTTTATACAGTTTAATCAAACAACCAGTATTAATATTCATCACAAGTGGTTTTAATTTAAAGCCCTCGAGCGGTTTGATGCTATCAATTTTAACTAAACGGGGTATATACGAACATTATCTCTTTAACAATCAAACCCTAAACCTGCGGTTTTTAGTTCGAATTAAGTCTTAAAGCTCACAAATTATTCATTCGAATTGTGAATTGAGAACAATAAACTTTCATCCTACACAGGGAACTCATCTTATTTGTTGTCTGTACACTTATAAGGGAAAAATAAATACTGAAATAACTTTGTTTGTAACATGAGCTTTCATGGTTCTTGTGTTCAGCGACACGGGTCAAGGAGAGTCTTGAATCATCCACCCGACCCTTTTTTAGGGTTTAGCAGATGGAAAAGCTATGTTTTTATTTTATTAGATCGAAAGGAATTTTGGGTCGCATTGTTCATGTTTAGATTTTAGGTAGGTAACAGTGCCCTTGACATTTTTCCCAATTTTATTACATTTCTAATTTTAAAAGCGATTTTCAGGAATAATACCAGAATTAAAGTTGGCGTCAACTTATAAAATTCCTGTACTAAGTCAGGAACAATAGTTTGATTGATTATTTGGTTAAACCGTTCGTTATGTAATAAAAATGGGGCTAATTGTTTAGTTACATTCATTCAAGTTTAGAGAAGCATTCTGATTTTTAAATAATAAAGGTTTTCTTTAAATATTTGCCAGCAATAGAAATTGAATGACGACAAGCACTTTTTAAATTCAGGATAATGAGTAAATAATGTATATATCACCAATATTTCTTTCACATCGCATAGATCTGAATATTTGTTATATATTATATACATTGAAAGTTTAAGTATCTTCACTTTTCACATGCCACTTGCTACGAAGTCATCACTTAATCCATCAGCCTTCATGTAATATTTACCCCCGAATTACCCTATGGCTAAAAAGAGTTTACTATACATATCACTAAAATGTAAATAAAAGGCGAGTGCAATATTAAAAGCAACCGAGTTTAATTACAAAGTTTGCTCCAGAGCTGTCCAAAAGTGTGGTTACTTTTATTTATCCACCATATTCAGCTCTAAATGAAATTTAGTTCTGAAAAACTTTATTTGTGTATTGTTTGCGTTTCTCTATTTATAGAGAATATGTGCTCAAAAATAAAAAATAAAACTTTTTTGTTTGTTATATCTACGTTTGTTGGTACTAAACTTATCACTCGTGTTTTAATACACCAAGCATTCTACGTTTTAGTTTGCTATACAGGGTGTTACAAAATAGTAGGCCAATCCGTTAACGACAATTTCTCTGAGGGAAAAATAACGGGACTTCTATTATTTTGTTTCGTTATATTATTGGTCTCACTTCGGTCTAATACTTGAATCTTTAAATCCTCAAAACTTAACAAAAATGCTGTTGAACACATAAAGAGTTAATAAAATTGGAGTTAAAATCTATTAATGCACATTTGAAACAAGACGATATCTTGAAAATTACATATCCTAGGTCCTTTTTTTTTTAAATTGTTGTTTAGGCTTAAATTGCTCAGCGGCCGCTATGATTTACCTCGAATAATACTCATTTAAAATCGGAACCATAAAAACGATTTTGTTACGGTGAGCGGGCGTCGGAAGGCGGAGCGACAATGGAGGTTGGACCTTCGCGTCTCGCGTCCTATCCGGGCGCTGCGGCATGGGACTGTCACGAGTGATTTATTGCTCTGTTTATTTAGAACGCAGTTATTTACGACCTTTTTTTTTGTCTCATATCAATTATTTTTCTTCTAAGAATATTCTACTTGTGTGTATTTGTGGGATAAATGAATAGAGTTTTCGTGTTAAATCGCTATACTGGAATTCTTGAACCCTGAGTTCGCAACAATATCTTTCATAAAACTCCAGAAACTTTGTCCATAAAACACCTTGGGAGAGCAAGGTGGGCGTGGAATATGGGTCATCTAGCAAAAAGGAAAGAAACATTTCGACCATAATGGAGCGGTGTAGGAGGTGTTCCTTTGAAAACCTCATATAGTTGGCTGTAAAATGTTGGCTGTAAAAAGTTGGATGTAAAAAGAAAGGATGAAACAACAAAGGTCTATTTACTTTGATTATGTCATCCTTTTCTGTCAGAAATGCGTAGCCTTCTAGATGACGTATTCTGTTTAACACTCCGTATATCCCATAGATACAGTAGTTTGGGAGAGACTCATTCGGTGGTGTATCTCTAGGCACTTTTATTACCTACTTTTTTGAAATAAAAAAATAGTAGATTATGTCACTAGGAGTAAAAGTTGGTCTTTTTGTGCTGAGCCCAGAGATTGACGGCCGAAGCGAAGCTGAGGCCTGCAACTGGGCGAAGCACAAAAAGACCTTTTACTCCGCGTAACATATACTATTTTTTTTTCAAGCATGCAGGAAAGTCTATTTCAGAGTGATTCAGTGTTGCAATTTTCTTTCATCCTCTTTAAGCAGGTCTAGGTACTTACCCAATTAGTCGTGTATATAAATAGAATGTGTTAGAACGGTGGTGTTCAATGTTCAATGGTTTTAATGGTATTAAATCATAACCAATGGTTTAGATGGTTGAGGTAAATTAGGGTAAACTAATAAACATTATTATTAATACTAAATTAATAAAAATGACATTGACAGATAAATATGATGACAACTAACGACATTTAACAGAATTCGAGAACCTATGCGATTTCGACTAAAAACGGTTTCGGGTGGTGCTCTCGAGCGCTCTGAGAGTATTCCTATCCTTTGTTTTTTCAACAAGAATGTAAAGATGGCAATAAGATGGTTTATATATGCGCCACCATGACAATAGCGGTGACATTTGACTTTACTTTTACTGCCTAGGACTTTTTTGCTACTTTTTTTGGTCTCAGGATTAGAAAGCCCACTTTAGGTGTGCGTATGGAGAGAACAAATGACGTATTTTTAGTCCGTTTGATAAAAAAACTTATTTATATTTCTAATTCCACTCATATCAAGTTTGTTTTGTTAATAAGGGATTGAAATCGTTTGATTTCAATCCATTATTTTCAAAAATAGCATAAAAAATATACTTCTTTTTTGAAGCGGACTAAAAGTACGTTTTTTGTTTTCTCCATGCGCACACCTAAAGTGGGCTTTCTAATCCTGAGACCAAAAAAGTAGAAAACAAAATCCTAGGCCGTAAAAGTAAAGTTAAAAGTCACCGCTACTGTCATGGCGGCCCATATATAAACGATTTTCTTCCACCAAAATTATTTGAACACTAGATGACCCCAGATAGACCGATCTGAGTGTATGTACTGCCATCTTTACATTCTTAACTCTAGCTTGTTAAGATTTTACGAGATCGTCTGTGTTCGGAGCGCTCGGATGGAATTCCGAACTCAGCCTCGCCAAGTCGAAATCGCATATGGTCTCGAATTCTGAGTTCGTCTGCTAAATGTCATGCGCGTCACCATATTTATCTGTCAATGTTATTTTTATTACTTTTGTATTGATAATAATGACACAAATTTATTGTTTAGCATTATTTACCTAAACCATTTAAACCATTGGTTATGATTTAATACCATTAAAACCACCGAACATTGAAAACCACCGTTCTAACACATTCTATTTATTTTACAAATAATATACACCACTAATTGGGTAAATACCTAGACCCGCTTAAAGAAGATGAGAGAAAATTGAATCACTCTGAAATAGACGTCTTATTTACTGTATGCTTGAAAAAAAAAATAGTATATTTTACTCGGAGTAAAAGATTTTTTTGTGCTTCGCCCAGTTGCAGGCCTCAGCTTCGCTTCGGCCGTCAATCTCTGGGCTCAGCACGAAAAGACCCATTTATACTCCTAGTGACATAATCTACTATTTTTTATTCACCGAAGTAGGGTTATCCTTCTTTTTCCTCAATTTTTAAATTTGAGCGACTGTAAATAACGAAACGCCCGATGAAGTAAATCAAACTGGAGTTTGCTACTCTTGATCTTTTCTTTCAACTCCCACAAACAAAAGGCCCATAAATTCAATATTTTGGAAAAAAACCCACTTATGGAACTAATTCCTCTCTATACAATCTAAAGTGTTTTGCGGGCTATGAAGCCGTGGTCCAATGAAGTTTTTTCATGACGTTTCGTCTACAGCTGCGCCAGCCATGATCAAAGGCAATGAGGCAATGGGCGAAGTAATCTCCCGTGCTTCCCGACGTTGACTGATTCGACTGTGGTGAGCTCCGTGGTATTTATTCCCCCGCCTCCGCGCTGCAGTGGAGGGACTGGGGTGGGGGTAGTGGTAGCGAGGGGTTTCGGCGCACTTGAAGTACGGCGTAGAACTCTCTTCCACTCTGCAGTTAGAGAAGTAATTTCCTCCTTCCTATTGAAATTTGTTGTCGTGTTTAAATATCTCAAAGGTTTCTCTTGTTGGTCTCCAAGGCGTTGGCAACGGTAAATAAGAGGCCAAAGTGCTGGCTCCGATACGTGGATGACAATTTTGTTATTTGGAGCCATGACGAGGGTGAACTTCAAAACTTCTTCTTTACACCTCAATTCTATCAACCCAAAAATTTAATTCACTACGAAGATATGGAGAAGGAAGGAAGCCTACCGTTTGTGGATGATTGGGTATCGAGGAGGTCGAATGGGAAGCTTGCGTACACCGTTTATAGGAAACCAACACACACACACACACACACCGATACCTCAATAACGGATCAAATCATCACCCCAGACAGAAAAGGGGAGTCAAAAAGACTATGTCTGTCAAGCCAAGATAATTTGTGAGCCGGCTGAAAACGGGAAATAAAGCATCTGGAAAATGCCTTGGGTTGGAATAGATACAGCAAACACGTGTTAGAAAGGGCCGTCCGTCCAAGGAATGTAGAGCGCCAGGAAGGAACAACGGCAGAAGATGACAAAAAGCATCCATCAAACATACATAGTCTACCATACATCTACAAAGTAACGGATAGGATCAGCATGCTACTGGAAAAGTACAATGTTAAAAGTGTCTTTAAACCCACTCGTATAATACAAAAGTGCTTGAGACCGGCCAAAGATCGCAGAGTAATGTACCAATGTACACAAATTGAGAAATATAGATAGACAATATAGAAGTCAATTTTCAAGCCTTGGATATTGTGATGGTTCAACACGACGTGCAGACAACCGGGGCATAAAGTGTTGAAATTACGACAAACTATAAAGAGTAACCGCCGTAGTCGAATCTTTTAGGAAGAAGTTCGTAGGCATTCTTTAGAAGGCCGAGTGGCAACCAGGATCATTAAGGGCCCCCGGAAATCATAATTACGGTCCCTAAGGCTTTCATAATCGTTTAAGTCAAAAAATAGGGAAGCAAAAGTGGCAGGACTTCTTTTTTTAGAAGAGATAATTTTTAGATAGACCAGAACCATATCTTGCCACTTAATTTAAGGTACCGCGTAGATCCGGCAAAAAGACTTATGAGAACAAAGGAGTGCGTCGCCTCTTCTTTTTACTTTGAAATCCAAACTTGGCTGTATGCTTCTACTAGTGGTCTCGGCTGGTAATCGTTCGTCCTTCTGGCGTAACGATGCTTCTCCTCGACCCCTTTCATCAATCCTCCAACACCACCCTTCTCGTGATCCCCCACAGCAAGCCCTCTCCTCGTGGGTTCTCAAAAACGACTCCTTTCGTGAGTCCCCCAAACAACTTCTTTTTCCACTTTTCAACAGGGGTAATCAGGATGCTGATCGTTCATCCTTCCGGCGCAACGACCTCCAACCAGCCCAAACGCGCCCCCCCGCACGACTCCTTGTGAGTCCCGCCAAAAGCGACTGTCATTTTTTATTTAAAAACGCTTAAGCTAAGTTTCTTAAAATGTCAATTATTCTAAATGCAGAATGAAAGCGATGTCTTCGACATTTTTCAAGTGCGCCGAAACCCCGCGCCACTTCTACCCCCAGCCCGTCGCGCTGCAGTCCCACCACTGCAGCGCCACCGCGGGGGAATAAATACCACAAATTGCACCACAGTCGAATCAGTCAACGTCAGGAAGCACGGGAGATCACTTCGCCTATGGTCTCATCGCCTTCGATAATGTCTGTCGTAGCTGTAGGCGAAATGTCAGGAAGAAATTCCACCACGGCTTCAAAGCCCGGAAAACTCTTTAGATTGTATTTTGACCGGCCATGAAACTAGGCAAAACTTAAACTATGAAAGAGAAACCGTCTAAAACTTCGCACATTGGTACGTTAGTAAGTTTTCAAAAGTGGGAATTCCTAAATTCTTCTTATCTAAAGCATATTACTAATCATTATGTGTGGTTAATGTCCTTGTTGCAACAGGTTTACGGGTATAGGACTGAATAAAACCAGCTCTCGTTAAAAAATTGCCGACGTTTCGATTGTATATTACAATTTTCTTCAGGGCTACAAACATAAAAAATAAATTGCACAGCAGGGCTACAGGATAAACGTAAAATTTGTTCTTAATAAATATAAATATAAACATATAAACATTTTAAAACTTATCAACATAACGTAACAATAGACGATCACTCGTATATGATTTTACTAACCTTTTGTTTTATATTGAGAACATAGTTGTGTCAATAGAGTTTAGTGCACCAGTACACATAATGGAGGAATTGGAATGGACCAAAATAGGCACTGCCGTCTCGAAATAATTGTAAGCGGCACGTTTTGACGACGTCAAAGAAGACAAAAGCTAACGATTATAGGGCTTCACGAGACCGAGACCGAGACCGAGACCGAGATCGAGACTTACATACTCTCGGTCTCGGTCTCGAATTTATAATTGAGGCTCGGTCTCGGTCTCGGTTTTGTGCATCGAGACCGAGAACGAGACTCGCGTAACCTCGGTCTTGGTCTCGTAGTAGCAACTCGAGTCTCGGTCTATAAAGCACAGCTTTCAGACAAATTTCCGTTTTTGTGCATAAAGTTAGTTCAGGTTAGTTTAAGGTAAAACTGCATTAGAAATGCTCGTAGGTTCGCCACTGATACTACTGAATATATTTTTTATAAAATATATATGGGTCCTATATATTTCCAACAACTTCATTCTTACTCTCCTTTAATATAAGCGTGCTCTAATTTTTTTAAATCTAATCACCACTAACTAGACAGCAAGCTCAACTTCTCTCTTTATCCACTCAAACAGATCATAGTCCACTAAAAGCTAAGCACACTGTAACATAACATGGCAGCATTTTAATGCTTTTAATGTTGATAGAATTCTTAGTCTCTTCATGTTTGCTGAAAATTTCAAAAAGCTTCTTGATATTGTTGAATAGATTGCTCTTAATAAAGAGTATGATCGTGACATAACAGACATGTTGAGTGGTAGAATTAAGCACAAGAAGCTTTCTAATTTTTGTCCCTATGTTTTTATATTAAGCACCTCGATTCAGAGCTAATGACCGCTTAATGACGTCAAACTTGTGCTTGTGTCTGACGAACTGTTGACTAGTTTTTCTTAATTCTACTTGCAAACAAAACACGTTTATGAATTGCAAAACACGAGAAGAAAATCTGCACATCATCGAGGATGCGCAGATAACAGAAACACACTTAATCCATTACACAAGACTGCAATTAAACCCAAATGAACAAAAAACGATTACTTTATCGAACTTTCAGACAACTTGCTGACCTACTTTTTGATTGAAACACTTCTCGTCAACGAGACAGCGATGTTTTACTTACGAAAACTGAACTTGACCTATCATCTATTCCGATGAACGAATGTGTTTATGCAGACATCAGCCAATCATATCGAGCGATCCATACCATTGTTCCGCCGCGAGGCTGCACAGCCAATGGGCTTCGTATGCGTCGTATATACTTAGCTATTTACACAGCTAAAAAATTTCATTGAAAATATGGAAATATTTCAAATCAGGTTTTATATTATGAATTAGAATATGCATTTCGAAAAAGTGCACATACTGCCAATGGAACAAATCCTACTTTTTAGCTTTATTTTGTGGTAGAATGAAGTAAGTCACAATAGTCACCAACTTAAAAATTACCCTGTATAGAAATAATACAATACTTTTGCAAACACAAAAACCTCATCATCATCTTGTTAACTGGCAAACACTACATCATATTGTTCACTGGCAGGAACTTATTTATGATAGTTGGTAGTTATTTATAAATATAAAGGGCGGAAAGTGACCGTTTACACTTGTCTTAATCGTTTTTGGTTCTTACTCGCTTTGAATCGATTTGAAAAATGAGATAAATAAAAAAACTCAGGTATGTACTAAAGTACGTCTATTAAAGTGTCTTTTAATACTAAGAATAACTATAGGCAACGCACTATTATAAAGACCTGCTCGTCTGCAGATTATAATAACTAATATCTTGCAAACGAATGATGTTGTTCGAGACCGAGACCGATACTGCCAATCGAGACTCTCGAGAGTCTCGGTCTCGAACAACATCATTCGTTTGCAAGATATTAGATATTATATAATCAGCAGACGAGCAGGCCCTTATAATAGTGCGCTGCATATAGTTATTCTTAGTACGAAAAGACACATTAATAGGGTCTAGTACATACGGGGTGTTCATTATAAAATTTCATCTAGCCACCTATGAAATGAATTTGTTATTTTGAAGCGCGTCGTAAATTACTTCGTTCTGTATTTGTCCGTTAAACATTAAAATTTAGGCACGTTCACACTTTACGAACGTTTTACTGGTTGCATATCATTACGTGCTCCGATAGTGTCTCCATCCTTTTTTTCTCAATAAGAGTGTAAAGACGAGAATACTCAAATAAGTGTAACAAAATAATAATGAATAGCAATTGACATGACATTCCAAACAATCCAGAATCATTCAGAATATTGATAAATAAATAAGTCGGCCTTAATTTTTTGATTTTTTAATTATTTATGGGTTTTTAAGATCCTATAGGCTTTAAAATTTACTTGAGGTATTCCCGATCTAACTTTCCATAGATAACTTAGAAAGACACCCCACTCTTTGTGCCAAATTGTGTGTACGTAGACCGAGATAGGTGGACCTTGGGAGGATTTTGCGACCCTGAACAGGCCTTTCGCACTTAAAGGTGGTGATTTTCATACTGATCCTTTGACTTCTGACGACAAAGCACCTAATCACCAGCCATGCACGGTGTAACCTGTGGGGAGAGGAGTTTTTAAGGCTTGGCCCTACTAACTGCAACTGTAACGAAAAGTAATTACAAACCATTTTGTGTTTGAACCAAACTGAAAACCAGTTTTAAAATCATTAAAACAAGTGTATGATTCTAATGTTTTATCTCTGTAGAATCGGAAATGGAGTGGATTTTCAAAGGTATGAAAAATTAAAACATTAGAGCTGAAGACAAAAATAAGTTTAAAAACATATTGTAGGCTCAATTCCTGAAGCTAAGCCCGGAAATTTTGCACCAAAATCGGTATAGACTGCGACCATTGTGATCTAGTAGAAAAGATGTTTCCAAATGTGTGTCAGTAGATACTCTCGAGGCTTAAATTTGTGTACAAGTGTAATAGTTCTCTTCCCTCTCCAGCCTGGAAAAGCTATATACAACCGTCCTACTAGCAGTTTGTAAGGCACATGTGTACATGCATAAACAATTTGGGTTAGAAAGCCAGTTTGAATGAGATTCAAATGTATAAATAACTGAGATGTTTTGTCAGCATCAAAAGTCTATCATAGTTTGTTAATTTATTTTGACATTTTTATTGAGTTTTGGGAAGTCATGTTTGTATTCACTTATCTACTGTTTAACAATAAATTGATCTTAGAGTCATATGTCTCTATTCAATTGTCTACTGTTTAACAATAAATTGATCTTAGTTATAAATAATTGATGTATATAATTGACAATTCAAATAGAAAAAAATTAAATGAAAGTAATGAATAATTTTATGTAAAATACTTTCTCCAAGTCCTAGCGAAATCCAGTAGCTTATACAGGTATCCGGTTGTTAATAACTCACATTAGGAAGACATAAAAAATAAACAAGATTACTGCACTCAAGATGAAGAAAACACAAAGTTCCTTACCGCTCCTGCCCCTTGCTACATTCTTGACTACTCCTTTTTTAGCTTTGGCCAATAATGAAGGTGTCCAGTCGGTAATAGCTCACAATAGGAAGACATAAAAAAAGTAAATAAAATTACTGCACTGAAAATGAAAACAGCAACTGAACTACCTACCGGGCCTCTTGCCCCTTCATTCTTGAGACCGTTCTTGTGCTTCAAACGTTAGTAAATCAACCCAGTACCAAATGGCTGTTTGTCAGAGACAAGTATGATAAGGATCAAATGCAACTGAAATGGGTAACAAAAATAGTTGGGGCCTTGTTCATATAGGCAACTAACCACATAATTTATCAAGAAAACTTAAAAAGAATAATTATTACAAACTATCGTACTAACTTAACAAAAACAATAACAATACACTTTAAACTGCTCTTTCTAATGCTTGTGAAAACATTTTGTAACATGACTGGGATATTGTTAATTTCAATACATTTCTGTTGTATTCGTTGACGAAGATCATCCAAATTCTCAACAGGAGTTTTAAAAATATTGTTCTTTATGTAAGGCCACAAAAAGAAATCACAGGGTGTTAAATCACAAGCCCTTGCAGGCCACACTACCTCAGTTCTTCGACTAATAAGACTGTCAACAAAAAATCTCTGCAAATAATTAATTTTTTGTTGTGTGCAATGGGGAGGTGCTCCATCTTGTTGGAAATGAAACTCGGTAAGTTATTTCTTGTGCCTGTGCAACCACTTCATCGGTCCGTTTCTTGTGAGATCTAGTGCCTGGTCTTCTTTGCAGACGACCTGTTTCTGTAAACAGTTCTAGAGCATGCTCCAATGTTTTCTTGAACTGCATATAGACCACAGGAAAGTTTGGAAGTTCGGCCTGGAAATCCTCCATGCAGTTTCAAATGGAATAAAAACTTCAGCATAAAAACTTTATGTTCTAAGGCGAGACATGTTGTCCAAACACGAAACAGATTTAATAGCAATAAAAATTACTGTTTTTGGCAAAAATTGTCTTGATAAAGCTAGAAAACTTCAACAAAAATATGAAAGACGGGAAAGTTTACCAAAAGGAAAAAGAGAAGAGAAGATGGCCGCTAATGTGTTTTGATGGCGAGTCAAGTTAAGACGGGCTTTTATATCTCTCTTTCTTTCTATCAAAAAATCATCGCGGGCTAGATGAAATTTTATAATGAACACCCCGTACTTACTTGAGTTTTCTATTTTCCTCATTTTATAGAAAAACGAGATTTCGTTTGTTTACAAAGTATGCGTTTTAGTAAGCGAGTAAGAACTAAAGACGATTATGACACGTGTAAACTGTCACTTTCCGCCGTTTATATTTATAAATAACTATCAACTATCATAAATAAGTTCTTTGGACTCCTGAGTGTGACTAACCTGCCAGTTAACAATTTGATAATAAGTTTTTGTGTTTCCAAAAGTATTGTATAATTTCTATACAGGATAATTTTTAAGTTGGTGACCATTGTGACTTACTTCATTCTACCACAAAATAAAGCTAAAAAATAGGAATTTTTCCATTGGCAGTATTGGCACTTTTTTGAAATGCATATTCAAACACATAATGTAAAACCTGATTTGAAATATTTCCATATTTTCAATGAAATTTGGTAGATGTGTCGATAGCTAAGTATACAGTACGCATATTTCTTATAAAAAATATGTTTAGTAGCGTCATTGGTTGATCTAGGAGCATATCTAATGCAGTTTTACATTAAACTAACCTGAACTAACCTGATTGGCGGAAATTAAAACTCTCAATAATTTCAATTTTTGATTTTAAGTAAACATTTATACACAAAAACGGAAAGACAATTGAATATGCAATTCAAACAATAAGATTTTTTGAGATACTACCTTTTTGTTTCGAGACCGAGAGCGGGACTCGAGTTGGTACTACGAGACCAAGACCGAGATTACGCGAGTCTCGTCTCGGTCTCGATCCACAAGACCGAGACCGAGACCGAGACTTACTTTTTAAATTCGAGACCGAGACCGAGAGTATGTAAGTCTCGGTATCGGTCTCGTGAAGCTCTAGTCAGAGGTGAGTTTTCTTCCTCAAAAAGCTGAAAAGAATGGTTTAAAAACTTATACAGGATGTTAATAATAGATAAAAGGAGTCCCTTGCTTAACCACAGATGCTCCAAGGAAAAAATAATGCGATTTTTATTATCACATTTTTCATAAAGAAAACTGGTGCTCGTTACATAGGGCACAGTATAAGGGCACAGGGCGCAGTCACAAGTCACATAGGGCACAGTATATAAAAAAAAACAATATATATTATATTGTTTTTTTTAGTCCATTAATAGAGTCGAAAATACGCTTTAATTTACTAAATATTGCCAAGCTTTTGTCACGGTAATTTTTCTCACTACACATTTTCCTGCATTTATTGTTATGAATTAACAATACATTTTGCTATTAGTTATTTATTGAGGTCTTAACAGTACCTTGTTCATTGTTGCTTTTTGATTATGCCTGGTCAAGACCTCACTTGCTCTTTCTGTTTCATTCACTGGTTCTCGAGGGGACTTGTTGGTTGCCTGCTAGTACCTGCTGAAACATATCTTTTGTTAATTTACTAAACTTAAATTGAATAACTCTGGCTTTACTAGTCGATTTTGTGTTTGGAATTTACCTCCTTTGCCTTGTTTTGAATTCACTTTTGTCAGTTTTTGGCTAGAGCGGCCTTCACTGCTTCTCGAGAGTTGGTTTTGTGGCTTCTGTTTATGTTTCTGACCGGTTTCACGTTTTTCTTGTGCGAAGGGTGCTCCCAGGCTTCCAGTTTGTTTCAGATCCCCGTTTTGCACCTGTTAGTTTTATTTACATCGAATCAGCTAATCGATTTTGAGGTTAATAGCTGGCTGCTATGTGAAGTTTCCTTGAACGTTTCATTTTGAAGTATTATTTTGACAAATGAATTTTATCTCCATCCCTTTCCTTTACTCACCTGATCGCATATTCCCTTTTGGCATAAGTAATCTCGCTGCTCCTCGCAGTCGGGTTTCGATCAATGCGAAATAGTGCCGACAATTTTGTTCATGTACAACTAATGCCATTTGAAGGTAATAAAATGCTAGTTTGCAATCGGATAAATAGGAAGGAAGAGAAAATGCATGTGGATAAAAAATCGGATAAATTACGTCGCCATAGATACATATAACTTGGAGACCCATTGTTAAAATTGAATTTTCGATTCATCATCTGTCAGTTTGAAAGCTAAGTTAAATTTGTTATATTCAAATTTATTTTTTGCGATATGGCCTGTTTTGGAGTAAGCTGCGAAGCAGAAATTCAAAACGAAATAGATAATATGACTCCGATTAATACCAAGAAAAGTCAATTATCAATATGGAGTCACTTTAACGTATTCTGCAAAGAACGACGTATCCGCCGAAAAAATTGGCCGGGATATTAAGAAGAAAAAAATAACTAATCATTCCCATCGATCCAATTACAGTGTCAAATTTAACTAAGGCAGGAGTTAGTAAACCAAACTTAAGTAAAATCGTTAACCAATCTTCCACATATACAACTGAATACAACGTCATTTACAAAACAATCTTCATATTGTAACGGTTGAAAACTGTCGCTAGAATTAGTCATGCAAAAGCGGATATTTGTCGTCTATTTGGGGCTGAAACGTTTGTTGTTCTGCTCGAGTGTAAAGATTTGAGGTTGTTTATTTACCTTTTTTTGCTAACCTGTGGAAGGTGGATAGGGTTCACGTTTTGTCTTGTCAGGGGTCACAGGACTGTGCTGGCAGTGAGTTGCGCCCATTTTCCTTGCCTTTGTTTCAATAAGGGAGGCCACAGATTTTATTAAGTTTGGGAAATTATAACCCCAAAACTTGGAAAATAAATAAACAACTGACTTATTTCAAATGTCGCATTGATTGACTGATATATTGACGGATTTGTTGGGTGAATTGTGTAGATATGGAGGTGACTGCCTGTCCACCTAAGTGCTTCGGTTTCTTGGCCGGAAGTCCGCCATGTTTGAGAGGACTTTGCAAATTCTTTGCTTGCACCTAATAGCCCTTTGTTAGCTGTTCGTAAGTCAAACGTTATTTTATGATAATATCACTAGATGAAATGGAAAACATATGGGACAAACTTTAAGTGGTACATTTTGCTTATTTTCTGAGGAGTAAAAAGGGTAGCGAGAGCAAGTATTTTGGGTGTCGTCCTAAAACGCCTTTCGATAACAATGAGAGTTGTCATTCGTCAATTGTTCGTTGCGCGCTGGCGCTCTCGACCAATACCTTTTCCCCTCCTCCACCTTTTATCTATTGAAAATCGGAATATTGGTGAAGATCTTTCTTTCTGGATCAAGGCACGTGGAAGACAACACTCATCTCTTCGCTGCTACTCATTTCGACGTAAAAGTGTAAACCACTACGTGGGATTTAGCCGATTTGTAGTAGTATTTCAACTTTCCTTAGTTGGTGTTAGTTTTGTGGTCACTCGACCAGTTTTTGGGACAT
The DNA here is from genome assembly GCA_951812265.1 of Taphrorychus bicolor. NCBI lineage: Eukaryota > Metazoa > Arthropoda > Insecta > Coleoptera > Curculionidae > Taphrorychus > Taphrorychus bicolor. Next base: position 18,235,186 of record OX638298.1, read on the forward strand.
TTTTGGATGAGCGAAGTTGAACCGAATTTCGGGATTGTGCAGCAAGAGGTAAGTTCACGTCGGCCATCTTCTTGGTTGAGGGGTTTTCTTTTCCTTCCACTGAGCCTTTTGTATTTTCTTTCTATCAGAGTTTGGGCCTACAAGCAAAGCATTTGTCAAACTATACTACGATCCAGGGCCACATAAGCCAATGTACCACGTGTCAGCAAGGTTAATGTGAGGGCTGAAAGCAGCCACACCACGTGTTTACTTTGTTCTGTTTTTGGAAACCCTCGTGGACGAGGGTGTTCCAAGGGGGCCTACCGCCACCAATTAATGTTTCCAAGGGGGCCTACCGCCACCAATTAGTGTTTCCAAGGGGCCTACCGCCACCTTTAGTCTTTCCAAGGAGGCCAACAGCCACTATTGTGTTTCCAAGGGGCTACCAGGCACCATTATTGTTTCTGAAGGTTAATCACCACCTTATGGTTACCGAGGGGTGCAAATCACCTCCTTATTGTTCGAAAACCACCACTATTGTGTGTAAGAGGCAGACAGCTACCACCATAATTTTTGGAGGGCCAATAGCCACTACCTTTTGCGTTGTTTTGGACCTAAGGCGTCTAGCCTTTGTGACCATCTGTAATAGCGTCGTGTCAAGCTAAGTAGTAGTATTTAAGTTAACCTGTTTTTTTTTTATTGTTACGCTTGGTGATCACCACTAGGGGAATATTTTCCAGACAATTGTGATAAGTAGAATTAAGGAAAATCTTTCACTCATTGACTTGAAGTACAATCATCATATTGTACAACATTGATTTCGTTCTTTGATATTATAGGACATAAATTAAACTTGTTAGTTTTATTTTGTTTGCAAGTACTATGGGTATTTTGGAAGAGGCTAAAGGGAACTGATCAGCTACCTAACAGCGTAGGATTTTTCCAATTTAATTGATTAAAATTGGTGGCGCCCCGAACTCACTTTACCGGCCGGTTTTGTAGCACTTTTTGTTCCTAACCTGATACTTTTCCCTGAGCACTTTTTGAATATTCTAAGATACCTTAACTGAGATTAAAGTGTTACAATATCAATCTCCGTTCTAGACGCAGATTCTAAAGAACAAATTGAACATAAGAATTGTGTTTTTAATAATTGTGTTTTTAATAATTGTTTATTTTAAAATCTACTATTCTGGCGTTATTATCGTTAATTTAAGTTTTTATGTTGAACTATTAAACAAAGCTTCGTAGTTTCATATTTGGTATTGCTATGACTCTTTTAATCATAAAATTGTCTTATCAAATACCATTCGAGCTCAGATTTTGAGCCTGATATTTTTTGCTTGTCTTCTCATACTTTCTTTCTGGTATACTTTCAAAGTATTCTAAGACAAGTTAAAAAATATCCGGCTAAATCTGAGCTGTTATGCTATTGCGTGCGACAATATCTCGTCACGCTAAAATTGTCACTTGTCGCCTTTCGAGCTTTCGATTGGTGGTGTCCTATTCTTGTGGCGGTAGGTTTAATTTATTATTCTATGTTTAACGAATTAATTAATTGATTGATCGGTTTTTGGCATTGTTTCGTATGGCATTATTTGAGGGAACTCAGTGGGTGCTATCTAGGATTTCACTTATGTTGTTTTTGCAGTGTGGAGTACCTCCTTTTGTAACATTTGTTGGTTTTCAATGTTAATCGACTCGAGCATGCGTACTGTTGAAGTCGCTATCGATTGGCCGTCAAGTCCCTTCTCCTGCTATTGGAATTCTGCTTCTACAAGCTAGTGGAAAACGTCCTCCTCGTGGTTCTTTTCTTTGCTGCCGACCGTCGACTTGCAGGCCTATTACGAGCTAACTCTATGGTATATCCTTCGCTTGAAGGGATTCAGCAGTTATTTCAATTTAAAAAATCTTCGCGTGATACCTTTGCTTTGTTTCTTACGTTACCTAAAGCGCGTTGATTAGCCACATCTGTGGGATTTAATTGGCCTTGCATTTCGAACCTTGGGTAAGTTGCTTTCCTTATCATTTTATGCCTCCATTTTGTTCTCTTCAAAGTGGGTTCTTGGTTTATTCACAGAAGCTAAGTACTTTGTCAAGCCTTTTTTGTTACTTTCCTTGACGAAGCCAGGCCACAACTCCTGAGCTAGATATTTAACAGCATCGGGGCGGTCCTCAATATTATCTAGGAAGCCCAAGCAGTTTAGTGACCACATGGTGAACGCTTAACCACCTGTGGCGTAAAGAGAACCCTGAACAAGATAGATGTAACTTTCGTTTTATAATTTTTGCTCCCTTTCGTTTTCTTATTTCCTCTCCCTGTTCCTTTTAAATTGTAATTTAATTCGCTTAAATTTAGTTATTTTGCTTATGTTTGAGCTCGAAGAAATGAGCATTTCGCTTACGTGATCGAGTTAACTTTAGTGTTTAATTATAACTATGTTAATTGTTTTATAATAACTACATTAATTGGATAATAATTTATTTGTATAATATTATCTTACTTCTTCTTGAAGTGCCTTCTCCATTCAATGAAGATCGGCAACAATTCTGGCAAATTCGGCTCTGTCCTGGGCTCTTCTCAGCAGGGAGTTTGAGTCTAAGCCTGTCCAATCCCTTATGTTTTTCAGCCAAGAGCACTGTCTACGTCCAGGACCACGCTTTCCCTCAATCTTGCCCTCCATAATCAGTTGTAGGAATCTGTATTTGTCCTGTCTCATGACATGGCCAAGGTAAGCGGTCTTTTGCTTTTTTATGGTCTCGAGCATTGTTCGGTCTTTGTTCATCCTATGTAAGACCTCTTGATTAGTGGTACGATCGGTCCATGGAATACGCAGCATGCTGCGGTACACCGACATCTCAAATGCTTCCAGTTTATTAATGCCGCTGACTTTCAGCGTCCAGGCCTCGACTCCCTACAGTAACGTGGAATACACATAACATCTAACGAAGTTAAATCTTATGTTTAAGGTGAGTGTTCTGTCCGTTAATAGGTTCCGCATCTTAATAAAGTTAGTTCTCGCTTGCTCTATGCGGGATCTTATTTCTATCTCCGCTGATCCAACTTCCCAGATATTTAAATTTAGTGACCTGCTCTATAGGTGTTCTGAATATATTTATGTTGGGATGGTTGTTTGGGTTGCGGCTTATTTGCATGATCTTCGTTTTTGAGATATATTAATCTTCAGTCCCATTTCGTCCCCGGAAACCGATAGGCTGTCGATTAGGCGTTGCAGTCCTTCAGGACTGTCCGCAATTATCACTGTATCGTCAGCTTATTACATAGATTATCACTGTATTATCTTACTAGGGAGGTAAAACTGAAAGTGGACACATTTGCTTTTTCTTAATATACTATCAATAATTGTATCTTTTTTTTCTTGTATTGGAATCTAAATCCCATGCCTTCCACATGTTATAACAGCGACTTAAACAATTTTCCTTCCTAGTAGGTTTTTTTTTATCTGGGCTCAAGTTTTCGAGTCACCCAATATACGAACATCAGTTGAATTCCTCAAGTTTGCAGCTGTTGGCTACGCCACACCTCATCAGGGATACTCAACGTGTGTTGGTGTCCACGCCCATTATTCATCAGTGTACTCGCAAGATTGTTGCCACAGCTCATCAGGGATACTCAACGTGTGTTGGTGTCCCAAGCCATTGTTCATCAGTGTACTCATAAGATTGTTACTAACATAGGCTTAAACGAACAACCCTTATTTGGCCAATATATATGACAAGTGAAACGTCTTCAGGTAGTTGTGATTTTGACTTGACCTTCATGCCTTTATTTGTTTTGGTTTGGGTTGTGTTGATTAAGTAGAGTTCCAAAATTCACCTTTGGAGGTTTCTGATTTTCCTGTAAGAATCAGTGGCGCTTGTACCCACCCCTACTCTCCGAGCTTTGAGCAGGGGGCATTTACTTAATTTGGCAGGCAACTTGACAGCTCGCTTACTCGACACACACTCGATTATTTCAGATTTGTGGATTTACTTATTTTGTTTCTAATTATTCATTTCACTGATCTATCAAGAAAAGTACGTGGCACTTTAATTCACTAATAATATTTTTTAGGTTTCAGAAATTTAGTTAACTTTCTGGTTTCAAACCTGAAATCACATTTATTCCTAGAAATGTATTTTTAACGTTTTAAAAATGTAGATTGGTTGTTCATTATATGACTTGATATGACAACAGGTGAACGTGAACTTTTTAAAACATTATTTTAGGATTCTGTCCCTCGAGACACGAAAACGACCTCTAGCTTGAACTCAGTAATACCATTTTAAGTAATAGAAACGTAATTATGTACTTTTTGACTTGAAGTCAGCCTTGTTACCAGCAATGTATTTTTGATGTTACGAAAACGTAGATTTAAAGCTTTTAAAAAGTCAAATATTCACTCTCAACGCCAATCTCATCAACTTCAATAAACTCAAAGAATAGGTGTTTGTGCTAAAGAACCTGAAGAACAACCCACCAGTTTTCTCTGAACCGTAGTTTTTGACCATTATACAGGATGATTCACAACTCAATGGACGTGGAGGAGGTACGTTTGGGAGACTCCAAAACAAGTGGCTTATTTATATGAATTCTTTCCTCAAGCCTCAGATTTGGCTTCACAAAATGCCTTAAAAAAAATCGGTAAAAACCCTGTATTTCAACAATGCCTTAATACCAAACAACCAAATTTTACAATTGTATTTACTAATAGATAGTTGAAGTGACTGGTAGCTTAAGAGGTGGTTTAGAGATGGTTCACCATTAACAAATTTTGGATTTTTTAGCAAATTCCATTATACATTTTTTTATTCTTGTCGTCTTCGAGAAACTGTCTGGTTCTGAGTAAACTGCGCTATACAAGTAGTACAATATAAATGTAAGCTTTTACCTCTTGGTCTCACGGACCGTGTCACTCATAACCTAAATGTTTTGCAGCTTTACTGATGAAGATGAAATAGGGCATCGAAACGTCTGAAACAATTGGAAGCTTGAGGAAAGGAAAAACACTGTGTTTTTTTTTGTTTCCCGTCACTTAAGGATCGCACCCCAAGAACGCCCCCCTTATAAAAAAATAATATGAAAGAGCAAATTCTTTGGATCCTTTCTTCACCTGTTTCATTTTTATTGAGTCGTGAATCACTCTGTATATTCGCAATACGGAAACAGTCTTAAATCTCTTTAAGAACATTGAGGTCCACAGAGTAGACAAATAATTAAACAACCAGAGGCGATCCCCGCAAATAAGAAGTTAACCAATTTGGGGGACAACCAGTCTTTCTTGCTCATGAAAAGAATAATTGGTTTTCTTTCTTAACTTTAGTGAGTAGTAGTAGATGAGGTGAGTAGTAGTGTGTTCTCTTTCAAGTCTGATAATGGCTTACTAGCCGAAACATGGTACTAGGTAAATCAAGTTGAAGAGGAACCGACATTGGCTTTTTCATTTGAAAGTTTTTATAGTGAAAGGTTTCTAAATAAATCTAAAATACAATTTAACTTTATTAAAGGGGTGTGACTTGTCTAGTGGCCTGGCAAATTAGAATGCTCCAGCTCAGATAATTCGGAGAGTGGGGTAGGTTAGCGCCATTGGCTTTGACAGTAAAGCCAGAAACCTCCAATGATGGAATATTGGAACTCTACACCAAACCAAAATATAAACCAATATGTAAGGACAAAAAAAATCAACTTAGTTGTTTGCTAGTTGCTGTCTATTATAATGGGTGTTAGCTTACATATAGTTTTCGAGGCTGGTTGTCTTCCTACAGAGAGTAGGTGGCTCGATATTAGGTACAGGGCAGGCTTAATTAAACCCCAGAAAAAACTCTTAAGCTCGTTTTAGGCTGGCCTATTTGTTGTACAAGAAATGGTTCAATATCTTGAATAAGTCAAATCGGACAGTATCATACGGCAAATTGTATGAGATTCTTGGATTTGACCTTAAATTGGTTGGAAAATAGAACCTGTTTGTGAGAAATTCTTGTCAAACGTGTCATATTAATGTTAATTCTTTATAGTTTTGGGCCATTATCTTGGCTAGTTTATTATACAAAATATATTGAATTGTTATCAACAAGAAATTAAGAAATTAAAAATTGCGTCATTCAACTTCAAACAGGTGAATTGAAAGTGCTGCTGAATGAAATCTCAACGAGGCATCGCTTTAGAAAATATGATGAGTGCGTGCATCTTATGATCCTTATTTAACACAAGCACAAGGGCGACGGCAATCGTCCTCCGCTCCAATGTCGCTAGGCAAAATAAAGACAGAGTCAATGTCATTATGCCAATAAGAAAAATAAGAAATATTAACAACAAAAGAGGTGAGGGTGAGAGGTTAGGCTTATTTGCTATTGCTAATTTAAATTAATCGAATCAACTCGGAAAAGGTTGGTAATCCTCTCCTCGTAAAAATTAAAACCAATCAAAAGTCCTGAATTTAATATAAAATCACTATTCAAGCATTGAGGAACATGCTCGTGGCTACAATGCAACAACAGGTGTGAAACAGGTGTTTCGTTGTAAACAAAGGTAAGACAAAGGCACTTTTTACTGCATAGAACTAACACCTGTTTACCTGACAGATAAACAATGCAATGTTGGTTATATCTGGATTTTATCTTCAATCTGAAGTTTTACTTGAACTTGTAAAAGTCACCCTTAGTAATAATATTAATTAAATAATATATAATAAAGCCTATATTCAGAGTTTCTTCCTCCCATCCACATCTAATCAGAGTATCTTATTTACGCGAGCCATTATACACTTGCCAAACCTACATTAACTTACTCGTTAGGTATATAAAAACATATTATTTAAATTAAAAAAAAATCTTGTTGGCTTTAGCTACAAAGTAAACAAATTTGCCTATAATCTCTATTACTGGTGCTCATTTATTTTGTTTAAGTCCTCTGATGCATATTAATAGATCAGCCACTCTTCAATCAAAATGTTGCATCACTTGTGTATGTATACGTACAATGCAGGGTGCGTTTGATGTATGATTACAGAAATAAGCTTTTCAGTAATAAATTGCGATCTAATGATAATGGCCGAGCCACGTGTGCATAGGCCGATTGTAGATTTGGTTGTGGCCATAAAGTGTGGCCAGAACTGATTAGAACAGTGAAATACATAGGCACTTAATAAGTAAGGTATCTTTTCGAGCACGTGATATAAAAATCAAGTTATGAATAAAAATTCATTAAATATAGTTCTTTTCACTCCTGCAGAGAACGGAACAACTTTTACTTTTTTATCAGCACATTTTTCCTATTTACACACACATCGAGTTTTGCTTCCGGGAAACTAAAAAACATCTCGCCTCGGCTTTCAGAGCACATAACCCGACCCGAAACAAACGAGAGATGGAGTTATCTAAAAGAAAAAGGAAAAGAATGTGTCACTTCCGCATGGAGGTTTGTTGCTGAAACAGAAAAAGGGTGCGCGACATACACAACCATCTAATTTAAAGGCTGTACAAACACAATTTTTCCAGTTTCGGTGGAACTCCATTAGTTCACTATGTTGTCCGTTCCATTACTACTGCCCTCCCGATGTAAATTTGCTCAATACAGACCAAATGCATTGGGAATAAAAGTCGTGTGGTGTATTTCTACTCTTATGGAAAAACTTCCGACGTTGACGAATGAGACTATTTTACATGCGTATATCAAGAATACGCCCTGAGAATCTAAAATGAAGGTTATATTTTCGGTAATTCCCTTCAGCCTTCGCACGAGTTTCGAATCACAAAGCTGCAGCTTTGTCAAGTGCATTTATTTACCCACTAACTCTTCGCTCGTAAAATACTGTATTTCAAAAAAATTTTCTTTTAGAGCAACTTCCTAATTCTGCCTCACCAGAAAAAAGGCCAATTTATTGAAAACCCTGGAGGCCAACAGGGAATTAGGAACGCCATTCCACTGGGAAACTGACGTCCTTGTAAAGGTGTTTTCGTTAACCACCTTTTGGTAAAAAGTGCCAAAGATGTTTTGTACCCTCTTAATGGCTAAAGACCTATTCAACTTAAAGACACGTGCGTAAAAATATGATTGACCTTCGGAACAAAAAGTGACACGCAAGGGGCACGTGGAAAGGAGAGATGTCGCCTAGTAAAAGGAAAATTGCATCTAGCATTATTAACAGCTCAATAAAACCGTTGAATTGAAAGTGATAGTAGGTATGAGAGAACTTATTAATATTTTATTGTTGCTTTTATCAAGGTTTAAGTGTCTTTCAATTAAAAGTAACAACCTGAAACTCAGTATTAACAGTCAAAAAGATTTAGGTCCGGTATTTTGGATCCCGATTAAATTATTCCAAAACTGATTATCTTTTTATCCGAACGTTAGTGAGGATTATAAGGATTTCATGTTTTTCAACTGTGGTCGTAGATATTTGGTATTTTTTTGGTCCTAACTTTTGAACTATTAATTTGACACGATTCTTCACCATTGCGCGTCGGTACAGAAATGAACAGCCTTTCCAAAAATGTGGTCCGTTTGGCGGTATTTGCTCGAGGAGGGGGGGGGGGGGGAAGTGGTGAACCAAAATAAGATATGCGGTTTTTTCGATACCCAAATTTAACTCCAGGAGTGTGTGAGGTGTAAGACTGGTAAAACTGTAAAAATGGGTAGATTTCCTTATATCTGTAAATAATACATTTTGAAGTGTAATTCCGATAAGCTAAATAGGAAAATCTAGAAAAATTGACAAAGTTGGGACTTCTTGGTTTCGAGACCCCCTAGTTAGACGATTGGCCCAATAAATGTAGTACCAGGGCCATATCCTTGGACACTTTTAATCCTATCCCTCAAAGATGTTACTTTAATATAGACTGAGTAAAAAATGATTCGTAAACAAATTACGAACTATAGCGGAGCCCAGTTTCAACTGTAAATGTGTAGCTAGAAAACGTGGAAAGAAAAAATGGTAGATTATGTCACTAGGAATAAAAGTGGATCTTATCGTGCTCAGCCTAGAGGTTGACGGCCGAAGCAAGTGGGCGAAGCACAAGAAGACCTTTTCATTACACTACTCAGAAAATAACTATTCTCCAGGCTAGTTAACTGTACAGAGAAAAACACATTTGCCGTAAGGGAACGGAAAAACCGTTTTCCGTGCGCTGTTTATTTGCCGTTCGCAGTTGTATATCACTACTTATATTAAAATCAGACGGCCACCAGTTGCGAACTTCAGCTTTAGCAAGTATCCTTGACAACTTCTATTATTTGATTTGTTGATTTTGATTTCTCTGTCAGGCTTTTTAGCAAATATTATTTTCAGAGGCTTATAATGAAAAGTATCGTTCATTACACGTCCGAAATGCCTTTTCCCGTGCTTACATGACATTTGATTTGTCACGCGCGCACGGAAAAAGGCTATTTTCGATACTCCTAATGAAATATACTATTTACTCCGAGTAACATATACTATTTTTTTTCAAGCATGCAGGAAATAAGTCTATTTCACAGTGATTCAGTTTTGCAATTTTCTCTCATCCTTTTTAAGCGGGTCTGGGTGCTTACCCAATTAGTGGTGTTAGAATGGTGGTTTTCAATGTTTGATAGTAATAATGGTATTAAATCACAACCAATGGTTATGGTAAACTAAAATTTGTAGCATTATTATCAATACTAAATTAATAAAAATCACATTGACAGATAAATATAATGACGCGCGTGACATTTAACAGACGAACTCAGTATTCGAGAACCTATGCTATTTCGACTATTAACGGTTTCGGGTGGTGCTCTCGAGCGCTCTGAGAGTATTCCTATCCTTTGTTTTTTCAATAAGAATGTAAAGATGGCAATACACTCAGACTCAAAAACGTTTATATATGCGCCTCCATGACAGTAGCAGTGACTTTTTACTTTACTTTTACTGCCTAGGACTTTTTTGCTACTTTTTTGGTCTTAGAAATAAAAAGCCCACTTTAGGTGTGCGAATGGAGAAAACAAATTACGTACTTTTAGTCCGATTGAAAAACAAATCGTTTAGTTAGTTTTGGTCTAGCTCTCATACCGGGCGAGCAACAAAAGTTTTTCTGTGTCGCATTTTTTGCCAATTTGGTACTTTTCTCACATTTCATCAACTAGATTCCACTTTTTGGCAGTAAAAAGTCTGAAATAATTCAGAGAGATAGTACACGTATGTGCCCCAGACCTGACCAAAAATCAAGAGCCTAGATATGAATGTGAAATTTTGACGAATTTTGAAACTGTAAATTTCAAACTACTACTTTGAGGTCTATTTGTTCCGAGACCATACAGCCAATTGAATGGATTTCTATTCCAGGGGATACCTTAGAATGTTTTCTTTGCAAAACTGACTTTTTTGTCGGGACGTCGCGAAATGGTCTTAATTGAATTTCAAAGCAATGAATGCTGCAGATTTTTACAAATTTTGACCCTAAATCCCGAATGGTTCCGATTCACCTGCGACTAACTAGTTGATCGGACCCATTCGGAATTTGGCTCGTCCCAGTGAACGTCAATAGTGTTATCGCCGCATGCTCAAAATCTTATGGATCCACAACGTGTTAAACGATGCAGTATTGCAGCGCATTGATGGACAACTAGAATACCTGGAATACGTCAAACGCAGAAAATTGGAATACTTCAGACATATAATGCGAAATCAAAAATACCACCTTCTTCAACTAGTTCTACAGGGAAAAACAGAAGCTCGAAGGTCAGCAGAACGAAGACAAACATCGTGGCTGCGAAAGTTACGAACATAGACTGGAATGACATCGAGAGCTCTATTCAGAGCGGCAGTGAATAGAGTAATTTGGACCAATGTGATAGTCAATATCCACAGAGGAAAGGCACTTCAAGAAAAAGAAGACTGAACGTCAACTGACAGCTGAGAATTTCCGCCGAACGTCAAAAAGGCTATTTCTTTGGGGTAATTAGAGGAATGTATTACTCATTCACTTATTTCTGTTATCTAGCTACCTTTGAAACCTTTATTTTTTTATACCCATCTCCTTTTAGCACATGTTGAGAAAATACGATAAAAATGTGAAAATGCTGTGGTGATATCACTGATATCTTTGAAACGATTAAACTTAGAAATATGAAATTTGGTATGTGGCTTCCTAGTTCTACATACTGCGATACGACGTTTTGTTCGTTCGATATACGCCATCTTTAGCGCTTTGTATTATTTCCGTTTAACTGATGGCCAATACATTTTATATGGGAGCAATATAGTTGATAACGTTATATTTAGGGTACTATTGATGGTAGGTAGTTCAAATTTGGTTGCTAGGTAGCAAAGTGAATACCATTAGCTCTAAAATAGCTGACATAGCTGATGCAGCTGCGGTAGCTCAGTAATTAGAGAACTGTTCGGGACAAATGGTTCAAATTTGAATGCTGGGTAACCTACTGAGTAGGTTTTCTTTATGTAATCCTCCTCCTCAGTTCTGTGCCCTCGAGAGAGCTTAGTGACATCCTGTATCAATTCTCTTGATTGTCTCTTTCCAGGCAGTTCTATTCTGTGCCAGGTGTGATGTATCCGACAAACTGTGGCCCACCATGTGTTTGACTTGGTCCACCCATCGCTTTGGTGATCGCCCACGTGGTCTTCACCCTTCAACCCTTCCTTCCGCGATTAGTCTTTCCATCGAGTCTGCTTGTCTAGAGATGTGTATAAAATACGTCAAAATTGATTGATTAACTTTTGTTGGTCTGGTTTAATATGTAGTTCTTCCAGGATGGGCACATTAGTTCTCTGGGCCGTCCAGGGTATACGCAGGATTCGTCGGTAAACCCACACTTCGAAAGCGTTTATTATCTTTTTGTCCAACTCTTTCAACGTCCATATCTCAGCTGCGTACGTTGCGATGGCAAATATGATCGAGCGCGCTATTCGCAGCCTAATGTTTTCAGGTAATTGCAGTTGACTTCAATATTTTTGTTAATTTAGTTGTTGCGTTTCTTGCTATGGCAACCCTTCCTTTGATTTCCATTTCGCAACCTCCCGAATTTGTGATTGCAATAAACAACCGACAGCAGTAGCGTCTCCATACCTCAGCAATTTCCATAGTGTTTGTTGCAGCAATACCGAATTCATCCTGGATTATTTGGGTTCTTAAAATGAATTCGCGTGAGAGCTATCTGACCTTACTAAACAATTCTCAGGTTTCATTGCAGTCAGCGTGTTATTCTAGTTCTCTACATATGTCATTTATTTGTTTATTTTTATCATGTCGACAGGTCGATTTCCTAATTTCCAAATTAATTTGTTGTAGTTGATCCTATTTCCCGTTTAGATTTGAGTTTCGTGGACTTCTTCTGTATTCTATAAGTTGTAAGGAATCATCAATCATCCAGTGTGGCCGGGGTTTTGATTTTGCGTCAGTTAATTGTGCTGTGACATGGATAATCCAGTCTCCTGTCATGACCCCCGATTTTTGACGGTCTCCAGTTGTCAGTGGTATGTTGCTTAGACTTAGCAGTCTCTGCAGCTCAGTGTGATCGGAGCATGTGATTCTTGTAAGTATTTTGGGTAATTTCCTTTTTTTGCAGTCTCATAGTTAGATAGCCCCTCAGCAGTTTGTGGTCGGAACTGCAACCTGCATCTGGTTTTGCTTTTATGATGTATATCGATGATCAGTTTAATTGGAACATAATCTATTTGGTTTTTATACTGCCTCTTTGGAAATATCCAGGTTGTGAGTCGGCGGAGATGGTCCTTAAATACTGTATTCATCACTGTGAAGTTATTGTCTACAGCGAACTGGATTAGTCTTTGTTCTCTATCGTTTCTGACTCCCAGCCCATGTTTGCCCAGGATGCAACGTATGTGGCCGTCCATCAAAATCGCTCATCAATATCAAAGGCTCCTAAGAGGGTATTTGCTGTGTAATATTAGCTCAATATAGCATTTGAAAAATCCAATCCAAATCCTCTGGCAGGTTAGAGCTAGAGAGCTGAAATGTGATAGGTAGCTACTTTACGGGACGTTCTAGATCAGGACTTTCATAGCCGAAACCTTTCAGTGGGTACCAAAGGTTTAATTTGGATATTTTTCGATAGTTTCTTAGTTTTTTGCCACAACTCAAAGACTGTTGCAATAGGATGCCAAAACTAAGTTTATCCAACGTTTCGACTTTTCCTTACTATAAACCATCATCAGGGTATTCTATTCTATTACAATTATTGCTTCTATTACAAAAATGTTCTAAAATTAATTTTTATATTTTTGTTTGTTTACCAATAGATTTCTTTGCAAGTTGTATTTCTGTCCTTTCCTTATGTGCGATGTCCGGTCTCCCGAACGTTAGCGATTACTATCGAGAGTGCGTCTCTATCTTCTGCAACCCTGAACAGGTCACCGGCGCTCCAGATGCCTTTCGACTCCCTGATGTTCCTGAGCCAAGAGATTTGCCTCCTTCTGACACCCCGCCTGCCTTCTATTTTTCCTTTCATGATCAACTGGAGAAGATCATATTTTTCTCCGCGCAAGATGTGATGTTCGTCATTGGTCAGCAGATCAGTTCACGGGAAACGCAGCGTTTTACGATGGGTCCACATTTCAAATGCTTTCAGCCGATTTATTGACCTAGTCTTTCAGGTCCAGCATTCCACTCCATATACAAGAACCGACCAAATAAAACACCTCACCATAATAAGCTGGCGTAACTTAAGGTTCAGGTTCGTCGCAAAAAAAAGTTTTCATTCGTGGGAGGGTTGTTCTTGCCATTTCGATGCGACATCTTATCTCAACCTCGGGGTCCAAGGTGTCCGCTAATATATTTTCCAGATATTTAAACTGGCTGACACGTTCTGTTACCTTTCCCTCGAGAGTTAGCTGTTCGTTCTCGTAGCTATTTCGACTAAAAATCATAAGCTTTGTTACTTTAACATTTATGTTGGGTCCGAAATCTTGGTCAGCTACACTGATTCTGTCCAACAGTTGCTGCAAGCCATCCATGGTATCACTCAAGACAAGAGTGTCATCCGCATATCTAATAGTATTCAGCAGAACGACGTTTATTTTGATTCCGCACTCTGCCTCTTTCAAGGCTTCTTTAAAGATTTTATCGAAGTAAAGATTAAACAAGAGTGGTGAGAGAATGGTTTGTACATGGATAGGCATCTGACTTTCAATAAACATATAAACCATGTATGTCAAAGATCTTGTTATGTCTTGAAGTCAATATACGAATTTAAGAATGTTTTGAATGAATTTAAGAATGTTGTTATAGTTCAGCAAATGTTAGGTTTCTTGGGTAGTCGGTCTGGGCGACAAGTATTAAAAGTTCTAAACTGCCAAGCTTTCGACAATTTTTATTGTCTTCATCAGGGCTATATTACAGTAAGTGCAAATAAGTCACAATAAGAGGCCACAATGGTTAATAGATAGCTTACCGTCTACTGTTATAGTCTATGAGGGTCCCGCAGCAGAACAATATTAAAAGATATTAAAAAGACGGACACACGACAACGAAAGACATTGTTGAACTATGTATATACAATGATGGGACATTTCCATTTCCCTTACAATTAAAACAGATAATAATAAAATCATACGCTAAACGGCACCCATACCTCAAACAGGCTTAATGTGACTAAAATATAAAATATAAGATTGTCTATTTGCATACAACAAACAGCTCACCTATCAACGATATTTGCCTTAAGGGAATTCCGATAATCTTCGGACCGCTGCCCGGAGTGGAAAAAAACACCCAAACAAAAAGCCACGCACCGAGGAACCATGAGCGGAAAGGAAAAGTCTTGTTGGAACATTGATGTGATGTTTTGTTATGTTGCTGTTGTATTGTTTATTGTTTTTACATATTTCCCGTTTCCGGTTGTATTGTTTTATGTGGAAGTCATTTTTTTATTTTAAAAAGTTAAGTAATCAAGGGAGTCCGTGGTTGTGTTTTGTGTGCTTTGTGGTTGGTTTTTCGCCTTACATCTGTTGATCAAATTTGAGTATATGTTGCTAAGGTCTTCAATATCTGTTCTTTTATTGATTGATTTACCTTCCACTGCAATCTCTACCATTTCCAAGAAAAGTCTTTTATGATATGACGGTTCTTTGTCTAGTATTACTACCTCGTCGAAATTGATTTTATGGCCTGTATCGATATGATGTTGAGTCAGTGCACTGGTGTTTTTTGTGAGTCGGTAGTCACTTTTATGTGACGCAATTCTATTTTGCAATAAATTCTTTGTCTGACCTATGTACACTTGATCGCAGATAGAGCAGGGAATGCGATATACCAGTCCCGACTGCTTAAGAGGTTCATCCTTGCTTCTTAATTTGGTACTCAAGTCGCCTACAGTTACTGGATTTTTAGGTGCTAGTTTTATGGATGGATGGTTGTGAAATAGTTTGCTCACTTTGTGGGTGAGTTCAGTAATATGTGGGAATGGAAAATATTTGATGGGTAAATGGGAGGTAGCGTCAATTGAGGCTGATGGGACACTCAGCTCCATATTAGTGAATTGGAAATTTAATTCTACCATGCCAGAGGTGCTGTCTTCCATATTAGCAAAATAATTGTTGCTGCTGTTATTTTCGGTTATGTTTTGATGTGAACTGTTGAATAAGAGTTTGTTAATTAAGTATAGAGGGAAGGAATTTTTCAAGAGTATGTCTCTGAGGTTTCTCAAATTGATGAGTTTCAGTGACTCATGGGAGATTAACTCTATTCGTTTTTTTTAAAGCAAGGACAAGGTTAATTTTAGTTTTCTGGCTATGAGAGAAATGAAAGTTGAGATATCTCCCTGAATTTTTAGGTTTTTGATACCAGTCAAGGATTATTTCTTGGTTTGGTTTTCTGGTTATCAAAGTGTCAAGAAAAGGAATTGTTCTGTTTGCTGATTCTCTTTCTACTGTAAATTGTATGTGTGGATGGTAACTATTGAGTAGAGAGAGTGTGTTGTTTAATTGGTCCTTTGGGACTGCAGTGATAACATAATCTACATATTTTTTTAAAAAAGGTGGTTTAAAACTTAATTTGCCTAGACAGTGGCCCAGCAAGTCATCCATCACATACTGAGAGACGATGGGAGATAATGTCGCTCCCATGGGAGTGCTTAGAATCTGTTTGTAGAATTGATTGTTATATGTGCAGTAAGTAGAATCCCATATAGTCGTTAATACTTCATCGATGTTCTCTTGGCTGAGTGTTGTTATTTCACTAATGTCTGTCCAGTGTCTGTGAATGCTTCTTTTAATCAGGGTGAGAGGAATGTTGCTATATACGGATGTCACATCGAAGCTGACTAGTTCATAATTTGTCGGGAGCTGTAAACCCTTTGCAAATTCAGCAAATTCAAAACTATCCCTTATATAATATGAATTGTCTTTATTGTATGCTTCAGTAAGAATGTGAGTTAGGAAACTTGCTAGTTTACCATTGGGAGCGTTGATTGAAGAGACTATTGGTCTGAGGAAAATTTCTGGTTTGTGAATTTTAGGGAGTCCATAAAACTTTGGAGAACTTTGATTGTATATTCTGATACTGCTAGATTCTTCCAGCGAGATGAGACCACGTTCTTTAAAATTGGTAACCAGTTTATTACAGCGGCTTTGGTAGGCATTCGTTGGATCAGAAGGGAGCTGAATATAGTGAGTAGTGTCTGACAGGATTTGCATTGAGAGGTGTTGATAATCATTTTTGTTCATAATTACTGTGACATTCCCTTTATCAGCCTTCACCACTAAAAGCTCCTCGTGACTCCTTAGAAAGGCATTTGATTTTTCATACATTATGTTTAAAGGGCTATTGTTGATAGGGCTGTTGAAGTAATTAGTCAAGATATTAGTGAATCTAGCTCTAATCAAGTCTTTGTTCGATGGAACTTGCGTAAGAATGTTCTCGAGACTAGATAACATTTGCTTGCAGGAAATATTCTTTTTGTCTTGGCAAATGTGTCTAGGCAAATTAAGTTTTAAACCACCTTTTTTAAAAAAATATGTTGATGATGTTATCACTGCAGTCCCAAAGGACCAATTAAACAACACACTCTCTCTACTCAATAATTACCATTCGCACATACAATTTACAGCAGAAAGAAAATCAGCAAACAGAACAGTTCCTTTTCTTGACACTTTGATAACCAGAAAACCAAACCAAGGAATAATCCTTGACTGGTATCAAAAACCTACAAATTCAGGGAGATATCGCAACTCTCATTCCTCTCATAGCCAGAAAACTAAAATTAACCTTGTCCTTGCTTTAAAAAAAACGAATAGAGTTAATCTCCCATGAGTCGAGTACCTGAAACTCATCAATTTGAGAAACTTCAGAGACATACACTTGAAAAATTCCTACCCTCTAAACTTAATTAACAAACTCTTATTCAACATTTTACATCAAAACATAACCGAAAATAACAGCAGCAACAATTCTTTTGCTAATATGGAAGACAGCACCTCTGGCATGGTAGAATTAAATTTCCAATTCACTAATATGGAGCTGAGTGTCCCATCAGCCTCAATTGACGCTACCTCCCATTTACCCATCAAATATTTTTCATTCCCACACATTACTGAACTCACCCACAAAGTGAGCAAGCTATTTCGCAACCATCCATCCATAAAACTAGCACCTAAAAATCCGGTAACTGTAGGCGACTTGAGTACCAAATTGAAAAGCAAGGATGAACCTCTTAAGTAGTCGGGAGTGGTATATCGCATTACCTGCTCTATCGGCGATCAAGTGTACATAGGTCAGACAAAGAATGTATTGCAATATAGAATTGCGTCACATAAAAGTGACTGCAGACTCACAAAAAACACCAGTGCACTGACTCAACATCATATCGATACAGACCATAAAATCAATTTCGACGAGGTATAAGAGAATATACTGTACCAATAAAAGACTTTTCTTGGAAATGGTAGAGATGTCAGTGGAAGGCAAAATCAATCAACAAAAGAACAGACATTGAAGACCTTAGCAACATATACTCAAATTTGATCAACAGATGTAAGGCGAAAAACAAACCACAAAGCACACAAAACACAACCACAAACTCCCTTGATTACTTAAATTTAAAAAATAGAAAAATGACTTCCACATAAAACAATACAACCGGAAACGGGAAATATGTAAAAACAATAAACAGTACAACAGCAACATAACAAAACATCACATCAATGTTCCAACTAGACTTTTCCTTTCCGCTCATGGTTCCTCGGTGCGTGGCTTTTTGTTTGTGTGTTTTTCTCCACTCCGGGCAGCGGTCCAAAGATTATCGGAATTCCCTTAAGGCAAATATCGTTGATAGGTGAGCTGTTTGTTGTATGCAAATAGACAATCTTATATTTTATATTTTAGTCACATTAAGCCTGTTTGAGGTATGGGTGCCGTTTAGGGTATGATTGAATTATTATGGGTTTTAATTGTAAGGGAAATGGAAATGTCCCATCATTGTATATACATAGTTCAACAATGTCTTTCGTTGTCGTGTGTCCGTATTTTTAATATCCTTTAACATTGTTCTGCTGCGGGACCCTCATAGACTAAAACAGTAGACGGTAAGGTATCTATTAACCATTGTGGCCTCTTATTGTGACTTATTTGCACTTACTGTAATATAGCCCTGATGAAGACAATAAAAATTGTCGAAAGTTTGGCAGTTTAGAAGTTTTAATACTTGTCGCTCAGACGCCAAGAAACCTAACATTTGCTCCACTTGGCGGTCAAGAACAGTCTCTCCGTAATAGTTAAGAAGATATTAACCGATGCTTTTGTACTGTTAATTCCCAACTACTTGGACATTGTGTATGGACCTTTTCTTGACAAGTTTTGATAAATATAGGATACAGAAAATACAAAATTCTTAGCAAGATATATTAGAAACCTTCACCGAAAGGAACATATTACTGAACACATTGCTGATATAAACTGCTCGTCAAAATAGTCGGAACGGCCAATTTTTTGCTCATTTTTGAAAGGTTCTATCTCAGAGACGCTTTCACCGATCTCAATGAAGTGACATGATTCTAAAAGCCCATTTCTTGTAGAATCACAAAAGACACCTGGTTTGTGATAAACATTTTTGGTGAGAACTATACAGGGTGGATTAAAATGTCGTGTAAAAAGTACTAAACTTTAACCCACTGCATTTGTTTGCTAGAGTTATTACAAAACTTTCCCTACAATGGCATTTAGAGATCCTGATGAATATCTCGAGACATGTTTGGCCGATTTTTGATTTTTGATCTATGAAAGAAGTTATAGGGGTTTGTTAAAAAGTCCGTATTTTGTCCAAAAATCTGTCGAAATCACTAACTTTTATGTCTATAGAACGGATTTTTTATTAACACTCAGGGAAATCTAGCGTAAACTGATATAAAGTTAACCTGCTTTTCAAGAAAAAATATGAATTTACAATCATACAGGGTGAAACAAAGGTCAATGCAAAATTCTTAAACTTAGCGGCTTTCTTACTTGCCCCCTGATGTTAAGAGTTACCTTAGAACTTGCATTTTTATAACATTGGGAGGTCCTAGTTCATATCTCGGGACGTGTTTGGCGGATTTTTCATTTCTGTTCTACGAAAAAACTTACCGGGGTTTGTTATAAATTTCGTATTTTATCCAACAAACTGCCAAAATCACAAATTTTATGCCTACAGAACTGAATTTTATTAAGACTTAGAAAAACGTAGCCTAAACTAACATAAAGTTAACCTGTTTTTCAACAAAAAATATGAATTTACAATCATACCTTTTGGGGAGCTTAAATCACGTATTCATGACCACCATTTCCTTTTCCTGACAGAATTCAAACAGTCTGTCCCCTTTTGCATTGCTTGAGCCGAGTCCGAACTCACCAACCAGGTCTGCTCGTCGGACTTGTCCTATTTTGGTATTAAATTCACCGATGATTAAGTTAAGCTCATCTTTTCCAAGCATACTGAGGACTCTGTCCATCAGGTCGTACAAACCAGCGACCTCTACATTATGTTGCCTCTTTGCTGTGGGGGCATACACCTGTATTACATTGAGATTCAACGGCTGGACCTGCAATTGGAGGAGCATTATGTGGTCCGTGATCGGCCTATAACTACCTACTGACGTATTTGTTGTAGTCTAATATTCCCACTCCGTTCCGATGGTAACGGTCTTCAGTTGCACTACCATAGTAATAGAGAGTGCCATGTTCATTTGTGCTCATCCCTGAACCCGGCCACCGTAGTTCTCTGATTCCCAATATATGTACGTTAAGTCTTTGGGCTTCTTTAATGGTATTATTTAGCTTGCCAGAGGCAAAAATGTTCCTCACATTCCAAGTTGCTAGACGCAGATATGATCTTACTATGTTGAACCAGGAGATTCTTCGCACCCCTTGCCCACTTAAGGGTTGCCCGAGACTGGGAGCCGTGCTGTTTTGTTTTCTCTCCATAGTGGAGAATTTGTACACTGGGGTGATTTCCCGTTGCCTTCCCCTGTATTGATTCAGCCGCTCCTAACATAGAGTCCGACGCCGTCGATAGTCGCCTGTTCTGGGTCAGCTGTTACCTTGCCTGTTGGTCCGCGGGAGGTATTTGATTTCCCTCCTAGCACCCATATCTAGGAGGCATTCCCCTATCCTCCACCTGGGGACGCGCCCTCTAGGGGTTGCAGGCTCCCCCGAGTTCTATTTACTTTATGATAAATGGTGCATTGATTGCTAATTTAGGTACTATAGGGTGTCTCAAAAAGTGGCAAATATTACACTTTTTAGAATCATTAAAGCTAAAAACTTGAAATATAGGTTTTATGTTTTTTTTTTACAGTCACGAACAATATGTGATAAATGGGAACCCTGATAGGTAGGTAGATAGATAGATAGATAGATAGATAGATAGACACAGCTTTTACTCAAGACAAATTACAATGAAGCTAAGCTTAAACCGGTTAAAAAAAATATTAGTTGACGTGCGCTAAAACGTTCAGTTGAGACTAGGCTACAATTTTAACTATGAGTACTTAAGTTTGTGCGTCTTCAAAAAAATCTTCAAAATTGTATAGTTCTATGTTAACAAGTAGACTAAGTACTTTATTTTGCCGATTGTCAAAAAAAGTGCCATTTTTGTGACTAATAACCAGCAGTATGCTATCATTTTTATTGCCTAGGCACTAAAAGATTTTTACCGTCTCTTACCTGTCGCAGGGAAATCATTCACACAAATTTTAATGCAAAAACTAACGTTTATTAAGGGAAAATAGTACAACTTGAAACATAGAGGCAAACGTTTGAAATTAATTTATTTATAAACATTAACAGTCAAATTAGAACATCCTTCTATTATTTGTTGACTTATCCTTCACTTCGTTGGAACTATTTGCATTTACGTTGATATTTTTCAAATACACCGATGCATCGAAAGTCTCATTTTCGTCGGGAGCAAATTTAGTTCCACCTTTGTGGCGACCTCTCGAACCTCCGGAGGAGTTAATTGAATGTCTTCTTTACTTTCCACGGTCCAGTAGAAAAAACGAATTAGGAAATGCGGGAGTGAAATTTCTTGACGTTTTATTTTAATTTATTTAAGAGTAGTCCCTGCAACCAAATAATAGTGGATGGTACACTGGTATACCTACATTTTACAATTGCTGGTGGTACATTATATAGGTAAACAGTTTTTCACTTTAGAAGTAATATTGCAAATCAAATATAAAGACTGAGTCTAATTGACAATAATCGGCAAAAAAATTATGTGTTTTTCTCGGCGAAAATGCAAATTTACTGCCTTGGCTTCATTCACAGCCTCGTCTTCGACTCGGCTTTGAATAACGCTGCGGCAGTAAATTTTGCAAGTTTTTCGCCTTGTAAAACAAATAACTATTTCTTAAATAAATCGGTATCTTGTGCTTCACAAAGTTTCCTTGGTAAACTGTTAATGAACTTTATAAATAAATGGTTGGCGCGTAGGCTTCTGGATTCTTGGACCCTTGTGATTGTATGGTTGGTTGTTATCTTGGGTTCTGGTCCTTTTGTCTGATTAAAATAAGTTACAGCGGGTGCTTCTAACTTCTCTGTTTAATGACGTTTCGACACAAATTGGTGCCTTCATCAGATTACTACAACATATGGAATACTTAGTTTAAAGATAAAATTTTTACAATAGCAGGAAGGAATGGTGTAAAGGAATACATGGAAAAAAAAATTTTATAAAGATTACTACAAGTACGAAATAAATTGTTGAAACATAAACGTATTGAGGGATGATTAAATTAAAGAATAAAGTCGGTAACTCAAAGCAAAAGAGCGTCAAAAGTGAAACCTACGATGCAATATGGTGTTAGGTTAAGAAGAGGGGCCAATAGGGTAAGAAACGTAAGAAAAGGAGGGAATTATAAATAAATAAGTAGATTGTTTTTCCGATAAAGTTTGCCTGGGGGGGGGGGATTGTATTGAATTCTATTAGGTCTGGTACATGGGGATGACTAGTCTTGTATTGCTCAACCAAGTAGATTTTCCTCCTCAAGAACATAACATGCTCAAAAATCGATATTGCCGGAAGAGTCAAAAGCGAATTTGCCCTGAACACATCTCTAGAGCTGACAAGAGGTTGTGATTTTTTTTACACTGCGGTGTATTTACACCGCAGGTCAAGAAACCTGGTACTGTCACTTATCTGAATGTCATTATCTCTGAGATTTAAGCTTGTCGGTGAATCCAATAGCTGTGCTTTATTTCTTTTGAAATTAATACATTGTGTCTTTTTACATTTAAAGATAGTACGTTGTCGAAAATAACACTCGTCGAGATTTTTAAAATGAAATTCACATTCGTCTACTAAACGATCCAAGGATTCGTCATGAACTAATAAATTTGTATCATCAGCATAAGTATGTAGTTTACAATTTGGGGAAATTACATATGAAATTAAATCATTTAGAAATATTGTGAATAACATTGGACCGAGTATACTCTTCTGAGGAACTCCACGTGCAACGTATAATTTTTTTTCAACTAGTTTCTATGCTAAATGTGCATATTTTTACACCTTGAGTTCGATATCTAAGATATGATCTTATCCATGAAAGAGCAAGTCCAGTGATTCCATATTTCTCCATTTTCTAAAGAATAGTCTTATGGTTCAAGCTGTTAAATGCAGACGCTCTCACCCCTCTCCAACGCATCCACTGCAAGTTCAACAAACTCATGAAATGCAGTGTCTATTGATTTCCCTTTCATAAAACCATGTTGGAAAAAAAAAGATTGTTTATGCTGTTCAAGCGTTCGTTTATAAGATAAGACCGTTGACACCCTATATATGTGATCGAATAAAGTCTTTTAGGGATATTCATCAGTGCAGCACAAGAATTTTTTTCGATTTTATATTGGACCAGAAGTGTAGCACTACACCATTTTCACTTGTATCACTTGTATTCCAGAAATCATCATTTGTATTTCAGAATAGTCAGTTGAATTTTAGAAAATATCATTTATTTTTTGAAATTTAGAAGCGACACATGTATTTTAGAAACCATCAGTTGGAATTTAGATTAGTCATTTGTATTTCAGAAAAGTTCAGATGTATTTCAGAATTCGTCATTTAAATTTCAGAAAATGAATGAATTACATACTATCTTCAGAATTGGTTTGAAAAAGCATGCGATGCAGCTACAACAGAGTTTTTTTTTTATATTGTATAAATTATACTTGATATACACATAAAATTTATCAATGACAACAATTTACTTTTGGCAAACATAAAATATAGTCCAACTGGTATATCTTCCATTACTAAGACAACAGCATTAAGAGAAATGCTAAGTGGTGCAAATAAAGTCCAATTTTTTAGAAAATACATTGTGTTGAAGTGGTTTTTGAGTCCTCCACATTTGCACTGTACACACCTTTTTGAAGAACTTCGCACAAATGCAAATACCAATTTTCGGAAAATCAAGTGATATCTTCTAAACTACAAGTGACGCCTTCTGAAACACAAATGATATATTCTAAAATCTAAATGATTGTTCTGAAATTCAAGTGTAGTTTTCTGAAATACAACTGACGATTTCTAAAATCAAAATCATTATTCTGAAATACAAGTGATATATTCTGAAATTCAAGTGACTGTTCTAAAATACAAATGGTACTTTCTAAACTACATGTGAAAACGGTGTAGTCAGCTGCTTACTTCTGTGCTGTGTAAAGGTTTACATGATTTTAATATGCTGCCCACTCATATTAAGAACTGTGATAACCTATATTCATTTAGAAAGACGCCGAGAAAAGTTATCTTAGCATGTTAAGTATTGGATTTTGATAAGTTTTACATTTTGATTGAAGGTTTTAAATTGTGAATTCGAAAAATGTTAAATTTTTGTTTTACAGTTTTAAAATACTAGTTTTAGATCTTTAGATTTATGTTTTTGAAATTTAAATATAGTTGGACTTTTATTAAAGTTTTAAAGTTGATTTTATAGTGTTGGGTAAAAGATTTTCTTATCTAGTTTTACTTTATAGGTACAAGTTTTATTTTATCTACACCATTTTCACATGTGGTTTAGAAAGTATCATTTGTATTTTAGAACTGTCATTTGGATATCAGAATATATCACTTGTATTTCAGAATAGTCACTTGTATTACAGAAAACTACACTTGAATTTCAGAACAATCATTTAGATTTTAGAATATATCACTTGCATTTCAGAAGGCGTCACTTGTAAATCAGAAGATATCCCTAGAAAAACAAAGTTTTTTTTGCATTTGTGTGGAGTTCTTCAAAAAAGGAAAGTACAGTGCAAAAGTGAGGACTCAAAAACCACTTCAACGCAATATATTTTCTAAAAAATTGGACTTTACTCGCAAAACTTAGCATTTCTCTTAATGCTACCGTCTTAGTAATGGAAGATATACCAGTTGGACTAAATTTTATATTTGCCAAGAGTAATTTGTTAAATTTTATGTGTATATCATGTATAACTTATACAATTTAAAAAACGAAAACTGTGTTGTAGCTGAATCGCATGCTTTTTCAATCCGATTCTGAAGATTCTATGTAATTCATTCATTTTCTGAAATTTAAATGACGAATTCTGAAATACATCTGAACTTTTCTGAAACACAAATGACTGATTTAAATTCTAACTGATGATTTCTTAAATACATGTGAAGCTTCTAAATTCCAAGTGATAGTTTCTAAACTACATGTGAAAATGGTGTAGTTCTACTTTTGGTCGTTAAGATTATTTCTTACGTTACATTGATTGTTTTTGGTCTCCTTTCTACAAGTAATTTTTTGTGGTATAGCTTTATGCTAAATAAATATAATTATTATTGTTAGTAGTCTATTATACATTGTTGTTTAAAAAATTTCGCAAAGGACGATTGAACACTGATAATTTGATAATATATTCTTATCACCTTTCTTAAAGAGCGGAGTTACAATTGAATGTTTGAGATCCGTAGGAAACAAGCCTTTCTTTAAAGACATATTTACAAATGTTGTATTGGTACCAAAATATAGCATTTGCAGGTTTTTAATAAAAACATAGGTACTTCATCTTCAGCTGAGCCTTGTTTATTTTTCAGTTGTTTAGTTACAACCACAATCTCATAAGTGCTTAGTTTAGGAATTTATATTGAGGTATTGGTTTCAAATTTGGAAGGTATATTTGCAGTAGATACTGTTAAGTGCATTTGTGGCAATATCTTGTAATTGATGTGGCAGTTTTTGCAAGGGATAATGGATCTACATCTGGCAGCTTGTTTATTTGGGAAATTTGGTCGTTTGTTAGTTCGTTTATTATTTTCCAAGTCATTTTAGATTTATTATCGGCATTGTTTAGGGGGTATTTACTTGAAACATTTTTTGCTTTATTTATGAGAAGGTCATGTCGATTCTTGAGCATGTCATAATGATTCTTGAAACCAGCATCCCGATTTGAAACCATGTAATACAAGTCCAACTGTTCTTTACACTGCAATATAATATCTTGATTTTTTTAGTGATCTATGTTTGAGGGGTAAAATTTGACAAAGGGAATAGTTATTTTCCCAACTAGTGCGGAAAGTGATACTTTCCCGCACGCTGTATCACGATTCGCGTCGTTCGGGCAGCAGACGAGTGCGGGAAAGACACTTTCCGCACGAGTTAGGAACAATATTCTCTACGAGCCAATTCATTGTAACATGTACAAGGAGTAAACATACAATACATAAACAACATTATCTTTGTCAACAGTATGACAGCTGAATTAATCAACAATCAATTGGTTGTTATCCGAACGCCAGTGAGGATTATAAAGCCGTCTCCCAGCAGCGATTTTGGTTGTAGATTTTTGGTATTTTTTCCATTTCCACGCTTATAACTTTTAAACTGCTCACTTGACGGGATTTTCGTTCCGGGGGCGTAGGTGCAGAAATGAATGGGCTTTCCAAAAATGTGGTCGGTTTTTCAGTACGTGCGGGGGGGACTGACCAGTGGCGTACCAAAATCAAAAATGCGGTTTTTTAGGTACCCAAATTTACAACGTCTTTACCGTAACTCCGGGGCTATATGGGATATAGGGCTCTCCATGGGTAGATTTCCTAATATATGTAGATGATATTATGTATGTAGATTTTAAAGTCTAATTCCGATAAGTTAAATAGGAAAATCTACAAAAAATCGCAAAGTTGGGACGGTTTTTTGAAAAAAATTTTGTAATGGTCCAATTCTGGGCCTTCTGGACCCCTTTAGCTAGACGACTGGCCCAATAAGGATGGTACCAGGGGAAAGGGCATATCCTTGGCTACTCTTAATCCTATCTCGCCAAAGGCGTCACTTTAATACAGAGTGGTCAAAAAAATGTCCAAAAACAATTAAGAAAAATTGTCTAAAATAGTAAGGTAGTTTTTTGCGATTATTACGAAAACTGTGAAACGGTCCAGCTTCGGTGGTATATAGGCAACTAGAAGACGTGGAGAGAAAAGAGGGGGTAGCTCTGAAAATTTTGAAATTTTGTCATTTTTCTGTTTATCTTGGAAACAGTAAGGTTTTTCGATATGCCGGTTAATATGATGTATGAAGAGGCCATTAGGGGGTATCAGATGCATGTATCAGAAAGAAGCTAGCTTTCACGGTTTTTGAGAAAATTAAAAAAAAGTGCAAAATTTGTACCTTATTTTTGGGCCACCCGTGCTCAGTTACTGTTCAAGACAGACCTTCGGAAATGGGTTCCACCTGTAGCTCTATTATTCTACTTCCTTAGCTGTTCTTATACATTTTTTGATAAATCTTCATTGAAACGAGATATTAGCTGTTAAAGGCAGCAATGCACGATTTTTATCTCAAAATTTAGTTTTTTGGGCCGGTTTGAGAGCCCCATATGTTTAACATAGAATTTTATATATGTGTCATTTAAATCTATACTACTATTTTATTTGTTAATTCGAGTCATTTTATGAGTAGGACGTTGATTTCTGTTTTAGATAGTATAGGGTGGCTCAAAAAATGATGCAGGAAGCTAATATATGCTAATAATGCAGAAAAGGTCCATAAGCAGTGTGTATTTTACATAGAAAGGATGGATTATTAAGTACGTAGACTAAGCAGAATAAGATGTTAGATAAAGGCGATGAAAGCTTTATTAAAACTTACCAATGAAAGCAATTTTATAATTATGCAAGGAGTCTGGTGTTGATATATATATGAGAATTTACTGCGAAATAATTCCTTCGCCATTTTATCCACAAATTGTTAAAAAACACTAAAATTATTCTACTTTTTTGGCTCCTCTTATAACTTTTGTGATAAATCCTCATTAAAACGCGATATAAGCTGTTGAAGGCTGAAATTCACGATTTTTATCTAAAAATTTAGATTTTTGGGCCAGTTGGGAAGAGTTTCATATGCTTAATATAGAAATATCGACTTTTCAAATATAAATCAATAGTAATCGATTTTATTCATAGGTTTTAGTAGTCGTATGATAAATAGGGCATATATTTACGTTTTGGATAGTATAGAGTCCCAAAAAAGTGTTGTAACCTAGAATTTTAGGATATTTCATGTTAATTGATATCTGTTAATTTATTGCGTAAGTTCCAGTAGTTTTATGATAAATGGAGCGTTGATTTCTGTTTTAAATAGTATACGGCGTCCCAAATAATGCTGCAACATTTAACTTTAGTTTTTTTTTGTTTAATAATATTTTTTTGTAGGTTTTATTCCCTTATTATAAATAGTGCCTTTGATTTCTGATTTAGATACTATAGGGTGACCCAAAAATTGACAAATATTACATTTTTAGGGACATCTAAAGCTAGAAAACTGAAATTTCAATTGTAGATTCTGTTTACAATCACAAACAATATGTCATAAATGGCAACTTTGATATGGGTACTCGTGATACCATTTTCTATCCTTTTATGAATTTTAGCACGTTTTTTACCTGTTTACCTATAACTTAATATGAAATAAGGTATTTGAGGCGTTGCGACATTTCAGTTACTTTTAGGTATCTTTAGGTTTTTTGTTAATAATTTTACGGCAGTTTGGGCTACATCTGAGGAACATTCGGATATTTCCAAAACTATGGGCGCTCCGAGCGCGTGGTCTTACCCTCCAAAACTTCAAAAGTACTTTGCCCACAGCGTTCAGATTTCCTAAACTATGGGCGCCGCGCGCGCGTTGTCAAAAAAAAAAAAAATGTCGCGTCTCAAGTAAAAAGCACACCATAAACAAACCAACTCAAGATTTCTGCTGACCAACTTGTTATGACAAAAACTTGGTGTGATTGTTGGTTTTTGTGGTTAGTTTTTGTGAAATATATGAAATAAAGTCTTTCAGACGTTTCGACATTGCATCTAGTTTCAGGCATCATCAGGTCCTTTTTTCATAATTTTACGGTAGTTTGGGCTACATAAGAAGAGCGTTCGGATATTTCCTAAACTGAGATGATGCGCGCGTGGCCTCCGCAAAAAAAATGCGCGCCAACGAGTGCGTAAAGGACACCATAAACAACTCAAGATTTCTACTGATAAATTTGTTAATCGACTGATTGGATATTTTAAGTGCCGATTTGACACCTTAAATAGGTGTCAAATACGAACACAGGTTGATTAATTTTTATGGGTTTCGTGCGACACGTGGCTACATTGGTTGAAAACAAAAAATATATTGTATTTGTATGCTTCCGCATCAACATAACTAAATTTAAAGTTTGGATTCACCAAAAAGGCCTTAGTAAGATTTGAAATTAATGCAAAAAGACCAATTTTATTGCAAACATTATATAATTAATTATTAAAGTGAGGTTATATTTACTGAACTTCTGGCAAAATGACGTTATGTGCATGAAACCCATTGGTAGCCGCTAATATTTAGCCGTCAGTTGTTAACGTCATTTTTTTGGCATTTTGTCATTTTGTCATTTGATATTATTTTTTCCTTGGTTCCAGGAACAGTAAGTTTTTATGCGGGCAACTCAAAAAAACGGGACTCAAGGGCTCAGCATTCGGGAATAGTGGTGAAATAATCTGATAAGATAATCGAACACACAAAAACTACCAAAATTCTCATTCATTAATAATCGTGGTATAATGGGACTGTAACATTTGGCCGATGATTCCTTGATCAAGTTCGTGATCGGGATTCAAAATACGGATGATTTTTAAAATTACTGGTTTTTTGTATTTTGCCGAATGCCGAGTCCCTGAGTACCATTTTTTGACCCCATATAAAACTTCCTGTTCCTGGTAGGGAGTCAATTCAAGTAGTTTTTCTTTTAAGTACTCGAAAAATCTACAATAACAATTAACTTGATACTGATAATTAATCTTTTTTTTCTATCGAAAAAATCGCAAACACAAATTCTTTTCCGGCTTCACAATCTCGATTTGCAGTTTGCGAAATTCAAGAGAATTTTATTCAAGGTAAAAATGTGTCAAGACAACAAAAATAGTAGTAACAAAAGGCTATATCTTGAATCGACTCCTGTTTTGTTTTCTGAAAAATCTAGGTCACAATTAGGGTCAATATTTATTAAAATTAGCTTAAACCATCTAAAAATGCAAATTAGGAAGTTGTAGAAAAAAATAACGATTACGAATAAGGCCAAAATCGGTTAAAAATTACTTGTAAGGTTTAGAAATGTTAATTGGTGTTTGTGGAGAACAGTCAATTGCCATAACACATTGGCTAAATAGGTAAACTTCGATGATTTTGAAGAAAGTCAATATCAATAATTATAAACAACTCAAATCTTCTAATTTCTTGCTTTTACCAAAATTAACTTTTAGCTTAAAATATGTATTTAGACCAAATTTCCAAAAAAGACACCTCAAAATTAAAATGTGGAGTTTTTTTGGGAAAGTCATGTTAGGATCAGGATCATAAATCATAAAAATAAAAATTTGAAGTTTTATGAAAAAATCAGGAAAAAATGAAGAGCCATAATTAGAACTAAATTTGATTAAAAATAACCCACATCCTCTAAAAATGCAAATTTTGATGTTTTTGGATAAAATCATTAGTTAAGAATGACTCCAAACGTAAAATAATATAAATTCAGGTTATGATAAGTGCAAAAATCAGTTAAAAAATACTTAGAGCGTTTAAAAATGGAAATTTAAAAATTTAGGACAGTTTAGGTTAAAATTAGGACTAAACATATTTCAAGACAATCTAAAATTGTAAGTTAAAAGTTTTTGGAAAAACGCATATTTGAAGTTTTTGGAGTAATTGAGATAAGAAATTTAAAGCCAAAATCTGTTTAAAATAAGTCAAATCGTTTAATATAGCCAATTTGAAATTGTTGGAAAAATACAGGCTAGGATCGGCTAAAAAAAATCAAAGCGTTTCAAAATTCACATTTGGAGTTTGTAGAGAAATTCAAGTTTGGATTGGGACCGAAATCGGTTAAGAATGACCCTACTATAAACCCTACTATGACCCTACTACTAAAAATGTATCACTCACCTTGCCTTTTCTTGTTATTCATATTGACGGCTTGATTTCAAGGCGAGTTCTAAAAATTTTCTAAATTCAGATTTGGCATACTTTTGTGGCCGTATTAGAAAGTGCAGTTAAACTTTTTTTTAATTCGAAATAAGAAAGAAATAGATTGGGTGAGACTCTTCAAAAACAAGTTGACAATGAGGTATGTTATAGAGTTGTTCTTTCAGGACTGATTCAGTTATGAAAAAGTTTAAAGTTAGTTCAAGTTAGTTCGTTATCGTCAAATACACTGCTAGGAAGTTACGTAACCATGTAGTAATGCAAACAAATCAACAGGATCTCCTAAGATAATTGAAATTCAACAAATACACTTTCTTGTATTAAAAATCGATTAACGGAACACATAAAAGGGGCAATTTTTTTTTAAAGTATTCAATTTCCAGAGCAAAGTTAGTAAAAATACGCGCACTTTGATACAGAAAAAAATTCTAGTTTTTTTAATTTGTTTAAATTGTGAAGAGAATAATTCAATTAGACTATAATCGATTAAAACAGCTATCAAATTGATCAAAAAGGCCATTTTAGTGTCTGAAACTACACTACACAAATATCTCGAATCTGTAAAAAGTTTACCTTCTAATTTAATTTTTAATTAATAAGTCTACTCTAATAAATGCAACATTCATAGAGGAAATATTATACCTCAAGGTACTCCAAAAATAATTCAAAAATTTTAATTTAGAAAAATCTATCGCTGCATCTCAAAAAAATTGATTCAATAGGGCTACCAAAGTCATTTTCTTGTTTAGCAAATTGAGCTTGTGAACGGAATAATCAAAGATTTATTTAGATACAGCAAATCTCTGAAAAGGAAAAAATCTCATTAAAAGTTGACAATTTTAACAACAAAAGCGATTAAAGTATACTTAAATTAAAAATTATAAAATAATCTTGTTCAAAAATATTTTTTTTAATTTTTTACAAAGTTATTCTAATTTTGTACTAAATTTCAATAAATGCTTCAATAAATTGATTAAGAATATTTTCGCGTTTGGGGAGGGTATTTTGTGGATTTTTTAAAGGTCCTTATTAATGTATAAAGTTCTCTGAAAACTAGAGAGCTTCTTCAGAAATATATTTTAAATTTAAGAATAATTTTTAAAATATAATAAATGTAATTAAAAAAGAGACAACTGTCAAAAACCGTTTAAACTGTTGTTCCGGTCTCGTTTCCTCTTTTTTGCAATTTTAAGCTTTAAGGGCGACTTTTACAAGTTGAAGTAAAACTTCAGTTTGAAGTTAAAACAACAGACATGACGTACATTGCACTGTTTACCTGTCATGTAAAGAATACAAGGTAGATCATATCTGGTGTTTTAACTTCAAATTGAAGTTTTACTGACATTTCTAAAAGTCGTTCTAAGTGCGGGCTGTTTATTATAAAACTTCATCTAGCAGGCTATGAAATTTTGACTGAAAAGGATGACATAATCAAAATAAATGGACTTTTGTTTCTCCATCCTTTTCTTTTGATATTTCACAGCCAACTAGATGAAGTTTTATAATGAACACCCCGTATTTTGAATACTTAGGACTTTTCAACCTTGACCGATGACCAACATACTTGACCGACTTGTTAAGTATTGAATTTTTCAAGTCAACTCAAGTATATTTCAAAAATGTCAAGCTAATTGACTTGATGAATCTCTAGTTCCTGGAACCCTCGAAAATATCAATAACCATCGGGGGTGTTCATTTGAAAACGACATCTAGTTGGCTGTAAAATGTCAAAAGAAAAGGATGTCCATTTACTTTGATTATAACATTTATTTCTGTTAAAAATTAGCACGTAGTCAATTGGAGAACAAAAAAAAAACACAAAATGAAAAGAAAAAAAAAGAGAGTCACTTTTACAAACTATGAAGTGTAGTAGGATTCATTAAAATTGTCATCAAGTTGGCTGTGAAATATCTAACGAGAAGGATGAAGAAACAAAGGTCTATTTACTTTGATTGTGTCATCCTTGTCTGTGAAAAATGTATAGCTTTCTAGGTGACCGTTTCTAATGTTTCTAAAACACCAGGTAGATCCATGAGAGTGACTATTGCTTGAATTGGAGTTTTTTAAAAAACCAAGTGACTCAAATCTATTTTTCGAAACATCTATATTTGTTATACCCATTGCGTCATCAGTCTGGGTTATTTTAATGTAATTACGACCGATTGACAATAAAGTATTGATAACTTAGTGAATGATTTTTCCAGCATTATTTTTATATTTTTCCACAAAATCACCTATAAAAGAATGAAACAATATATTTTAAAAATAACACAAGCAAACGACGGTTGAATATTTCGCGTCTGGTTCATTATTATGTTAAAATTAATCGGCACTTACATCCGGCAAAAATTAAAATTAATCGGCAAAATATCCAATCAGGCGATTAAAAAGATAATCAATGTTCAAATAATTAACTCGGATTTCAAAGTACCGCCCCAATGTGCTCAACCGATACTAACTGGGGTTTAACATTTGACCGATGATAATTTGATCAACTTCGTGATCGGTATTCAAAATACCGACTCTTAGGTTCGGTATTTTGAATCCCGATCACGAACTTGATCAAGTAATCATCGGTCAAATGTTACAGTCATAATAATATAAGTCATATATAATTAGTGTTCAAATAATTTAATCGAAATACAAACTACCGGCTCTTATAGAATTAAATTGGATCATAATTCAAAATGTTTGGCTCACTCTATCAATTTAGAAAATAAATAATTTTTGATAGACATCATAGGGTTCAACTGATACATCCATAAATCTTAAAAGTGCCCCTGACCCTACCTAAAAATAGCTTTTAATAAGCATCTCCACTAATTAAGTGAAACAAAATCAGTGTTAGATTTTAAGCTTTCAACATGAAATTTAATTTCTCTTCCCCCCTCCTTGCTTTGTCCTCATCATTATTGCTTAATAAGGACCAAACTCAATAAAGAAAAACTCGTCTGAAGAAAAACTTTTTTATAATATTCGAATATCGCAGCATCGAGTTTAAACTTTCAGAACATGTTTTCATTTAAAGTTTCTTTTAAATTACCTACGACTTTTTTTGTGGAAATCTTTCGAAGTAAAGTTTATTACAAATTACAGGGATTTCGAGTGGGAATTGTGATTAAGGCGCTTTAGTTTTCAAGTGGAGCACTCAGTTAAATTTTGTTAGCAACTCAATGTCTAATGGAGGATATATTTTCAAACGAATGACTCCGCTTTTTCCGAGCAAACCCATTAAAATAAGCGAAAACTAACGCTGGAACAACTTTTTTAAAGAAATTCCTTTTTCCGGAATAATTCAAGGCTAAATTGTGGCACAGATATCCCCTTTATATATTAAAAGATTTTGGTTATTTTCCCACTCAGCAACGAGCTTTGGAGGTTACTTCAATCCATCGCCATTTTAAATACTGTCTGAAAGGAAGAGATAAACTTGGAAAATTGCTCCATGGAACGATTAAATAGGAAATACCGGAGGCAAACCAGGTTTATTTCGATGAACTGAGCAAACATTCAACGTACGAAAATAGTTTTTGAGGTTTTATGGTAAACCAATTTAGTTTAATTGCAATAGATGAGCCGTCTACAAGACAACATTCGAATTTTAAGTAAATAAATTTCAAAACGATCTTAAAAGCAACGCGTAAATCTATCCAACGTTAGGTGTAATCTGGATACCTAATTATTGAGCTAATGATCTATAAATTGATCTAATACATTTTTAATTTATATTGAATCTTTGTGAAGATAGAATAGATATTTAATTTTACAATTCTATAATAGGGTCAAATAATATTTCTTTTACAATTCTCCTGATTATTATGAGAGTGTTTTGTGGTAAGTCACCTTTGTCGTATTTAGCCCAATTTTTGATAAAAATTACAGCTCTTTAGTATCTATTTCACTATATATATATTTTTTCTTGTATCGCTCCCTTACTTATAATTAATAATATACTGTTAGTATTGTTTTGTTTTTCATGTGCTTAGAGATACGGTCTTATACTAATTTGTGTGATATATGTTCTTTGTAGTAACTACTGATGAAGATGCCAATCCGCATCGAAACGTTTGACAAAAAAAAGGAAAAATTATAGCTGAGAGGATAAACAAATATTGTTTGTTTTGACTATCTCTGTCCATCATCGTAGGACCATACCCCAAGATTCCTTACCCCATTATAACAAAGGTCCAAGAACGAAGCAACGTTCAAACGTAGCAATCAATAATAATTCTGTAATAGTGTGAATAGTATTCATTATCCACGCTGCATCTTGTGTTTTTTCATTATACACTCCGTAAAACTAGTGTTACGGGATACGGGTTCCAATAATTTATCATCAATTAACTACACACTTTTATTTACTTTTAACTATTACAACACGATTAAAACACAATTACTGTCTATTAGCAATTCGCATTGTTCGCTTGTTCTCTTATTTACTACACTCCACTATCTATTCGATTCGATCCCGCGCGGCTCGCTGGTTAACATACCCGGCTTGAACATACTCTCGTACTTTCGAGAACAGAGGCGATTGTTCCCGGTTCTTGTTTAGTCTAGATGGGTTCCTGAGGACGCGGTCGGCACTCGGCTATGCCGCTTCGGCCCGAATCCCTGTGACTGACTGTAAGTCTTTAACGGTTCAAGATGAACCACTTTCATCTTAGCTCTAGGGGTATCTTAGATCCTGTATACCACCTCGTTGATCCATTTGAAACTGTATAGGTATTTTCTCAGATTGGGTGGAATCTTCGCACACTACAAAGAATAAACTGTTTGATTGGTGGTAGGTACACAGACCTTCCAATGGTACCTACCACCAATCAAACAGTTTAATCGCATCTAACAGTCCAACTTAAATGTTTACTGGTTAACCCAAGCATTTTATAAATTTGGTTTCAAGTGGGGCCAAATAAGTACGTCAAATCGCGAACTTAAACCTCAAATAATGTATAAATTTCGAGACGCAAAAGTGGCACTCTTTAAATCATTTTCAAACGATGTTAACCCTGGTTCTGATTTAAATTACTTCAAAAACTTCGAGGTTCCATTTTTAAACGGTTTAATTTCTAATTCTTATCTGGCTTTCTCCAAATTCTTCAAATTTTCTTTTTCAGACGGTGTAAGCAATTTTTAAATAATTTTGGCTCTAATTCTTAGCCGAGTTTTATCAAAAACTTAACATTTCAATTTTTAAACGAATTCAGTAATTTTTAAATGATTTTGGACCTATTTTTAACCAGCGTTTCTTCAAACACCCTAGCCTGAATTTCTTCAAAAACTTCTAGTTTGTATTTTCTTAAATGCTTTGATTTATTTTTAGTCCACTTTAGCCCTAAATCTAATCTAACTTTCTCGAAAAACCCCAAATTTACATTTTGAGGTGTTCTGAATCAAATAGCACTGTTCCGGTAGAAAAATAAATTTTACCACAAACAACAAAGCAGAGGATTTGAATCAA
The DNA here is from genome assembly GCA_951812265.1 of Taphrorychus bicolor. Taxonomy (NCBI): domain Eukaryota; kingdom Metazoa; phylum Arthropoda; class Insecta; order Coleoptera; family Curculionidae; genus Taphrorychus; species Taphrorychus bicolor. The sequence continues at coordinate 18,271,552 of OX638298.1, forward strand.
GTTTGGCTGATTTTGTGCTAAAAATGAATATTTTCGAAAACATGAAAATGTGCATTTTAAGAGAGTAAAGTTCTCTATGGGTTTCAAATTTCTTTTTTTAGGATCCATCTTGATTAAATTTTTAACGATGTTGGTTTTAACTTTTATCTCGATTTCTTCAATAAGTTAAAATTTGCACTGTTAGACGCGTTAAATAATTTTTAACCAGCTTTGACTCTAAAGTCTAAAATTTACTAATTTTAGCTCAAGATTGTGAACAAAAGCCTAAAGCAAGGTTCTCAAAACGCCAAAATAAAATACTTTTTTTTCAAGCGGACTAAAAGTACGTCATTTGTTTTCTCCATACGCACACCTAAAGTGGGCTTTCAAATCCTGAGACCAAAAAAGTAGCAAAAAAGCCCTAGGCAGTAAAAGTAAATTCAAAAGTCACCGCTAGTGTCATGGTGGCGCATATATAAACGAATTTCATTAACCAAAATTATTTTAATAATAGATGACACCAAATAAACCGATCTGAGTGTATTGCCATCTTTACATTCTTGTTGAAAAAACAAAGGACAGAAATACTCTCAGAGCACTCAAGAGCACCATCCGAAACCGTTATTAGTCGAAATCGCATAGGTTCTCGAATTCTGAATTCGTCTGTTAAATGTCATGCGCGTCATCATATTTATCTGTCAATGTGACATTTATTAATTTAGTATTGAAAATAATGCTACAAATTCTTAGTTTGCCATAATCATTGGTTATTATTTAATACATTAAAACCATTGAACATTGAAAACCACCATTCTAACATATTCTATGTATTTTACAAATAATATACACAATTGGGTAAGTACCTAGACCCGCTTAAAGAGGATGAGAGAAAATTGCAAAACTGAACCACTTTGAAATAGATTTCTTATTTCTTGCATGCTTGAAAAAAAAATAGTATATGTTACTCGGAGTAAAAGGTCTTTTTTGTGCTTCGCCCAGTTGCAGGCCTCAGCTTCGCTTCGGCCGTCAATCTCTGGGCTCAGCACGAAAAGACCCACTTTTACTCCTAGTGACATAATCTACTATTACTGTGTTCAAGCTTAAGGGTCTCCATTTCAAAAAACAACACATTCATGTTTAAAAAACGTCAAAAAGTCATTATTGGAATTGTAGTTAAAAACTATGTTCTATCCAAATCTAATTAAATCCAAGGTCCAAAACTGTTTTCATGTCAAGATTATCAAGAGGCAATAAAACAACTTTTTGATGAGGGAATGTTTCTTGGATTGTGGTCTTTGGTAAATTGAGAAAACAAAACTTTTTCTAAATAGTAAATTAAAGATAGAGACTATTTTCAAGTCTATTAAAAATCACTAAAAAATTTAAAACATCAAAAATAAGTTGCTTATTGGAAGTAGACTTTAAAACAAAAAAATTAAAAAAAGTTTCACACAACATATCTTTTTCAGTGTTGTGTGAAACTGTATTTTGTGAGTCATTTTAGCGTTTTAAAAACATAACTTTCAACTTCACATCCAATAATAAGTTTTTGAACTTTTTAAAACATGAATGTGTTGTTTCTTGATATGGAAACACCCTTAAACTTGAACAGAGTAAAGTATTTTATTTTTGACGTTTTGAGAACTTTGTTTTAGGTTTTCGTTTCATATTTTGAGACAAAATCTAGTAATGTAATTTTGACGGTCTAGAAAGCTAAATTTCTAGTTTTTTGTTTAAAATTAGACATTCGATTAGAAACTTATTTTTCGCGTTTTAGACACGTGTGCTTGTTGCCTCCCGATATGAAAATAGCCTTGAGCTTGAATGCATCAACACATTTTTAGAATAGAATTTTATCCAACAAGCAATTTCAAACAATACATTCATGTTTTTGAAACATCAAAAAGTCGTCGTTGGAATTTAAATCGTAAATTTGGTTCTAAAACAGTAAAATGCCGTACTAAAATCTAAATAAAATCTAGCTCCAGCATGTTTCAAACTACGAAATTGTTCAAAACTGATATCATATCAAAGGACAAAAGAACAACTTTTTGATGAGGAGATGTTTCTTGGGTTGTGGTTAATTGAGGAAACAAAACTTTTTCGCAACGGAAAATTAAATTGAGGAACCCTAGCATAAAAACGTTTTTATAACGTCAACACTATTTTGCTGTGTCCAGGTTTTGTGATGTTTTCATATCACAAAAAATATCAAATAAACACTTCTAAAACGTCAAAAATACGTTACTGAAAAGAATTTTATTTTAAATCAAAAACTAAGTAAAAAGTTAAGTTTCTAAAACGTCAAAATTAGATCTAAACTAAGTTTAAGCACAAGGCTGTAAAAGGGACCCTATAAGAAGGTTTTTAAAACCTCAAAAATGCTTCACTATGTTCAGGTTTAAGGGTGTTTTCATATCCAGAAACAAAACATTAATGTTTTTAAAACGTTAAAATGACTCACTAAAATCTACCTAAATCCAAGCTCGATAATGTTTTCGAATTGAGAGTGTTCAAAACTGTTTTCATATCAACAAACAACAAAACAACTTTTTGATTAGGTTTCTTGGATTGAGGATTGAGTTCAAGTTCAAGACTGTAAAAGGAATGCTAAAATAAAGTTTTTAAAATGTCAAAAATACTTTACTATGTATCGATTAAGGCGGATTTTATATGAAGAAACACCCACATTCATGTTGTTAAAACGTCTAAAAATAGTTGTTGGATTTTATATCAAAAGTTACGTTATTAAAACGTTAAAATAACTCCATAAAATCTAACTGAATCCAATCTCGAGAATGTTTTAAGTTTCGAGATTGTTCAAAACTGTTTCCACATCAACAGACAACAGAACAATTTTTTGATGAAGAATTCTTGGGAAGTGGTCCTTGGAAAACAAAACGTTTTCTCTATAGTAATTTAAAGCTAGATATTATTTTCAAGTCTATTAGGGAATCAAAAAAAAACATTTTTAAAACGTCAGCAATGCTTAAACTCAGTAATGTCATTTTGACGTTTCTAAAACGTCAAAATGACGTTACAGTGTTTAAGCTCGGAATAGCTTCCTAATCACCAACATTTTCAAGTGGGTATTCATGTCAAAATCAACAAAATAGCTTTTTTATATCGTTAAAAATAAGTTGATGGGAGCAAGAATCTGATTTCAAGTTAAAACCCACACCACCATGTTTTTAAAAACTTCAAAATGACATTAGTTTAGGCCCCTAGATAATTGAAAAAACAAGTCTTTTTTTCAATAGTAAGTTAAAGCTAAAGACTATTTTTGAGTCCATTAAGGAACCCCAAAAAAAAACGTTTTTGAACTTCAACCGTACTATGCCGTGTTCAAGTTCTATACTGTGTTCAAATCAAGAAACATCAAATTAACGATTTTAAAACGATAAAATACGTTGCTGGGGAACGTTTGATTCTAAATCCAAAGCTAGAAATTTACATTTCTAAAACGTCAAAGAGACGTTACTATGTTTAAGCTCGGAACAGCTTTCAAATCAAGAGAATTTTCCTAAATCTAATTAAGGAACCCAAAAAAAAACATTTTAAAACGTCATCAATCTGCTGTTAAAATCAACGTTTCTAAAGCGTCAGAAATAAGTTCCTGGGAACAAGACTGGTTTTAAACCAATAGCAAAAAAGTTACGTTTCTAAAACGTCAAAATGACGTTACTAAATTCATGCTCAAAACCGTCTTGAATCTTAAGCTTGAATAAGAAACTACAAAAAACAGGTCAATTAAACTCAAAAATACGGTGTAACATTCATGCTCAAGAATGCTTTTATACCAAGAGACGACAAATCCACGTTTTTAAAACTTCAGAAATATGCTAATTGGAACAACCGTCTGATTACAAGTTAAAAACCATAAAATCATCAATCAAAATTTATTGCTGAAAACATTATTATTATGATTTTAAATTGAAAGTTACATTTTTCAAACGTCACAATGACCTTTTCAATTTCAACCTGGAAACTGCTATCGAGTCCCGAGCTTTTTCAAGGCTGCTTTCACATCAGAAAGGTGGTTTTTGGATTGTGGTCCCTAGGAAAATGAATAACAAATTTAAAAGTTAGTTAAAATAGGAGACTATTTTCGAGTCCATAAATGGACGCGAAAAAAACATTTTTACATTTACAATATCTTGCTGTTAGAGTTCAAGGCTGTTTTTATATTAATGGTTAACAAATCCACCTTTATAAAGCGTCAAAAATAAGTTGCACAAGTCTGAATTTAAATCCAAAGCTTACGATTTCAATACTAAATTCACGCTCAAGACCGTTTTGTGTCTCGAAACTGAAGAAGGAACCATAAAAAAATGTCGGTAAAATTTAAAAGTACGGTGCCACATTCAAGCTCGACTGCTTTTATATCAAGTGACCACACATCCACGTTTTTAAAACGTCAAAATTATGGTGATAAGAAAAGGAGTCTAATTTCCAGTAAAAAGCCACAAAATCATTAATCAAAATATATAAGACTGTGAAAGCTTTCACGGCCGGTCAAAATTCAACCCAAAGTGTTTTCTGGGATTTGAAGTCGTGGTCCAATGGAATTTCTTCCTGACGTTTTGTCTAAAGCTGCGGCGGACATTTTCAAAGGCGACGAGGTAATGGGCGACGTGATCTCCCGTGCTTCCCGACGTTGACTGATCATAGATTATTCAAATAGATGTAAGTGTCAAAGTCAATTAACTGAAGTGACGATTATGACAGGCCAAATTTTTCTCCCAAACCAAAGCTGACACAGCTGACAAGTGACACAGCGCATTCGGGTTGCATTTCCATTAGCGATCAACTTAATCATTTACCCTCCCGAATCGTAACAATTGTCCATGCATAGTTTTTTTTTTATCCACAGGTAATGTCCATATCAAATAAATATTCATCTAGTAGACTGTGTGAATATTACATATCATTTTCCAGTCAGCTAGATGAATATAAATTTGAAATGGCCTTAATTTAAAAAACCACTTAGGTACTTACTAACTTACCTGCTTTATTAAAAGAATAAACTGTTATGTACGACAACCGTTTATTAAGACATTAAAGTGGAATGGAGGAAGGACACATAATTAAAATGCACCAACATTGAGGCCTTGTTATATACAATTCACGTTTTAAAGTACGCTTATTATATACAATTCACAAACTTAAAAGGGAAAAAATATCTATTTAAATTGTGTTATCAGCAAACAAACACGTAATCATCTAAAAATAATACCTTGTAATATTATTCTGTGTCTGACTGACTCATCAGGAACAAAATGTTTTCTTTTCGGGCTTTTCTAGAAAAAGAAACATACACATTAAGAAGAAATAAATATAAAATATTGTGATTTTGTGATACTAATGGTTTTACGCCTGACTTGGTTGGAGTTACAATGTGTTTCCAAACAGATTGCAAAAAATAAAATGAGTGGATGTTGTTTGACTTTTAGTTTGAAATTGTCTACTGTAACGGGCAAAGTCAAGAAGTGTTTATCAATTTTCTGTAATGGAAGTTTAGCCATTAATTGGAGAATATTTGGGAGTGTTTTAAAGCGCTTTCCCCCAAGATGCTGCGGACATATCGAAACATCTATTGAGTGCGTCAGATTCAAATTTTGCGGAATGATTTTTATTATCAAAATGTTTAAACTTTATAGTAAAAGGTTCCATTTAGGGCCATTTGCACACCTTTTCCATAATGTTGATCTAAGTGGAACTTAAAATTTCCCTTATAAAATGCATTGATGTCACTCGACCTGCCACTTACCAAATGTTTTAAGAAAAGGTGTGCAAACGGCCTTCAACTATGTTTCACTGAGCAAATTTAGGTTAACCTAAATTTAAGGATCCCTAAACCATAGTTATAAGCATGAGTAACCATGGTAATACAGGAAGCCTTAACTAGATGCAATTAAAAATTGCTTGGTGCAAGTGGCCTGTAAAGCATTATTCTTAAGTGACATAAAGGGCACAGACACAATTAAAAACAAGTTTTATGTTTTAAGTGGTTTCTTGACCTGTTTAACCAAAATATTGCTCTTGACCAACTAAATGAGGAAAAAACACATAAAACTTATTGCTAAAGTTTTAATTCTGTCTATGCCCTTGGTTAATAAAAAGTTGTGTCAAACAAGCCCGTGCTTCGTTCCTGAGGATAAATAATGTACTTTGCAGCAGAAATGTAAGCTTGCCTCTGCGCATCCGAATACTGCGCTGTTACGTGCTCAACAAACTGTTTTATGGAAAGGAAGCTTGGACCTCCACAGACGCGATGTGCAAAAAGTTGGAAGGCTTTGAAATGTGGACGTACAGAAGGCTATTGAGAATCTCCTGGGTAGAAAGAGTACCGTAACGGTTCGACAAGCAACTGGAAGTTATGTTCACATTAAAAAAGCGCAAACTGGAGTATTTCGATCACATCTTAAGGATTGACCTGGTATCCTGGCTAAAAAACTTAAGGCAATAGTATGGAGTGAGCACTACCACATTGTTCCGCCGAGCTGTAGACAAGGTTCAGATAGCGCTCATGATTGCCAACGTCCGAAGAGGACAGGGCACCTAAAGAAGAAGCTCATGGTGAGATATGATTTAACCATATTCTGCACCTCCAGAGATGTACAAGGGCACAGACTCGAACAGGGTAGCGAAACCCAAAACTCTTTAGGGACATTAAAATCTTCATCAGTGAAGAGCTCCACTTTGAAAACTCTGCACATCCAGCATCAAATTGCTGGTGAATAAACAAAATTATATCAAGTCCTTCCTTGCAGAAAGGCCCACGGATATATTGAGAATAATGGAACATTGGTTGAATGTGGTGATGGTGGTTCGCGTTCTTAGCACTTACAGTTCAGGTGGTTAGCAGGTTTAGGACAAATGAAACACCCTTGTAGATCGAAAAACGGCCAACGTTTCGACGTATAATTTACGTCTTCTTCAGGGCTGTGACATATTAATAATGACATACTTAATGAAACAGGAAGGAACAAACATGATAATTTAAATACTTGCACAGTTGACAACAAAGTACAAACATTGATGATACGCTGATTAATCTCTTTCTTTTAAAGAGAAGCAAAATAATTTTAATGCTCTTAAATAAGAAAAGAGTGTATATGCATATATTACTCAGCGTATCATCAATGTTTGTACTTTGTTGTCAACTGTGCAAGTATTTAACTTATCATGTTTGTTCCTTCCTGTTTCATTAAGTATGTCATTATTAATATGTCACAGCCCTGAAGAAGACGTAAATTATATGTCGAAACGTTGGCCGTTTTTCGATCTACAAGGGTGTTTCGTTTGTCCTAAACCTGCTAACCACCTGAATTGGACGAATGAATAGAAAAATGGGCATTGTATAGCTGTTGGGTTATATAATGACTGCTCACTATTACCGTAGTAAAGTAGTAATGTAATATGAGAGGCCTTTTGTGACCAGAAATTAGCTTTTTATGTTCAAAGACATAAAGGCTTCATTGTGTATAGTAGAAAAGCACTTTTTCACTTTGTATAGATCAGGTAAAAAAAATGGAGAATAGATTGCAATTAGATAAAACAGTATTGTTTTGTGCAGGTATTGATGAGTGTGGTTCAAAGAGCTATTTCTATGCAAGCAACAAGTGACTACAAAGCTATAATTAACATGGATTGATAAGTCAATAGCAAACAGAATAGTCCACTTTAAAATTTGGTTGTCTCTGCCCTGCTGCTTCTCAAGGGCAAAAATCCAGAGGCAGGATTAAAGTAAGTACCATAGATGATTTTCTTTTTACTTAATTAAGACAAATTGTTTCTTCTGTCATAGTTTTTTCCTCCCAAGATGTATTTTCAGTATTTTGTATGAATTTTATTAGGCTATTTTTTAATATTTGTATAAATATCTTAAATAATATCTACTTATTGGTTTACAGGAACTAAAACCCATGGCATATTTCTCAGTTCTACACTCTGCACCCCTGATATTTGAAATGATTCATTCCGCCTTCCACTTGCAGACATTGTTACATACAGAATTTGTGTATTTATACAGAATGTTACAAAGAAAGAAGGCAAACTTGTGAACCACAGATTCTTTGATGAAAAATAATGGACCTTTTATTACCCCATTTTTCTTTTGGTTGTTTCTTCGGTTGTAAATTTTAAAGTAATTTTATTTAGTAAGTCAAATAATCACTTCTCAAAGGATTTATTTCATATTTGGTAGAACATACTAGAACATATTTGACAGCCAATATAAATAATATCTTAATGTACTTTTTGCGCCCTTTGAACTTTTTTGGTTCTAGGCTGATGGCTTCCAATTAAGATATGTTTAAAATAACAAATATAGCTCCAATTTGTTGTTTTAAAAAATGTTGATAAAGTTTTTTTGAGACCATTTTACTAGAGTATTTTACACAGGAAAAATGTCATAGCAACAGCCTATTTTCTACTGACAAAACTGCTGCCTGGTCCTACCTGGACAAAATTCTGGACCTTAATCTCAGCTTGAGTGTAAACTAAGAGATAAGAGATAAAACCGGGCCTAAAAGCGATAAACGTTCACCTGGTGCACCTAAGTGACCAGGCTCCCTCCAATACCCACTTAGGGTGACTTTTACAAGTTCAAGTAAAACTTCAGATTGAAGACAAAACTCCAGATATAACCTTCATTGCATTGTTTATCTGTCAGGTAAACAATGCAATGTACATCTAGTCTGGTGTTTTATCTTGAATCTGAAGTTTTACTTGAACTTGTAAAAGTCACCCTTAGAGGAAAATTGAAGTAAAAGAAAAATTATAAAAGATAAATTTAAAAAAGGGTAAAAAATAAAAGAAAACAGCCGAATAAAAATTATAAACCAGTCAAGTGGTTTACTGGTTGGTTCAGGTCAGTTCAGGTTTGCGATAATGGCTCGTTGTTAACTTCTGAATAAAGTGATTTGAAGGGTCTAATTGTTGGCCGAAATTTTCATTTAAGTTGTTGTTTGCATAAAAAGGCATAATTGCTGCTTAAAAGGGATAATTTGAGTTTTAGAAATGAGACGGAATTGCACACTTATCCTCATTAATGTCCTGTTTAGACCTTAGTAACTCCAGCTGAAAACGGTTTTGTAATATAAGCAACTATTCTGAACCTTAATCTCAGCTTGAGTGTAAACTACGATATAAAACCGGCCTAAAAGCGATAAACATTCACCTAGTGCACCTAAGTGACCAGGCTCCCTCCAATACCCACTTCGAGGAAAATTAAAGTACAATAAAATGATAAAAAAGGCATTTAAGAAAAGATTAAAAATGAATACAGAATATTACAAAAAAAGAAGGCAAATTTGTGAACCACAGATTCTTTGATGAAAAATAATGGACCTTTTATTACCCCATTTTTCTTTTGGTTGTTTCCTCGGTTGAAAATGTTAAAGTAATTTTATTTAGTAAGTTAAATAATCACTTCTCAAAGGATTTATTTCATATTTGGTAGATCTATTAAGTCGAAGAAGCCACATACTAGAACAATTTGACAGCCAATATAAATAATATCTTAATGTACTTTTTGCGCCCTTTGAACTTGTTTGGTTCTAGGCTGATGGCTTCCAATCAAGATCTGTTTAAAATAACAAATATAGCTCCAATTTGTTGTTTTTAAAAATGTTGATAAAGTTTTTTTGAGACTATTTTACTAGAGTAATTTACACAGGAAAAATGTCATAGCAACAGCCTATTCTCTACTGACAAAACTGCTACCTGGTCCTACCTGGACAAAATCAACATGATGGTTTTTCAGGGACAAAATTTTGCTAGGGTTAAGTAAAAAGTATTGTCAGTTTGACGAGTGTCACCTATTTGCTTTTAACTGCAGGTTGAAGTTTTCTCGTGAAATAGTCTTGTCGAATACCATTCGAGATAAGATTTGCTAAGGCAAAATAGTTCTCTTGTTTTATTCAAGTTAGTTGCTCTTTGGCAATTTCGTTCATGACATTTTTTACAAAACCTGTCCTAAATGTCATTCACGAAATTGCCGAGCAACAAACTTTCATACCAATTAAAGTATTTTGCCGGAAAAATTTTCTCTCTTATTATATTATAAACAAGGAAACTCAAAATTAATGCTTGGTTGCTTCTAAAAAAAGGATGTGAAAGTACTTGAATGGTCTTTGATTGCAAATGAAAAATCAATTTGTCCAAATAATTTCATACTTTTTAAGCAACTTTTAAACAACTCCTTATTTGCATTGGGTGTCAGTTAATTTTGGAACCTATTTGTTTTAATTATGCAGCTCTTTAGACTTAATATCCCTGCTAAATGAAACAAATACTTTGAGGAATAATAAAATAATTTTAAAAGTTACAACTTTGACTTTGCATAGCAAACGTGAGACTGTGAAATGAAAAATTGGTTAATAAAAGTCCCATTATTTTTCATCAGAGAATCTGTGGTTAACAAATTGGCCTTCTTTTTTTAACACCCTGTATATTGTTATCTCTAAAATGATATCTTTATTAGCTATTCATAATTTTATGCATGAGATTAGCTTTAGTGGTTTCGGCTTCAAACCTACCTACATTGCTACTGTTGGACGTTTTTTAATTCTTAAGGAGGATCTGGTTTACTGGATACAACCGTTGAAATAAAGTGGAATTCCTTGATAACTTGCATGACCCAAGAGCGAGCCTCTGCCCAGTAGGGGGATTCCCCGCCAAATTTGATTTTTGTGCCTTGTTAAAATCAATGTTTCAATCGACCAAGTAACGGCTTCGCTTAGAGCATCTTTGTACAGCGGGCCCCCCGCCGTTGCGGGACTTGGTGGTATGGTTGCTACACCATCGCCTCTGCTCCTCTTATTTTCCAGGTAGGAACATCCCCATTACCCACATATTACAGCAAACCACTTAATAACGTGATACACCCGAAAATTTTATATTAAATTTATATTTAAAACCAGAAATAAATTATAATAAGTTTATCATTAAACACAAAAACCGATACATATACTGCGTTTACATTTTTGCGATACAAACAAATCGAGTTCGCCTGTTCGCCATTTCGGCTGTTTCCGCGTAGAAATCGGTCAATACCGGCACTTTTGGATGGGGTGGGGGCTTGGGAGCTTTTTTTTAAATGTCAATTTCCACCTTCAGAGCCCCCTATGTTTGCTTTTTATCTATATTGTATACAGTTATGTATGTTGACTGATTCGACTGTGGTCGTGGTAAGCTTCGTGGTATTTATTCCCCCACCGCACGGTCGCGCTGCAGTGGAATGATTATGGTGAAGGTAGTGGTGGCGCGGTGTTTCGGCGCACTTCAAGTAAGTCGTAGAACTCGATTCCAGTGTGCATTTAGAAACTTAATGTATTTTCTTAATTCCTTCCTGTTGAAATTGTTGTCGTGTTTAAAGATCTCAATGGCCTCTACCGTTAGTCTCGGATAGAAACACTGCGATTGATATAAGATATCCACCTCGTTGAAAGGGATGTCGTGACCTTCGGAGTTTGTCCCAGCCTGCAACTCCTTTTGTGTTCCGTAATCCTCGTGTTGACACTACGTTTTGTGGTGCCAATGTATACCGAAACACAGCTGCATGAAACTTTGTAAACTACGGGTGCCGATAGGGGATCTCTGCGGTCTTTCGCCGAGCTCAAGCTCTGTTGTATTGTACGAGTGAGTTTTAACATTATGCTTTTTCAGTAGCATGCCGATTCTGTTCGTTACTCAACAATTCCGACGGCTGAAAAGATAAAGATGGAGACGTCACGAATTCTACAAGGCGCAATATCACCAAAAAGCAATCTGACTTTGGCAGAAAGAAAAGCTCCGAAAGCCTTGAACAAAGACAAGGATATTCCCATTTTACCAGCATATAAAGGAAAAATCAGCACGCTCTCTCCGAAGGTCACGACATCCTTTTTAACAAAGTGGATATCTCATATCAATCATTGAGGTCTTTAAACACGACAACAATTTTAACAGGAAGGAGGAACTTACGTTTCTAAATGCAGACTAGAAGCGAATTATACGACATACTTCAAGTGCACCGAACCCCGCGCTACCACTACCCCCACCCCAGTCCCTCCACGAGAGCGCGACGGCGCACAGTGGTCGGACGTACCTCATTCCACGCGCAAAATTCTAGCATTATTATGTGAAATTAAGTAAGTAGATTTTTTTCACAGGTGCTTCATGTGGTCTGGAAACGTTTACAATTAAATTTTGCCATTTATACAGAGTCTTCACAAAAATCTTCATGCCGTACCCACCTCAAGATTGAATCCATCCAGAGACTGATTGCTCAATTGCTCAATTGAGCAATCAGCAAGCTCTATTGAAGACCTGGAGTGTTCTTTATGCAAACATCGAAGAAGGGGTGAAATGCACCAAACACATTAAGGAAAATGTCATTTAATTAGCATTTTCAACTTGTTAATAGTACATTAAGATACAAGTTTCACAAGGCAGCTTATCTTCACATATCATATCACATATCACATTAGTTCAAGTTGCGACACGAGGATTTTACGGACCTTACGGCAACGGTTGTTGATTGGATTGATAATAAGACGCAAGCAATAAACATACCGGGAGAAAATTACTTCCCAAGAGATAAGTCAGGTTAAAAGAATGCGAATAATTTGAAATTTTGGGGATGAATACAGTAGCTTAATACCTACAAAATGCACATAAGTATTACTGATTTGCGTTTTCAGTTTCACCGGAAGTGACGTCACTTTTATCATTTCAAGTAGAACACCCTATATATTTGTCCATTTTCGGATTCTACGTTGAATTCTGAGTTATTAACATGAACATAATGTATATCTAGCTATTACCGTTTTCGAGCAAATTGCGCCCAAACTTTCCATAACAGCAATAATTAATGTTGATTTTTATGCACACAAATTAATATCAATCAGCCTCCATTGCACAGATGGTTTTCTTCATTAGGTCTCTACCTACCAACATTAAAAAAAAGTATTTCCAAGATGTCATGGAAAAAATAGAGAGTTGATTTTTTGAAGGCATTTATTTCCATAACTCTCCAATGAAAACACCTAATTTTATTCCTAACATTTGGACCTGTTATTTGTGGTACAATTTCTCGAAAACGACTGGTTTTACTCATACACTTTAAAAAATAATGTTTGAAATTGAATAAGGAATCCAAATGTTAGGAAAAGAATAGGTGTTTCTATTGGAAGTTATGGAGATTATTCGTCTTCAAAAAATCAACTATCCTCTTTTTCCATGACAACTTGGAAAAACTTTTTTTTAATGTTGGTTGGTAAGGAACCCAAAAAAATAGTCATCTGTGATATCGAGGCTAATTGTTGTTCACTTGTTCCCATAAAAATAAACATTTATTATTGATGATATGGAACGATCGGGCGCGATTTTCTTGAAAACGGTAAGAGCTAGGCATACAGTATGTTGCGCGTTAATAACTTAGAATTCGACGTCGAATCCGAAAATTGACAAATATACAGGGTGTTCCATTTGTAATAATGAAAGTGACGTCACTTCCGGTGAAGCTGGTATAGCAAATTAGTCATACTTATGTACAATTTGTAGGTACTAAGCCACTATATTCGTCCCCAAAATTTCAAAATGTTAGCATTGTTTTAACCAGAGTTATGGCTTGACTAGTAATTCCTGTGTCACCCGGTACGATAAAATGATTTTTTCGGGTTGAAACTGTCCATATAGTGTATCAGGATTAACATAATGTACGTGGGGCTTATATCCTCAACTACTGAATATGCGAAGGCGCTTCAATTTCGAAAAAGTTGCGCCACTTGAATATTATACACCTAATGCGACTCTGTAAGACGCACACAAAAAGTAACAAAAATATCTTAGACGCAACTAGGCGCAGCTAATTCTTTTAGTAGTTGGTAGTAGATGCTTTCTTTTGTATAGTAATAATAATAAAAAAGTTTAAAAAAATCTGTAAAAAAAATTCAAAATTTAACTTAATAAACGATCTAATAGATTTAAGCTATATACACGCTCAAGAGCAAATGATATTATCTTGTCACATGGTTCGTTAATAATCGACTTTGCTATAATTTTTTTTACTCTTTGACTATTCTGGAATTAGAGTTACACAATATTTCAATCACTTTAGAAAGTTAGTTCGACCACAGTGCGGCGCGGGAATAAATAGCACGGAGCCATACGCCATACCACAGTCGAATCAGTCAACGTCGGGACGCACGGGTGATCACTTCGCCAATTACCTCATCATTTTTGATCATGTCTGCCGCAGCTGTAGACGAGACGTCAGGAAGAAATTCCCTTGGACCACGCCTTCAGGGCCCGGAAAACATTTTAGATTGTTAAATAGAGTTGTTGGGAACAATTTTGATTTCAAATCGAAGGCTAGAAATTTACATTACTTAAACGTCAAAATGACCTTATTAGTCCAAAGCTCAAAACTGCTTTCGAGTTCCTAGCATTTTCAAGGCTATTTTTACATCAGGAAAGTGGTTTTGTGTTGTGGTCCCCAGGTAATTGAAAAAACAAATCTTTTTTTGTTAGTAAGTTAAAAACCAGAGACTATTTTCTGGTTATTAGAAACCCATTAACCCGAAACCGTTCTTCAGTCGAAAAAAAGACGTCATCAACAATTCAAACTTTAAGGCTTTTTTCATATCAGTGGGGAGCCAATCGACGGTTCGAAGCGTCACAAAATCAATTGTTAGAACAAGTCTGATTTTTACGAATGCGTAGAAGGGCCAACAAGATTTTTTTCTTAAATTCCGAGTTCAAAGTCGGAATTTACTTATATTCCGAGTTTAAAGTCGGAATTTAGTTAAATTCCGAGTTTAAAGTCGGAATTTAGTTAAATTCCGAGTTCAAAGTCGGAATTTAGTTAAATTCCGAGTTTAAAGTCGGAATTTAGTCAAATTCTGAGTATATGATTGACAAATCAATGGCGTAGACGCAAGGTTAATAAAACATTTCTATTCCATGTTGTACAAGAACGGCAAAATATTCTTTGTGAAATTGATCAATATTTTGTTAATTACGACGTCCTCTTTAAGACTCCTATTGTGATTACTTTTAAGAGTTATGATCGATATCTCGGGACGTTATTTGCGGGAATACCCGCGCCAATAAAACACATAGGCTTTAAAAGTTCATTGATTTTAAAATCATTGGCGTATATTGATAGTTAATAATGAAAAAAAAAATCGTAGAGATAATAAAATAAAAAAAAACTGCTAACATAAAAGTCGATACGACATAATTTTTTGCAATTTTGAAAGCGTTTTATCTCAAACCACTTATTTCATTCTTTAATTTCATAGTTTAAAAAAGCTCTGAAAGAACGTTTGTTCTAGAACTAACTACCTTCGGCAATTTTTAAGTAAACCAGTTTTATCATTGTGATACGGTGTAAAACTTTAAAATTGAACTCACTCCATTTGATTGGCGTTGGGCAGAAGAACATTTGGACTGGGGAATGACGGAGTGGAACAATAATTGCATTTTTACAAATGAATGTAGATTTTTGTTGTATGCATCAGATGGACGTATTTTAGTGTTGAGAGGCCGGAATGAACCAAACCTGCAAGAAAATATAGAACCCAGAGTGCCATTTGGAGGTGAAAGTGTCAGTGTATGGGGAGGCGTAATGGGAAATGGAAAGACTGACTTAGTGGTTTTGATTGGTTTTAATTTTAACCTGAACTAACCTGAACGCAGTTAGATATCGATATTTGTGTATGAATGAAATTGTTATTCCCTTCGCGCAGAACTTTGGAGATGGTTTTATCTTAGTTGACGATAATGCATGTCCACACCGGGCTCAAATTGTTAATGAAGTTGAGAGAGAATGGCATCGAGGGCATGAATTGGCCTGCTAGGTCGCCCGATATGAATGTTATAAAGTGTGGAGCAGAATGAAACTAAAACTGAAAGAAAGAGAGCAAGAATTTCAAAACTTGGATGAATTGGCAGTGGCACTTAGGGAGGAATGGGAAGCCATTCCCCAGGAGTTTATCAGAAATTTGGTGGAGACCATGCCAAGAAGGGCGGCTGAGGTAATGCGAGTTTTCGGTGGGCCCACACATTATTAAGTACATAAATTCGTAGATTTAGTTTACCTATTAAATTTTTGAATTGCACTCGTATCTTATTCGAGACCAAAACACAAATAACCCCAAAACCGTTCGGATATTTATCAAACCTATTAAATAACCCTTCACTTAAGTTAATAGTATACTTTTGAAGATATAACAAAGGACCTGGGAAATCATTAACAGTGATGATGTAATATTAAAGTTTTGCAAAAAAATCCGAAGCAATCTTTATGAACTAGAGTTCTACGTCACAGATTTTGTACTTAATGAGATTTTAAATTTAGTTTATTAGTTATACACTTCTACACAGAGCAAAAAATAAAAATACTCCAAACTTTCTGAAAATACCCTGTAAGTTTTTCTCGAGCATAAAAACAAAAACCGCCGAACATGTCCCGGGATATCTACCAAGCCTATAAAATGACATGACAAAGTTGAAAAGTTAAGTATAACCGTAGATATCAAATAATGCAGTGAGTTCAAATTTTACATTTTTGCGCCGTATCACAATGATAAAACTGGTTTCGTTAAAGTTTGGTTCAGGTAGTTAGTTCTAGAAAAAAAGCTCTTTCAGAGCCTTTCTCTATGACTATGAATTTATCATAAATGATTTCTGAGATAAAACGTTTTGAAAATTACCAAAAATTAGGTCGTATGGATCTTTTTTGTTAGCAGTTTACTTTTTTATTTTATTATCTCTGCAATTTTCTTTGTTTGTCATTATTAACTGTCAATATACGCCAATGATTTTCAAATCAATGAACTTTTAAAGTCTACTAGTTTTATTGGCGCGGGTATTCCCACAAAACACTGTAACTTATAGAAAGGTGCCAAACTTTTTGTAAACGTCCCGTAACTCTTCTTGTCGAAAAAAAAAACAAAAACCGCACGTCCCGAGATATCGATCGCAGCTCTTAAATGTAATCACTAGAGGAGTATTAAAGTTAGGACACCCACCATGACGTCGTAGTTAACAAAATATTGATCCGTCTTTTAAACATTTTTTTTTGTCCTTGTACAACATGGAATACAAACGTTTTATTAATCTTCCGTCTACGCCACTGATTTCTGAATCATATTTAACTAAATTCCGACTTTAAACTCGGAATTTAACTAAATTTCGATTTTGAACTCGGAATTTAACTAAATTTCGACTTTAAACTCGGAATTTAACTAAATTCCGACTTTGAACTCGGAATTTAACTAATATCCGACTTTAAACTCGGTATTTAACTAAATTCCGAGTTTAAACTCCGAATTTAAGAAAAAAAATCTTGTTGGCCCTTCTACGCCTTCGTAGATTTTTAATGAAAATCTGAAAGTCTGAAATTTCAAAATGACGTTACTCCAAAGTCTGATAATATAGACCTTTTTGAGTCTTGAGCCTGAAAAAGGTAGATACCGTAAAGTAAGACAGCAAATCCACGCTTTTAAAGCGTCAAATATATGTTGATGAAAACAAGAATCTGATTTCAAGGTAAAAGCCACAAAATCACCAATCAAAAGGTATAGTTAAGCACAATTATTCTGAGTTTGAATCGAAAACTAGCAAGTTATATTTTTTAAACGTCATAATGACATTACTAAGTGTCAAGATATTCAAGGCTGTTTTGACATCAGAAGGGGTTTTTGGAATGTGGTCGCTAGGTAAAACTGAAAAACTAACCTTCTTTTTCAATGGTAAGTTAAAGCTACGGAACAATTTCGAGGCCATTAAGGGAACAAAAAAAAAACGTTATTAAAATTCCACACAAACATTACTTTGCTGTGTTCATGTTATTGAACAACAAATTCACGTTTCTAAAGCCTCAAAAGTAAAGAGCTAGGAATGGTTGACTCTTGAGCGTGAATAAAGAACCTTAAAACAGGGATGATAAAACGCCTGCTTTTTCAAGCCCAAGACTGTTTTTATACCAAATGGCAACAAATCCGCGTTTTTGAAGCGTCAAAAATGTGTTGATGTTAAAACACGTTTTAGAAACATAAACGTTTTGTAAAACGTCAAGATCACATTAGTAAGTGCAAACGTGAAACTGTTTTCGAGTCTCCAGCTTTTGTTCTCTTTTGTTCATATATTTAAGACTACTTACTCCATATATTTTTAAGACGCCAAAAATACGTCAGTATATTTACTTTCGTACATGTGACAACTCAGTTCCTTTAAGACGTGAAAAAAATGTTGCAAGAAGAGTCTAACTTGTGAAAGAAAACCATAGACTAATCAAAAAGTCTAACCACGATTTTCGTAATCGTTTAGTAAGGCACATATAAAAAGAGTTTTGTTTTTTTCAACTTTACCCAAAAATAAAAATCTAAGAGTTAATTGCAATAATGAAATGTTAACTTTGTTAAAAGACAATTACATTTAAATATTAATTTCATTTGTGCAGCGGGAAGAAAGAGCCATTTGCCTAAATTTAACAGTTGGTTAGTAATTAGAAACTTTCCTCACAACTCTTAACTTAATAGTCCTTGGCAGATTTCTATAAAACGTGTTTAACTTCTATCAGGTAAAGTTCTACCGGACTAGAAAAAATAAATTTTATAAACTTTAGATGGTCATACATTTTGTGAATGTTTTTGTAAGTTATTAGCATGAGAAAATACTAGACATAAATATCTTGTAGTATCGTGTCCAACAACCGAAAACTAAGGGAAAAAGCATTATCCTTCAAACCAGATAAAACTTTCCTACAGTTATGTATCTCTAAGCAAAAAGCTCTTATCAGTAAAATAAATCATCCTATTTTAGTCTTAAGGAATAAAGGTTGCTCTAAGGCTCGTCTTTAGTGTATGTTATGTAAACATATTTCTTTTTTTTTATTTTCCAATGCGCTGCTCTTTTGGTATAGTTTGGATGCAATCAAAAAGATATGAATGTATAAATACTGCTCTGGTATAAACTTCAATTAAAACGGTACCTGTGCGCGTTCCAGAAACCAGGAACTATTTAATGACAAAATAAATAATTAAAACAAATAACTGTCTCGATAAAGTTTCACATCATGAGCGGGGGATGTTTCTTTGAATGACTCAGGGATCTAAGAAATCGTTTTCAGTTTTTAACTACTTTAAGTAACAGTGTTGCAGTGTAAATAAAAATAAAAAATAGCAAATCATCCAAAATTTTTATACATGACCTAGACCGACTAATGTCTCATTGGAACATTCCAATTACAAAAAAAACCAAAATGATGGTAAAAAGAAGGAACAAAACACATGAAAAAGAAATACGAAAGAAAGACAAAACATGGGCATTTTGGGGAATGTTTTGTTTTGTAGACCATATTTTTTTAAACTTTTTGGATATTTAGGAGTTTTGGAGAGTCAGGTCTTTATGAGTTTTACAATTCCGCAAAATGCTTTTTTTAAACCATATGTGTGTACCATATTTCTTACAAATTCTGACCTTTCTTCCCTGTCTTAATTTCTCAACCTGTTTCAAGAGACACATTTTGATGAGTGGTTGGTTCATGGGTTGTGGTGTTTGGGTTCTGGAGAAAACAATATATTTTCTCAATAGTAACTTAAAGCTATATGCCGTCTCAAATTATTATGGACTGGGGTGTGCCATGGAAAACAGATGTTTTGGTGGCACTGTATACATTTTTGACAATGACATTGAGTGAATTTGGCAAATAAATGAGATTACAAATTTGATAAATGTCTAGTTCATTCATGAAATGTTGCCAGATTAATGTTATGAAAAGAGATATTACATTATACAAAATAAAAGGCTTGTTATAAGCATAGATGTTATGAGTCTAATCATAAAACTAGGTAGTTGGGTATCAGGAAACAATAATTAATAGCTGGTGTAGTAAATACATTTTTTTTTCACATTCATTAGGAGTAGAAAGATAGTAATATGCCTACCTTATTACTTCTATCTTCTTAAGAAAAAGGTGCTTCTGCATATTTCTTTAATTGTCTATCTTGTAAGTTAGCACCAAAATATGATGATGTTCGGATGTTCGAGCATCAGTAGTCCTTTATTAACCAAAATTAAAAAATAACTACAGTATTCACGTCCTCTCTAAGTTAAGTGTGAAAGGTAACAGGTTTAGGATTGGAAATAAAACCTCCAATTTCTCGACACGCCAACATTTCGACTCTATATTGAGCCTTCCTCAGGGCTAAAAAGAATGAAACAAACACATACAGGGCGTGATCACGCAAGTAATGCACTTAATGGACAATTACAGAAAAAACAAAAGGTATACCAACAATTTCACAAAAAAGACCATAAAAAAGTACGCAGAAACGCACTTGAGCTAATGTAAATTATTTTGTTCCTTATATGCTAGTTTAATTAGTAACACCGCAATACAGTAACAACCGCCAACCAATTTGAACCGGCAATCAGTGAAATTGATCTATCGACTATAGGAAATAAATCGGCCGAAAGCGAACGTATGGGCAAATGATACATAGGGCTATTCACGGAAATATGCATACAAAAAAGAAGACAAAACGGAAGGAATGTACTCATATAGATTTAAACGGCGTTGGCTATTTTTGATGTTTATTATTATTGTTTTTGGCAAAGTGTAGCAGGTTGCTGTACTGAACACGAATGTCCTGAGTTTCCACTCTACTGTTAACAGTGTCATTAAGGGCAATATAAATCATTGCGCCCACGACCCTTCTCGAATAGTTCCTCTCCCTATTCAAAATCGAAATTCCCGAAAAATCAAATACATGAACTGTTGAAAAGTGATGGGATGCTAGAGCAGTCTTCTCAGTTTTATTTCTATTAATTTCACGGCAATCATACCTATGTTGATACATTCTGCTCTTGACATACTGTCCTGTCATTCCGACATAACACTTGTTGCAACCCCCACACGGCACCCTATAAATAACATTAGACTGGCTTTCCAAGGGAGTTTTATCCTTAAGTCTCGAAAACAAAGAACTCACGCATTTAAGATTATAAAATGCCATCTTTGAATTCGGATTCTTATTCTTGACGCAATTCTGAATTTTGTTTGATAATCCCTTTATGAATGGGAATCTAAAATAAGTTCACTTACACTTAGTTACTTACTTAGTTCACTTTTCATCTTGGTTTGGTGACTTTAATTTATTGCAATACTCATTCAGAATTGGGCTGGTAAAAGACGTCTGAAAATTATTGTTCTTCAGTTTCTTTAATTACTTTCAAGTTGCCATTCCAAAATTCTGGACTACTTAGTTTGTGCGATGTGTTTTTCCCGACTCACTTGTGTTATGGAGTGTGGATTTTTCACTTCGCTGACGCGACTTCCTAACTTCGATTAGGTGAGTAAACTTCACTTTTGTTTTGGACCGTTTCCCGTTTGTTTTCTTTTTGGTTTCCTTTTCTTTATTTTTTTCCTTTCTCCTTGGTGAGTGGTTGTGGCTCCGGTCTGGCCCACTATTTTTATTTAAAAAAAAAATAAATTTGTAAACTAGCATATAAGGAACAAAATAATTTACATTAGCTCGAGTGAGTTTCTGCGTACTTATTTATGGTCGTTTTGTGAAATTGTTGGTATACCTTTTTTTTTGTAATTGTCCATTAAGTGCATTACTTGCGTGATCACGCCCTGTATGTGTTTGTTTCATTCTTTTTTAGCCCTGAGGAAGGCTCAATATAAAGCCGAAACGTTAGCGTGTCGAGAAATTGGAAGTTTTATTTCCAGTCCTAAACCTGTTACCTTTCACCATTAAAATTAAAAAATTTCATGAACTAATTATCAATTATAATATCCTGATGGTTTTTTACCTCCTCTACCCATTTCATGATTTTGTTTCTTTCTACTACACATACCTACTGCCTACTTATGGCAGGCTCAGTATTTTGAATGATTGATACTTAATTTTTGATTAACTTGGCAACGTTTTACAAATAATTTAGACATTTGTCAAATTTGTAACCTCATTTACTTGCCAAATTCACTCAATGTCATTGTCAAAAATTTATACAGGGGCAAAACATCTGTTGTCCATGGCACACCCCAGTCCATAATAATTTGAGACGGCATATAGAAACCAATTTCGGGTCTCCTAATCAACGTTCTTAAAACGTCAAATACGGTGCTTTCAAATAAGTTTAATTTCTATATAAGAAAATAATGTTTTGTTTTGGAAATCATAAGCGTTAGACTTTTTTTAATCTTCAGGGGTTTTGGAAATTCAGCCCTGTCTTAGTTTCTCAACCTGTAGTTTTTTCTGCAAAAACCGATTCGTAATAACCAACGAGTATAATGTAAATAATTTTGCATACAGAAATTGCAAATTTTTAAACCAAACAGTAGTAAATCCTCTACCTGCAGTAATAGCCTCAAGCTGCACACAGCTTTCACATTCATCCGCATTTAAGATCAAAGACATTAGACAACACCACGTATTTAGTTCAACGTTTTAACACAAACATCCATCATCATCATTCTCGATATAAGGTGACATCAAGACCAGCTATTAATCATCATAACGATGTAAGTTCAATGAAAATAAGTGTTAACACCTCTGCGAACTTTACTTCGGCAAATTGGCAGAACAATTGTACCGGTGCAAAACAAAGTGTTGTTCACTGGGATTCCAGAAGGCATCAGCTTTAACCTTTTCGAAAGTTCTATTAGATATAATTAGCCGTTATAACCCACCAAACACAAAGATTATTCTATTAGCATTTAGCATACGCCGACTAATTTTACGATATTGACTTTCAGTTCATCTGCTAATTATGATTGTAAATGGTACGGGCGGTACCCTGGTGAGGTTTTTTATTACCTCATTGGAATTTTCAAACAAGTGCCAGATGTGTGGTTTCAGTAGATTTAGTTTCATTTGCTTGCGTTTAAAAGTGTCCGAATGAAAAGTTCTTCCGTATGTCTATGTAGTAACACTTGAAGTGAAGAGGTTTATCATTTCTTCGAAAATAAAATGTTGTAGCGTTATCCAGAATTGTAGTTCCTTAAGAAACGAAACCAATAACATTTTTGTTGTTGGTTTGGTGGATTATTTCATACATTAAAAAGTAAAAAAAATTTCTGTACACTAAGAACAGTGTATTTGAGACCACTTGCCACTTGCCAATGAAAACGAGACATTTTATGCACATTTGCTCTTTTAAATCAAAAAAGCATACCATACAGCAATAGTATATTATAAGCCAAGGTTGTGAAGTACATTATTATGACCCGAATCCCAAAGCGCGTAGCGCTGAGGGATCTAAGACGTGAGGGTCATAAGTAGTTCACAACCGCGGTGTATATACGATTTTTTCCACTACTAGACTCGATAAATCTACAAGAGAAAATTGCCTAAATTAGTAAGATCCTTCGCATATTTTATTACTAAGAACAGGTGCGTCTTCAATCCATATGGAGGCTTCGTTATCGTGGCAACCGATAAACAAAATCGCCTTATAACGGCGCCTAATGCGCCTGACAACTGACAGCTTTATTTACCGGTAAATAATCGGCCATAACGTTGTCATTATAGAAGGCTTTTGTTCAATTGTTTTTTAACCAAAAAAAGGAAACCTACTTTACAGTCATTTTGTTGGCCTTTAACGGCCCGTATTAAAGCTAGTAGTGGAAAAAATACTTTAATAGACTTGACTTTACAGAGCAGTTCGAAATAATTATGTGAAATTTGTTATGTGGCTACTGATTATTGCCTTAAATAGAGATCAACATTAACTGACGCTATATGCCCTTTTCTAGTATATATTATAGAATTATAGAAATTGTATAAACTTTATATTCGCTTTGATTAAACTAGTCTAAACTTTAACGTCTCATAAAAATAGTAAATTATGTCACTAGGAGTAAAAGTGGGTCTTTTCGTGCTGAGCCCAGGATTGACGGCCGAAGCGAAGCTGAGGCCTGCAAGCAGGGCGAACTCGAGAGCCTATGCGATTTCGAATAATAACGGTTTCGGGTGGTGCTCTCGAGCGCTCTGAGAGTATTCATATCCTTTGCTTTTTCAATAAGAATATAAAGATGACAATACACTCAGATCGGTCTATCTGGTGTCATCTAAAGTTCAAATAACTTTGGTGAATGAAAATCGTTTACATATGCGCCACCATGACAGTAGCGGTGACTTTTGACTTTTACTGCCTAGGACTTTTTTGCTACTTTTTTGGTCTCAGGGTTAGAAATCCCACTTTAGGTGTGCGTATGGAGAAAACAAATGACGTACTTTTAGTTCGCTTGAAAAAAGAATAGTTTTATCAATGTTATGGGGGCAAAAATGTAAAATTTTAACTCACTGCATTTGATATCTACGGTAAATCTTAACTTTTCGTTGGCATGTCATTTTACAGGATTGGTAGATATCTCGGGACATGTTCGGCGTTTTTTGTTATATGCCCGAAAAAAAGTTACAAGGTATTTTCAAAAAGTTTGCAGTTTTTTATTTTTTGCTCTGTATAGCGAGTGTAGGTTACATGATTTTAATGAGGTAAATTGAATTTAAAAGCGCATTAAGTACAAAATCAGTGGCGTAGAACTCTAGTTCATAAAGACTGCTTTGGATATTTTCGCAAGACTTTAATATTACTTCTGTGATATCATCACTGTTAATGATTTCCCAGCTCAGTTACTATGACTTCAGAAGTATACTACTAACTTAAGTGAAGTGTCATTTAATAGATTTGATAAATATCGGAACGGTTTTGGGGATTTTTGTTTTTTAGTCTCGAATAAAAGATAAGAATGCAATTCAAACATTTAATAAGGTAAACTAAATCTACAAATTTATGTACTTGATAATGTGTGGGTCCATCGAAAACTCGCATTACCTTAGCCACCCTTCTTGGCATAGTTTCCAACAAATTTCTTATAAGCTCCTGGGAAATGGCTACCTATTCCTCCTTAACTGCCACTGCCAATTCAACCAAGTTTTGAAATTTTTTATCTCTTTTTCAGCTTTAGTTTCACTCTGCTCCATACTTACTCTATAATATTCATATTGGGCGACCTAGCAGGCCAATTCAAGCGCTCGATGACATTCTCTCTCACAACTTCTTTAACAATTCGAGCCCGGTGTGGACATGCATTATCGTCAACTACGATAAAACCATCTCTAAAGTTCTGAGCAAAGGGAATGACAATTTCATTCATACACAAATTTGATATTTAACTGCGTTCATAGTTTGTTCAATTAAAACCACTAAGTCAGTCTTTCCATTTCCCATTACGCCTCCCCACACACTCACACTTCGACCCCCGAAAGGCTTTGGCTTCCATATTTTCTTCCAGGTTTCGTTTATTCCGACACTAAAATACACCCATCTGATGCATACAACGAAAATCTACAATCATTTGTAGACATGCAATTGTTCCACTCTGCCATTTCTCAGTGCAAACTTTCTTCTGCCCAACGCCTTCGAGAAACTCGAAGGATACGTTCAAGCATTGGGCACGCGGCACGTCTTCTAGCATGTATAAGAGCACCAGTCATTGACACTATAAGGCAGAATTGAAAGTAAAAAATTCTTAAATTAAAATTTGACTTCATTTAACTTTTTCTAGCTTTGAAACCGTTAATTTAAAAGTTTGTCTAGCTGTATTGTATAATTTTTGAATACCGTTTTAATAATTATTTTTTGAGTTTAAACAAGAAAAGACTTATGTCAAAACACCAATTATTGACAATGCATTTAAAGTGTGTACCATATATTGACATACCAGTTATTGACATAATTACATGATAGAAGACGGTAAGTATTTACTTAATAAATTATTTATCATTTAAAAAAAATTTTAACATACATTAATTTATACTTCAAAAATATTGACAGGGCTTTTAAAAACATATTTTATACGCTCACCAACATGTTGCAGTTCAGGAAGTGGAAGGATCTCTAAAATATCTTCCGATTTTAAGGTTGAAACATCACTACCTACTAACTTAAATGTAGTTTTTTCCATGTCCATGCATTTGAGGGATGTTATCTCAAAATCGTTATCAGAATGTGTGGCTTGTATCACACAAAGGTATCTAAACTGCATTGTTTCTTTTTTCCTCCCTCAAATTACCTGTACAAAATCCCCAATTTTAGTAAGTGCCTTTTTGTCACCTACCTCTCTTCTTAAACCATCCACCATTTCTTCTTTGGATTCTTCATCTGTAGAACCTGAAACTACATCATAGAGGCTATCCCCACTTTCAATCCATTCAGAAGTTTCGGAATCTGATATTTGCCGCTTCCTTTTTAATATGCTCCCTTGTTAGCATTTTCTTTTTGACTTTCAGTTCTCTTCTCCTTTTCTCTTCGTTTTAGTTCTACTTTCTTAATTTTTGCTTCCCTACACTGTTGCCGTTTCGTTTTCTCTATTTCTTTTCTGGTTTCTCTTCTTCTTTCTTTTTATGATAGCTCTGCCATGCCTTGGCTGATGGATTTTTTTTTCTTTTTTGTTTTTTTTTTCTTGTGGCTATGGAAAAAATAATGCATTTTTGAAAGGAGTAGGAACTTGTTGTTTGAATGTGGAAATAGATGGTTCAGGAGTTTGACTGGCAATTGTTTCCTTGTGTGAAGTAGTACTTTTCATCGGTGAAAGTGTCATTTTATCTGGCATAAGTGGTGTTGATTACATTGGGGGTGAATTAAGCAGGTGATCAATATCGTCATAGTGTTGTGTACTGTCCTGGTTGTTATTTTCAATTCCTGGATCTTTCAGAATTTTATTATTATCAACATATTCTGTTTGTTGCGCTTAAATACCTTTTTCTTCCATTTAATCACTTTTATCCTCTAATTTGAGTTTGTTTTTAATTTTCTGTCAAACTTCAAATAATGTCGTATCTTCCTTGTTAACTAGCCATTGGTCATTGTCCTCTCCTTCCTTAAACATTTTTAATGCTTCCTTCGAAATATGATCATCTAATACCTTCAGGCATACGTTTAGTTTTTCTTTAGTTCTTTCTCATGAATGCTGCTGTTGTTGTGAGTAGAAGATTTTATTGTTGATATCTTAGCAAAAATAATATCCATTCATTCATTCATTAATATGTGAAAAAAAACGTTTAATTTTCCAGTAAGGTTAAGTGGTAATTTAGTAAAACAGAGTTTCCCTACTACTCATTACTCACACTATTCTGGAAGTAGGCCTTGCACTAGAAATATATATATATATATATATATTGATGCCTGTTAAGTTGTCACGTCCGATACGTTCAAGAGGCGACCTGACGTCCAGTGTTTCTAAGTTATATATTGCATATATAAGTGCAGATTCCTGTTGAGGGGGATCTAAAGGAACCGAAACTCAAAAGAGGGGAAACAATTTTTGAGTTTTAAAATTTTCATATATGATACGTGGTAGGTACGAAGGCACATCCGTCATATATGATGTTGTCCTAGAAACCCGTAGGGCGCTATCACTTCCAAATTTCTGGAAGTCACATCGTACCCGGAACGAACCTTTAAGGGCCGGTTTATATAAGCCAGGTACGCAAGATGTTCGCTTTGATTTACATTTTAACGTCAGAGATTAAAAAAAAAGGTTTTACTTAAGTAGAGGCAGATGACTTTAGCGCATTAAAAGTTAATATGTTGTTATTATGTATGTACTTACACAGGGGGATTCTTAAATAATCTGAACTTCAGGAGGTGATTGCTGGCATTATTGTAAAATAGAAAGTTCTAATAAACGAATGTTTTTGGAAGCACCGTTACGGAAGTACAGAAGATTTGTAGTTTGACAGTTCAAAAAGTTAAAACAAGACAAATTTACTGATTTATTCTAAACAGTATAAAATATTCTTATAAAATTGTATTGTAAATTGTATTTTCAACAAATAAAATATGTTTATTAAGACCTATTTAATATTTCTAAAGAAAAAACGTTATAGTAGGTCTCGGGATACACCACAAATGCTCTGTGACTCCTGTGGCCACAGAGTATTTGTCCCTAATAAATCCATTATGGATTCTCTAAGAACCCTTAGTTGTTTATGGTGTCGAGAATAGTATATGATGGCAATGCAACTATTTTTATTCAATTCAAAACGTTTCTAGTCCGAATCTGATTTGCCAATACCTAGCAAATTTTCAGGTTTTTATTGCCAAGGGTACTATAGAGTTTTATTGGAGTTAAAAGATCAATAGTATACCTGGAAATGATTAGCTTAAAAGGTAGCAAGAATAAAATTTCATCACCTTTTTTAGTTTGTTTTCATAATTACCCATTTAATTTAAGACACTGATAACAGAGTGACAAATGAAACATGAGACAACCTTTTAATTCTCTCTTTTAAATCTACTTTTTTTTTAACATAGCGATACGTTGCCGAAATACACGATGTTTCCAAGACCTCCAACATTCTTTTTTCTGATCATCTCTTTCTACATTAGGGTATCCGATAAGGTTTATCTCTCTTGTGACACCCTTTCGTGCAATTAAAACAACGATCCAAGCACGCACATACACTTGGCTTATAATGCTTTCTTATGCCATCGTTGATGTCGTTGATTGGCCCGGTGTCACGATGACAAAGAATATATATGGGAGTTTGTGAAGATGAAAGAGATAGGGAAAACGTCCTTGCTACATTTACAACGAGTGGTATCGCCATGCCTTTGCCTATACTAATTCAAAGTCACTGGTTACAACTTATTACTTCTTCTCTTGTCAACTGAAAAGTGAGTTAATTTAATATAAGGGGCTATATAACAGAAGAAAGTATTTCGATATTTAGTTGGCTACGAAGACGAAAGACTAGTTTAAGGAGTTATAAAATTCATATTTCTCTTTCTTCATTCGCAATACATATTTTAAATAAGTAATAAGATAATTTTGTCAACCAATTTTTTAAAAGAATAGATGGTTTTGTTCAGTGTTGTAAGATTTTTATAAGCCATGACAACAAATTGTGTTCATCTGCCAAAATAAGAATAATATATTAAGTACAAATTCGAAATTGTACCTATATGAATATTGATTAACTAAATTTTGACATATCTAATTTTAAAATAAAAACAGCTTTTAAATTTTTATGAAGGGTTTATTTCGGTTTTTTCTACCTGATGCACTTGTAACACAAACAAGTGGCTGACCTGGCTCTTTTGTCTCCTAACGGAAATTTCTTAGCTTTTATGGTTCGCCCCAAATTTCTACATCTGGTCCCTTTAAATTTTAAAAGGCATAGAAACAGCGATTATTGAGGCATTTGGTGAAGATTTCAGTTAAGAATTTTATAAGTACCTACCTATTGGATCATCCGACGTTGACAAATAACATGGCATTAGGATTTTTGGAAACCATCAAAGAAGCACGCGGTATGGATTTGGGTTAGGCTAATTGGTCAGTTTCTTGTTTTTTATTAGGAGGCATTAGATAAGTATTGAGATGATTAATTTTTGTTTAAGTTCTTCTATCGATTTAAGTTTTGGACAGAATGTAACCGATAGGAGTGGGCGGCGCAAAAGATATCTCATATCACCATGGGTATGCAAATAAGTACTTTGTAACCGAAACAAATTCTGAGTTTCGTAGCTTTGTATGTTAACGGTAAAAATTATTTCATTTGAGAAGGTAACTGTTATTTACAACCAATATGCGCCACTAAAGTGAGGCGCATTAATAAATGAATATAAAAATAAATAAAAAAAATCTAAAAATAAAATAAACCAAAACAAAAAATGAAATTGCAGTCTAGTAAGTTTTTTTTTAATTTAATATTTGGATAATATTTCCTTTTTGTTGGCCACGATTTTCTTGAAAATGGTTTTTCCTTAAACCACTAAGGGCGACTTTTACAAGTGCAAGTAAAACTTCAGATTGAAGATAAAACTCCAGCTATGACCTACATTGTATTGTTTATCTGTCAGGTAAATAATGGAATGTACGTCAAGTCTGGTGTTTTATCTTAAAGTCGCCTTAAAAGTGTTGGTAAATTTACTCTATTTATGAATGTCCAATGGTGATACATTTTATGCTTTGATTAGACAAATGAAAACTTGACGGTTTTTGAAGGGTTTACTTTTACCAGGGCAGCAAGTGCGAAAATTTGCAGGCCGAGCCTAGCGAGCTCTGCAATTTGCATGAGTTCCGTAAAACACTTTTAACACGAATACATACTAGTTATTTATGTATGAAGAGCGAAAAGTACAACTTTTTTGCTCGGAGAGGGAAGTTAATCCGCTTCGCGTCGAGTGGCAAGCACTCGAGAGCAAAAACATTACTTTTTGCTCGTAATGCGTACAACGTTTTTTCTGCAAACGATCAATTTCAAATAATGCAATACAACTAGGTAATAACAATCTGAAAATGTAAATCAAACTGACAATGGCGTTTTAAACATTTGGTTGAGTGGTGGTAGTTGTTATGTTAAATAGTAAAATTAAATAGTTATTTATGTATTAAGAGCATAAAAGTAAACTTTAGCTTGTAAAACATACAACATTTTTTCTACAAACAATATTAAATAATACGATGCATTTTATTTTTTTATAATACGTAGGTACCTACTTTACAACCTGAAAATTCAAGTCAAAGTGACACTGATATTTTAAATCTGTAGTTGAATGGTGGTAGTTTTTATTGCCAGCAAGCAAAACAATTTCGCTTGCTGCCCTGGGTAATGCGCGTAAAGTAAACTCATCACAGTCTGATCCTCAAAAAAGGTTTTCGTTTGTCTAATGAAAGCTTAAAATGTTATTATTAGACGTTTGTAGGAAAATTGTTTTAATTGTTCATATTCGTGTTAAATGTTGAATTTTTAATGTGTTTGTAGAAAATAGTTATTTTTCGCCGATTGTCAGAAAAAGTTACGTTTTAGTGACTAATAACAGGCAGTAAACTACAACTTTTAATGTCTAGGCAGTAAAAATTTCTTACTGCCGTTTACCTAGCACCGGTAAAATAAAAATTAACAATAACAGGCAGTAAACTACTTTTAACGTCTAGGCAGTAAACATTTGTTACTGCCGATTATCTAGCGCAGGTAACAAGTTTCAAATTCGTTCAATTTTTGAGTTTTTTTTTAATTTTTTAAAATTGTTTAACTTGTTTTGCAAGGCGTAGCTTTTCGCCTTGCAGTGCTTGCAGATTTGCTGCCACAGCTGTATTCACAGCCGAGTCGAAGACGAGGCTATGAAGGAAGTTGAATCAGTAATGTATTATTATACTTATTATTGCCAACTAGAATCACTTTGTAGAACATACATTATGTAAAAGATTTACATGTTACTCGACCCTAAAATTTGTACTACCTTGACATTAAAAGTTGTAGTCTACTGCCTGTTATTAGTCACTAAAACTGACAATCGGCGAAAAAAGATTTTTTTTCTTGCCGCTAATAGCAACTACCACTACTCAACCAAAGATTCAAAACATCCTTCAGTTTGATTTTAACTGTCAGATCGTGGACTATACGTATTAATAGGTAATAAAATGTAACGTATTATTTGATATAATTTTAAGATAAATGTTGTATGTATTATGAGATAAAATTTACTTTTGTGTTCTCTCTCTAAATTTAAAGATTCTTGATACAAACATAAACTGTTGTCTAATTAATCAAAAACTGTCGTTTCCCTCCACCCCCGTAGATTTTGATTCATAATATTTTTGAAATTAAAAGTGAATAGAGCATCTAAAAAATCAAAAGACCACAAACAGAAAAATGGATTCGTAACTAAAGGCACAAATTGACACGCTTAGTCGGTTTTTCTAGCCCAAAATACAATAACGATGGCTACAACGCGAAAGGTATGCATTTTGGCACACATGTTTATGAAAAGAAAACGTTTTATTTTTGACTCTAAGAATACGTCTTCTTCTCTAAAACATATTCAAATTAAAAAATGTAAATTGTTAGGAACATTCTGAAAATGTTCTCTTTTTTCTGGAGATTATTCCAGAGTAGTGTTTTTATATTATAGGAAAAATAATGGACTTACTTTGCTACTAGTGTTTACTAAAATATTAAGGAGAGTTATACGATACAGAATATTTATTCAGTCAATTCATTAATCTTTACGTTGTGGTATCATTTCATGAACAATTTTAGTATGTAGTCGATCTTGAATTTTATAACAGCGTCGCTTCGTTTGTTGCCTGTTTTGCCTTTAAACTCTCTACTTTTTTCTGATTATGGGCAGCAGCCTTTTTTTATCTCCTTTTCAAAAGCATTTTTTAATTCCGCTACTTCCTTGTCGCTCCAACCCAAGATATAATCAATTTTATGATAAATTTCAAAAATTAAGAGAATATATTATTACCCTTTTTTGTAGCCCCTTTTTTTCTAGTATTTTTGGCTTGTTCTTCTTCTTCAGTACTTTCGTCAGTATCTGCAGTGAAGTGATTTACTCGCACGATGTTCAACATACAAACAAGATACAAACATAAACTAATGTTGTTTTTCTAAACTTCAGAATAATAGTTATTTATGTATTAAGAGCGAAAAGTACAACTTTTTTGCTCGGAGAGTGAAGTTTGCCGCTCGACGCGAAGCGGAGATCGGCAATCACTCGAGAGCAAAAAAGTTACTTTTTGCTCGTAATGCATACAACGTTTTTTCTGCAAACGATCAATTTCAAATAATGTGAATCACAACCGAGCATAACTGAAGTCACAATCTGAAAATTTAAATCAAAGTGACAATGACGTTTTAAATAATTGGTTGAGTGGTGGTAGTTGCTGTTGACAGCAAGCGATAAAATCTTTTTCGCTTGCTGTCCTGGGCAACGCGCGGAAAAGTAAACTCACATTCTGATCCTCAAAAATGGTTAGGTTTTCGTTTTTCTAATGAAAGCGTAAAATGCCAGCATACACCTTTCTGCCACATAACTAAATCTTACATGATTTACTTAAAAATATTGGTGTGCTTTAATAATTAGTAAAAATCTTAGAAAATGTCTATTTTTTCTCTTAAAAACAGGCAAGACACCTAGCCGGAAAAACTAAAATAAATTGGAAACTGTTGGCTTACAGTTCATTATTTTCAAACTTGAAGCCTGTTAGAAAAAGTCTGGAAGTAGAAAAAGTCTGGAATCTAGTAGAAAAAAAATAGTGGTATTTTATTATAATTAAACAAAACATTTTTATAAAATTAGGAAGTTAAAATTGTTTTTCTCTAGTTTAATCGAACTCTGAGCGACAAAACATTACAGATTCATACATACACCATACAAAAACGAGAAGAAAGGTTAGGTAATAAAGCCATTGACTCCGAAAATAACGTTGCACTAAATCTGATAACCGGACGAAAAGCTAAAAGAAGAATAGCACTTCTTTGCCTCCGAAACCTTTTACCTAAAAACCCTAGGAATTGGGATATGCATTTTGGTTCTCACTTGTACTAATAGGAAACAGATGTGAAACCAGGAAATATCTACGGTACTACGGCATATCGTCCCTTTAACTGAACAAGAAAGGGCTTCAGAACTCTGTCTTAAAAAATCGATAGGTAACTGCAAAAGGCAAAAAGAGAGTAGCATATTTAAGAAAAAAATATATATTGAATTAGTTAACTGAATCAATTGTTGTGTCGTTCTATGTTTGGGGTGTTATAAAACTAAAGTTATCGAAACATTCTAAACTAATGAAAACGAACTAATTTATTAATTACTTAAGCCAGGGTTATCCAACTTCGGACTGTTATTCGCAATCGTGTTTTTAATTTTTGTCTATAATAACCATATAACACCTGTGCTATAGATATGTTGTTTACTTGCCTTGTAATGTTGGGCGATACAGGCTCGACCCAACAAAAAATTTTAATTGTAAGTAAAATGCTTGAGCTTACTTTGCTCAAAACTATAACGCCTTGGCTTACGTACAGAGTAAAGAAATTTTTCCTAATAGATTTAAAATACGATTTTTATAAGCAATATTAAAATATTCTAGTACTTCCGGTTGTACCGGATAGCAACGCCAGCTTTGTTTTTCAAATTTTGCTTGTTAATGTTATTCGCTAACCAATTTTGATTAGGAATTTCTACTGTCAGATTTAAGTCATTTTTGCCAAATAAACCATTCTTCTAAACTCATCTGTTTTTGATAAAACGCAGTCTGAATATCGGATTTTTCATCATTTAAAAACCTATAAACTAACTTAAACTGTTGAAGTGCATATAGTGAAACGGTGTGCACCAACTTTTTTCAATTTATTGAAATTCATTGAATTAATAAATTTGGTCTAGGGCTACATCAATGAACGTAGCCTTTGAGCAATAATAATTTTATTATATTACAGTGCATGAACATCATTTTAAGTTTTTAATTATAATTTTTAGTTTTTAACTTCCAGGGAAATTTAGTCAGCCAAAAAAAGTTTATGCATATGCTTTTTACTATGGCCATAAAGGATGCCAAATCTGCATATAGAAAACTTTTTTATAGCAAATGCGACACTAGTGACGTAATGTTAGCTTTGTTGTAGAGGGCCAATAAGTAGTTATGATCACAGGTAAACCTGTAGACCCAACCTCTTTAATACCGTTCTGGGTTGTTGAGTAGCAGTCTGTAAAGAAAAGGGCAATAAAATCACAAATAAAAATGAGTCCCTCAGTTACAGCGTCAAGTGAAAAAGTTAATTTATCGCAGGCCGAGCTAACCTAAAGACTCATTAGCATTGCAATTAACATAAAAATTTTAAAATATATTTACGTTCTGCAGTGGCTTGAATAGAAAACATAAATATGTGAAACTTGCCATCATATTATTATGTCTACTTTAACGAGAGGACAAATTTACTAGTTTAAAAGAATAATGATAGACTTTTGCACCTTAAAATAATTGACAATACTTAGTTCAAAAAGGATTTTGGGCCAATTCTTATAGATTGCATAATGCACGTAGTGTAAATGTAACCTCGTAAAAGTAAAAACGTCTTGTAACACATATTTAATTATATAGTTATTTATGTATTAAGAGCGAAAAGTACAACTTTTTTGCTCGGAGAGTGAAGTTTGCTGCTCGACGCGAAGCGGAGAGCGGCAATCACTCGAGAGCAAAAAAGTTACTTTTTGCTCGTAATGCATACAACGTTTTTTCTACAAACAATAAATTCCAAATAATCTGAAATTTGAATGAAGACACAATCTGAAAATTTAAATCTAAGTGACAATGACGTTTTAAATATTTGGTTGAGTGGCGGTAGTTGCTATTGACAGCAAGCGATAAAATCTTTTTCGCTTGCTGTCCTGGGCAACGCGCGGAAAAGTAAACTCACATTCTGATCCTCAAAAATGGTTAGGTTTTCGTTTGTCTAATGAAAGCGTAAAATGCGTCATTATTTGACGTTTGTAGAAAAAATAGTTTACGTGTTACAGCAGTAGATTTTAAGGAATTTAAAAAAATAATGGTCATACAATCTTCGAATACTGAATTTTTAATTAAAGTATGTAGTAGATACTTTTCAACATATCGAAAAATAATATATTTAAAACTTTGATTAAATTTTTTATTTTTTTTTCTACAACAATTTAGCTAAGAGTTTAGTTTTTCCAATAAACAGGATTATTTTTCTGATTCCAATGATGTATCGCATATGAGCATCATACATCCCAAGCACTTCACACAGAATTATTATTCCCCAAAAATAAACAAAACTGCCCTAAAGAAATGCAAAAGTACACCCTTTTAAGAAAGCAGGTAAAAATAAGCAACCCTCATCCACACACATCCCGCCTACTTTTTAGCAGACGTGACTTCGTACCCCCAGTATCTACAGACAGAGAGGCCCAAAGCGATCGCAGCGCCATTCATATACGGTCGAACTAAAAATGTTTAAAGGGGACAAAAAATGGTCGAACTCACTTCCAGGGAAATTTTCGTTAAGTGACTACTAGAGGCATCTTTGATCGATAGCGACGAGTTCCACGCGTTTTCGTTGTCACTTCCAAAAACGGACGTGGGAACGTTATATATGACGTGAGAACGTCGACAGTTTCTCCGCTTTGGACGTGACATGGTACCTTCCACGCATATATATATATATACATATATATATATATATACATCTTTATTTCCAGGAAAATAGGCTATCGACCATTTGGTCTTTCTGCCCATGTTATAATATTACACAAATGAATTCCATATACAAATATTACAAACTTAGGGAAAGGAAGAAAAGCGACTCATTTCTGAGCTTGGCCTCTCTACGTTTGGAAATGTTCCATTAGGGTGGTTGTAGGGAAAACGAAGCGGGACTGTCTATTTTGTCTTGTTAAGCAAAGTGGGTTCAGTAGAGTCATATTGTGTGGGTTGTTTTTCCATTTAGTCTGAAGTTGTATCAGTCTTTCACTTATTTTTGTCATGTGTGTGCGTTCGTAGAATAGTTGGTTGGAAGGATTATGCAGCGGGTTTTCGGGGTGTCTTATCTTGGTTATCATTCTTAATGCGATTTGTTCTGTTGTTTGTGTGTATTGTTTAGTTTTCTCTGACGCATTTGCTCTTAGCACGTGTCCATAGTCTAACAGTGGTCTGCAAATGGATTTGTATATTTTTATAGCCGTTTTTGTGCTAATTCCTTTGTTTTTGTATGTCAGGGATCGAAAGTGTTTTGTCCTTTTAATAATTTCCACTCTAGTATTTCGTACGTGTTTAGTAAATTTTAATTTTTTTTTCGATAGTTACTCCCAAGTATTTTATGTCGTTTTTTGGTTCGGTTGTGTGACCGTCTGCTGTTATTGTTGGGGAGTCTGCTTTAATTTGGTGGTTTGAAAGAAGGAGTTGGTTTTTTTTTGTCTC
This sequence comes from Taphrorychus bicolor, assembly GCA_951812265.1. Classification (NCBI taxonomy): domain Eukaryota; kingdom Metazoa; phylum Arthropoda; class Insecta; order Coleoptera; family Curculionidae; genus Taphrorychus; species Taphrorychus bicolor. The sequence goes on from OX638298.1 coordinate 18,308,276, forward strand.
CGTCTCCAGTTGTAGAACCAGGCCATTGTGTCGTTCGTTAGTGTCTGCAGTCTCTCAAGTGCCTTTTTAGTGGTCTTGTCGTGTACAATGAGGGCTGTGTCGTCTGCGTATTGTAGTATATAAGCTGTTTTGTCTAGGTGGTCTCTATCGGGAAGATGATAGTTGTATATATCATGGCAATACACGTTATAAAGCAAGGGTGAAAGCGGCGAACCCTGAGGAAGTCCTTGTTCAGGAGAAAAAGGGAAAGAAAGAGTGTTATCAATTCGCACTTCTAATTGTCTGTTTTCAAGTAGGTTTTTAATAGTATAAAGTAAGTATTTTGGTGTTTGAAGTTGGTGAAGTTTGTACAGGAGACCCCTGTGCCAGACGCTGTCAAAGGCCTTGTTAATATCCATAAATAGACTTGCTGTTTTTCGACCGTTTAGGTGTGTTGTTTGTATGTTGTTAGTCAGAACAAAAAGTGGGTGGATAGTCGAGTGTTTCGTCTTAAATCCAAATTGGTAAATTGGAATATATTTGCCGATCAGTTCTTGAATTCTTTTTTTAATTATGTGTTCAAATAATTTACTTAACACTGGGAGTAATGTAATAGGTCTATAGTTTTGTGTTAGTGTGTTATCTAAACCATTTTTTGGAATGGGTATTATTATTCCATTTTTCCATGTCCTTGGAATATTGTTATTTATACTACAGTCGTTCAGTTGGTTAGGTATGTACGCGTGGGTTTCTGGGGTTAGGTTTCTAAGTATTTTACCCTTTATTTTGTCTTTTCCCGGTGCTGTATCTTTGATTTTAGTCAGTGCCTCTTCATATTTCGTGTCTGTAATTAGTATGTATTGGTGGTCAGATTGTTGTGTAAAGTAGTTGTCGTACCAGTCATTTACAAGATTCCAGTTGTCTGCATCAAATTTAGGATTTGTTGACGCACTGAAAGCCACCTGGAAATGTCTGGCAAAGGCGTCCGCTTTGTCTTTGTCTGTGCATCGTTCTGTTCCGTTTTCGTTAATCATACCAGTGGCGTTGTTTTTTTTGTAGCGTGACAGTTTCTTTATTTTTTGTCAATACGTTTTTCCTTGGTCTTTTTCGATTTCTTGGCATGCCTCCAGCCATTTATCTTGTCGATATTGGTCGATCATCGTCTTTATGTTTCTGTTCAGTTGGTTGATTTTTGTTTTTAGTTCATTGTCTTGTATGTGTATGTAGAGTCTGTAGAGTTCCCTTTTGTGTTTAATCAATCTTAGGATGAATTTCGGTAAGGTGTGTTGGTAAAAGGATCTGCTTGTCCGGGGTGAAGATTTTTCTATTGCCAGTGTCAGTTGCTGTTGGGTTTTTTCAATTGAGATGGGATGTGTCTGTATTTGGATGTAGTTATGAATTTAGTCCCTCACTCTATCCGCGTCAGTTTTGTTCAGGTTTAGTTTTTCAACGTTTTGGTTTGTAGAGGTCATAGGTTGCATCCGCTGAAGGTCTAGATCAAATGTCACCGCCAAATGATCTGACCCCAGTTCGTTGGTCAGAGTCACGTTATTTATGTTGTTAGTAAGATTTCTTGTGTAAAGTAAGACATCTGGTGTTGAGTCTCTATTCTCTGGCATTAAAAATGTCGGAGGCGTATGTTGCTTTACAAAGTCGGAGTTTTCTATAAAGGTGTTTAGCTGTCTCGTTTTCTGTCTGTTGAGGTTGAGATCTCCGATAATTATTGCGTATTTGTAGAGGCATGCTTTAGTCAGTATGTTTTGTTCTATGTTGGAGAATGGATGTATGTATACTAGGAAAACATGAATGTTGTCATTTCTGTATGGAATGGTAAAATGAAGGCAGTCGTTTAAAGGGTTGTTAAGAGCAGGTGGATTTGCTTTGCCTAGTTTTGCTTTTGGTTTGAGTAAGACCGTTGCCCCTCCTCTTGCATTATTTATCGTGTTGCCGTGCTTGCAGATATACTGCCAGTCTCTGTATGTCTGTGTCTGTCCCAGTTTGGTTTTAGTTTCTACGAACATGCAGCAGTCAATGTCATTACGTTCTATGTAGTTGTAAATCAGATGTTTTTTTGCGGTTTAGTCCGTTGATATTGGCATAAAGTAATTTTAACGTGAATTTTCTACGTTTGTGATTGTTTGTTTTAGTTGGTCTTGGGGTTCTGTGTGGGAGTTTATGTTTGGTAGGAGCAGGTCAATCATTAATATATACACATGAGTGCCAAAGAAAACGACCGAGGTGTCAATGTTGAAGTCATCGATAAATTGTTTTCGCATTTTTTTTAATAGCTCTTCTCTGTTTGTATTGCTTGTTTTGTTCAGTTTATGCTTGTATTTGTTTATTATATAGTCGTGAGTTGTTAAAGGCAAATGAATTCTACTTCCCTCCGTTATTGATTTTGACACGTCGTTCGATTTCTTGTTAAGGCATTTGATTTTAACATTGGGAATACCCTCAATTGGAGCGGTAGGTCTGTTGGGGCACTTCATACTTCATGCTGCGTGCTCTTCTGATTTGCAGCTGGCACATTTTATGGGGAGCGGTGATTTGCATGAGGATGTTGTGTGTGGTCCTTGACATCTGTTGCATTTCGTTGGGCTCTTGCAGTCTTCTGTACGATGGTCGAATAGGTTACATCGGTTGCACGGAGGAATAGGAGCCGGTGGCTTACTTTCCACGATTTTAAATATTCTGCCTAGAAAGTAGATGGTACGGTCGTTTATCAGTCTTTCATAAGTGTTCAGGTCCCCTGTTATTAATCTCATCATCAGTGTTGGTGTTCCTCTCTGTCTTGAGATAATTCTCTTACAAAATCTAATTCGAAGACCCAACTTTTCCAAGTTTTTTAAAAACATGTCGTCTGTTATTTCTAGATCGACACCCGTAGCAACAATAGAGTAGGAAGGTAATATCTGGCGGTTTAAGTTTGTCCCGTGTGCTGTTGTATTGTTGTTAAGGTGCAATTTGAAAGATGTTACTAATTTGTTTCTAGTGAGCAGTTGCAACGTTTCGGTGGCTTTGTTCTCGTCGTCTGTTTTAACAAGAAAATTTTTTTCCTGTTTTATAATAATGTCTTTGTTGTGCTTGTTAAGTTTATCCCATTTTAGGGCAAACTCCACTCTTGATGTTGTGTTGGTTGTAAAGATAGTAAATGTGTGGGAAAATGTTGGACGGAGATGTTGTTTTGTCTTGGATGTTGTTGCATTTGTTGTTGTTGTTCCCTCCCTGTTGCCACTAGTTGTGGGACAATCCAGTGCTGGTCTTTTTGTTTCGCTGGTTGGTGTAGTAGGAGTTGTGGGTGTAGAATTAAGCCTTCTTCCTCTCTTCCTTGTTTTTGGTTTCAGAAAGGCCCCCTCCTGGGAGGTCTGGTCCGATTCGGACTCTTGCGAACTCCCAAGAAACATCTTGGTTTCGAGCGGCCCCTGTATTTGTCAGCGGTATACGACGGACGAAGCGTGTTTAAATTCTTTGAATTCCTTTGTTGTTTATAGGTTCAAGTCGACAAAAAAATGTTTTTAAAACTTCGCACTAGACACGTCTTATCTGCACAGAGGTTCGATCGATTCTCCAAATAATATCCTTTACTCCAAATGGTGAAAGTCCACATGCTTTGAATCCATTTTGTATACTTTCTATTGTAACTTTATTCAGAGCCTTCTCAAATACAAGTCCAAAATCTTCTTTTTTGAACTTGTTTCCGTAATTATCAGTATGCCATTCTCTAACACACTGCTTCCAAAATGATTTTAAAGGCTTAAAAACTGATACATCCAATGGCTGAATTAAGTGGGTTGAGTTGGGATATAATGCTAGAAGCTCGATTCCATTTTCAGAACAGTACTGCGATAGCGGAAGAGCCATGTGTGACAAATGTCCATCTACGAACAGCAATACAGGTGGCTCAATATTTTGTTCAATTAACCAAGGAACAAAAATATTAGTATTTTTTGTTTTCATAAAATTATATTCATAAAAAGTTGAACCGCACATCCATCCACTGTCCGATCGTCCTATACCCCATTTTGGATTTAGACTGTATGCTATATGACTGGGAATTCTCTAATATTTAAAAACTACCATTGGCGGGGCAATATCTCCATTGGCATTTGCCGTCACAAGGACAGTTAGGTTTTCCTTTTCATCGTTCGTTCCTGCAGAGTAAACGTTTCTATCTCCTTTTCTGGCCAAAACTTTTCCACCTTTTGATTGCAAAAAAAAGACGCTTTCATCGGCGTTGAAAACACGTCTACGATTATTTGTAACCTTAAGTAAATCTTTAGACTGAAGATACTCGGCTATCTCAGCACACCACTCTCTTATTTTACTTTCTGTAACATTTTCCTTAGCGGGTGTCAAATTTTGAGCTACTCTGTAACTTAGCTCAGGGTGTCTCTGTAAAAAAAGATTGATACCATTTTCTTCCAAGACGGCCTTCTCTTCTCTTCATTTCGGATTACCAGCTGCACACTATCCAACAATTGCTCTTTTGCCACTCGGTAATGCATTTTAGCTAACGAAAGTATCCATTGGACTAATAAACTCTCCTCAATGTTGGTGAGGTATGTTTTTGGTCCCATTGATCATTCTTTTGGACTTTTTCCTGATGATTTATACAGAAGAGTAGTTCTTGGAACAGAAATTTTTTTTGCTGTTATAGCTACTTGCATTCCTTTAGCTACAGCTTCAAGAGCTGCAGCCATATGCTCTTGCGAATCGTTTTTTCTTGGCGCCATATTTCTGTAAAATAATAAATGAGCTAGTGATTGACATTATAATGACCAAGTAGTTGACACCATGTCGATAACTGGAATTAAAGGTCAAAATGTTTGGCGTTTAAATGCATGAAATATTAGGTTCTTTCAGATATAACAACGACTTGATATAAAAAATGAAAAGTGTGCTAGTCATTGACACATATGTCAATGAATGGTCCAGATAAAATTGTTTTGATCCAGTTATTGACATTACGAAAAATTGAGGTTAAATTCGACGATGCTGAAAACGCATCAATTAGTTAAATTCTTAGACATCTAAACTACAGATTCATGTCGTAAAACTTTAATCAATCAGCCTGCAAACTATTGATCCAAAAATATTTTTTAGTTCCTTATCTTAACAATGTACTTAAGAAACTTGCACAAAAACGCCAACCAACAGTTTCCGCCATATTCTAATGGCGGGAAGAAACGATAATGGTTGCTTACTTTGTTACACTGTTGCCAGACATATCAAGCTTTACGATGTAGTGTTGAAAAACATCAAATGTATTAAGATGTTTATATTCTTGGTACCAATGTGAGAAATGTCAATTACTGGAGAGCAGTCAAACACTGGTGCGTTTTCCTTAGTCCTCGATGCATGCAAACGGATTCTAACGGTGGTTCACGTTGTTGCTTGCACTCTTGCTTTCACTTTGCCGGCATTTAAAGTCCTTACCCTCCTGATAGATAAATTCATCATCCGATCTTCTCTAGGGGTCGTAGCTTTTCCGCGACCACGTATTTTATAAGTAGGAACACCATAATTTTGACTTCTTTGAAGTGACCGTTAAATCGTCGGGTTGGATGTCCTTATTCGGACCCCAACCCGACGTCGTTGGATGGCTGGAACAGGTTGGACGTCGTTGGATGTCCTTACTAAGTCAGCAATGTAGCTTAAACTCAGACCTTACAAGCGCAACTTGTTTAAAATTAATTTGAAATTGCTCAAAGACTTAAGAAATTTACCTCACAATATTTTGTAATTCATTTTCACTTAATAACGACATTTTTTAAGTTAAGAATCTAAAAAAAGTAAATATACGTGACAGATGCTTCAAATTTATGTCTCTGACATGTCATACTGCAAACTTTTTGAAAATATCCTGTAGGTACCTAATTTTTGTCGGGCATAAACACAAAAAACGCCGAACAAATCCCGAGATATCTACCAAGCCTATAGAATGGCATGATAACGAAAAGTTAAGATTTACCGTAGATATCAAATGCAGTGAGTTTTTTGCCCCGTATAACATTGATAAAACTGATTTAATTAAAGATTGGCTCAGGCAGTTAGTTCTAGAAGAAACGTTCTTTCAGAGCTTTTTTAAACTATGAATTTATCATAAGTGGTTTCTGAGATAAAACTCCTTGAAAAATACGAAAAAATATGTCGTATCGATCTTTTTGTTAGCAGTTTACTTTTTTATTTTATTATCTCTACAATCTTATTTTTTATCTTTATTAACTATCAATGCTTTTAAAGTCGAGAACTTTTAAAGTTTATTTGTTTTATTGGCGCGGGTATTCCCACAAAACACTGTAACTTATAGAAAGGTGCAAAACTTTTCGTAAACGTCCCGTTAAGTTCAAAGTCGGAATTTCACTAAATTAACTCGGAAATTACCTAAAGTTCGACTTTAAACTCCGAATTTAACCACATTCTGAATTTAAGCTCGGAATATAACTAAAATCCGACTCTGAACTCGGAATTAAAAAAAAATATCTTGTTGGCCCTTCTACGCCTTCATAGCAACTTACAAAATTTGATCTTTTAAGAAAATTGATAAGTGGAAATTTACCCGATCTGTCAAATATGAAGTCTCATTTACATGAAAGCGATTCTTTTAGTGAAATAAAATGCCATTTTCCCACTTTAGTTACATAGGCCGAATATAAATCATTTAAAGACACTATACAGTGTGCCCCAAATTCGAGGCTCTACATTGGGATCTCGGAAACTATAATGGCTACGACAAAGGTTAAATGGGGATACTTTAGGGAATCTGGTGCTGATTTCAGATCTGGTTTCAAATTAGACACCGGACTCTTGGTTTCTGAGATATTGTAAAAAATAAAAAAATGGCGAATTTCGTTTTTTTCTTATAAATTCAAAATAGTTCATTTGACAACTGTCAATGTGCGACATTATTAGAGCAGTTTTTTGAGGCAAATAATAAGGCGTATGTCAAAACTCGCTATCGTCTTTTGTTTTTTCGACACGCACGACAACTTTGGTTTTTCTTATGACGGGCATATTGGATTTTTCGATTTTCAGATCTAGCGAAATATTTCCATTACATTGATATCCCGCAAGTACATAAAACTCGGAAGTTACGATAAAAAAACAACTTTTTTTAAAATTGAACAGTTGGCCATGACTTTGACGTAAAGTGACATCGCGCCATTTGCATTTTTGTTTAAACTATTAGAGTTACTGTGTACTGTCATTTAGCAAAATCGTGTTAAATTCTATTTCTTAGATTGTCAGTTAGATTTCTTGTAAGAACTTCCTTTAAAACTTCAAACCATTGACTTTAGGTACATAAAAGTAAGTATTTTTGAAATCAGCTGCTTAGGCTCTATCGATTTGGCATAAAAAATATGTATCATTCCATTTAAGAAAAATCAACCTTACATCACAACTGTCATATTTGATGTATAAAACATTTTCTAAATAAAGATGTGGCGTTCTCTCGTGACCGAAGTAGGAAGCGCGAATAAACTTTTTTTCAAATCGGAATAGGAAAGGAGCAAATTGGGTGAGACACTTAAAATGATGTCCCTGTACAAAGTGTTAAGTGTGTTAAGCCGCTATTTTTATTTTATTGTCTTCTTTTAACACTAGTATCAAAATATATGATGCCTTTGCCCTATGTTATAGGAAAAATACTATAGTTCAAGTGATTTAGCAATAAAAAATATAAAAATGTAAAAAAAAATTTAATAAAACTTGCGACTTAAAACGTAAATATTCTGAGAGGAAGAGTTTTGGACAATTTTTCCTCTGTGAACAGAAATACCCTTGCTGGAGTCATTCGAAAAGTATTTTCAAACTGTCAGAATTGTCAAGAGGTAGACGGTAGGCATTTTGCAAATCTACCTGATAATAATTAATATGAGAGAGAATTGCTAAAAATTAAGTCATTAAAAATTATATTAGTACCTGGTTTATTAGATACCTCCATTTTGTTATTCTTTTGTTGGTATACTTAATTGTTAATAGATATGTTATTTCACAGAAATAAAGCAAAATAAAATTAATATTTGCGAAACATTTTAGACGAAACTCAGATTTGCTTTTAACGGAATAACAGTGATTATTGATTAAAAATGCAAATGGCGCAATGCCATTTTACGTCAAAGTGGTGGCTAACTGTCAAACTTTAAAAAAAAATATTTTTTTTATCGTAACTTTCGAGTTTTATGTACTTGCGTGATATCATCAATGTAATGAAAATTTTTCGCTGACTCTAAAAATCGAAAAATCCAATATCCGCCATGAGTTATTAATGAACGAGTTATTATTATCAAGTATTTAAGCAAAGATATTTAAGAAAAGTAAAACGCTGTCAATTGTACATTTGATATTGATATTAATCTACTAAAGTACCTAATGCTGGTAGAAATTATCGTTACCAGAAAATCAAAGGTAATCTATGAAAGGGTAGCTTGGGGTAAATTCACTAGGTAAGTGACTAATATGAATTGATGAGTGAAATAAAATAAATTTTGTTAATTATCTTGCCACTGGCACTTTATAAAAATTTGAAAATTGGCTACTATGTATAACTTGATATACACTTTGAAAATAGCTGACAAAAAATAGAGTTGTCGTTTAAGAAAACAATTGATAACGTCATATCTCCAAATTGGGACAATCTGTATAATGGTCTATTTTACAGAAGGCAATATAAAATATAAATCGACGGGTCCAAGCGTTTTTTTGTACTGAATTTGTTCCGTTTTAGAAACTCGCACTGTATAGCTGAGAACACCAGGCTGACTGCACATTTTATAAAATGAAGTGGTAAGAGAGACGAGTAACGGGTGTAGGATATAAACAACACTTCACATTTGTGAAACTGTCAATGTTTCGACATTTATTTATGTCTTCCTCAGAGTTTTTTCAGCAAGCGAAGTTTGTCACAGGTCTGCAATAATATTCCACTCTATAAAAAAAAAAACATCCAACAGCCATATACGAAACTACGAGCAAACGAAGACCAGGACGACAGACACATAAGTAAACAAAAGTCGAAACGTTTGCAATTTCACAAATGTGAAGTGTTTTTTATGTTCGACATCCGCTACTCACCTCTTTTAACTTGGTAAAAAAACGCAACACCTATAAGATTTTGAGGTGGTTGTTTGAAGGAAAAGCTTCCAAATTTTGAGAATCAACTTGAGTACCTATTTCATATTACAGGACACAGTCGGAACTCCACAAGAAAAACCAAAGTTGTAGTGCGTTCCTTAAATACAAAAGACGATAGCGAGTTTTGATATACGCCATATTGATTGTCTCAAAAAAGTGTTCTAATAATGTCATACTTCGACATTCGTCAAATAAACCACTTCGTATTTATAAGAAAAAAACGAAATCCACCATTTTTATATTTTTTGCAATATCTCAGAAACCAAGTGTCCGGTATCTAATTTGAAGCCGGATCTGAAATCAGCACTAGATTCCCCAAAACATTCCCTATTTAACCTTTGCTGTAACCATTACAGTTTCCGAGATCTCAATGTAGAGCCTCGAATTTGGGACACACCGTATAATATCATCTGTGCTTAGCGTCCTTTGATAACTAGTATGAACGTTTGAATACCAGTTTTTTTTACTGCCATATGTACATAAAATTTATTGTATATTTAGCCCTAAGGAAGACCTCAACTAAAGGTCAAAACGTTGGCGATTTCAAAAAGTGAAGTAGCTTTATTGTCCTACACCTCTATTCAAACGTTCATAATACCATATAAGTTAATTTTTTAATAAATTGAATTAATTAGAGTTGGTGAAACATTATTTAATTTCGATTCGAAGTCGAGTTTCTTATAAAAAATCCGAACTGGCTTACTAAAACGCGAAATTTTGTAGCAAAATAAAAGCAACTTTTCATCTTTAGTTGCCTAAGCCCAACAACGATCATTGAAAGATAGTTTGAATTTTCATGTTTTAATAACTTTAACCAACTAAAGTTGATGGAAATATTTTATGTTAGTTTTTAGAAGAATGTCAATACTGATAAAAATAACCAATTTCAGTTTTCAAACGTTTAAAATTGGTGAGGTGTGAAATTTTCTGACCGAATACCCCTCAGGCTTGAATTAATATCAGCACATTTTCTTTGAAACACGAATTTTTTTGCAATATTTTCAAAAAAAAATTCGCAAATAATTCATGCACTAGGGATATTATAAGTGAATGTCCAATTTGTCAAGACAAATTATATTGATTTGAGCATTGCCACATAGAAACTTTTTTTTTAAATAAAAAAAATATATATATAGAAAAATAATCCGGGCAACTCAAAATCGCACTTTATTTAAATAATTTTTGTATGCTCTTTCCGAATCTCAGAAAAAAATACTTTTTACTCAGAAAAAAAAATCGTTATTCAGGGTGTTGTTTTTCACATTGGAACGTTAAGCCCATTTTTTCAGTCTATCTCTATAGTTTTATCTAGTTTAATTTAGAAAAGGATGTACTTAATTACTTGAAATTAACCAACCAAATTTTTTAAAATATGGCCCAATACATACTTTCGATGGGCCACCCTGTGTATTAGAGAATTAACCCATATTTAGGATAGAAACTCTAAGAATTTACATCACTGGGATCGATCCATGGGGTGATAAAATCATCGATGCAGATGGATATATCACATCGTTATCACCTTATGACATAAATAGCTCCAAATTTGTGTCGAATATCTCAAAAACACGAGGAGCTATAACATAGGCCTATATAAATGTAGGCCCATAAATTATTTTGACATTTTATTACCTCAAAATTAACCCACTTTATTTTTTTTATCAATTACTCGAAAGCACTCTGTATATCCTATTAACAAAATTCTGGTGCGTTTAGCAGCGTAGGTTATTATGAACTTTTTGCTTTAAATTTACCTCACTTCATTTTTTAGCACCTATTCAAAAACACCCTGTATACTAGTAAGAGAATGTTTCGAAGTTGGGAAAAATATGTAGTGTTTCTTGTCGCGTTTAATACTGAGTAACTTACGGTTACTCACTAACGGTGTGGATTATAAGCAGCTCCAAATTTAAGTTAAATATGTCAAAGATTCTAAGAGCTACAAAGAAAAAATAGAAAATAAAATTTAGCACCCTGTACCTCGGAGACGTACCGTTTAGAAGCGTATGATAATATGAACTATTTGCTTTAAATTTACCTCACTTCATTTTTTAGCACCTATTCAAAAATACTCTGTATACTAGTAACAGAATCTTTCAAAGTTGGGAAAAACAAGTAGCGTTTCTTGTCTTGTTTATTGAGTACCGAGTATCTTAACGTTACTGACTAATGACGCAATATTATGTTAAATATGTCAAAAACTCTAAGAGCTATAATGAAAAAATAAAATAAAAATTGAGTAAAAGACAAAAATCTCTGAGACGTAGCGCTTAGGATCGTATGTAAATTTGAACTTTTTGCTTTAAATTTACCTCATTTCCTTTTTTAGCATCTATTCAAAAACACCCTGTATACTATTAACAGAATGTCTCGGTTGGGGAAAACAAGTAGCGTTTCTTGCCTCGTTTATTAAGTACTGAGTGTCTTACCGTTACTTACTAACGATGGAGATTATAAATAGCTCCAAATTCAAGTTAATTATCTCAAAAACTTCAAGAGCAAGAGCTATAAAGAAAAAATAGAAAAAAAAATAAAATTTAAGCACCTTGTATCATGGAGACGAAGCATTTATGGGCTTATGTTAATACCTGGTGTCCAGCGCAACCCTGGACATAGGAGATTAACATGGAAAATCGGTTTTTATTTTTTTGCGCCTGTACGGTTGAACTAATTGAAAAACTTTTAAGAGTTGATGAAATGATGAGATTGTTTAAGAGTTTTAAGAGTTAAGAAGTTGTAGAGCGTATGGTCAGCTATCATCCTGTAACTTTTGCAATACCCCAGTTTTGGACGTTTTTGGGAAAAACGCCTCGAAAAGTGCAAACATTTGAATTTAGCGCGTCACCCCGCCATGCATGTGCACTGTCGCCAACATATTTTCACTGCATAATCATGTTAATTACTACATGATAGTCCCTCAAAATAAATAATAAAGGAAAATCGGCTCTGACTCTAACATAAGAAATTATTATGTTGGCGACACTGCACATGCATGGCGGGAGTGACGCGAAATTCAAATTATTGCACTTTTCGAGGCGTTTTTCCAAAAACAGCCAAAACTGAGGTATTGAAAAAATTACAGGATGATAGCTGACCATAAAGGTCCACAACTTTACTCTTAAAATTTCCCATGTTAATCTCCTATGTCCAGGGTTCTGCTGGACACCTGGTATAAACTTTTAACTTTACCTCAGAACTCACCCACTTTATTTTTGCCACCTACTAAAAACACTCTTTATATTAGTAACAATATGTTTCGAAGTTGTGACAAATAAGTAGCGTTTCTTGTCTCGCTTATTGAGTGCTAAGTTTTTTACTAGTCACTAAGCGACTATCTTAACGCAAAAAAGTGCCTAAACCAATAGTTTTGTAAGTTTCATTTATAGCCGTAAATTAAGACTCATTTACAGTTTCAGTTAAAACTCAAATTACCAGCACATTAAGACCTGACCCTCCAATTTTTACCTGTCTGCGTCACAACCCCGCAAATATGCTTCTCATGAAACTTTAATACGCAGTTTCGAAGTTTTGAGGAGTTCCGAGCTGTTGTCGCCCCAACAAGCCTTAAGGATGTTTCGATAAGTTTCCTCCTCGTGTTTAATAAGAATTCTGGTGACGGTGTTGAGGCGAAGATTATCACTTCGCTGTTAAACTGCGTTAGCAAATGTCTGTGGGGCATTCTCCAAACATTTCGATTTTGCTTCAGGGTTCCTCGTTGCAAGTATAGGTAATAATGAGATCTTAATACTCTTGGTTGTTGATCTTTATTAATTCCTTCTGTTGAATTGGCTTGAAAGTCGCTTGGGCTTAAAGGAAAAGTTTTTTTGGGGCACTGGAGAAGCAAAAGCTTTACGTGGTACCTCTCCAGAAATCGCGGAGTTGATTCGAATAAGGTTTATTGTATCGGCGTATTATTGTCGTAGGTGTTGAATTCGGTTCAGTTTGCTTGTTTGCTTTTTGGCGCGTAAATCGCCAGTTAATTATACGTTCGTTGTGTGGTGTTTTTTTTGGAGAAAGAATGTGTCCTGGAGATTAACGAGCTGCCCAAGATGCTACACTGAAATATCAAGGTAGTTGTTTCTCGTACAAATCCATAGAATCCCTTTTTTATCTAACCTCACTCAAATGTCAAGTGATGCAAGTTTTCAGCCAAGTACAAATAAATAACCGTTTCACTAACTATGCATCGTTCCGAGAACTAAGCCAAGAAATCAAACGCCCTCGAGAAACTCTAAACAAGCCCTTTCAAGGCATGGAAACCCGCAAATTCAGCAGTAAAAACATCTTTTGTGCCTTAAAGCTTCTTCAGCGAATGCAATCTTAAGATTGTTGGATTTTCCCTAGTTCGTACTTCTAAAACAGACGCCTCTTTTGATTAGCATGAGATTATAAGGACAAACTTCGAAAAGATTTTCTTCAATAACTTTTCTTTTAGTATCTGCCTGGTAAAGAATTAAGTGGTTTTAAGAGGAACCACAAGAGATAAATCTAACAGGTGTTAATCAGTTCAACCGAGAAGCATCTAAATAGCAAAAATTTGTATGCATTACGACACTACACTTATCTTTACATTACGAATATTTGTTGAATGAAACCATTATCAGCAGCCACTTAATTTCCCACTCGGTTAAAAAGTCCTTTCCTATTAGTGATTTCGTGTGAATTGCAACCGAAATCGGAAAACAATGGAAACGCGGAAAGATGGATAATGTCTGATTGGGTTAACTCGGCGTAACTTGATGGAAATTTGACATTTTCTGCTCAGTTAAGCGTACAACCCTCGCTCGTTTCAGGAATATGTGATTAATGACTGTATCCCTTAGATATCAATGTTCTGTGTTCTCACTTATTTACCCTATACAACCATAGAAAGATTAATCATTTTCCATGGAATTTAGCAGGAGATTAAACTTGTCGCTTAGATAAGCCTAAAAGTTTGCATTGAAATAAATGTTTCCTTGGAAAACGTACCCTACAGGTCTGGAAGTGACAACAAAATAATTCCAGACGGTACAATGAAATATCGGTTGAAACGTGTTCATGACATCTCATTGCGAAGTAACTCTGAATCTGAATTATAATATTAAAATTCTATACATATGGTTTAGCAGTGACTGGCACGATTAGTGTGTATAAACTGACGTCTAGACTAGAATTTAAAAATTTTTAGGAATTAAATTGAGTTAATACATATAAACTTAACTTGATTTTTGACCTAATTTTATAATAATTAGTGTAGAATTTAATCATTTATCATTCTATTATCGACCAAAAATTATGAATTTTATTCACCACCTTTTATTCAATATTTGTCCAATATTCTATTGTTATAGAACAATTGTACCCATAGAAATATACAACAGAAAAATTATCGCGATAATTTTTCTGTCAAACTCAAATGAAAAGTAACTGGTTCAATGTCATAGCATAAGCCATGCAAATTATTATATACAATCCATAGTCATACCATCTGGCCCCGCAATAAGTTTTCTGACATTGATTCGAATCAAAATAGCTATACCTACAGGGGTGTCGCAAATGTCGCAAGGGTTTTTAATTATTTTGTTCATGAAATTCTCCTTCGAATATAACTCGTGCATTGAAAATTATAGGTAATTTCAGACCGATGTGCAATTTATGCAATTTGGAAAACTTTTTTAGAGCTGCTGAAAATGGCTATTTTTGTTGATGGGATATAACAGGACATCGAGAGAAACAAAAAACTGTTACACCCACTAAAATGGGTCCACTCGCTCCAAAGTTATAGGGCGTCAAAGTTGAAAATTGAGGAAAAATTTTGATCATTTTCAGGAAAAAAATTTTCCTTTTTTTATGCTGTTTTTTTATTGAAATTAAAGAAGTGCAATCCTCTAAGAACGTAACAAACTTAATTGGACTGAAATTAAATGCACAAGTTAGTTCTTTTTAAATAGCAAAAAAACTCAATTTTAAAAGTGGCTAAAACCGCTGAAGGGTCTACTTTCGAACCTATTGAACTAATAGGGCTTCTGTAAGAGGTAAGTGAAATCGGACATCGAGAAAAATAAACAAACTGTTCATTCCAGTCGGTTCATAGGCCGTCGGTTGTAGACCGTCAAAGTTGAAAATTGAGAAAAAAGAAGGAATACTCCACCTCTTTGGTCATTTTTAGAAATTTTTTTTAATTTTTCTTGTGTGTTGTTTTTGCATGAAACGAGACTGAAATCCCCTAAGAATCTTACTAACCTAATTCGACTGAAACTAGAACCTTAAGTGAGTTTTTTAAAAATAGCAAAAAATTAGATTTTTATACTGGCAAAAAAGCGACGTCGAAAATGTTCTATTTCCGAAATTATTGAAACAATGGGTTGATATCCGATCCGTTGATAGGACGTGAAAGAGGACATGAAGCAAACCAAAAACCTGTTGCATTCAGTCCAGTCGGTTCACTCGTTCCAAAGTTATAGGCCGTCAAATTTGGAAATTGAGAAGAAATAAGACATACTCTCCTCTTTCGTCATTTTCAGAAAAGGTTTTAAATTTTTATATGCGGTTTTTGATTGAAATGAGACGACTACAATCCCCTAAGAAGGTAACAGGCCTAAAAAGCGACCATCAAGCGGGTCCAAAATTATTGAGCCAATGAGACTTCCGTTCTTGGGTGTTAAAAGAGGACATCGAGTAAACCAAAAAACTGTTTTCACTGTATTCACTCCAGTCGGTTCACTCGTTCTAAAGTTACAGGCGATCAACCTTGGAAATTGAGATGAAATAAGAAATATTCTCCCCTTTGGCCATTTCCAGAAAAATTTATAAATTTTTTTAGGTTGTTTTTACTGGAAATGAGACGACTACATTTTCTTAAGTAGGTAACACACCTAATTTGACTGAAATTAGACCCTAAAATGAACTTTTTGAAAATAACCAAAAATCCGATTTTAAAAGTGGCTAAAAAACGACCTCCAAACGGATCTATTTCCGAAATTATTGAACTAACGGGATTTCCGTTCTCGAGAGGTGAAAGAGGACATCGAGAAAACCAAAAAACTGTTGCATTCACTCCAGTCGGTTAATTCGTTCTAAAATTCTAGACCATCAAATTTGAAAATTGAGAAAAATAAGAAGTACTCTTCCCTTTGGTCATTTTCAGAACAAAAATCTAAATTTTTTTTTGTTGTTTTTACTTGAAATGAGACGACTACAATCTCCTAAGAAGGTGACATACCTAGTTTGACTGAAATTAGACCTTTACGTGAGTTTTTTGAAAATATAAACAATCCGATTTTCAATGTGCCTAAAAAGCGACAATCAAACTGTTCTATTTCCAAAATTATAGAACCAAAGGGATTTTAGTTCTTTAGAAGTGAAAGAAGACATCGAGCAAACCACAAAACTGTTGCATTCACGTCAGTCGGTTCATTTCTTCGAAAGTCATAGGCCGTCAAATTTGAAAATTGAGAAAAAATAGGAAATTCTCCCCCTTTGGTCATTTTCAGAAAAATTTTGAAATTTTTCTATGCTGTTTTTGTTGGAAATGAGACGATTACCATCCCCTAAGAAGGTACAGACCTAATTTGACTGAAATTAGACACTTAAGTGAGTTTTTTAAAAATAAAAAAAACATTTGATTTTAAAAGTGCCTAAAAAGCGGTCCACTCGTTCCAAAGTTATAGGGCGTCAAAGTTGAAAATTGAGGAAAAACGTCTCCCTTTGATCATTTTCAGGAAAAAATTTTTACTTTTTTTCTGCTGTTTTTTTATTGAAATTAAAGAAGAGCAATCCTCTAAGAACGTAACAAACTTAACTGGACTGAAATGAAATGCATAAGTTAGTTTTTTTAAACAGCAAAAAACTCAATTTTAAAAATGTCTAAAACCGCTGAATGGTCTACTTTCGAACTTATTGAATTAAGGGGGTTCTGTAAGTGGGAAGTGAAAGCGGACATCGAGAAAAATAAAAAAAACTGTTCATTCCAGTCGGTTCATAGGCCGTCGGTTGTAGACCGTCAAAGTTGAAAATTGAGAAAATAGAAGGAATACTCCACCTCTTTGGTCATTTTTAGAATTTTTTTTTTTGTGTTGTTTTTGCTTGAAATGAGACTGAAATCAACTAAGAATCTTACTAACCTAATTCGACTGAAACTAGAACCTTAAGTGAGTTTTTTAAAAATAGCAAAAAATTAGATTTTTATACTGACAAAAAAAGCCATGAAACGGGTCTATTTCCGAAATTATTGAACCAATGGGACTTCCGTCGTTGAAGAAAAAACTGTTGCTTTCACTCCAGTCGGTTCACTCGTTCCAAAGTTATAGGCCGTCAAATTTGGAAATTGAGAAGAAATAAGACATACTCTCCGCTTTGGTCATTTTCAGAAAAGGTTTTACATTTTTATATGCGATTTTTGATTGAAATGAGACGACTACAATCTCCTAAGAAGGTAACAGGCCTAATTTTCCTGAAACTGGACGCTCAAAAGACTGGGCCCATTAACAGTGCCTAAAAAGCGACCATCAAACGGCTCTATTTTCGAAATTATTGAACCAGTGGGATTTTCTTAGAAACAATGGGACTCCGTTGATAGGAGGTGAAAGAGGACATGAAGCAAACCAAAAACCTGTTGCATTCAGTCCAGCCAGTTCACTTGTTCTAAAATTATAGACCGTCAAATATGGAAATTGAGAAAAAGTAAGAAATATTCTCCCTTTTGGCCATTTTCAGATTTTTTTTTAAAACATTTTTGTGTGTCAATCTGACTGAAATGAGACCACTACAATCCCCTAAGAAGGTAACAGACCTAATTTTACTATTAGACTCTTAAGTAAGTTATGCAAAAATAACAAAAAAATTCGTTTTTGAAAGTGCCTAAAAAGCGACCATCAAAACGGGTCTATTTCCGAAATTATTGAGCCAATGGAACTTCCGTTCTTGGGAGTTAAAAGAGGACATCGAGTAAACCAAAAAAACTGTTTTCACTGTATTCACTCCAGTCGGTTCACTCGTTCTAGAGTTTTAGGCGGTCAACCTTGGAAATTGAGACAAAATCAGAAATATTCTCCCCTTTGGTCATTTCCAAAAAAAAATATAAATTTTTTTAGGTTGTTTTTACTGGAAATGAGACGACTACATTTTCCTAATTAGGTAACACACCTAATTTGACTGAAATTAGACCCTAAAATTAATTTTTGAAAATAACCAAAAATTCGATTTTAAAAGTGGCTAAAAAGCGAGCTCCAAACGGATCTATTTCCGAAATTATTGAACTAACGGGATTTCCGTTCTTGAGAGGTGAAAGAGGACATCGAGCAAACCAAAAAACTGTTGCAATCACTCTAGTCGGTTCACTCGTACATATGCTGCAATGATACTCGTTCTCAAGTTATAGGCTGTCAAATTGGGAAATTGAGAAAAATTAAGAAAAACTCTCCCTTTTGGTCATTTTCAGAAAAAAATTTAAAATATTTATTAGATGTTTTTGATTGAAATGAGATAACTACAATCCCCTAAGGAGGTAACAGACCTAATTTGACTGAAATTAGACCTTTAATTAATTTTTTTGAAAATACCAAAAAATTCCATATTAAAACTGCCCGAAAAGCAACCATCAAACTGGTCTATTTCCGAAGGTTTGAACCAATGGGATTCTCGTTTTTGGGCGGTGAAATATATCGAGAAAACAAAAAACTGTTGAATTTACTCCAATCGGTCCACTCGTTCTAAAGTTAAAGGCAGTCAAAGTTGGAAACTGAAAATAAAGAAATACTTTTCCTCTTGGTCATTTCCAGAAAAATTTAAAAAAAATTTTCCTACTGGTTTTGAATTAAATGAAACGACTGCAATCCTCCTAAACCTTCAAACTTAGTTCCACTGAAATTAGACCCATATGTGCTTTTTTATTAGCAAAAACTGGATTTTAAAAGTGCCTAAAAATCGACCGCAGAAAGGGTCTAAAAACAAAAAAACTGTTGCATTTACTACAATCTGTTTACTCGGGCCAAAGTTGAAAATTGAGAAAAAAGAACCTGAATTTTTTTTAATGTTGTTTTTGATTGAATTGAGATGACTGCAATCCCCTACTCCTTCATTCTAGCAAACTTAATTCGACTGAAATTAGATCCAGAAGTTAGTTTTTTTAACTCTATATATCTCTATATAATCTACTCTATATATCTCTATATAATAGCAATAACTCTATTTTAAAAGTGCCCAAAAATCGACCACTGAAGAGTTCTATCTCCAAAACTTGAGCCACTGGGTCTTCTGTTGGAGGAGGGTGGAAAAGGATATCGAGAAAAAAAATAACTGTTCGATTTATTCCAATCGGTCTACTCGTTCTAAAGTTTAGTCCAAATTGGAAATTGAGAACAAAAAGGTATACTCCTCCTTTTAGTAATTTGCAGAAAAAATTTGGATATTTCATGCTGTTTTTGATTGAAATTACACTACGGCAATTCTTTAAGAACGCAACATATTAACCAATTTGCCTGAAAATAGATCCATGTTTTTAAAAATATCCATACTTTTTAAAAAATAGCAAAATACTCAATTTTAAAAATGCTTAAAAATCGACCACTAAAGGGTCTATCTCCGAAACTATTGAACTAATGGGACTAATAGGACTAAACCAACCAAAAAAACTATTGCTTTCACTCCAATCGGTCCACTCGTTCCGAATTTAGAGGACCGCAAGTTTCATAAAAACATTTCTAAAAACAAATGTGCAGGGTTTGATCGAAATGGGGTGATGGCAATTAAAACTGCCTTAAAAATGCATCAAACTTAAGAGTGATTCTTCATCAATCAATCTTAATCATATAAAATTACCCTTCTAAGTACTAAAAATCGATACTAAAAGTGTCTAAGAATCAACCGCCGAAGAGGGCTATCTCCGAAATTATTGAATCAGTGGAACTTTCGCCTAAGGGTGGAGAAAGAATGCAGCAAAATGTTGAAAGAAAAAGTTGGATTTACTTTGATTGATACATTCGTTCTAAAGTTATAGGCGTTAAAAATTTATAAATTGAAAAGAAAAAACTCCCTCTTTTGGTCAAATGAAAAAAAAATGTGGAAAACCTTTTATGCTGTTGTAGAGGTAGATTGTGAAAATTAAAAACTGAGAAAAAAAGTCGTAATACTCAATTTTTCAAATATTGTCACAGGTACTACACGAAACGCTTTAATAACTGTAAAATCAAATACATATTATTTACTCTGTTTAATTCTCACTAATTTCCGGAGTTTTTCGAGCATTTAAAAGAAATCACACTTCAGAATATCAATCTCGCATATAGAAATGGGACAAAAACAAGCAAACACTTTAGGGTTCTTCTCAAATAAATTATTGGTACATAAGGAAAGTACGGAGATTTTTTTTTGGTGTCACTTGAGAAGTGGTTAGTTTCGTAGTATTCTGAGGACACGACTTGTTTGAGCAAGTCTATACGTGACTGATTGACAGGCGACATTATAACTTTGAAAGAAAATTATTAATAAAAAATAGATCGTGTAGTTGTCACGAATTTGTAAGTGAACCCATCTACATAGGAGTTGCAGAGGTCTATCCCTCATCAGTGCACTTTTGGCTGGTCGATAAGTTGGAGAACGACTTATTGGCTATTTAAACCTAAAAAAATTATCACCTTGTCAAAGTTGTACTAATGATGTAGCCCCAAACCGGTATTATACAGATTGACAAATTGGTGACAACCACTTGTTTTACTATTTATTTGCTTTTTTTCTAGTACCTAACCAAAAATGCAGGATGATAAAGGCAGCTTCTCGGATTGAGATAGTAATTAATGCTGATTAGCTATACAAGATTCAATTAAATTCCACTGTGGAACAATACGAAAAAAAATATGTTTTATTTAGTTCAAATTAGTATTCTTAAATTATGAATCGTTAATTTATAAAAAAAATATTTTTTAAAATTAACAGAAATTTGAAGTTCTACCTCCAAGAGCAAAACCCTCCCTTGTACACTGTGCAAAGCCAAACAGCAACTACCTCACAAAGAAAATTTATGTGGGTCATTCAGTAATTTCGTAACAAAACTCCAACCAACTTTCCATTAATTTGTAAATCATCATTATTATAAAAATCAAATTGAATTTATGTTGCAAAAAAGATCCAAATTACACGTATTTCTATAGGAGAACATAATTGAGTAACTGCTTCAAATGAATTATAAATTATTCGGATCTATGTTGACCTTTATCCTGGACAAAATATGGGCGTTTATAAATCAGATCTACCTACATCCATTTATCAACTGCATGAGATATATTTCAATTACGTATTACGTGGCTAAGAGAGGATGTTAATTTGAATCGAGTTGTGCAATATATCGATCAATTGTTCGTTACATTTCCATTATTACGCAAAATAATACTGAATGGAACTTTACGAGATATTTATTTGCTTTGCACCGATTTTCTGTATACGCAAGCAGAAAGTAAAGTTTTCTTGTTCAGGATCGACGGTAACAGTTATGTGGACGTAAAAGCCAGACTCTTTCCCTTTTGTTGTTTTTATTAGAATTTAATGCCATTACTTACGATCGGCAGTTTTTGTTTCTTTGAAACTAACCAGAGTAAGGCAAAGCAATGACATAAAGTCGAGGATTAACCCGCTGTTGCGATACAAAGATACTTCTTGTTTTGCTCTCTTTGGACTATTTATATTTTGTAAAAGGAATTTGCTACCAAAAACAAATTAGTGGTAATATTCCGCTTATTTCTGGTCGTGTTTTGCTAGGGGAAAGCCCAAGCAACAAAAGCGGTATTATGTGAACCCTTAAATTTGATGGGCAATTTTTTTCAAATTGTGCTTTACGGTCCAATCTTCATAAAAATTGCAGTTAAACCATCGGTTACTACTTATTACATCTTTGTAGTAGAAAAAAAAAACAATATACATTCCAGTCCATCAGTTATTTTTTTTTGCAATTATATTTTGTTGCAAGGGCTTGACTAGACCGAATAGTGTGGTAACAATTGCAATGTGGTGTCTTTTAAAAAAAGTTGTAGGATAGAAATATTAGCCAAAATGTAAGATGACACAGCACATCTAGGCTGTGTCCGGTGCATATAGCCCTACCTTTTACAGAATAATAATCTTCCAAAACCTAGTTCAAAAATTCACCGAAAAGTTGTGTGAAATCACCACAGCGTTACCTCCCAAGACGCGTTTCGCTCCTACTAGGGCTTGTCAGTTGGGTTCACCCCGATCTCAAATTCGCACCTCAAAATATCGAAAATTTAAAGCCAAATGTCCACCCGGCGATGGCAGACTAGTCCTACTGGCGCCATCTGTTTTGCTGAGTCGGCATTTTGTACTGCACGTAATGCAGATACTGACCATGAATCGCTTCATCTATCGACAAATGTATCTACCTCACATGAAATATGTGCAGTACAAAATGCGGACTCAGCGAAACAGAGGGCGTCAGTATGTCTGGCCTGCCATCGCCGGGTGGACATTTGGCTTTAAATTTTTGATATTTTGAGGTGCCAGGAATACCCGCGCCAATAAAACAAATAGACTTTAAAAGTTCATTGATTTTAAAATCACAGGCGTATATTAACAGTTAATAAAACATACAAAAATTAAATTGTTAATATAATAAAATAAAAAGTGAACTTCTAACAAAAAAGATCGATTCGACATAATTTTCCGTAATTTTCAAGGCTTTTTGTCTCAGAAACCACTTATGATAAATTCATAGTTTAAAAAAGCTCTGAAAGAACGTTTCTTCTAGAACTAACTACCTGCGCCAACGAAAGTTTTACTTTCACTCGATTCAAGACTAGATTTTGACTGACTTTTACGGCTATAAGTAAAACCTTAGTTTGAAGCTAAAACACCAGTAATGACGTAGACTACATTGTTACCAACATGTAATTCAAACTGAATTTTTACTGATAGTTGTAAGAGTCACCCTTAAGAAGTAGTTTTTCTAAGGTTAGTAAAATATTTTTTGGGTGCTTTTGCTTTATAAAAAAAGCGACTGAATTTTGGTTTAGGATATTAATTTTTGAGGTTATAAAAATTGGTGGTGCAAACTGTGAGTTTTTAGTGAAGCAAAACTGCGCAAAAGAAACAAAATTTTTTTCTAATTTTGACATATAAAGTGGCACTTTTCAATACTGATGACAGTGACGTAAGTTCTGCTTTTCGTAACTAGTTACGAAAAGTAAAATCTTTCGTAACTGGTGATGAAAAGTTCGTTTCACCACCAGTTGCAGGTTTCGGTTGTGGCACACCGTTGCTACAGTTTTACGGTATCAAGTAGATACAAAGTGGTTTAAAAGTAAATATTGAAGTTTAATAATAATAACTCTCTCTCTAAGTAGGTATTTGTAGTCAAAATTAGAAAAAATCTTGTATGAAACACGTGACGAAATGCCTTTTTTGTGTATCTCATTCATTCGTTACACAAAATCGGACTTTTCGTAACTGGTTACATAAATAACTATTAGATTTCGCTCAAATCCACCCAAAACTGTGGTTTAGAAAATTATTTTTTGAGGATACGAAAAAGTAGAAACAAAAATGGAACTATTTTGTGAACCAAAACTAGGTTTTTTTTCGATAGTCAGAAATCAATTTGTTCAAAAAAAAATACATAATAATTTCTGGAGATTCAAACCCCCCATTATTTGGAAAATTATTTTTTAAAGTTACGAAAATTGAGCTTAAAAAAAAAAGATATCAAATCCAAGTCTTCTACATGGCGACCGCGATAGTCATAGTTATTCAAAAGTAAAAATGGAATAACTATTAATCGAAGATCCCACTTCTACCATATTCAGATATGGGAAGCGCGAAGTCCAAGGAAGTAATAAATGTTAACCAGGCTTCAAATGGTGAATCAAGAAGTGAACTATCCAGCGACAGTGAGTTAGGTCTATCAGATTGGTTATTGATAGTATTGGTAATTGCAGTATTCCTTCTTGCAATTGGTGGGGCTATTCGGCACTTCCGTAAAACCCTAAGACAAACAATTCGGAGAGAAATTTACAAAAATGAATTACCAAGATCCAGAGACGCTATAGACCAGGAGGAGAAAGTTTAATTTTTAGGTTTTTAGGTTTTCTCTTAGGCCAATATAAAACCAAGAGTAGCGGAAAAAGGTGTTAGAAATGGAAATATGGACAATGATACAAACATCTGTAAACGTAATAATTGAAGTATTACACTATTATGTTACATTACAAGTGTAATACATGTGCATGTAAGTGTTGTTTATAATTATTATTAGTACTCTTATATTAAATTTATTTAAAATATGGATCCATTTATCAAGTACTTGCAAAATTAGAATATAAAAATATATTTTTTTAATTTTTAATGGGAGACAAATT
The DNA here is from genome assembly GCA_951812265.1 of Taphrorychus bicolor. NCBI lineage: Eukaryota > Metazoa > Arthropoda > Insecta > Coleoptera > Curculionidae > Taphrorychus > Taphrorychus bicolor. Next base: position 18,332,731 of record OX638298.1, read on the forward strand.
ACAAGAAATATTTAATTATTTACAAGATATTAGAGCTTATCTAATAAAATTAACTTACGAGAGAGGAAAAGGCCCTATAGTTCAAACTAAAGTTGACGAAGCAAAAGCTATTTATTCTCAATTAAGTAAAGAAGTTGCGTACATTAACGAGAAAGTAGAAAAGTTTGAAATAAGTCAATCGGATATCTTAGGTGTTAAAGATAATGTAGAAAAAATTAAAAAGCTTTATCGTGAAGTTTTAAATCTTGATAAATAAAGAGTTAATATTATTGAACCAAAAATGCCTTCTTTTGACATAAAAGTAGCTGCGAATCTCTTACCGGTTATGGATGACTCGGAAGACACAAGTCTTAAATTAATAGAAGCCATAGAGTTCTATGAATCTATGCTTAATACCGAGGGTAAACCTACATTAATTAAATTCATTGTAAAAACGCAACTTTCAAATAGTGCGAAATTAAGACTCAAGTCGAGTTTCCTCCAACTCTATAAATGCTTTATTAGGGGACTTGAAAACACACCTTTTGACGAAAAAATCCGACACCGCCGTTCAGGCAAAAATGCTTTCGGCTAGACAAGGGGAAAAAACTATTGCTGATTTCGAAAAAGAGCTGGAGGATCTTTTTGTAAACTTAACCATTTCATAAGCCAACGGCGATACAACAGCTTTTGATGTTTTAAGACCTATCAATGAAAAAAGCGCAGATAATAAGTTTGCAAACGGCCTTATAAATCAAAAGTTAAGTACAATTATATCATCTAGAAAATTTTAACTTTTCACCCAGAGGTAGGGGAAATTTTTCTAGCAACCCTAACAGAAGAGGAAATTCTGTCGGACATAATAATAATTGTATCAAATCCTTCAAGCCAAAACATAAAAACACGTCAAGGTAATTTTCATCAACAGAGTCAGCGTTTTACGAGGAATTGTAGAGGTCGTTCATTTACTCGCGGTAACACTGGAGGTCCTGGGTAACACAGAATCCATTTTGCTGAAAGAAGCGATAATATTGTCGCGCATTCTAATTTGCCAGAGGGTCAAGGAACATCAAAATTTTTTCGTTCCTAAAAGTGAAAGTAATAACATTTTTACCTATTCAGAAAATTGTTCAAATTTTGTCTCACTTTCTGTAAATAACAAAAAATTACATTTTCTGGTAGATACAGGTGCATCACTGTGTGCGCTTAAGTTAGAGGCTGTAGATCAAAATATACCTCTACACAAAGAAAGTATTGAAATCAAGGAAATTAGCGGTACTTTGGTTTCAGTTGGGTTTGTATATTTAAATCTTAGTATAGGCAATTTAGTATTTAAAGAAAAGTTTTAGGTGCTTAACAATTTAGCTTGTCATCCGAAGGTATAATCGGAGAAATTTTTTTAAAGAAATATAAGGCTAAGTTGAATTATGAGGAAAATACGTTAACTATTTCGAATCATCAAAAAACAATAAGTTTAGCCCTTAATGCAGGCAACGATTATATTTTAGTTATACCTCCAAGGTGCGAAATTATTCAGTATGTTTCTACAGAGTTAAAAAACGAATGTGTGATTATGCCAAGTGAAGTATGTCAGGGTGTATTTGTAGCGAGTGTAATTCCACAGCCAGTACAAGGTACAGTTCCAGTAAGAATCTTAAATACTCGTGAGAGTGAAGTACGTTTGAGAAATTTTGTACCTAGAGTTGAAAACCTAAGCGACTATAAATGCTGTCAATTTAATATACAACAAAATCTGCAATTCGGGTGAAGGAATTATTTAACACTCTTACGCTTAGTTATCTAAATCAAGAGGAGCAAGACACTATAGAAAAAATGTGTGCTAAATATGCAGACATATTTCATATGCAAGGAGATAAACGAATAGTAACAAATTTATATAAACAATCAATTCAAATTAAACCAAACACTCGAGCAGTTTATATAAAACCATATAGACTTCCCCAAGCACATAAAGAGGAAATAAATAAGCAAATTTCTCAAATGTATGAGGATAGTCTAATTGAAAGTGCGCAGAGTGAATGGTCTTCGCCGGTACTGCTTGTCCCAAAGAAAAGTGATGTATACGGGGAAAAACGAGCGAGATTAGTTTTGGATTATAGAAAATGAAGTTTGGTTGATATAAAATTTCCGACTGCAAATATAGACGATATATTAGACTCTCTAGGGGGTGCGCTTTATTTTTCACATCTAGATCTTAGTCTCTAGATGTACGTAAGCGCGTACTACCAGGTAGAACTAGATGAAGAAGGTAGAAAGTACACAACCTTTACCACCGACCGCGGACAGTGGCAGATGAGAAGGCTACCAATGTTTTTAAAAATTAGCCCTAGTGCTTTCTCGAGGCTAATGACCGTGGCCATGGCAAGCTTGAATTATGATAAATGCTTTGTGAATCTTGATGACCTGATAGTTTTTGGCAGAAACCTTAATGAACACAACAAAAATCTTATAAATGTTTTTTCTAGGCTTCGTAAAGTAAACCTTAAATTAAATCCTTCCAAATGCGAATTTTCAAAAAAAGAAATTCTTTACCTGGGTCACATAGTAAGTTCCCAAGGGATATCACCTGATCCCGATAAGGTAAAAGCTTTAAAAGAATACCCGGTCCAAAAGCTCAGACGAAGTCAAACGATTTGTAGCATTTGCAAATTACTACCGAAAATTCATTCCAAATTTTTCAGAATTGTCAGTACCTCTTAATAAGTTGTGTAGAAAGTATGCAAGATTCGAGTGGACGGATGACTGTGAGAGTTTTTAACTGTCTTAAAACCGCCCTTAGTCAATATCCTGTGTTAGACTACCCAGATTTTTCAGACAAAATTAATTTATTTTGCAAACAGACGCCTCGAACTTTGCTATTCGGGCTGTTCTGTCGAATAAAAATAATAAGCCCATAGCCTACGCTAGCAGAAGTTTAAATAAAGCTGAAATCAACTACCCCACCATACACAAAGGACTCTTAGCTATTTATTGGGCTGTAAATCATTTTCGCCCATATTTATTTGGTAGACGATTTAAAATCTGAACTCACTATAAACCTCTTATATATCTTTTCAGTCTAACCGACCCCGGCAGTAGACTAACAAAGTTTCGTTTATGCCTTGAAGAATACGATTTTTATATTGAGTATGTGAAAGGGAATGATCTTGTTACAGCGGATGCTCTATCTAGGATAAATTTAACATCTGATGAGTTGAGGAAAATGAGTGATAGTTTGATTGCGATTATGACTAGAGGACAATGTAGACGTAGGGAGCAGGACGTTGAGTTGAATAAGAAGCTGTCTGATAATGTTTGGCTTGATCACCCAAATATTGTGGAAGTTCTTAAACAACCCACGAACTGCATGGAACTACTCGGGTATAAACGATTTTTCGAAGGATGTTACTGACCACTTAGGAAATTTGTATTATGTTCCATTACGCCATACTTTGTATGTAAATAAAAATTCTCGATCAACATTGGCGCGAGACGAAATGTTGAGAGATGTGGTTGAATTAAGTAGGAAAGCTAACATAAATGAAATATATATTATAAAAAATAATGACAATAAAGAGTTTATTAAATGGTTAGGTAATGAAATTACAATGAATGTTAATTGGAGCCCCCCCCCCACCGTATAAATGTGGTACCAGGAGTTAGCAAAGGTAATCAACGGTGACAAAATAAAAGTAATTTTGAAAGATTTTCATTTACTTCCAAAGAGTAGTCACGTAGGCGAAAACAGAATAACAAGTAATATTAAGAACTATGTTGCCCCTTCTTTTTTTTTTCTTTATTTTATTAATAATGAATAGGAGGTTACCAAACACAAAGAGAGGGCAAACTGAGTTGTAGGGCAAAACCCGACAGCTAGCTACCCTCGAGCCGGAGAATGGTCGAGGGGTAGGTGTGCTAAATAGCTTGATAGTCTGAAACAAAGGCGCCACCCACTTTTAAGGCCCCTTAGAAACTCAGTTCTATTTAAATCAGTTGTTAATACCGTACAAACAAAGCGGGAAAATGATATACCATGGAAAGAAACGTAACGTAATTAAAAATCAATTCAATTAAATTAACCGCAACCTGTATACTTCAATACAATGTAACATACAGTGAGGACCAAAAGTCCCGCATAAATTCAATAAAAATTTAAGGAAATTTTTTTTATCAAAATGCTCGAACACGTCTATTGTTGTTCTTAGTTGTGCATTTTTTGACGTGACAGACATGTATACAGGGTCATCCATGTAGAAGATAAATGTAATTTTTTAATTTTTTCTTATGGAACCCCCTGTATATAAAAAGTTTTTTAAATTCTTTTGGAGTTTCTAAACATATTTCGTATTACATATACTGTCCCTAAACGCAACAGGTAATGAGAAATTTACGGTAATAATACCTACATGAAAATAACGAGTTAATTTATTAACAATTGAAAAAAATTACGATATTAACTACTGACTCTAATGAATTAAATGCTCGAACTGTTTCCCGTTAACTTCTTGACAGGGGGCAAGCCGTAATTCAAATTCGTCTAGCACGTTTCTTATCATTTCAGCGGGTATTTGTTGAGTTACGTGCGTAATTTTCGTTTTTAACTCTTCTATACTGTCGGGCTTATTTAGGTACACTTTATGTTTTAGATAACCCCATAAGAAAAAGTCCATTGGACTGAGATCAGGTGACCTTGCAGGCCACTTTAAATGTCCCCTTCGTCCAATCCATCGACCCGGAAACACTTCGTTTAAATATTGTCGCACCTCCCTGCTAAAGTGTGGTGGCGCGCCATCTTGTTGAAACCAAATTGATTCATCTGGAATATTCGGGTTATTTGCATTTGGAAACATAATACCAAGGTCAGGAATTAGTTCATTTCCTAAAAATTGCAAATAACGGTGGCCTGTTAGAGTATCTTCAAGAAAATAAGGTCCTATGATTCTATCTCCGACAATACCGGCCCAAACATTGACAGACTGAGGATATTGGGTGTGAGATTCAATCGCCCAATTTGGATTCGTGGAGGACCAGTAGCGGTAGTTTTGTCTGTTCATCATACCGCTTAAACAGAATTTTGATTCATCAGAAAAAATTATTCTTCTAGAGAAAAAACGGTCATTGTTGGATCTGTTCATCAAAATTTCGCAAAATTCCAATCGACGATCTGGATCATCTTCGTTAAGTTCGTGGATTAATTTTATTTTGTACGGATGATATTTTTCTTTTTTGAGGATTCTTCGAACAGATGATTTTCCGATTTCATTATCCAATGCTATTTCTTGAGTTGGTTTATGGGGATTTTCTTCAATGGATAAAAGAACGTTTAATGTCTTATTCTGGGAAATCGAGGGTCTACCAGATCTGGGAAGGTCTCTTACGTGTCCCACTTCTCTAAATTTCCTTTCAATTCTGCTCACGGTAGACTGCGATATTTGACTATCCGGATATTTGGTATTGAATATTTCACAAACTTCGCTTTGAGTTCTTCTTCGATTACCGCATCCAATCATACTTAAAATTTCTGTTCTTTGAGTTTCGCTTAATTTCGCCATTTTGCCGCACAACAGTAAACAAAATTAGAAATAGGTGTTTGTCAAAATGTCACTTTTGAAAATTAAAAACTTAAAAGTCATAGGTCAATTAGGTAATTTGATTACCTACCTAGTATTTGTAGGTAATTAAATGAGTGCGCTTTGTGGTATTCAATCGCAAATTTCTCGTTAACTGTTGCGTTTAGGGTTATGGTATGTGATACAAAATATGTTTAGAAACTCCAAAAGAATTTAAAAAACTTTTTATATACAGGGGGTTCCATTAGAAAAAATTAAAAAGTGACATTTATCTACTACATGGATGACCCTGTATACATGTCTGTCATGTCAAAAAATGCACAACTAAGAAAAACAATTGACGTGTTCGAGCATTTTGATAAAAAAAATTGCCTTGAATTTTTATTGAATTTATGCGGGACTTTTGGTCCTCTCTGTATATATACTTACGTAATAAATACAACAACTGTACATTTGTTCGATGATACCAAACCAACAGCCCTACATGACGAATAACGATAACGAATACGATAATAGGTGAAAAATCAATAATCAGCTGTGCTGTGGTTTGTTTAGGTTATGAGTTTGGATATTTATATTGAGGATTATTAAGTAATAAGTATAATATTATGTAAAGTTCGGTCTTTTCTGGCTATTTTAGCCCGGGAGCATGTGACCGATTAATAGTATAAACAGCAAGTGATTTCAATAACAATCATAACAAACACGATAAACTTACTTTTTGATGCTTCTGTGGGTCATAACGATGCAATCAATCAGTGGTTTTAGTATAATTCAAATAGAGACGTCGATAGAGAAGGCTCGGGAAATATGCACATGAAAATAATGAAACAGTTACTGTTCTGCATCAAAATAACAATAAATCATACTACTCACAGGGGGTCCGAAGCACCCCCGCGTCGGGCCTCGCTTGCCCTACTAACTCCATCAGTCCGTGTACCGTCTAGTACTAATATACACTCGTAACATGGACCAGGCAAAATGTAAAAAGGGTACCCCCAAAACTCTTATGTATCCGCAACCCCAGAAGCATAGTACTATCCCCACCCCTCGAGGGGTCGCCGGGGTTTTTCCTCATCAGTATATGCATATACATTATCAACAACAAAAATAACTTTGCCTAGGTCTTACCAACTTAACACCCCCCTTCGGTTGGGCCCCCAACTACTTATCACACACCGCTACTTTCACGGAACTACTCCCTTTCGATGCCGGCACCATTCTCGTCTTTTTCGCTCAATCTCGCACACATCCAACATTCACCCTCTCTTCCCTCCTACATTCCAGAGCCCCCCCTGTATTCTAGGCATGTGTCCCTTATTCCTCTTATCGACTTTGGTCTCCAGTTTTACCATTTCACTTTAACCAGTATTTAATTATCTTGAGACGTAGGCCTGACTGAATTAGGTTATTAAAACAGCTAGAGTAAGCAAAAGTTGTATATTGATTATAAGCGAATTAATGGGAATATAAAAGTAGTAATGAAGTTTATAAAAAATAGAAAAATATTGAAATACATAAAGAATACTTAAGTAAAAATATAGGTTTTACAATTAATAAAAGTAAATAATCTTCTATGTCCAAAGTGCTGTGTACCTGAACTAACCTTGTAGAAGGTTTTAAATTATTAAAAATCAGACATTTAGGGAATAGTACCCATACCGGCCATATACGTATACGTCTGGTTTACATTTCCGTGAGACTATTAAATGTGTTGCAGTGCTAATATGTGTTATGGTGCTTTGTGTATACTTAAGACTTAAGGTAAAAAGAATGCAGTTAGCAGTTATGAGGTGTACCTAACAGGTTATGTTTAAATTATAGGTACTACTTCTCATGTTCAAAAAAAGAAAATTGGTAGATTGGCTCCAGTAGGTACGGTCTACAAAATGTGGTTATGATGGTGGTTAAAACAAAAAAATATGGAATGAACCCACCTGACGTCTCCAGGTCTCCTACCAGTCACAAGCAGTATCCTAAGTTGTATTGTGCCAGGCAGATACCCCAAGAGGGAGCTAGGGCCAGAGTGTCCAGGAATTGTCTCGACGAATTTGCAGATCTAGGATGTTTCGAAAAAGGGGTCCACTCTTCCAAGTTGATTAGAGCATTAAGAACGTATGAAAAAAAAATAATGAGCCAGGAAAGAAAAACCAAACTCTTAAAAGAAGGCCTGAAACAAAGGTACTCGTCTAGTCGATGGTAGGTCATAATATGGAATGTGCAAAAAGTGAAAGTGGGTAAGTGTTAAAGAACAGATTCTCAAAGTAACAAAAGATCAATGGTGTAGCTAATCAAAATAATTTTGGAGTAAGAAAAGTAATAGAAATTTACATACCTTAGGATGACGGGTGACCTTAAGAGAAAACCATGTGCTGGTATCAACTATGGTCTTTGGGCTAAGTTAATCAGTTCACTAAACCACTCAATAATTGCAAATCACTCACTAGACTAGGTAAGGCAGTGCGGGTAGTTCTGATTTATTTCTTAAATCCGCTAGGCGAAATCTGTGGTTCAGCAGCCAGCCAAGAAGCTCTCAGAAGAAAAAAAGAAGAATCATAAAATTGCCTTCTAGAAACCTCAACCCAAAAAAAAACTAGGGCCGTACAAAAGTACAAAAGTACCAAAAATGGATTGCAAATTCTACAAAAATTCCCACTGGTGGCAAATGGTGATGTCACGACCTTTAGTTAACCTTTAGGCCCAATCAAGGTGAAGGGCTTGAGATTTTCCAATAATCAATATTATCGACCTTAGCCATCGGAAACCTCGCCAGGGCCGGACTAAACAAAATTAATACTTTGGGAAAAATAAAAACGTAACAAGTATTACTTTTGGCCAGGCCTAGATAGGGATGTGCAAAATTTTGTTAAAAAATGGGAACTATGCCAAAAACAAAAACACTCAAATCACTATACTAGACAGCCAATGGTAATAACTTCCACTGCTAATTCAGCTTTTCAAAAAATATATTTGGAAATTGTGGGGCCAATGCCGGTTGATGTAAATGGATTTGTCTATATTCTCACCCTTCAGTGCGAGTTGACGAAATATGTGCAGGCATATCCTCTTAAAAATAAGGATACCGTGTCTGTGGCAAAAGCTCTGGTGGAGGGCTTTCTCTTACGATATGGTATGGTATTCCTCAGGGAATGGCTACCGACAGGGGTTCCGAGTTTAATTCCTCCACTATGAGCGACACATGCAGTCTTTTAGGGATAAAACAATTACAGTCAACGGCATACCATCACGAAAGCATTGGTGCCCTGGAAAATTCACATAAAGTTTAAGGTGCTTACCTTAGGATGCAAACGCAAAACCATGATGCTGCGTGGAGCACGTGGCTTCCCTACTGGTGTTTTTCGTATAATACTACGGTGCACACCGAAACTAAATATTCTCCTTTTGAGCTGGTTTTTGGCAAAAAATGTCAATAACCCAATAATTTATGTAATGACGTTGAACCCATTTATAATTTTGAAAATTATCCCATTGAATTGAAATATCGGTTACAAAAAGCCCAAGAAGACGCTAGAAATAATTTATTGAGCATTACTTTATTATTCCATTGCAATACAATAAAGATGACATGATTTTAGTTAAAAACGAGAATGGGAATAAACTTTCGAGTCCTCGCTCTTTAGGTCCATATTTAGTAATAGAGGATATTTCGCCAAATGTAAAAATTTTGAAAAACAATAAAAACATTGTACTACATGAAAATAGAACTAAATTATATTATAGCTAAATTATGTTATATGCTATGTTAGATTAAAAGGGACCCTGCTGTTTCTACAACTACTCTACTATCTTTCACTTTTTTTCTCCTATTCTAACACAATATTCTACTCTACTTTTCCTTATTTTCGTGAGTCTCACCTTTTGCTTTACTTAAAAAAAAAAATCGATTTATTGTATTTTAAAGGTTGTTTACTTCATGTTATTTTCTTCGGGAATTTCCATATCTGATAGACAATGTAAATTCTTTTAATTTCCCGGGGAGGTGTAATATGACGGTGAAATACCCTGTATAATAAAAGTGCTTTAAGTAACGGGAATGTATAATTAATTAACAACAAGTAAGCAATATAATTGTTTCCACATCATAATTGTATACTCAGCGTTTTTGGCGCGTTTTATGGGTCCCTGAACGTACGGAGGATTGATGCTTTGCAGACAATATACGACGATTCATGTAACAGAGTTATTATTGATTCCTCAAACCCAAGATACCAAATCCAAATCTACTACACTACCATTTTGTTAGTTTCAGACTTCAGCATGAATATTGAATCAAGTTTAGTAAACATTTCTGAATAACTTTCACAAATGTTCCATCTATGCAGTGAGAGTAAACATGGCAATCGCATCCTTTTTGTACCATGTCTGCAGCTCCTCGGGTCTCGGTTTCATTAGAGTGCCATCCAATACTCCTTTGCTTCGAGTGCACATTTAATTTCAATTTTCTACTGCATGTAGTTTTGGCCATTGATCTTTGTTGTACTTGGAAGTTCTATTTTCTCCATTGTGCTCAAACGTGACGTGTACTCGTATTAGCTTACTAAACATTCCAACAAGTTCCGGAACTGTATCCAACTTTCATCAGATCACTAACAAAACTGGACAAACACGTTTTTTTTTCTTTTGAACTGTATGGTGACCTAGGCCCACAAACTGTTTTAATAAGTTTGTGGAAAACATTTTTTGGGGGACTATTCAGGAACAATTAGTACTTTTGTAAAACGTTATTTTAATGAATAAAATATTTAATAATAAGTTCAACAGAACTTTTTTTGTTATTCTTTTGTTTCAAGAACCTTACTTCAACTTCAAGAACCTTACTTTTTCCTCATTGACATTTTGACACACAAACTACCACTCGTTGTAACATGCGGGGTGTTCATTATAAAATTTCATCTAGCCAGCTATGATTTTCTGAGAGAAACAAAGAGAGTTATCAAAGTACGTCGTAACTTGACTCGCCATCAAAACAGATTTGTCATTGCCACTGTCCAATCAGCTTTCAGCGCTTCAACGTTATTAGGGGCCATCTTGTGTTGTCTTTATCCTTGTTGGCAAAATTTCCCGTTTCCCACCTTTTTGTTGTTGTTTTCTAGTTTTACCAACAAAATTTTTGCTAAAAACGTTAATTTTTATTGCTATAAAACCTGTTTTGTATTTGGATAATATGGCCTTCGCCTTAGAACATAAAGTTTTTATGTTGAGTTTGATGGAAAGTGGATGGCGAATAGGTTTATTCCATTCGAAACTACGAGGAGGATTTCCAGGCTAAATTTCTAAACTTTGCTGTGGTCTATATGTAGTTCAAGAAAACTTTGGAGCATATTCTAGCATTGTTTACAGAAAAGCAAGTAGTCCACAAAGACCAGGCAGTGAATTTCACAAAAAACATACTAATAAAGTAGTTACACAGGCACAAGAAATAATACAAAACACACCTGGTATTTCTATTCGACAGTTACACCATCAAATAGGCCTTTCTGTAGGTGCCACCCATGCAATTTTGCATAAAAATCTGCAAGTCTACCCACATCGCTTCACAGATGTGCAAGAATTGCATGGAGCTGAATTTCCCCGAAGACTGCAATTTTGCAATTAGTATATTGATAGGGATAATAACCAGAACATTTTCCAAAAATCCATATTTAGTGATGAAGCTTGATTTGAGTGAAGTGGTTATGTGAACTCGCAAAACATGAGAACTTAGATTAGTGAAAACACCCCCATGAAATAATTGAAAAAGGACTTCACCCTGAAAAAATGAGAGTTTGGGTATGAATCACAGCTTGCTGACTGATTGGTCTGCTTTTCTCTGAAGGTGGGTGATCACTAGGACACTTCAAGCATTACCAATTGGATAGGTACCTGTATAAGCTACTGAATTTTTCTAGCACTTGGAAAAAAATACATAAAATTCTTCATTAATATCATTTAATTTTTTGTATTCAATTTATTCGATTGTCAATTATATTGCTTCTATTTTTACACATTTATAAAATATGTTTAATAACGAAGATCAATTTATTGTTAAACAGTTGATAAGCGAATAGAAACATGACTTCCCAAAACTCAATAAAAATGTCAAAATAAATTAACAAAATGTGATTAGCTTTATTAAAAGTCTTATCGAACACATTAAACACATATACCATTGAACCTATATGTCAATTTTCCGTATACCAATAGGAAATACAAGCCCTTTTCAAAAAACTGTAATTCGGATCAAGTTGATAATTATCAGCTGAGATTCTACCATTCATATTGAGTGGAAATTAGATTCAAACTGTCATCAATCTGGTTTCCTGAAAACTATCTGTAAGGATCAGTCTGAACTAGGATCAATATTTCTGAAAAGTCCTATTGTGACAAAGTGTGTGACTCAAATTTTATCATTCATATTCCTATTAGTATAGACACAGTAGGACTTTTTGGAAATGATAAACCTGGATCAGATTGATCTCTACAGCTCGATTTTCATCCAACTCGATTGATGACTGATAATAGGACAGCCAATCGAGTTGGTTGAAAATAAGCTTATAGTAATGATCGACCCAATATGGATTGCAGATTCCAAAAAGGACTTTTGTGATCATAGAAATTGAGCACTGTTGCTTTTAAATAAACAGGTTTTAACCAGCCAATTTGTAAATTGTTGATTTGAAACATGGTGGACAGCAACCCTTTAAACTACAGATCTGATCATTGACCAAAATGATCCAGTCTAATACTATTAATTACTTATCAATCAATGTAAACTTAATTTCTGTCTATAACATTTTTAAACAAATTCAGTTTATAACTATAAATTAGGAATATGAAGCTGGATGATCCTGCATTATTTAGTAGCTATTGATGCAATTTAACACACATTAAACTACTTTGTCATTATAAAAAAAAGCATTTATTATTAAACATGAAAATACCATATACCAATAGAGATGTTTCCTACATTCTTGTTCGTAAACTCAAGTCCATACTGATCTGTTCCAAGATTTCTGGAATATGCTTCAAGATTCAAGCCTATAATAGGTATTATTAAAAAGTTATTTTTGTCTATACTGCTAATATTTTAATTGTTATTTTACTTCTAAAATCCACACAATTTCTGACTTCATAGTGATGCTGACAAAACATCTCAGTTCTTTATACATTTGAATCACATTAAAATTGGCTTTCAGACCCAAAATGGTTTATGCATGTACACATGTGTATGGTTGCATATAGCTTTTCCAGGCTGGGGAACGCAGAGAACTATTACACTTGTACCCAAATTTAAGCCTCAAGAGTATCTACTGACACATACATTTTTAGAAACATCTTTTCTTCTAGGTCCTAATGGTCGCAGTATACCGATTTTGGTGCAAAATTTGCAGGTTTAGCTTCAGGAATTGAGCTTACAATATGCTTATAAACTTATTTTCGTCTTCAGCTCTAATGTTTTAAGTTTACATACCTTTGAAAATCCACTCCATTTCAGATTCTACAGAGATAAAACATTAGAATCATACACTTGTTTTAATGATTTTAAAACTAGTTTTTAGTTTTTCAAACACAAAATGGTTTGTAGGTACTTTCGGTTGCAGTTGTAGTTAGTAGGGCCAAGCCTTAAAAACTCCTCTCCCCAAAGGCTACACCGTGCAGGGGCTGGTGATTGGGGTGCTTTGTCGTCTTCAGAAGTGTACTATTCTCGTCTGCTACTCAGCAAGGTTCTATCGCCAGTATGCCATTAGGGTAAATCAAACGATGTTGGATTTCGTACTCTACTATATTCTCACTCTTGACTCTACTCTAATCAAGACTAAACAAGAAGCTCTCTCACAGTCCTTCTATATCCTTTTTATAATGTTGTATTACTTGACGCACTACCGGGTGAACTTCACCTTTCATTCACCTTAACCAATAATACAATAATACTGCCAATGAATGTAACTATCAACGAACGTGATGTTTCTAGTTCCTATTGAACTTTAGAATGTTACCTAGGGTTGACGACTGGTGAAGGCTAACAGCTATGGAGTGCCCTATATACCACATCTTCCCCCCGAAGAAGAAAAAAAAAATGTATTCTTTCAGAACACATTTTTTTTTCCTTCCTACTTATGCACTGGAACATCTGCTTATTATTAATTACAATATTATCAATTTAGACTAACTATTTATAATCTATCACGCTCAATATTTACAATATAATAAAAATAAAGAAACAATTAAAGCTACGATGCACAATATTTACCTTTAGTGGCAACAATTATTTACCTTTAATATAAATATATATTATAAACATATCGCCAGCTGTGACGCTGTACGCGTGCCAGCCCTGGCTATTTACCCGCACCGTTTAGTGTCCGTAATATGGCTTCACTAAGTTCCTGTGAACTTCTTTGTCCTTCCCGTTCACACTTAACACCAAATTCACACCTTTCACTTGCAATATTTTGTACGGTCCTTTGAACAATGGGTCTAACTTACTATTTCGTCGGCTTCACATGAAAATTGCACAAGTCCATTATGACTAATTTTACAGGACGCTCAAAAAACTGATTTAAAGGGAATGCTTCAAACGAGACAATTTTTATTTCAAATAATGTATTTAACATTATTTTTTACTTATTATTATTATGTTAAATAGGAGGAAAATTATATTTTATATAAATAAATGGACTTATGCACAATTCATCTATTTATTTATCATGAATGTTGGACTTGGGCAAATTTGATTTCATAAAATGGTTGATTGGGCAAATAAAAAAGAGGAAGCGATTACTTATTATTATTTTTTATTTATAATAATAGAATGTGAAAAACGAATACAAATACAAAATACTATTAATAAAATGAAACAAACAAGTACCTATCAGAACAAGAAAACTAATCGTGTTGCAGGTTATCGTAAAAATTATGGTAATCCGATTCCATCGCTTTCTTTAAAAATTGGAGATTTTCAAATTTTTCTTTTTTTATTTTTAAGGATCCCTGGTACAGGTTTGGTAAAGTGGTAAACGATACCATCTTGGCGTTCTTATTTCTTCTTACCGGTAAAGGTTTGAAGTCATCTGTGTGGCGAACCTTAAATTCAATAGATCCGTCACTGTTATATTTAAGTGCCCTTATATTTTGGACGGTAGGGTCTCCAATTTTATGTCCTGGCCGAATAGAGTTAAAAAAGTTGCAACTTGAAAAATCTTTGAAGAAACTATGCTGAAGATATCTTACAGAGTACGGCTTCGGTATTTTTCTAGCGGTTTTAGCAAGGTAAACATAGTCTGCAGGCACATTTATTATTCTTCCTTTCAATTTTCTTTCAATTGTTGAGTGCATGGAGTCGCACTCCATTTGAGTGTGTCCTTTCTCCAGGTATTTTTGGACAATGCAAATATTATTTTCGATTGAAAAGTTTAAAAATGGGTTAGATAAGAGTGAATTTCTATTTTGGGCTCCGCATCCATCACTATAAAATATTATTTGGGGTTTATTTAAGTTATCAATAGTTGGTAACACTTCTTCTTGTAAGAAACGGTATAAAATTGAAGCAAACATGTTTGCTTTTAGTTCTCCCTCTCCTTCATGCCAGAAGAAACAGTATCCATCTTTAGTATGTATGTCGAAAATCGTGAAGTTATGAACAATTAACTTTGTTCGGTAGTATAAGGCCGACACATTGGATTTTGGACATAAAAGAACAGATTGCATATCCATTGTGAATACCTTACTTGCGGAAGATTTGTCTTGTTCTTTCTCAATTCGTGCTTCTTCTTTCTTAATAACATGAATCCTGTACTGCTCTTCATCTTCTATATTTTTTGTCCTATACCCAACGCAAATGTCGCATTCGTCGTTTTTTGGGGAAAATATAGACAGATTCGTTTCTTCAAAAATTTACATAAAAAGCGTTAAGCTAGCCGGTGTTATCTGCTTTTCGATGCACCACTTCTCTTTATAAAAATTATACACCTCTGTTTTGGTTTTGAATCGCGGTTCCAAGTATAATCTAGTTGTCGACTTGAGACAATAATGCGACTCTAATTTGGGTAAATGATCAAAGAAAGTTTTTATTTCCATTCTTATTTCATTACTTTTTAAAGATCTGTTATCCCTTGGTTGGTTTGATGGTCCTGTCTCTTCTCTTTCGGCGGTTCCGCTTCTTTGTTGCATACTCTCAGATGTCCATTTTGATATTGTCCTTACTGACATTCCGAGCGTATTACCAAACATTATTTTGCAAACTCGAATTCTTTCAAATTTTTTGTCTAGGAAATACTCAATAGAGCACGCTCTTCTGCTATCGTTTTCATTTTTTCTGTGCCTTGCTCTTTTAATATTATTTATGACTGCTCTGCTATTAACATAAATTTTCTTTTCCGGCCATGTCATTTTCCAGAACTTGGTAAAAATGTTTTTCCTTTCTTCTTCACTTAGTTTAAAACATTGGATAACACTATCCTTTTTTTTACATAAACATTTCGTTTTTAACCGTCGTTTTTCTTTTCTTACGCTGAACGCGTTATCTTTTCTTCCAAAGTAAGGATCTCCGTCTTCTCGTTTTTTCTTATTGCGATTGTATTCCCACTGTAGAGGATCGCTTAACCTGTGTTTTTTTCTTTTGCGCTTGCATTCCCTTCTATCTTGAATATAATTTTCTTCTGTGTCACTCGTTACATCTTTTGGTTCTTCTCCTTCTGAGCTTTCTTGATCGCGGTCACTGGCAACCCATTCTTCTTCCGATGATTCATGAAGGTCCTTTTCATTATCTCGATTTCTGTTTTGGCTCACAGTTGCATTAATCATTGAACTATCCTTTTTACAATTGGTAATAGTTTTTAGTTCATCGACTTCAGTGTGCTTAGTATTTCCGGAAAAATATTCAACAGTTTCTGTAACCATCATGTTTTCCTCATTATCATTGTATATCAACACTACCCCCTAAAAAATCGGCAACGATGCCGTCAACATCCGAGTCAACATCGTTTATTGGTGAAATACTTAGAGTATCTACAGAGGTAATATCTTCAGAGGGTATTATAATATTTCTAGCAGCTTCTAAATTTTCAATGTTTAAAACTTCTTGAGCTTTCAGGCATTCAGTTTCCAGATTGCGAATTGCCAAAGATAATGAAGATGTGAGATCGTCATTAATGGTTTTAGTCACTTCCGGATTGTAGCTTGATGGACTAGATGTACATGGTTGGGATACAGTATCAGCGTTTACTAAAACATTGTTTAGAATCTTCGCATTTGGCTTAGTATCATTAGCAAAGAATTTTGTTTTTTAACTATAATGTTGTCGTTTTCTTTGTCGTTCCTGCTAAAGCTCATAGCATTTACACTGTTGAGAATTTTAAAACTTCTTGAGAACCGATCCATTCTGAAAAAAAGTACAAATATCAGTACCGGTAAAAAGAAAGCATACCGCGAAATTTTATTTGGAGCTCTCAAAGTGCCAAAAATGGCACCTTTCTTTTAAAAAATTGTTTAGAATTATGAGGAGAATGCAAGCTGTTATAATAAAAAATCAAAATATTCAAATTTGAAATGTGCCTAAGTCCTATATTAATTAATTAAAAATTCTATATGAATGGTGCATAACTCCGTCCAATTAGTTTTGCATTATTTTAACGGATTTTTAAAAGGTAACTGCCTATCAAACACAATATAATGGTTAAATATTACTTACCTAATACACTTTCACAATTATTTTTAACCAAATTTCAAGTTTTAATCAAAATAACGACCAGAACATAAAAGGAAAAAAAACGGCGTGCTGACACTGCTGACATTCGTTAAGAAAAGACGGACTTGGGCATTTTTCATGTTGCTGTCACCGTCCGCGGACTTACGCAATTATTCAAATTATGTTTTTAGCACCATCTATCGATAAATAGCTAAACCAATTTTTACGGGCCGGTAAATAAAGTATTCCTAAATTAGATGGCGTAAAAACCTCAAAATCGGAATTTTTGGACTTGTGCAATTTTCATGTGAAGACGACGATTTACAGAGTTATTACTTAACAAAACTAAATTTCCTACTTCATAATTAACTATCTTAGCTGACTTATCTACATCAACCATTGCCTTCCGCTTATCTTTAGAATCTACTAAGTTTCTCCTCGCATCGGTCCATGCTGTTTGTAACCGAAATTTTAGCTCTAAGGGATAATCGTCGAAATTGTACAGTGGATCAACGTCTAGACTGACATTTGACGGTACGTTGCACGTTTTACCAAATACCAACTCATAGGGCGAATAACGTGTAGATATATTTACTGAATTGTTATATGAAAAACACCAATACGGTATCCAATCTGTCCAGTTGGTACCTTCTTTAGTGACTTGCATTCTTAAATAAGCACCTAAATGTTTATGCGAATTCTCTAACGCCCCCAGCGTCTCATGATGATACGCTGTTGAGTTTAGCAGTGAAATACCTAATAGCCTACACGATTCCTTGAATGTTTGCGATAAAAATTCTGTCCCCTGATCTGTAATTACCTCGGTTGGTATTCCGAATCTCAAAATGAAATTATCCACGAACGACCTGGCGACTGTTGCAGATTCCTTGTCTCGTAATGCATATGCTTCTATAAATTTCGACAAATCGCATTGTATGGTTAGAATGTATTTGTTATCATAATTATCTTGCGGCAAAGGTCCTACTAGATCTAAAGATACCCTTTGAAACGCCTCCTTGGCTGTCGTGGTGATTACCATTGGAGCCTTAACACACGCCGAATGCTTATACTTCTGGCAAAAATCACACCTTTTGACAAAGTCTTTTATGTCCTTCTGCATGCTAGGCCATAAATAATACCTCCTAATATTGTTACTCATCCCGGTCATTCCTGCATGACCTCCTGTAGGTAACATGTGAAAATCATTCAGGATCAACTGTCTCAACTCTTTACTTTCAATTCTTTGTACTCCTTTCACTACCTTTATTTGTAAGTTATTTTCTGATAGAACGTCTGTAAAACCACGTAATTCTTGCAAGAAATCTTTACCACTTATATCTTTTATTACATAGAGCTCTAATATTTTCTTTACTGCGCAGATTTCTGCTAGATCCCTCAAAGCCGTACCTAAGTCATACGTTGATCGGTGATTCCAGCCAATATAAATAATTTGTGAATTCACATCATATAAAATATCATTAACCCGTTCATAAAGTGGCTTTCTCTTAAGTTTCAAAAACTCATCTTCTCCTATCGGACGTAGTTCTACCGTATTAGATGGTTGTTTCAGTACTTCAACCACAGTAGGGTGATCAATCCTATCTCTGATTGGTATAATGTCATTGTCATGTATCGTGTCGTGTTTCTGTCTTGTCTGTGCCCTAGTCCTTACATTTAAGCTCTGGTAAATTTTACTAGACATTTTCTTTAACTCGTTAGAATCAATAGTCACTCGAGACAACGCGTCGGCCGTTACATTATCTGAGCCTTTTACATATTCTATCGAGAAATCGTACTCTTCTAGCAATAATCTAAACTTTGTGAACCTACTAGATGGGTTTGCCATATTAAATAAGTAAATTAGAGGACGATGGTCAGTCAGTATCTTAAATTTACTTGCAAACAAATATGGTCTGAAATGCTTTACTGCCCATACTATGGCTAAAAGTTCTTTTTCAATCGTACAATAATTCCTCTCTGCCTTATTTAAACTTCTTGACGCATACGCTACTGGCCTATCATTACCGTTCGAAAGTACCGCACCTAACGCATACCCACTTGCATCTGTTCTCAAAATAAATTTGTTCTCCTCGGCAAAATTTGGATATTGCAAAACTGGAGGACTTGCCAAAGCACGTTTCAATTTCTGAAATGCGCCCTGACATCCTTCAGTTCACTCAAAAAGTTTCCCTTTTCTAGCTAAATTATTTAACGGTTGCGCTATTTCGGCAAAATTCTTTATAAACCTCCTATAATAATTTGCAAAAGCGACAAATCGTTTCGCTTCCTCCGAGCTGCCTGGAGTTGGATAATCTACCATTGCTCTCATCTTTTCAGGATCAGGTGAAATGCCCTCTGCTGATATGACATGACCCAAATATAACAAGTCTTTTTTTAGAAATTCACATTTAGCAGGGTTTAGTTTCAAATTTACTCCCCTAAGCCTTTGCAAAACTTTTATGAGATTTGTGTTGTGGTTTTGCAAAGAGTTACCAAAAACTATTAGATCGTCCAAATAAACAAAACAAGAGTCATAGCTTAGTCCTGACATTGCTACAGCCATGAGTCTGGAAAATGCCCCCGGGCTAATTTTTAATCCCATAGGCAACCGCTTCATTTGAAATTGACCCATCTCTGTAGAAAACGCCGTGTATTTCCTGCTTTGTTTATCCAGTTCAACTTGATGATAACCTTGCGTTAAATCCAAATGTGAAAAGTATACTGCCCCTGATAAGGAATCTAATATTTCGGTTATATTTGGCAAAGGAAATTTCTCATCATCTTTTACTTTCTTATTTAACAACCTATAATCAATAACGACTCTAAATGATTTTACCCCCGTCTTATCAGCTTTCTTTGGCACTATCAACAAAGGTGCAGACCACTCTGATCTTGTTTCTTCTATTACGTCATTCTGAATCATTTGTTCTACCTGCTTACGAATCTCAGTTCTTTGTGCATGCGGTATTCTATAAGGCTTTACATACACTGGGCTCGCATTGTCATGCAACCTTATTTTCTGACGATATAAATTTGTAACTGATAACGGATCGCCTTCTACATGAAAAACATCCGCGTACTTGGCGCAAATTTTCTCAATGGAGTCTTTCTCCTCCTTATTGGCTCTATCTATACCTATTAATTCCAAAACTTTTTCTACCCTTCTTACCGTTATGTTACTATGCCCGAAATTGCATACATCGTAGTTCGAAATATTATCAGTTTTTGGATGAAAATTCCGTAATGTAACTTCTCTCTCGTTGACATTTAAAATCCTAACAGGTACCCTATTCTTTTCCGGTTTGCCTATTGTGCTCGCCACAAAGACACCTTCATCTACCTCCTCATTTAACACTATACTCTCCCCGGTTCCGGTGACAAAACAATACGTAATAATTTCGCTACGACCAGGTATTACCGTGAAGTGATCAAATTTTGAATGAAGGTTAGTGGTAACAGTTGTACCACCCCTGTTAGTCAAAGAAATGGTGTATGTCTCAAAGTCTAAACCTGCTTTAAAATTCTGCAAAAAATCTGAACCTAATACCCCATTTATGGTGTTATCAAACCTATTCATTACGAAAAACAAATGTGCAATCTCCGCCTCATTGATTGTAAAATTTAACTTTGTGGATCCTAACGCAAACGTGGAACCCGATATACCTTTAATCCTAATTTTATTTAAAGTATCTATTTTTTGTTCTCCGTTTAAACAATCCGAAAATATACAACTAATACTCGCTCCTGTATCAACTAAAAATGTTAAATGTGTACCTGCATATAAAACTTGAATATAAATTAGTGGATTAGAACTCAACTTGCCCCAATCGCCTTTTATGCTATACACGAAAAAACTGGTTTCTGTCAGGTATACATTCATCATTCTTTTGCTCCCAATTCCCTATATTGTTGTTGTCGCCCTCATTGATACCGTGATTGCCGTTATGATTAACACTACCAATATTATTATTATTAGCAACGTAGACCTGGCGAGGGTGACCTGTGCGATTGTCATTACTCCCTCGAGATCCGAAACCTTGGCTTTGCCTCGCCTGCCAATGTTGCTGACGATTGTAATATTGATTCGCATAGCCGCGTCCGAAACCTCTATTGTTATTATTACGAATATAATTGTCATTGCTTCTGAAGGTATTGAACCTGTTGTCGTTATTATTGAACGTGTTGCATCTACTACCGCCAAAATTTCCACGGTGAGATTGAAAATTCTCCCGAATTCCCCGATTCGGTGGGAAGCCCCTTCGGCTACCTCTCATGTGGTACATATTCGGGTTAGTGGTAGCAGCACGCTCTTGTGGGCTTTTAACGATTTCTTCCTCTATAGCCCCCGCAATGGCCTCTTTTAAGTTTGAATAGTTACGAGCTTTAATAATCGTTCTCAAATCCGAATGCCTAAGACCGTTCGCAAAAACATTAACTGCTATTTTCTCGTTAACTGCCCTAAGTGTTGGAACCACTCTATCAGCATTTCCGGCTTGAGCTATAGTTAAATCAACAAGTAATTGTTCAATTTCTTTTGCAAACTTATCAAGAGATCTATGCTCTTGTTTGGCATTGTGCAATTGAACAGCTAAGTAAGTTGCCGATTTAGTTTGCAAAAGAAACTTCTTCATATCAGATAACAAGGCTTCTACAGTATCATAACTTTTATCTAACCGCAATTTTGCACTCTGAGTTAGTTTGGCTTTCAAGACAAATTTTATTAATAATTGCTTACTGTCCGGTTTTAAAGTTTCTGCGTAAAAATCAATCGCGTCGATCAACTGTTTGGTAACCTCTTCGGTGCCATCCATATTTGGTAAAAGCGAACCTGCGGTTCTCAACTCGAAGTTATTCCCCATCGTATTATCCACTTGACTACCACGCGATAACTTAGTAGCTTCTTCTAAGCGCAAGTTTACACAATTCTTATTACTAACACAAATGTCTTCCGTTGCTTTTATGTACTCCGTAAGTTTTTCCCTTTTATTTACCTCGACTAAATCAAGTGTGACTCTCGCTTTAAATGAGGTTAACTTTTCTTCTAAAGTACTTAATGCTTGTGAGTGCTTATTTAAAACAGTTACACTCGACCTACGTTCGGCATTATCTTTCTTCAATGCTTCGGAAAACTTTTTACTATCCTCATAAATTGAAATAATCTCATTTGGGTTCATGCTCCCAATAATACTACTTATTAAAATTTAACCTCACACATACCTAATAATAATAAAAATTCTATAATAATAAAAATTCCTAGCCCACTAACTAATTATTTGCAAAAATATACACTTTTAATTCTTACTCGACTGCATCTCACGGTGGCTTAGATGACGTCCTGCACCTTCTTCACCTCCTTCCGGATCTTCTTATCGAACCTTCTCTTGGCCCAGACACACATACTGATGATACCTACTAGCACCAGAACGCCAAAAGCAACCGTTCCAAGGATCTCGTACACGGATGGTGATGATGCCTCCGGTGTTCCATTCGCCGTGACACCTCCACTGTTGCCCGCTTGGCTGATAAAAACTTCCTCCTTGGATTCAGATCCTCCCATGGTCACTATGACTGCACGGACTTGACTCGGATGCAATCATGGAACAACTCCACACTCTCTAACACATTTACCCAAAATGACATACAACTGGCAGGGTCGCCATGTACTATTCTCGTCTGCTACTCAGCAAGGTTCTATCGCCAGTATGCCATTAGGGTAAATCAAACGATGTTGGATTTCGTACTCTACTATATTCTCACTCTAATCAAGACTAAACAAGAAGCTCTCTCACAATCCTTCTATATCCTTTTTATAATGTTGTATTACTTGACGCACTAGCGGGTGAACTTCACCTTTCATTCACCTTAACCAATAATACAATAATACTGCCAATGAATGTAACTATCAACGAACGTGATGTTTCTAGTTCCTATTGAACTTTAGAATGTTACCTAGGGTTGACGACTGGTGAAGGCTAACAGCTATGGAGTGCCCTATATACCACAGAAGTCAAAGGATCAATATGAAAATCGCCACTTCTAAGGGCGAAAGGGCTGTTCAGGCATTATCTCACCTCCCAAGGTCCACTATCTCCGTCGTACACTTAATTTGGCACAAAGATTGATGTGTTTTTCAAAGTTCTCTATGGATGTTAACTCGGGAATACCTCAAGTAAATTTTACAGCCTATAGAATCTTAAAAATCTTTAAATAATTAAAAAAATCAAACAAATTAAGGCCGACTTATTTATTTATCAACATCCTGAATGATTCTTGATTGTTTGGAATGTCATATCAATTGCTATTCATTATTATTTTGTTAAATTTATTTGAGCATTCCCGTCCTTAGATTCTTATTGAGGAAAAAAGGATGGAGACACTATCGGAGCGCGTAATGGTAGGCAACCAGTAAAACGTTCGCAAAGTGTGAACGTGCCTAAATTTGAAAGTTTGACGGACAAATACGGAACGAAGTATTTCACGACGTGCTTCAAAATAACAAATGCATTTCATAGGTGGCTAGATGAAATTTTATAATGAACACCCCGTATTAAACCTATACCTACTATCCTTATTGATAACATTTTCAGAACTCTATTTACTCAGTTTACTCTAACAATACTTCCCCAATATATTCAATCAATATGAAGCCCAGGTTATTCGTATTGTAACATTTGACCGATGATTACTTGATCAAGTTCGTGATCGGGATTCAAAATACCGGGCCTAAAAGTAGCATTTTTTTTTTATTTTTCGGTTACAAAATAAAGGTTGTCTTTTGGCATTAATTTTATGGTTGTTAAAAGCGTCTTTTCCTTTCTTTTGTTTGTTATACATATTGTTTGGTTCTGATCTCACACTTGCAACTCCTTTCTTATCTGAAAAGGTATCAAATCTTCATTGACTCTTTTGAAGGTTTTAGGAAAACAGATGTTTTATTATTACAATAATAACACATCTGTTGAGTATATATAACAAAAAATTAGTCTTAAGCACTCAAATACACAGCCAGCTTAGCCTTGTCTTATTCGCCATTATTTGCAGCCGTGCCTGCATGCCACCTAATTACGTAATCAGAATCAGGATTGTTTACCCAAAATAAAATCGTTTTAAAAGTTGCAAATTAGTTTTTACTGTCCACCATCAACATATATCGAACATAGAACAACATCTTTGGAAAGTTGTGGAAAGTGTTTTTAGCTGTTTATTGAATAAAACAAGTAGAAAACGAGGGTTTTAAAATGCATTTAACTTTTCTAATTAATCTTAGGTTATTGAGTTGGTTGCACCTTTACCATTGCATTGCTTTCTTAATTTAACTTTTTCAAAGTACTTGTCATAGACAAAGACAATTTTTGCTTTATATAGGCGAAAACTTATTACTAAAATTTGTAACAAAATTCGTCTTTCACCAGCATTTCTAGACACTTTCATTTTAACTCCGCCATTATTAATAAAATAAGGAAATTCGTGATATTATCTATATGTAAATGTCGTCACAAATCATACATGATACGACCATGAACGCTATAACTAATTCCACATTCCTGACATAAAATGCACAGCAAGTTTCCTCATTAGATTGTGAAACTCAACCCCGAACTAAATTACCCTTCATGTGCACTATAGAGATTCCTAGCGACGTAATAATAAAGGAAGTCATATACTAGGTTAGTGATAATCACACTCACAGCCAATTACTATGTATTATACATGGTCTTTGAGAAGACCGCATCTAAGATGCTTAATGGCAAACATCACTTGACATTATGTGCATGCTAATGGAGAATCCCTTAACCTGGATTCTGGCACTTTACCATCAGCTAATCCACTCGGAATTGAAATTTTGAGGTGGGATTTAATTTAACCTAAAGCGGCCAAGAAAACCATTTTTCATTGTCTAGTTTTATAGGTTTTCTTAGAGCAAATTTTAGAAACTCGAAACTGAAAACACTACACAATTGGCTTGCGCTAAGCCGGATCCGGCCCTTTATCCTGCGGTGGAAAATAAACACTTTGAGCTGCGGGATTGAGGTTAAAGTGAATGCTCCAGCAGCCTGTAAGGAAGCGAAATCCTGCTTGTGGGTGTCGAGTGTTAAGTCAACAGAATTGGTGCACCGGAAAAGTCGCTTCTACATGCAAAAGAGAGGTTGCTTTGATATTTTATTGGGTTAATTAGCCTGACTATTTTCCTCATCCATTAAAACTGCAGTGCAATTGTCACAGAATTACAGCGACAATTTCACACCTAACTGAAAATTGCGTTCTGTTGCAAAAGTGCTCGCATTTTTTGTCAAATAACAATCAAAAGGCATTCAAGCTGTTTCTGGGCAACAAACCTTGAGGCAAAATTTTCGGCAATTTTATATGCACTTAACATATTACTATTGATATTTTCAATTCTATTAAGGTTCAAAGGAAAATGAGTCATAATAAGCCTCTCTTTCGCTATTTTCAAAAAATTTTTTAGAGTAGTTTTTAACTAAAACCAAATGATTTCAGTCCCTTTATAATGGCTTCTGAAGAAGTCGTCCACGAATAACCACGTTTCTCGTCCACGAATAACCTGAACTGTATGAAAAGACGCAAGAAGCAAGAGGATCGCATCCAAAAAACATGGAGCGCCAATCAAAGGCCTCAAAAAGCTGACAAAAGTTTCCTGTCAATATCTACATCTCTCTAAGAAAACACTCACTATAGACAGTGTACCGGTCAGTATATAGTTAGTCCAGCAGGTCAGCACTAGGGATTGACGGCTTGACTTGTCACGATAATCAACTGTGCAATACGATAAAATAGCTCTGCAAACAAACCTCAGATTTAGGGACAGAAAGAGACACACGATTTTTGCAATCAAAAACAAGTTTATCAAATGCAAAACACAAGAAGAGAATCTGCACATCTTCGAGAATGAGCAAGTAACAGAAACACACTCAATTTAATACACGATACTGCAATCCAGCATAAACGAACACCAAACGAACACTTTTTTTGAACTTTCAGCCAACTTGCTGACCTATTGACATCGACATTTTTCGATATGTTTCCCGCCCGGAAGACAGCGGCAGACCTATGAAAGAAACCTGAACTTGAATCTCATTCATTTCGATGAACGAATGCATTTATGCAAACATGTGCCAATCATATCCATTGACTCACACCATTAATCCCTGACGACGCTGCACAGCCAATAGGGAAATCAGCAAACGCATATACCTCGCTATATAGGGTAATAAAATTATGGTCTGGGTTATTTTTATATTTTATTACGACGGCCTTTTTTGACTATGAATACATTCAGCACGTTTTATGGCCTTTTGTCTGCACAGAAACAGAGAGCTTAGTCTGTTTCTATGCAGACAAAAGACGCTGGGATGTTTACTGTTGAAATTGTTCTGAATGCGCTTATTATTCCCTTCCTATCTTGAGTTTCCCCATCACTGAGTAGCAAATTCAATAATAAAAAAAACTGCGCATTCCGTAGAAAGAAAAAGGTAACTTTTGTTTTACCGGCGCACAGTGGGGCCTGGGGCCTAAAAAGTAGGCATCTAATGAAAAACTTAACTGTTGTATTTGATATCGCTATCATTTGCTTGAAATTTGGTTAAAAATCGTTTTTTTTTTGTAAAAGTTTGTAACCCAAAATAAAAGGATATTGCGCACAGCGAAAGAGTGAAATCCCCAGGTGGTCCGTAATGAATGGGTCAAAGAGCAATTGCATATTCAATATAAAAATAATATGATTTACCCAAACATATTATGATAAAATGTTGCTCCGTTTCGATATACATAGTGTTAAAGTTACCTTTTTAAATTTAAATTATTAAATAATACCTGAAAATCTAATTCAATTTCGGCAATTGTTTTCGACTTCGGGGGGTTTTTGGCAATGGGAAACTGGAATTATAAATTAATTTTTAGGTATCAGCTAGAGGGCACTAAGTATGCATTGCTGCGTGGTTAGTTTTCATCAAAACTTTTTATCAGAATTGACGATCGGCAACTTGAATATCACAGTTATTACACTAACTATTTCTATAAAAAGGTATTCTTATTTTATGTCGATAACCCAACCGATTTTCGAAATATTTTTAATTTCACAAATCAAAAAATTGCGTAGTAGTTTCAATTTAATCAGTACTTGCACTAAATTAACTTGAACAGGTACTAACTACGTCAATAAGCAAAATGTCCACTATTCGCACCATTACGAATTCTAATTTATTATTCACTTTTTTTATGTTTTAATTTTAAAATATTGAAACGGAGCAAAATTTTACTAAGGCAAGTTTGACTAAATCATATTATTTTCATCTGCAGTTACTCTTTGATCTATTCATTACGGACAACCCTGTATATAAAAAGTAGATCAGAGATTTTGAAAAATAACAATAGAAAACGTGTTATGTTTAATTCTGGTTCAGTAAAAATTTAAAAGCAATCTTTTCTAACGATTCGTTATAAGATACAAGATATTATATTCGAAAATCGGACAGTCTGTACCTATTTTTAGTACGAAGTAGTGAACAACTTATACAACATTCTATATTTGGATTTATAGATCAACTCTTAAATTTTTAGTACTGTCGCCCCACTGTGCGGCGGTTTTTTGCTCAATTTAGATTTTTCTTTTGTAGGAAAATATTAGGTATGCTTCCATAGATCAGCATATTCAATCTAACCTGAGTTTTACATAATTTGACCGTCAGAAGATCTTTGTGAATTTCAAATTTTCTGAGACCCACGTTTACTTATTTTGTGATTCTGAGAATGACTTAGAAGTTGCTCAGACGTTCTAGTTTTATCCATATTTTAACCGTTTTTTAAGAAATTGGATTTAACTCTCTGTTTAATATATGTTTAATTTGACCATCTGTATATCTCTGTGAAGTTCAACTTTACTCGGACCCACATTTACTTATTGTATGAGTCTGAGATTAACTTAGAAAGTGCTCAGACTTTCTAAATATTTTTACTAATTTTTCAGACTTTATAACGAAATGGTTTCATTCATTTTTTAACAAATGGGAATTACTCTTAGTTTCACATAATTCAACCGCCTGAGGATCTGTGTAAAGTTAAACTTTACTGAGATCCTTATTTACATATTTTTTTCTAATGTTGACATATAATCTTGAGAGGGGTGAGACGACGGCACTGGCACATCACCATTTTGCCACCGCACATAATTTCGATTTCTCGAAAGTTTCTATTGTTGACCGGGAACATAATTATAAAAAACGCAACATTTCGGAAATGATACATATAAAATTAAATAACACTGTCAATTTTAGAATCGACACACAGGTCCTTAGCAGCCACTATGAACACCTGCTAAGACTTCACAATAAACATAAGGGAAAAAAATAACAGAACCATAATTGTTTCCAACCTTCCATCTGGATTGGTAGTTGGGAAACTTAAAGTGATCGACACTTGATAGCGGCCCCCCTCGTCATGAGCGTACTACATCTTTATATTGGGCGTTAGTGCCAAGCAAATATTGTTATTCGCAAATTTTGTACCTTGGGCAGCGGATGTGTGTTTTGTCGAGCCTAGGATACCATGGTCACCGAACAATCGAATGGAGTTTGCTACCGTAACTATCTTAAATCGTACTTTAACTGACTACCCTCTCTAAGTGAGATTAGGTAAGTTCTTTCATCCGTAATGTACGCCTCCATGTTTACTGGTTACTTGGTATTTGTCAATTGTTAATTCTTGTAGTTGTCTACAGTTTGTCTGTATATTTAATATTTTTATTTTTCTGTGTTTAAAACATTTTTTAAATTTTTAAAATTTGATATATGTAATGGATGTATAGGAATTTACGTTCCACATTTGAACAAGCATTATTTACAATTTTATGTTGGGCCCAGGGATTTGTTACTATTGAACTTATTGGTTTTAGCCCTGATGAAGACTAAATAAATAGTCGAAACGTCGGCCATTTTCAAATAAAGAAGAGGTGCATTATTTGTCCTAATCCCGCTAACTTTACCAACAACGATCTTTGTAAAGTTCAACTTTATTGAGACCCACTTTTACTTATTTTCTGAGTTTGAGACTTAGAAAGTGCTCAGACTTTCTAAATATTTCTACCGATTTTTCAGACTTTATAACGAAACGATTTGATTAATTTATTAATAAATCGGAAATTACCTTAGTTTTACATAACTTAACGGCCTGAAGATATCTATAAAGATCAACTTTACTGAGACCCATCTTTACTTATTTTTTGAGTCTGAGATTGACTTAGAAAGTGCTTAGACCTTCTAAATATTTATACTGATTTTTTTTTCAGGCTTTATAAAAAAGCGATTTCATAAATTTTTAAAAAAATTTGGAATTAACTTGACTTTTGCACAATATGACCACCTGAAGATCCTTGTAAAATTCAACTTTACTGAGACCCATATTTACTTATTTTTTGAGTCTGAGAATGACTTAGAAAGTGCTCAGTTTTACTAAATATTATACTTATTTTTCAGACTTTATAATGAAACGAGTTCATAATTTTTTTAGGAAATTGGAATTAACTTGAGCTTTACATAATATGACCGCCTGAAGATCATTGTAAAGTTCAACTTTACTGAGACCCACATTTACTTATTTTTTGAGTCTGGGATTGACCTAGAATGTGCTCAGACTTTCTAAATAATTTTGCTGAATTTTCAGACTTTATAACGAAACGATTTCAAAAAATATTTAAAAAAATTGGAATTAACTTAAGTTTTACATAATATGACCACCTGAAAACCTTTGTAAAGCTCAACTTTACTGAGACCCGCAACTACTTATTTTTGAGTTTGAGAATTACTTAGAAAGTGCTCAGACTTTCTAAATATTTTTACTGATTTTTTAGACTTTATAACGAAACGATTTCATCCGGTTTTACATAATTTAACCGCCTTAAGATCTTTGCAAGTTTAACTTTACTGAGTCCCACAATTACTTATATTTTGAGTTTGAAATTGACTTAAAAAGTGCCCAGACTTTCTAAATATTTTTACCGATTTTTCAAACTTTATAACGAAACGATTTCATTCATTTTTTAATAAGTCGGGATTACCCTTAGTTTTACATAATTTAACCGCCTGAAGATCTTGGTAAAGTTCAACTTTACTGAGACCCATATTTACCTATTATTTACTTATCTTTAATAAATCAAAATTATCCTGAGTTTTACATAATTCAACCGCCTTAAGATCTTTGAAAGTTTAACTTTACTGGGTCCCATATTTACTTATTTTTTGAGTCTGAGATTGACTTTCTAAATATTTTTACTGATTATTCAGACTTTATAACGAAATGGTTTCATTCATTTTTTAACAAATCGGAATTACACTTAGTTTCACATATTTCAACCGCCTGAGGATCTGTGTAAAGTTAAACTTTACTGAGATCCATATTTACGTATTTTTTTGAGTCTGAGATTGACTTAGAAAGTGCTCAAAATTTCTAAATATTTTTACTGAATTTTTTTCAGATTTTATAACGAAACGATTTCATAATTTTTTAGAAAAATTGGAATTAAATTGAGTTTTACATAATATGACCCCCTGAAGAAATTTGTAAAGTTCAACTTTACTGAGACTCACATTTGCTTATTTTTTGAGTCTGAGAATGACTTAGAATGTGTTCAGACATTCTAAATATTATACTGATTTTTCAGACTTTATAACGAAACGATTTCATATTTTTTTTAAAAAGCTGGAATTAACTTCAGCTTTACATAATATGTCCGCCTGAAGACCTTTGGAAAGTTCAACTTTACTGAGACCCACATTTACTTATTTTTTGAGTCTGAGATTGACTTAGAAAATGCTCAGACTTTCTAAATATTTTTAACGATTTTTCAGACTATAACGAAACGATTTCATTCATTTATAAATAAATCGAAATTACCCTTAATTTTACATAATTTAACCGCCTTAAAATCTTAGTAAAGTTCAACTTTACTGAGACCCATATTTACTTATTTTTTGAGTCTCAGATTGACTTAGAAAGTGCCTAGACTTTCTATATATTTTTACTAATTTTTTTCATACTTTATAACAAAGCGATTTCATAAATTTTAAAAACAATTTGGAATTAACTTGGTTTTTACATAATATGATTACCTGAAAACCTTTGCAAAGTTCAACTGTACTGAGACCCATATTTACTTATTTTTTTGAGTCTGAGAATGACTTAGAAAGTGCTCAGTTTTACTAAATATTATACTTATTTTTCAGACTTTATAATGAAACTATTTTATAATTTTTTAAAAAAATTGGAATTAATTTCAGCTTTACATAATATGACCGCCTGAAGATCATTGTAAGTTTCAACTTTACTGAGAGCCACATTTACTTATTTTTTGAGTCTGAAATTGACCTAGAATGTGCTCAGATTTTCTAAATAATTTTACTGATTTTCAGACTTTATAACGAAACGACTGCAAAAAATATTTTAAAAAATTGGAATTAACTTAAGCTTTACATAATATGACCGCCTCAAAACCTTTGTAAAGTTCAACTTTACTGAGACCCACAACTACTTATTATTGAGATTGAGAATGACTTAGAAAGTGCTCAGACTTTCTAAATATTTTTACTGATTTTTCAGACTTTATAACGAAACGATTTCATCCATTTTTTAATAAATCGGAACGTCAAATTTTTATGAAATTGGAATTAACTTGAGTTTTACAAAATGCGACCGCCTAAAGATCTTTATAAAGTTCAACTCTTACTGAAACTCGCATTTACTTATTTTTGAGTCTGAGAATGACTTACAAAGTGCTCAGTCTTTCTAAATATTTTTACTGATTTTTCAGACTTTAAACGACACGAATTCACCAACTTTTTATGAAGTTGGAGTTAACTTGAATTTTACAAAATACGACCGCCTGAAGATGTTTATAAAGTTCAACTTTACTGAGACCCACATTTACTTACATTTTGAGTCTGAGAATGAGTTAGAAAGTGCTCAGACTTTTTGAATATTTTACTGATTTTTCAGACTTTATAACACAGGGATTTCAAAAAATAATTAAAAAAATTGGAATTAATTTGATTTTTACATAATATGACCGCCTGAAGATCTTTATAAATTTCAACTTTACTGAGACCCACATTTATTTACTTTTTGAGTCTGAGAATAACTTAGAATGTGCTCAAACTTTTTAAATATTTTACTGATTTTTCAGACTTTATAACAAAACGATTTCAAAAAATATAAAAAAAAATTGGAATTAATTTGAGTTTTACATAATATGACCGCCTGAAGATCTTTGTAAAGTTCAACTTTACTGGGACTCACATTTACTTATTTTAGAGCCTGATGATGTCCGAGAAAGTGCTCAGACTTTCTAAATATTTTACTGATTTTTCAGAATTTATAACAAAACGATCTCATAAATTTTTTAAAAAACTTGAATTCTTTACATAACATGACCGCCTTAAATTCTTTGTAAAGTTCAACTTTACTGAGACCCACTTTTACTTATTTTTTTAATTTGAGATTGACTTAGAAAGTGCTCAGAGTTTCTAAATATTTTTACCGAGTTTTCAGACTTTATATCGAAACGATTTAATCAATTTTTTAAGAACTTGAAATTAACCTGAGATTTACATAATTTGACCGTCTGGATATTTTTGTAAAGTTTAACTTTACTGAGACCCACATTTACTTATTTTTTGAGTCTCTGATTGACTTAGAAAATGCCCAGATTTTCAAAATATTTTTTTCGATTTTTTGGATTTTATAACGAAACGATTTCATTCATTTTTTAATAAATCGAAATTACCCTTAGTTTTACGTAATTTAACCTCCTGAAGATCTTGGTAAAGTTCATCTTTACTGAGACCCATATTTACCTATTTTTTGAGCTTGAGATTGACTTAGAAAGTGCTTAGACTTTCTAAATATGTATACTAATTTTTTTTCAGACTCTATAACAAAGCAATTTCATAAATTTTTAAAACAATTTGGAATTAATTTGGCTTTTACATAATATGACCACCTGAAAATCTTTGTAAAGTTCAACTGTAGTGGGACCATATTTACTTATTTTTTGAGTCTGAGAATGACTTAGAAAGTGCTCAGTCTTACTAAATATTATACTTATTTTTCAGACTTTATAATGAAACGATTTCATAATTTTTTTAAAAAATTTGAATTAACTTGTGCTTTACATAATATAACCGCCTGAAGTTTATTGTAAAGTTCAACTTTACTGAGACCCACATTGACTTATTTGTTGAGTCTGAGATTGACCTAGAATGTGCTCAGACTTTCTAAATATTTTTACTGATTTTTCAGACTTTATAAAACAACGATTTCAAAAAATATTTAAAAAAATAGGAATTAACTTAAGTTTTACATTATATGACTGCCTGAAAACCTTTGTAAAGTTCAACTTTACTGAGACCCGCAATTACTTATTTTTGAGTTTGAGAATGACTTAGGAAGCGCTCAGACTGTCTAAATATTTTTACTGATTTATCAGACTTTAAACGAAACTATTTCATCTATTTTTTAATAAATCGGAATTATCCTGAGTTTTACAAAATTTAAACACCTTAAGTTCTTTGAAAGTTTAACTTTACTGAGTCCCACATTTACTTATTTTTTGAGTTTGAGATTGACTTAGAAAGTGCTATGACTTTCTAAATATTTTTACTGATTTTTCAGACTTTAAATAAAACGATTTCATAAATTTTTAAAAATGTTTGGAATTAACTTGAATTTTACAAAATACGACCGCCTGAATATCTTTATAAAGTTCAACTTTCTGAGACCAACATTTACTTAATTTTGGAGTCTGAGAATGACTTAGACTTTTTAAAGATTTTACTGATTTTTCAGACTTTATAACGAAACGATTTCAAAAAATATTTAAAAAATTTGGAATTAACTTGAGTTTTACATAATATGACCGCCTGAAAGTCTTTGTAAAGTTCAACTTTGCTGCGACCCACATTTACTTGTTTTTGAGTCTGAGATTATCTTAGAAAGTGTTCAGACTTTCTAAATATGTTTACTGATTTTTCAGACTATATCACGAAACGATCTCACCCATTTTTTAAATAAATCGGAATTACCCTGAGTTTTGCATAATTTAACTGCCTTAAGATCTTTGAAATTTCAACTTTACCGAGTCCCACATTTACTTATTTTTGAGTCTGAGATTGACTTAAAAATTACTCAGACTTTCTAAATATTTTTACTGATTTTTCAGACTTTAAACAAAACGATTTCATCGATTTTTTAAGAACTTGGAATTAACCTGAGTTTTACATAATTTTATATTTACTAATTTTTTGAGTCTGAAATTGACCTAGAAAGTGCTCAGACTTTCTAAATATTATATTGATTTTTCAGACTTTATAGCGAAACGATTTCATCAACTTTCTATAAAATTGGAATTAACTTGAGTTTTACATGAGAGTTTTACATACTTTGCTGAGACCCACATTTACTTATTTTTTGAGTCTGAGAATGACTTAGAAAGAACTCAGACTTTCTAAATATTATACTGATTTATCAGACTTTGTAACGAAACCATTTCAAAAAATATTTAAAAAAATTGGAATTAACTTGAGTTTTACACAATATGACCGCCTGAAAATCTTTGTAAAGTTCAACTTTACTGAGATCCACATTTACTTATTCTTGAGTCTGAGAATGACTTGGAAAGCGCTCAGACTTTCTAAATATTTTACTGATTTTTCAGACATTATAACGATTTCATAATTTTTTTTAAGAAATTGGAATTAACTTGAGTTTTACATAATATGACCGTCTGAAGGTCTTTGTAAAGTTTAACTTAACTGAGTCCCACATTTACTCATTTTTTGAGTCTGAGATTCACTTAGAAATTGCTAAGACTTTCTAGATATTTTCACTGATTTTTCAGACATGATTTTATCCATTTTTAATAACTCGGAATGAGTTTTGCACAACTGAACCGCCTGAAAATTTTTGTAAAGTTCAACTTTACTGAGAACCACATTTACTTATTTTTGAGTCTGAATGAGGTAGAAAGTGCTCAGATTTTCCAAATATTTTACTTATTTGTCAGACTTTATAATGAAACGAATTCATCAATTTTTTTAGGGATTTGTAATCAACTTGAGTTTTACATAAGGTGACGGTGTGAAGGTTTTTGTAAATTTCAAGTTTAATGAGACACACATTTACTTATTTTTTGAGCCTGAGATTGACTAAAAAGTGTCCAGACTTTCTAAATATTTTTCGAAGAAATTGGAATTAACCCGAGTTTGACATAGTTTAACCTTCTAGGAATTTCTTTTAAAATTCAACTTTACTAAGGGCCATATTTGCTTAATTTCTGGGTATCGTTTTGAATAAATGTATAACATATCTCACTAAATAAAAAGCAAATAAATTAGTTTAATCTTTCAAGTTTAAAATAAGTATTCAGATATTCTGAGCGTGAGACTAACTCAGAAATTGCACAAACAATTCTTGAATATTTACCTTATTCTTTAGACCTATAGTGATGAAAGAATTGCATCATCTTTATCAAGAGGGGTTTAACCTGAATTGTACATAATTTGAACTTTAGGGTCTCATCTTTGCTGTGGCTCTCAGTTATTTACGTTCAGGTATTACCATTCTCGTTCTGACTAAATCTAAAAATATCTCGTTATCTAGAAAGCGGAGAAATAAATCTAATCATCTATGTTTCAAATAATATCTTTATACAAACCATTGCGAATAACTCAGAAAGTGCTCAAGTTTTCTGAATATTTTCTTGATTTTTTTAGGGTTATGATAAAACCATTCACTTTTATTTAGATTTATTAGAACTAATCAGGGTTTTACATAAATTAAATCTCTGAGCCTGCTTTTTCAATTTTTTCAATTTTAATTTTACTGACGCCATATTTATTTATTTTCTGAATCTAGCTTTGTCTAAACCTTTCTTGTTGACTAGAAACCAATTATATTTTTCTTTTGTGGGAAAATAGACTGAAAGAAACCCTGAAAATTTTTTATCTAATTTGTTTTCTAGCTGCCTGGGTTTAGAAAATAATCTGCCGTTCCAATGTTCCTATACATAAAAGCAAACCTATAAATTTTATTAAAATTTTCTTGGTTTTCAAAATACCTTAAGGTATAAGTGGCAGAGTTGAAAAAAGCGTGGCATCGTGAGACTATAAAAGAAATAATTCTGTAGATTTCTGGGCATCACTCAATCGACTAATACAAAATTATGTGACCATGTTCAAGTTCTCTCTCTGGTTCAGTCACCATTTTTGTTCAAGTATGAAGTAATTTGAAAATACTTGATATCAAGTCAAGCTCAACTGTAAAAAAAGTAAGTCAAGTCAAGTTACTTGACTTGATGAATCCCTAGTTAACACTGGGTTCCCAGAACGAGCAACTTTCCTACCCTGGCCCCATCTACATTCTGCCCAGACAGTTAGCAGCCGGCCTCACCCATTAACTTAAATTTTGTATTCAAACAAATCCAAACTGAAGCAGAAACACTATTCAGTGTAAAAAAGAAAACCAATACTGCAGTATAGCTTAAAGCATGTCAAAATGAAATAAAACCCTTCCAAGCTCCAAAACGCACTCACTCCCATTTTAAGTATCAAGGGCATAGGCAAGTCGACCCAGTTTATTACTCAAAATTAGAGCCTTGAAGTCTATAAATTAGTTTTAATTGTCGGGGACAAAAACGGAAATTTATACGTCTTGAGTACCCTTCGGCAAACACAATAATCCTTAATCGCAAGTATTCCATTCAGTTATTATTGACATCAAGTAAACGCTAGATATCTGACTTTGATATTCTTTTATCTTCTCAACCTGTGCTGAAAGGAGATAGATGAGATTAAAAAAATTAGGATCGTAAAGGTAACGAAATGGCAGAAATAAGTTAATATAGTTGTTTTTTGAGCATGCGAGCTGAGCCGAGGCCACTGGATTTACAAAACCCATTTATTACTTTTACTACAGCTTGAGTGGTAAAGCCAGGTAGGATTTAGCGAGCATAAATGGAAAGTTACGAGTTAGTGAACGTATATAGTTTTAATCTGTGGGGCTCAAAAATTAATTTGAGTAAAACTGGTGGACTAAAAAGTAAAAAAGAATTTGTTCAAAATTTTTTGTTGCTTGCAAATTTTTGTACCGCTTGCTACTTACGGACTTAAGTTCAGAATATGAATGGTTTGTTTAGGAATTAGTTGTCTGACAAAAAAAAGATAACCTCAATAACCAACAGGATGAATTATTTTCCTAGGACGATTTAGATGCTACGAAGAGATTTATGAAGGGCGAAGGAGAACTTCGTGTAGCATCAACCGCAAATATACCAAAAATCTCAGGTCTAAAAGATGAGTCTCAAATCTTTACAACAATAGAAAAAATTAAGCAAAAAAAGAACAATATTTAGCCAAAATAGCGCCCATTAAAAAGTACACAAAAACTCCTTATTGTTTCTATTGAAGAATGGAAGATTCTCGCTTTGGATAATATCCGACAATTTATTTGTTGGAATGAATCAGCAAGAAGAGAGTAAACATCATTACATTTTTAATTTTAAATTATTTTTATAAACTCTGGTCTTTTAAAAGATTTAACAAAACTCCATAACGTAAAAAATAGGGGTTAAGTATCTCTAACATCCTTTTAAAACGAAAATCTGTTTCTAGTTAATCCTCTTGCTTCTCAACTCAACTCTGATGATTTATACTCGTGAGTTGATGCAACTGCAATAAATCAACAAACACTTCGAATTGAAACGTAAAGAGCGCAGGGGCCATAACTCAACTCGAAACTGGATTTATATCCTAAGAACACTTGACAGACCATTATCGTCAGTTTGTGAGCGAATCCTCTGAATTTATTCGAAGTCAGCCACATAAGTAGAAAATTTGTGCCTTCAGTTGCAAATAGACGAGAATATTGTGTACTTGAATTTTTATGAGTTTTGTGGCTTAACTGCCTATAAGGGCAACATTAATTTTCTTCAGGAAGAGTATTTGAGGCTAGCAAATACGATAAATAATCTCTGATGTTATCGACAGTATTAGAGCACCACCAACAAGGTATCAGTTTAGGGCTGCCAGCGCGAAATACGTCCTATAGGGACCGATTGGTTTTGTTATCTAGAACAAATCGTTTAAGAAAGCACACACACGAGACTAGATAGCTAACAAAGCTTTGCAAAATTTATACGAGGATTAGTAGAAAGAGGTGGATCGTAAATTACACTTTACATTACAACGTCGTTTCGCGACTGGTGTTAAATAGCAAAGCCCAGTTTTAGTACGAGTTCTTGTTCTTTGCTATTACAGCTGCTGCTGCAAATAACGTGAAAATCGACAAAGCAAATTACTATAAAAATTTCAGAGCATAAAATGATTTAATATATTTACAAAAATTGTTGAATAATGTTTTTTTTTATTCCGTCCTCGTTGGATTAAATAAAGACGATATTACTAGTGCAACATCGCTTTATATTCTATTAATTTTTTTTTTACGTTTGGGCAGCGATACCATACATAAATATCTAAACAAACAGTTACACATGACATATCGATACACTAGCTAAAAGCAATCCAGCACACGACTTTTTAAAAATAAATTAACTTTGTGTTTAAAATTTTGTACATGTACAGTAACCCATAATAGTGTGGAAGCTAGCGGTATTTCATATTCTCACGTCGCACTGGGTAGTTTTCATACCTATACCTTACAATATCCATGAAATTCCTATAAATAGGATTTACGTGAAAAATATTTACAAATATTTATATACGGGGTCGCTGATAAGTCTGAAAACGGTCGATTATCTGGGAAAATATACAAGGTAGGTAAAAAAGTTTTTGAGTTTTTCGATATCTACTAGGCAGTAATAATATTAATTATTCCGTGTTAGCCGTTAAAGCAAAAGATGAGCAAAAGTCTTATATTCAAATATTATTAGGCATGATATTAGTATCGAAGTTCATTATTGTTAAATGTAAAATTTCACTATTAAAGTACATAGTATATAGTGTTACTATACTTTTCTATTTTACTACATTGTTCTGATAATAGAAGTGATAATAATAGAAGGCTATAAAGTGTTAAGTAGTGAATTATTTAGTAGCGAATTGTACTTGTGTGTATTTATGGGATAAATAAATAGTGTTTTCATGTTAAATCGCTACCTTGGAATTATTGAACCCTGAGTTCGCACCAATATCAAAAGCTGCTGAAATAAAACCTGCAAAAATATTCTTCTTGAAAAGTATCTTCAAAACGTCCGTAGAAGCTCCAGTAACTGCTATTAACGGTGCTAATGTTTAAAAAATTCTACATCTTTTTACTACGACTATATTTTTCTACTCACTGCGTATGCATATTATTTTCATGAAAAGTTATGTACTAAAGAAAGTCTTTTCCAATTTGAAGTTCCAAAGAAGATGTATGCAAATTCAAAACTCGAATTTATAACAATTTCAATATCTAAAATACCGCACAGAGAAAAAATTCCTTTCAACTTTCATAACGTCGATCTAAGCTCTCACGCTTTAAAGCACGAGATGAACTGTACCCCGCTAACTACGTGGAAAAACACGAAAGGACGGCTCAAAGAAAAGTAAAAACAATTTTTCAAATAAAAAATGAAAAAGAGAAAGAAAGATCTATTTTGAAGTAACCAGAACTTCTCGCGCTCCTTTCGGCTCACGGTTACAGCTTTCAGCGACTTTTTCCTCTTCTTTGTTAGAGTCGTTCGGCGTCTGATAGATAGAAGCGACATTTTGCAGAGTTCCACATTTTATGAAAATTTTTGACCACAAAATTTCTGTCAATCTTCTTTTCACTGTTCCTGTTGTAGACAAAAAATATTCATTTAGAATAATATATAACAACTTATACCATCATTTAATGTTACACTTCGTTTCTGAGGCCCCCAGAAATTCCGAAAATAATTACCACCTTTACACACAAATACCCACACTTTGCTTGATTAAGATTCTTAAGAATTTGGCAGTCTGCTTCAGTCCTACCTACTAAATCCTGTTCGGTGGGAAATAAACAGGAAACTTTGTCTTTAAGAAACTCCTGTACAAAAAAAAATTTAAAAATGTCAAATTTTTATTTAATTTTTTATTTTTTTTTTAGTCAAATTTTGTCAAATAGTCAAATTAAAGTTCACAACTCTCTTGTGGTAAATGTGCTCTTGTCAGCGAATAAAATTATTTGCAAAAACTTCTTTCCTTAAGTCCATCTTCTTTCCATCTTAATCCATCTTCTTTCCTTAAGATGTTTTCCTAAGATTTTCTTCGACTTTCTGTGTGCATGTTATCGAAAATTCCTAAGATGTTTTTATCACATCTTCCATTTTGTCTTCTAGGTCTTTCAGGGCTTTTGCTTAATCCCAACTCCCGAAACGGCGGATGAACTTTCATAAAAGTCAAGCGTACTCAACAAGCATAGAATGCAGGCCACATTCCCAAAAGTGGCGTTGACGGTCATTCCCGAAAGAAGCCGAGTTAAAAGTCGAATTTACTTAAATTCTGAGTTAAAAGGCGGGATGTTGTTAAATTTTGAGTTCAATGTCAAAATTCGTTAATTTTCGAGTTTAAACTGTCTCAGCAAAAATGTTTACCTGTTTTTTAAACGAGATTCAAATATTTAAAAACTTGCCCCAGAAAATGAGTGTGTGTGAGAGGGAAAGAGAGAGAGAAAGAGACAAGAAAAAATTAAGGAAGTCATCTAGGGAAACACTGTCTCCATTGTTTCCACACACGCAAATTACTAATTTGTTTACCCATCCCTAACCAAATATCTAATTATTATAAATAGCGATAACTTGAAAATATGTGTAGCGATAACTAGCAAGTTGGCCATTTTTAGCTCCTACATAAGTTTCACCTAAACTTTTCCTTATTTTTCTTCTATTTTTGTTACGTTAACTCTCTTTTTTGTTATTTTTTTTCACCAAAATTGTGTAGGTACAAACATATTTTCAAATACTGCAAAAATTTAATGAATAGTACATACAGAAAAGAATTAAATTAAAGTGCTCTAAAATAAGGACTTAAGTTTTTATATTTTTCTACAATGCTTTCACCTACATGCAAGATAGTTGGCTTCACACATGTATTGTAAAACAATTATATCTTATAGCTAAAAGGCCTCTTTCTTTGGGGTAACCTCAACATACTAATTTATGACAAACGTTAACCACTCTTAGTTTTTTGGGTTATAGTTTTAACTATTACGTCACACGTAACCAGGACGTAACTATCCTTCGAGGATAGTTAACTATTGTGGTCACTATGACCCAATGTCAAATCGGTCAAATCAGTCATTTCTTACTATTTTTTTAGCTATGTACCGACTCCACAAATCCGAATCAATAAACTAATCCGAATCAATTTGACAACTATCTTCTACGTTAAATTGTCAATTTAATCCGGATTAAGTCCCTAATCCGAGTCATGCATCGGCGCATATCACCCTAAAGGTTTTAATTTTTTGCAACTTTACAACTCGATGTAAAATTTCAATAAAATATACAAATCAAAATATTTCTTAGTCATGTGAATTAAAAAAAAAGACAATTGATAGTTGACCCTACGTCATGTAACCATAACGTAACTCCAAGCTGTAGGTTAGCCCAAAGAAGTAGGCAGATTGTGGATTTTTTCGGATTTTACTCAATAAAACAAGATTCTTTCTAAAAAAAAATTTTTTTTGTTTTTCTTTTTCATTTTCATTTTGCTTCTTATTGGACTGACGGATCCAAGAGAATTTACCCGCACTCTATTTTTCCATCCCTACTCTCCCGTTCTCGCTCACCTTGTGTCTCCTTTCACAAGAAATAAAAATAAAAAAAATACAAATCAAAGTATTAATGTGTTTCAAGTATGAAATTAAAAAAATTAAATTTGACAGTTGACACTTAGGTGATGTGATAGACTGCGACAACTATTACGTCATAAACATAACGTAACTCCGAGCTATGGGTTAACCCAAAGAGATAGACTTAAAGTGGACAGGTTGTTTTTTTTTATTTCACCCAATCAACCATCTTTTTTCCAAGGAAAAAAAAGTTGTTTTATTTCTTTTTTCATTATTTTTGCGTAAGAGTGGAGTATCATTTTTTTTATCCAAAATACCTAAAAGTACATCGTTACGCCTGACACTGGTTGCGTCCAAGACAAATGTTTTACTTCAAAGACGACCTCATGAACAGGATATATATAAGTTTACTCAGATATTTCATTACCATATCTCCCCTATTACAGTATCTCCCCTACAGCGTGTATTTTGTAAACATAGCTTTATGGCCTATCTATTTATAGGTGTATTAACCTATATACATATACACCTACTACACCCTATTAAAATTTGGGTACTTAAAACTGAGACACTCTCTATAAATAAGGATTTTGCACTAAATTTTTTTTTCAACTTTCCTTAATGAGATTTTCTTGAGCCGCATTTGACCGAATACACTGAAATAGACTTAAGTACGGACAAGCTAAAATAAATGTACCAGTAAATTCACAAGAGTTAAAATTAATAATAAATTTGCATTTAATAAATGAAATTTTGAGTAAATGGATTTTATAATTGTATATCGATATCTATATCTATATATATCTATAAACCCAACTGTATCAATTAAAAATCTGACACTGACCAATTGAGTAATATCAACTGTAACATTCTCAATCAAATTTAATTCATAGACTTTAGTATATCAGCACTAGTCTACAAGGCACACTTATCTGCTGTTAACGTTGGCATCAACAACATTTCTTTAATTGTGTTCGTTTATTTTAATCCAACAACAGATCTGTACATGTTTTTTGTTTTTTTATTCAATGATATTTTAACGTATTGACTCTACATCCGTAAGTACTTGTTATTTTTTTTTATTGTAATTGACGGTGTCGCTTGTTTGTTCATCTTTATTTTGTATGTGTTGGAATGTTATTCATTGGTCCGGCGCACATTGTTCTAACGGTCTGTATTGTTTTACTTTAGTCAACTCCTGAAGAAGTCCATAAGCGTGGACGAAATATTAATTTTAAAGGATAAATGAGTTTCATTT
This sequence comes from Taphrorychus bicolor, assembly GCA_951812265.1. Classification (NCBI taxonomy): domain Eukaryota; kingdom Metazoa; phylum Arthropoda; class Insecta; order Coleoptera; family Curculionidae; genus Taphrorychus; species Taphrorychus bicolor. The sequence goes on from OX638298.1 coordinate 18,376,043, forward strand.
AAAAAAAAACACACCAGACCGCTCCCCGATACCCCTAGGAAAAAGAATATCTATATCTATATCTATATCTATATATATCTATATCTATATCTATAGCCATTTCTATATCTATATCTATATCTATATCTATATCTATATCTATATCTATATCTATATCTACATCTACATCTACATCTACATCTACATCTACATCTATATCTATATCTATATCTATATCTATATCTATATCTATATCTATATCGATATCTATATTTATATTTATATCTATATCTATATCTATATATACAGGGGATCGCCCTGTAGATATAGATACGGGGTGTTCATTAAAAAATTTCATCTAGCAGGCTATGAAATTTTGACAGAAAAGGATGACATAATTAAAATAAATAGACTTTTGTTTCTCCATCCTTTTCTTTGGACGTTTCACAGCCAACTAGATGAAATTTTATAATGAACACCCCGTATTCGTTATTCGACACGGAAGATTATGGCTAAACTTATAGATTTTAAAAAAGTTTTGTATATGGAATGGATGAGGGTCTATTGGAAGTACATTTGAAAATTATTGTCATTGTATACAGGTGGTCCCAAAAGTATTAAATTGATTAAAGTTTTAGTTTTTTAAATGAAGCACCTAGTATATTAATGTATTTTCGGTATCTACGGACAAAAGTAAAGGTATTTTTATTAAGGTTTATGGCATCTAAACCGTACCGTTCTTCAGATATTCGTGATTTTGTGAAAACGCAGCATCAAGTTTAATGTTTAAAATCTCCGCACTTGGTTTCTTTTTTTCTCAACCACCGAAATTGGCTGGTGGGCTACTAGTACATTGAATTTTTTGCGGAATGTATTAAATATTAACTACTGTGCACTGAATGTCAATAAATGTACACCAAATTATTGCAAACTTCAAACAGTAATAACTCGTTTAATTTAAATTAGACACCTTGTATTTTATAGTATCATTGGATGCAGAATCTAGTTTCCTATCTTTTTGATGTTGCATTTTCACAAAAACACGAATATCTGAAGAAAGGTACGGTTTAGATGCCATAAACCTTTATAAAACTACCTTTACTTTTGTCCGTAGGTACCGAAAATACATTAATATTCTAGGTGTCTCATTTAAAAAAAATACAAATTTAATTAATTTTATACTTTTGGGACCACCTGTATACAATGACAATAATTTAGAATGTACTTCCAATAGACCCCCATCCATTCCATATACAAAACTTTTTTAAAATCTAATAGTTTAGCCATAATCTTCCGTGTCGAGTAACGTGAATCACCCTGTATATTTATAATACGAAAAACTGTGCACTCACTGGGTTATTGCAGTGGAAACCAAATGGCCCATTTCAACGGTATTCGGCACAAAAGATGAATTTAACGTTTTCCACTTTAAGAAAAAGAACGAATCTTGGAATAAATTGTTTATCTTAGGATAATTCGTTTAATCGACTAATCGCCTGATGGTCGTTTAGTTACGTTTCTGTTATCTATTCAAGCTAATATTTTATGATATGCCACGAAGCGGCAAATCACGCTAACAATTTAAGCTTAAAAAAATGTGTCTGCATAAAATATTATTTATCTACCTTATTGACATTTTTATACATATTTACTCAATCCCCCAGAACCTTTCTGAGATGAGCTTCTATGGGGCCGCTATATCAGATAAGAATGCTCCTTGCGAGCTCGCAATCTGCATACATTTTCCTTCAATTTAACGTATTCAGTGCCGACGTAATAAAACATCGACGAACGAACGAGGCCGGCAAATTCGCGCATAGGGAATTGCAAACGGCGTAAAACTCAATGCCATTATTTATTTATTAAGGGTAGCTTTTTTGTCGCTCCTTTTTAACCATTTGTGTATGAATAATCGAAAAAATGTAACTAATTTATTTGACAGCAATTTCTGTATTAAGTAAGTTTCGATAATTCATTAGAATAATTTGATTTAAAAACTCTCTCCCTTAATAACTTGATATAATCCCATTAACTTACTTATTTATAAGGGGTGGCTTATTTTTCGCCCCTTTTTAATCAAATGTGTCTGAATAATCGAAAAAATTAACTATTTTATTTGAGAGTCATTTCTGTATTATGTAAGTTTCGATCATTGATTAGAATAATTTGACTTTAACACCCCCTCCCTTCATCACTCTATATAATCCCATTAAATTATTTATTTATATGAGGTGGCTTTTTTGTGACCCCTTTGTAACCAATTGTGTATGAATAACCGACTATATGTAACTATTTTATTTGAGAGTAATTTTTGTATTAAGTAAGTTTCGATGAATCATTAGAATAATTTGATATAAAATCTCCCATTCTTAATCACTCTATATAATCATATTAACTTATTTATTTATAAAGGGTGGCTTTTTTGTCGCCCTTTTTAACCAATTGTATATGAATATTAGTAAAAATTTAATTTTTTTATTTGAGAGTAATTTCTGTATTAAGTAACTTTTGATGATAAGCATAATTTGATTTAAAAACTCCCTCCCTTCATTACTTTATATAATCCCATTAACTTATTTATTTATATGGATGGCTTTTTTGTCGCCCCTTTTTAACTAATTGTATATGAATAATAGATAAGTTTAACTATTTTATTTGAGAGATAATCCTGTATTAAATAAATTTCGATATGGATAATAGATAAGTTTAACTATTTTATTTGAGAGTAATTTCTGTATTATGTAAGTTTCGATCATTGATTAGAATAATTTGACTTAAACACCCCCTCCCTTCATCACTCTATATAGTCCCATTAACTTACGGGGTGTTCATTATAAAACTTCATCTAGTTGGCTGTGAAATGTCAAAAGAAAAGGATGGAGAAACAAAAGTCAATTTAATTTGATAATGTCATCCTTTTCTGTCAAAATCTCATAGCCTGCTAGATGAAGTTTTATAATGAACACCCCGTATTTATTTGGTATGGGTGGCTTTTTTGTCGCCCCTTTTTAACAATTTGTGTATGAATAATCGTAAAAATGTTATTTAAAGGCATTCTCTGCATTAAACAAGCTTCGATAGATTATTATAATAATACGTATGGTTTAAAAAACTTGCGCCCCTTATCACTTTATGTGTATACTCGTATCAACTTCAATTTTGTAATTTTTGTTATCGCTCCTAAATCCATTTTTTTTTGCAGGATGGCTGACTATGAACGGCATCAAACCACCTCCAAATTACACCTAATTACCACATCTAGACTTTGACCAAAACGCCACGAAACAAAATGAATACCACTCAATTATTCAACTTGGAATCGACTGTGAGAAACGTAACAGTGCATTCGAATAATAGCGAAGTTATTCCTTTGAACGAGAGACCCGAAACGTATATTGTGCCGGTGGTGTTTTTCATAATATTCGTTGTGGGATGTCTGGGAAACGGTACTCTGGTTGTTATATTTTTGAGGCACAGGACGATGAGAAACGTCCCTAACACGTAAGTATACAGTATGCCAAGTATTGAATCGATGTAAATAGTGACGTCGAGTAACGAGTTCATAAATTAATAATAGACAAACTTTCGGTATCGTGATTGTTTAAAAAGAAAGCATTTGCTTATGGCAGCCAATCAAATTGATGACATTCTGGCTAAGACTAGTTTAGAATTTCATCGACAGATAGCGAGCGCTTATCTTGAATCGCGAATTGAATTGGATCTGCGGGGCAAATTGGTTATTTAACCCTAATTTGTGTAGTAGACAATCTTGACAAGTATATTTATCGGGATGGGTAAAACTCAGTTAAGAAGAAAATTGCTTCCCGTTGCCAGGGGGGATGTTTTATATTTCTTCACATTTATAATGAGGTCAGTGAAACACGTTGGTCGAGCGCTTGTTCTAAAGCTTGGTTTAAGATACATGTAACTGATTGCTGGGTAGTGTCGTATGCACCCTTAAACTTCATACAAAAGATCTAAATATATGTATATTTAAAGTTCATGTTTCTTTTTTAAGCAAAAAAATGCTTACGTCTATATTCCATCACTCCATTAATTTCGTACAATTAATGACGAGGCGCTTGTTTTACAATCAAATCGCGTTTATAAAAACCTATTTGAAAAATTAATTACTGAGTCTGAAAACAAAGAAAAGTTGAAGAAAATGGGAATCCTTGGATATTAACGATGTCGGCTCTTGTAGAGTAATTGGCTCTTTCTGTTCCAGTCAGGACTATTTATTAAAAAAACCTTGGTTTTATTAAAACTGCGCCTAAAATACCAGAAGCGTCAGACTATGTCACAGCAACTTTCTCCTCATGACGAGGACTTTATTAATTTTCTTGTTTTTAATTTAATGCCTGACCCGCAATATAAACCATCAGAATCTATCGAGAATACTAAAGACTCCACCATTTTCCGCAAACCCTGTAACAATAGAATAGTTAGTTGAAAGTTTTAGTCATTAGAAGCATATTATAACATAGTTTCTGCTCGTAATAGCCAATTTAGACGGAAAGCGATTTGAAAAGTGCTTTTTAAAAGCAGGTAATCTGACTTTTATGGACTATGTATTTAAACATATCGCGACTGCATGTTTGGGTTCAGAAGGAGGATGCTTTTAAGAAGATAGTTATTTTGCTAAATGCTTTGAGAAAGAGGTAAATATTTCCGCGAATCGTTCCATAAATGCTATAAACAGCTTTAGAGGGATATTTCTAGTTACACAATCTAAAGTTTGTTCCGGGATTTGAAGCCGTGGTCCAAAGGAATTTCTTCCTTTAGAAAACATTTTTAAATCGGAGAAAACTTGCACATTCAAGGGAGTAGTTTCATGGTGCAAACGGAATTATTTTTGGTTTTTTAGTTATTCCGATAAAACTGAAATTATACTATTATACTATTAGAAAAAAACTAAAACCACTTTTTCATTGCAGATTTTTATAAGCTTCAACATAATAGTCTTGGTTTCATCTATTGACGTTTCGTTTGTCAAAAATGATCATCAAATTTCTTTGTGTGGATTCTATATCAAAATTGTAATAAAAATTTTCTATTTTATTTTATTACACAATTAGTAATTTACGCAATGTTTAGGTTTTAAATTACCTTTTTATTATTTTAAATGCTTTTCATAACTGATATATAGTAGAATTCATTAAGGAAACTAATCCAAATCGTGATCACTTCGCCGCTGTTGCCAGCTTGTGCATGAAACCAAGGAGAACTATATTGAAACTCCCCAAATATGGCTACCTCAAATTGAATTTCGTTATTTTTATCTGCGAGGCATTAACCACGACCCGCAGTCTTTATTTACAGTCTATATACGTACTATTTGTATTCGTATGTTAAATTTTAAATTTATCATTTCTAATCTTTAAGATTGCTTTTCTAGGATTATTGCAGGCTTTAGAACATTCTAATTAACCGTCCGTGAAGTGCCCATTTGCCAAGGAGTTTTCTTAGTTACAGGGTCTTAAGTCAAATGTTTGTGCTTTAGGAGTTGGTTTCATAGAATTTTGAAACTTTCAGCCAAGTACAGTCATTGAGAAAGTGAATTTTGCTGTTATTTATGTTTATTTAGGAAAAATATGTTTAAGTAGATAAATTTTTTAAAACATAGGTAGGGGGGGGGGTGGTTTTAGGATACTGACAAACTTACTTTCTGGGCAGAAGTCTTCCTGAAGAAATGAACATCAATAAAACACTGGAACCTGGCCCCTTTCATACTGTTTTAGGCTAATATTATTATGCTCTAGGTTCCGATGGATGCTTAGAGTCTTGAAGCAAGTTTACATATTCATAAAAATTGTAAAAATATTAGTGACTATCAAAGCAGCTAACAGGTTCTGTTCGTATCAGCCATATAAGTAGCTACAGGATTTTCCAAATGCTCCTGAAAGGTATACTTTTGCCACATATTGAAAGGTACAAGATGAAGTCTTCGGACATACAGCAAAGGAGGTTTGAAAAATCTATCTCATTGTCACTTGCTTTGTATGTTTGTCAACAGTCTCTCTGTGCAGCGAGTCGGATTTAACATTTAACAAAGTTGATATCAAGCTAGTTTGCTACTATTTCACTTTAAACTGTGGGTAAAAATAGTAGGTTATTATTGACTAAAATACCTACCTGATAATAAAGGTGAATTGGGGATCAGGACCACATAATATTTCCATATGGCAGTCTGTGATCCAGACAAGTTTTTGTTCCTGATTCTTCAAAATAATCGAAATAGTTTAACATATTCTAATCAAGGTACCTAGGGTATATCTAAAGTTTAAAGCAGAATTGTAAGAAACTGATGGCATCATACAGGCTTTCTAATCTATAATTGCTTCATAAAGAAACTTTCAGACTGTAAAAATTGATTAACATTGTGAACACCATAATAAAAAATTGTCAATGCTCTGAATGCCTAGATCTTACAAATATGAAATGATCATCAAGAAATAGATTCTGTAAACCTACTTCGAGACCTACTTTAATATTTCAAATCTTCCTGCTCTTAGGTTTCCCTAAGAAGAGGAAGTAGTAAACAGTAGACCTTTTGAGAACATTTGAAAAACCATGTATATTAGCTGTTGGACAATTTTAATGCATTGCATGCAAGGATAAGTTTGGTTGGTTTTCTAATGGGATTCACTTGAACTCCAATTTATATTGCATTTGATTGTGACCCAGTGGCCATTTACTATGACCTTTAACCCAAATATCTTACCCAACAGTGTGTCATCTTTACAGTCCGAGAAACATTGCCACATATGCTTAATGAGTATCGAGAGATGTGAGCCAAAAAAATAGAGTAATCAAGCTCAACAAGGCTGACAAAAAAGCTGTATTATTTGCATTTTAAAAGATGTTTTTAGTTTTTTTTTTTATTCTATATTGGAATCAAATACATATTATTATCGCAATTTCTGTTCTATAGCCTTGAAATTGTTCCTAGGAAGTTTTTTTGGTAGGACCATGATATGGTTAGGATACGAAAAATGTATCTAAAAATTCCTGTCCTAAACTATATAGCTGATAGGGCAGCAGTTAAGCAGTATCTACTTCTTACCAAGATACCTACCAAAAATGGTCACTTTTTTATGATGGCTCGAATATTTTTACAAATTCTGAACTGTCTTCATCGAAGGATATACAGCACACAACAAACTTTTATCTGTAACTAATATTTATATCTGTAACCATTTTCGAGACATTTGGAAAAAAAATATGAACTAATAAAAACAAATAGAACACATAATAATGGGTCACAAAATGAATATGTTTACCAAACATATTAGTAAAATAGTTTGTTTCAAAACATTGAAAATTTTTTTTATGAATTACGAGTTACCCTGAAAGATAAATTGTTTATTTTAAAATTATTTTGAAAATGGATAAGACATATGAGTTTTGCAGCATGCCTAGCTTTTTGATACAAGATTTCAAAGCATCAGAATTCACAAAATTACTCAGATGTGTCAGCTATAGAGAGAAAGCTATTATTTATTTGTACTGCATTGTTAAGACAACTACGGATGGTTACATCTATCACGTGACTTATTGGCATAGGATTTAGTTAAAAGCTTTTCGTATTCAACCCCCTTAGGAGCAATTTCTAGTCGGTAAATCAAAAATTGTCAGATTATTTCCAATTTTACTGCACAAAAAAAAACAATTTACACCATATAGTGCAAATAAGCCAGTTTATAAGGATTGCGCGATCAATCGCTCTATTTTTTTGCTCCGCCCAACGCTATACGCCCCTTTTACTATTAATTCGACTTAGAAAAGTCTCTGTTTCTCCAGAAATAATTTCAGGTTTACTTTTTAAATGTAGGAATATATTTTGTATGTTTTGGAAAAATAAAAATAACAACAAATTATTGCTTTTAATTTTACAACCGTCACAAAATACTGCAAAGTTAGAAAGTGAGATTTCCCTCACACTTAAAATAACTTTTTAGTTTTGATTAAGCCACATGAAAATTTCATAGAACAGATTCCAAAATCATCTTATATATGTGCAGAGGCCACTTCAGGATTTACACACTTGCACCAGCTGTGGAACTAATTTAATTTCTGAACGGTAGTTGATGCGCATCTCTCAACACTGCTGTATGATTCTTGAATTCACCTATGAACAGATTTAGTTAAAATCATAAAGTTAATTCCTAAAGCCTTACGTGCTTACTTGATAATTCCAATAATCATCAGAGTAAAATACATCCTTTATTAGGTCATACAAATGCAGTAGTCCACAGAAGTCCACACAGTGTACAGTATAGGTAGCCACTCAGTTACTCAAATTATCCTTGTTCATTTCTTCTGATAATCTCCTTTCGTTTTGGATGAAAAAACTAACTCTGTGCCAGGAATAAATCCTTCTTTATTTCCAGCATGCACTACAATCTACCTATAAAAGATAAACTAAATAAAGTGCCTATAAACAAATTTTGAAAAAATGGGTTAGCTGAAGCTACAAACAGCCTCATATTCCCCTAGTGAGTCCCTGGTCGACTAAATGAGAGCAAACGAGTAACAATTACAATTAATACAAAACACTACACCTTACCTCTTCCCTTCTTTTTTTATTCTTTCAACACTTCGAGTATCCGCATCTTGCCAAGAATGGCTTGATGTTCCATCTTGAAAAAGCCACGTCTCATCTTTTAGATGCAAAATACAAACATTACCCCCTCCTTTGTAACTATTATAAGATTTTAAAAATTGTATTCTTTTAGAAACAATATCTGGCAGCCCCATTAAACCCCCGTGGATTGTCGTGAAGCCACTTAAAGCCAATCTGTTTCATCAGTCTCATAAGTGATGATTTCGATCCCGCAAAGAGCTGCATTGTTCTTAGTCTCTGCAAAATGCTTTGGGCGGTGACAGATTCTCCTAAAATTCAATTAAAAAATATTCTTTTTTACGTTTTTGTAGGATCGACATCATTGCCTGCATTCAACGCAACTGCCAGAAAACCCCAATGACTGCTTTTGTGTAGTCGGGTGTAGGTGTGTCCAACCTCTATTTTGAAAAAGGATTTAAGTAAAGGATAATTAGGGACAGTTGCTCAGAAACTTAATACTTGTGTAAACTTATGACTTGTTTTGTATGAAATAAACTGATGATGATAGGTACATGGTTTGTATCTCAGTTGGCATCTAACAATAGGTTTGAGTAATTAGTCAAGATTTCAGGAAAATGTTAGTTAAATATTTTTTTTTAGAACATAATAAATCCAAAAAATATACGAGGTTGACCAGGTTTCATGATAAAGTTTAAGGGGATGTTCTACTTCAATTAGTAACACTATCTTGCTAAATAAACTGTACTCAAAAAACCCTTTTCTATGGAAATACAATGGTGTTGATGTTTATTTTCATAAAGAAAAAAATTTTATTTTTTTTGCAAACCATTTCAGATATTTTAATGAAATATTGCAGGTGCCAATAGTAAAGGAAGACCTAAGTTTTGCAATACAAAAGCTTTGTTTATCAGTGTCTAATTTTGTTAAAAGTTAAAATGGCTTTATTCTTTCAAATTGAACAAATAATTCAAAAATAATTTTTATTTTTAGAAAAAACCAGGAACATACAACTTTTTTGCTGAAAAATAGTCAGCGACAAACCGTCTCGCGCGCCAGTAACAATAAACGAAGCTTTTGTATTGCAAACCTTGTGTTTTCCTTTACTATTGACAAGTAATATTTCATTAAAATATCTCAAATGGTTTTCAAAAAATAAAATTTTTTGGTTTATCAGAATACTTAAACATCATAAATATCTCCATATAGAAGTTTTTATAGCATAACCAATAATATTAACACTGTTCAAACATTTTACGGGGGTGAGCCAAAAAATAACTCTTGGAAAAACTTTATGAAAAGTTTTATAGATGCAAACTGCTGTAACTTTTTTAAAGATATTGGAATTTTAAAGATATTGGAATGAAGCAAAAGCCGTATTACACAGTTGACTTGCAAGTTTTTTCCTATGGGAAGAAAAAACCAAAACACCAATGATTTCGAGAAATCTTAACTTATATTTTTTTAATGGAATGTCCTGTGTATTTTTGGATATGTGGGTTCTATTCAAAATTCCACATATATTTTATAGAGCATACCTCATACCTATCTTCAACTGTTTCTGGGAATATGGCGTCTGTTTAAGTCGGTCAAACATAAAATAATAAATATGAAGCAAAGTAAATTCTCCACTTGTCTTCAAATTTACTTCGCTTCTTATTTATTATTTTATGCTCGATTTTGTGTTAATATGCCCAACTTATACAGACCCCATTTTCTCAGAAACAGTTGAAGATAGGTATCTAGGTGCTTTATAAAATATTCTTGGAATTTTGAATAGAATCCAAATATCCAATAATATACAGTTGCATTAAAAAATATAAACCCAACTGCAGGTTAAGATCTCTCAATATCATTGGTATTTTGCTTTTTTCTTCCAATTAGGAAAAAACTTGCCAGTTAATATATGCAATATGATTTTCAGTTCATTTCGACATGAAAACACAAAGTTACAGCTAATTAAAATGTTATCAAAGTTAATGAAGTGCACTGTACTTATCAACTTTCCGAGCAACTTTCCCTACAGCCCAGTTCCAGTTAAGCTTAATGAAAAAAACTATTCCTAATTACTAAAATTACTTAAAACCTAATTACTTAAATTCTTTTTGAAAAGACGGGTTTCACACACCTACACCTGACTACACAGAAGCAGTTATTGGAATTTTCTGGCAGTTGCTGCATTGCTGCACTATTGACAGAAAAATTAATTCTCTCCTCTTATAGGGAAAATTAGCATTGTGAGTTGTATAATCAGTTTAATAAATTCAAATAAAATTAAATTTGGCAAGACCCTTCCATTTGTACCAATTTCAGGTTTGTAATGCCCATATTTATAGTCATGACTTGGCTCCGAGTAAGCCTCAAGTCTGAGTTTGGACATTTAGTCTCCATTTAAAATACATTGACTTACATCAAACATTTTTGATTAAGCACATGCTTGTGCTCAAGTTGCCACTATAAATATGGGCAATACAGGCCCAGAATCCTTCCAGGCAGATACCCTAGAGCACCTTAGAAATCAAAGGGGAATCCACTTTGCCAATGTTTGTACATGTATTGCCATAATATGGTATTTTTTAAGTTTTGCGATGGCACTGCAAGGTATTGTGAATATAGTGATATTGCGGGGTATTGTCATGAGTACATAAAGTTATTATCGATATTGTGACAAGTACTGTAGAATATTGTCATGAGTACGAAGAGGTATTTCCAATATTGTGAAGGGTATTGCTGTATTTCCAAATGTAGATTATTGTAACGGTATTGTGTGGAATTGTGATGCAGTTTATACATGTATTGTGCCTGGTGGATAACCCCTCATTAGAAACTCTAACAATCATATGCATCAATTAGGCCTCACCAACTTTAAAAGTTTACTAGGAACATATAATCAATGATAAAGTACCTGACATTAGGGCTAGTGACTACTTCTTTAAAAAGAAAATCTTTACTTCAATAAGCAACAAAATAAATGAATATAAATTTGAAATAAGTTATTGTCACATAATTTAGAATCTACAGTTACTTACGGTTCTTATACATTTCATAAATTTGGTAACGAATCGCACAAATATCCCATTTCCCTGGATCGGTTACTGGTTTCTTCCAGACAAGAATCCTTTTAGGGCTTACAATTTTGCCATGAGTACTTTCTTGAGATATTTTTGAAACCGTAGCTAAATGAAGACCTAAGGCATCCGCGACTCTTTTACGTACTGTTGCGAGTGGCAAAAGTGGTCCTCCCTTTTCTTTCTCCAATTCAAAAAAGCTCAAGAAGGAAGCTACAAGTTTTTTTGCAGTCTTTACGAAGACTCTTTGGCATCTTGTTTATGTTGAATAAACACAATTAGTTCAACAACAAACACAAATCTCAATCAAGCGCATAAGGAAATCTTGGAAAAAGTACATAAAAGCACAAAACCCGCCGATCTTCTAATTTCAATTTCGAGGTTAAGTTTGACTTTCGTTGACGGACTGACGGTTGACGTTAGTTCCACGCGTTTTAATAATAATTCTGCGTACTCCACGACCGCGCGGCACTTCACCAACTGCTTGCGTTTTCTATAATAAGATTTAAAATTAAATTGAGCAAAAACAAGAAATTTTTTATCACACCTATAGTTAATATAAATAGTTTAATGGTCTGTTTTAATTAATTTACCAAGCAAGCTTACCAATCTTCACAGGTAAGCCGAAAAACGATTGTTACGTTATTTACAATAAACCGCAAATAAGGCAACATTGCTGAAGATCATGTCAACCACCATTGAATTATATCCATCTTTTTCCAAATTCGTTAGAGGAGACAATGTCTATGATCGAAGACATGATCTTGAGTATCAATTGACACATCGCTTGCTTAATGATTCTGCCTCTAAATGAGGTCTTGGAAAAATTACAACGCTTGGATCAAACATGACATTGTCAATTTTTTTTACATCTTGACGGATTAGTTATCGACTGTTAGTCGTTAGAGGCACGAAAGTGTTAGAAATGTAGTGCTAAAATGGCACGAAACATTTCATCGGAAGAAAAATTTGATATGGTAAATGCTACATTTTGTGTCATAATAATACAGTTGCAGCAGGACCCATGTATAAAGGTGTTTACTCCGAAAGAATACAGCCAAACCGGAAATTTTTTGGACGGCTCGTAAGTAATCTAAAGGAAAACGAATCATTTAAAACCCCGATAACAAGCCGCAACAAGCGCTGTAAACAAGGAAAACAAGAGCATGTAATATTACCGGTTTTACAGGAACAAAAGTACCCTCCCTATAAGTTTAGAATTTGCCAGCGACGACTGGGTGATGAAAGGCGAAGATGGTTTTGCGAATGGTGTACACAGAAATATACCGATGATCAAAATTTTCCAAATATAATTATTTGGTCAGATGAAAGTCGGTGAACAATGGAATTTTCAATTGAAAAATTACGCATTACTTGTCCAAGGAGAACCCTCGTGTCTACAGGACTGCCCACTACTAAAATCGTTTTGGGGTTAACACGTGGGTTTGAATATTGGAAAATCGAATAATTGGTCCTTTCTTTTATAGCCATTCCCTTAACAGCGAGCGATATCGCATTTTACTTGATCGAGATTTAGAGGAAACCTTAGATAATCTTCCGTTGACTGTAATTCATGACTGCTAGTTTCAACAGGATGACGCACCCACCCATAATGCAAGAGTTGAGGAGGAATATCTGTCATATAGATTTCCTGCAAAATGGATAGGCACCCACTCGGCACATGCCCGCTTGGCCACCCCGTTCTCCAGATATCACCCCGTTAGACTTTTTTCTTTGGGGCTACATAAAAATTATGTTTATCGGTATACATTTGATACAGAAGAAGAACTACGCATGAAAGTTCTTGAAGCTTTTGAAACTATCACGCCAAATATGTTACTTAAAGTTTTAGCTTCTTCAGTAAGGAGATGTTATTTGTGCTTAGAAAATAATGGACACTTGTTTGAACAATTTTTGTAATTCAGATAATATGCGAAAAGTTACGTACCAGAAACATTTCTTCAATTTTTTAATATCAAATGCTACTTCCGTAAATTAGAGGTAAAATATTTTAAGAAAAATAAAAAAAAGTAATTTGAAACCTAAACATTTCGTAAATTACTAAGGGTGATACATCAATGAATTTATAATAAAAAGCTGTTTAGGATCCACAAAAAACTTGCCAGGGCCGCAGTTAGAAAAAAAAAGTTTATGATCATTCTTGACAAACGAAACGTCATAGCGTGAAGCCAAGACTATCATGTTAAAGACTATAAAAAAACTACAATGAAAAAGTGGTTTTAGTTTTTTTTCTAACGGATACCATACCAGAAAGAAAATAAAAATGAAAGTAAAAAATTTCGGTTTTATCGAAATAACTAAAAAACTAAAAATAATTTAGCTGATCCGTTTGCACCATAAAACTAATCCTTTGAATGCGCAACTTTATCCCATTTAACCAAAAACTGTATCTATTGACGTTTACGAAATCGCCATGATGGCCATTCTTATCTTGGACACCTGTAGATAATACGGCTGAGGTTTAAAGCAATAAATTACGTACATTTGAAAATAATTTTTACCAACACAAAATTAGACAAATAGAAATAGAAACACACATTTACCTACAGTTTAATAGAGCTGAAGGAGCAGATTACAGAAATGTATAACTTCGAATATCTACCTCAAGGTATTTCGATTATGCAGGGTGACAAATTTGTTGAATTTTGAAAAACTTAATTTAAGTCGCTCACTCGATTAAGAGTTTTCCTGTTAAATTTCTTAAAAATTTGATATATGGGGTCGTACGGCATCTAAACCCGACCTCGGCTCCAGGGTGACTGTTTTGACTGCCACTATATAGGCGTTTGACAGATACGATGCCATATTGATTTCTTTTTAATGGAAACACATATATTTACCCACGTCGGTCCACAGAGGTTCGGGGAGAAGCGGCAACGCCGTGCGCCAAAAGCGACCCCGGGAACCCATCTAGACTAAACGAGATCCGGGAACAGTCGCCTCCGTTCTCGAAAGTACGAGAGTGTGTTTAGGCCGGGATTATAAACCAGCGAACTGCGCGAGATGGGATGGAATAGATAGTGCAGTGTAGTAAATAAGCGAAATAAGCGGACAAGCGAACAGTGCGAATTTCTAGTAGAGAGTAATTGTGTTTTAATCGTGTTGTAATAGTTAAAAGTAAATAAAAGTGTGTAGTTAATTGACGATAAATTGACGATTATACAGGGTGGTAATTGTTGAATTTCGAAAATCAATTTAAGACGCTCACTCACTGTTACACTTCATAAAAATTTGATACATGGGGGTCGTATGGCTTCTACGGCCGACCTCGGATTCTGGGCTAGCGACGCTATTGGCTGCCCATTTGACAGACACGAGGCCATTTTGATCTTTTTTATACCCACTACACGATTTTTTAAAACATTTGCAGCAGAGTAAACTACAAACTACAGTTGAGAAGAAAAAAACAGTTGTTGCATTTTTACTGTTACTGCCTGCAATTGGTTTAAACTAACTCAAAACGTTTCCAAAAATAAATTAAAAGTTTTCTGAGAAATTTATTTTAGAATTAGGGTTAAAATCGGTCAGAAATTATTCAAGACGTATAAAATTGCAAATTTTGAATTTTTGAGGAACAGTGGTTAAGATTAAGATCAAAATTTATTGAATCGACTCAAAGCGTAAAAAATGCAAATTTTGAGTTTGTGGAAAAATTCAGGTTAGGATTAGGGCCAAAATTGTTTAACACTTTCACAAACGATAAAAATGCAAATTTAGAGCCTAGAAAGACATTGAGATTAGAATTAAGGCTAAAATTTTGTTACTGAGTGTTAACAAACACTCAGTATACGATTTTTTAAAACTTTTGCAGCAGGGTAAACTTCAAAATCGAGATGAAAAGAAACGCGAAAAATTCAGTCGTTGCATTTTTACTGTTTTCTTTTTACCATGTTTTTAAATGAATAAAAATACAAATTTGGAGTGTTTGATGAAATATATTTTATCAAAAAAAAAATTGTTAAAAATGATCCAGAACATTTAAAAATGCAAGCTAAGAACGTTTAAAAATCTCAGACTACGATAAGGGCCATAATCGGTAAAAAAATACTTTAAGCGTCTAAAAATGCAAATTTGAACATTTTAAAAACGGCAGGTCAAAATTAATACCAAAATTAGTTAAGAATCACTAAAACGTCGAAATTGCAACCTAAGGGTTTTTGGAAACATTCAAGTTGAGATCAATCGGTTAAAAATGACTCAGGGCATCAGCTAAAAATGACTAAAACGTCAAAAAATGCAAAATAAAGTTTTTGAAAAAATTCAAGATAAGATTAAGACCTAAATCCGTTAAAAATGACTCAAACCGTCTAAAAATGCAAATTTTAGGTTTTTGAAAAAATTCTAATAAGAATTAATTGTTGTTGTTCTTAAGGGTAATATTAATTGTCTAATAAGAATTAAAGTTGAATAAAAAAGCCAAAGCCGTTGTAAACAAAACTCAGATCATTTCAAAATGCAAATTAAAAGTGTTTTGAAAAATCTAGGTTAGGGTTAGGGTTAAAATCGGTCAGAGATGAGTCGACACGTATAAAACTACAAATTTTGAATTTTTGAGAAACACTGGTTAAGATTGAGATAAAAATGTGTTGAAACGACTCAAAATGTAAAAAATTCAAATTTGAAGTTTGTGGAAAAAGACAGGTTAGGGTTGGCGCCAAAACTGTTTAGCATTTTCACAAACGATAAAAATGTAAGTTTGGAGCCTAGAAAGACATTGAGCTTAGAATTAAGGCTAAAATTTTGTTACTGAGTCTCAACAAACACTCAGTATACAATTTTTTAAAACTTTTGCAGCAGGAAAAACTACAAACTCCAGATGAGAAGGAATGAGAAAAAAATTATGTTGCTTCAGTTTTCTGTTTTTTTTTTTAACATGTTTTTAAATGAATAAAATTTAATGTATTTTAAGATTACTGCCAAAATTGGTTAAAAATGAGCCAAGCCATTTAAAATACGAGTCCAGAGGTTTTAAAAACCTCAGGTTACGATAAGAGCCATAATCGGATAAAAATACATAAAGTAACTAAAAACGCAAATTTGAAATTTTTTAAAAATTTCAAAATTAAGATCAAGATCAGCTAAGAATAACTAAATTTCGAAAAGGTTTTTGGAAAAATTCAAGTCAAGGATCAATAATATTAAAAATTACTGAAAGCAATCTAAATATGCTAATTTAAATTTTTTTAAAACGGCAGGTTAAGATTAAGACCAAGATCAGCTACGAATGACTAAAACGTCGAAAAAATGCAAAAAATGTTAATTTTTAATGTTTTTAGAAAACTGAAAATTTTTGAAAAAATTCAAGTTGGGATCAAGACTAAAATCGGTTAAAAATGACTGGAAACGTCTGAAAATGCAAATTTGATATTTTTGGGGAAACTCAGATAAGAATTAACGCTAAAAACGTTTAAACTAACTCAAAGCTTTTCAGAAAACAAATTAAAATTTTTCTGAAAAATCTATTTTAGTGTTAAAGGTTTTAGGTTAAAATTGGTTAGAAATGACTCATAACGTACAAAAGTGCAAATTTTGAATTTTTGAGAAACAGTGGTTAAGATTAAGATTTGTTGAATCGATTCAAAGCGTAAAAAATGCAAATTTTGAATTTGTTGCCAACACATTTTTTAAAACTTTTGCTGCAGAATAAACTCCTGACTCCAGATGAGAGGAAATGGGAAAAAAATCCGTTTGCATTTTTTCTGTTTTTTTTTTACATGTTTTTAAACGAATATAAATACAAATTTGGGGTGTTTGCACAAATGTATTTTGATATTATTGCCAAAGTCGGTTAAAAATTTCGAAAATTGCAAACTGATGGTTTTTGGAAAAATTCAAGTTAAAATCAATCGGATAAAAATGATATAAAGTATCTAAAAATGCAAATTTAATTTTTTTTAACGGCAGAGTTAAAATTAGGACCAAGATTAGCTAAGAATGACTAAAACGTCAAACAATGCAAATTAAAAGTTTTTGAAAAATTCAAGATGAGATCCAGGCCAAGATCGGCCAGGCCAAAATCGGTTAAAACTGACTCAAAACGTCTAAAAATGCAAATTTGAAGTTTTTGCAGAAATTGAGTGAAGAATTAAAGTCCAATTCGGTTTAAACTAACTCAAAGCGTTTCAGAAAGCAAATTGAAAGTTTTTTTCAAAATCTAGGTAATGGTTAGGGTTAAAATATGTCAGAAATTATTTCAAACGTATAAAACTGCAAATTTAGAATTTTTGAGAAACACTGGTTAAAATTAAGGTCAAAATGTGGTAAAAAGGACTGAAAGCGTAAAAAATGCAAATTTGGAGTTTGTGGAAAAATTTAGGTTAGGCTTAATGCTAAAACTGTTTAGCACATTCACAAACGATAAAAATGCAAGTTTAGATCCGAGAATGACATTGAGCTTGGAATTAAGGCTAAAATTTTGTTACTGACTGTTAACAAATACTCAGTATACGATTATAATATACGTATATGTAATATAATTTATAATATAAAATATACGATTTTTTTAAACTTTTGCAGCAGGATAAACTACCAAGTTTGAATGAGAAAAAATGCGAAAAAAATTGAGTTTTTGCATTATTACTGTTTTTTTTAACACTTTTTTAAAAGAATAAAAATACAATCTTGGAGTGCTTGGAGAAATTTATTTTAAGGCTAATGTCAAAATTGGTTAGAAATGAGCCAAAACATTTAAAAATGCAAGTTAGGACTTTTTAAAAACTCAGACTGCGATAAAAAAATACTTAAAGCATCTAAAAGTGCAAATTTTAACTTTTTGAAAACGGCAGATCAAGATTAAGACCAAAATTATCTAAGAATCACCAAAACGTCGAAAAATGCAAACTAAGGGTTTTTGGAAACATTCTAGTTGAGATCAATCGGTTAAAAATGATGCAAGACATAAGCTAAGAATAATTAAAACGTCAAAAATTGCTAATAAAAAGTTAAAAAAAAAATCAAGATGAGATCAAGACCCAAATCGGTTAAAAATGACTCGAGCAGTCTAAAAATGCAAATTTAAAGTTTTTGGAGAAAATCTAATAAGAATTAGTTGTTGTTGTTCTTTATGTAATGTTATTGTATTGTATTGTATTCTGTATATATGTAATTGTCTAGCAAGAATTAAAGTTGAATAAAAAAGGCAGAGTGGTTGTAAACTAACTCAAATCATTTCAAAAAGCAATTTTTTCTTCAAAAAGTTTTCTTCAAAATCTAGTTCATGGTTAGGGTTAAAATCTCTCAGAAATGATTAAATTTGAAACGTATAAAACTGCAATTTTTGAATTTTTGAGAAACACTGGTTAAGATTGAGATCAAAATCTGTTGAAACGACTCAAAGCATACCAAATTCAAATTTGAAGTTTGTGGAAAAAGTCAGGTTAGGATTACGGCCAAAAGTGTTTAACACTTCCACCAAAGATAAAAATACAAGTTTAGAGCCTAGGAAGACATTGAGGTTAGAATTAAGGCCAAAAATTTTGTTACTGAGTATTAACAAACACTCAGTATACGGTTTTTTAAAACTTTTGCAGCAGAGTAAACTACAAACTCCAGATGAGAAAAAAGGAGAGAAAATTTAGTTTTTGCATTTTTACCGTTTATTTAACATGTTTTTAGACGAATAAAAATACAAAATTTGTAGTGTTTGATGAAATGTTTTGTAAGATTAATGCCAAAATTAGTTACAAATGAGCCAAAGCATTAAAAAACGAAAGTGAAGTCTTTTTAAAAATCTCAGGTTTCGATAAGTGTCATAGTCAGTTAAAAAATACTTCAAGCATCTAAAACTTTTTATAAGAATTACTGAAACGTCGAAAAATGCAAACTAAGGATTTTTGGAAAAATTCAAGTTGAGATCAATCGGTAAAAAATAGCTCAAAGCGTCTAAAAATGCAAATTTGAACGGTTTGGATATTTAAAGACAATATTTAGAGCTTGTGGAAAAATTGATGATTGATTCACGGTTAGGATAGGGCCGAAATTGGTAAGGTCTGTCAAAAACGATAAAAATGGAAATGTAAATCCTAGTCTTCCTAGGCTCTAAATTGAAGTTAGAATTGGGATTAATTTTCTGTTAGAAGATATTTTTGGTAAAATTAGGTTAAGATCAAAATATCTGAAATTTGACTAAAAATAACTCAAAATGAAAACTTTGTGTTTTTGTAGCAAATCACATTAGGATTAGGACCAAAAATCATCATTAAAAGTGACCCAAGGTATCTGAAAATGCAAATTTGAAATTTTGCATTTCGTATTACCAACGGTTTATTTAGTTTACAATTGTTTAATTCATTTATTATAGTGCTTCTTATCAATAATATACAGGGGTTTGTATAAATTTTGTTCAAAATTAAAAAAAAACATATTATGGAAATTAATTTATATTTCATTTGTGTTAGATGCTAAAGAATCAAAATTCACGAGGGTAGTGAAAAATTTAAATTTTCAGAGCTATCAAAGCTGGCTTTTTTCTTCTTACCATAAAGTAAACACTCAGTATACGATTTTTTAATTTTGTAGCATATGTTTAATCACTGCAATGAACTATCAAAGTTGCTTTCTTCATCTTACCGTAAAGTAAACACTCAGAATACGATTTTTAAATTTTGGGGCACATGTGCTGTGTCAATAAGAGCAATTTTAGCTCATGTTCAGTTAACAATTTTTTTACGTATTTTTTAAAATTATACATTTTTTTGTGCAATACGCAGACATTTTGTCTTAGCACCGATTTATTTAAGTTATAATTATTTATCTCACTACTTCTTAATACCTGCGACAAGAAGCGTTATAAAACACATATAAATCAAATAACTATTCACTGAGAACCTAATATTTTTTTTCTTTGATTTTTTGATTTTGAAGGTATTTGACTTTATTTCAGCCAAATCATGTTTATGTGAGGTTTGTTAATTCTATCTCTAGTAATCGCGATTTGTCAGAGAACAGCGTTCTGTAAATCGTAACTCTTATTTTTTTTTAAACAATTTTTGCTCTTTTTTTTGTAAAAAATGTTTAGATAAGTAGTTCTGTTAACGTAACCTAGATAAGTGAGTTTTTTTTACCACTAGGTTCTTGAGACAAAAGCAGTTGAAAATGAGTTGTCACTTGGCCTACTTATATCGAGTTTTTTGTCTGCCTAATTTTAAACAATTTTTTTTAGATAATAAAATGGTGTTCTTTACTTAACTTATTTTCAAAAAATTTCTTTTTGGGATTTGCGACGTCTGAAAATGTATTTATTAAATTTTTTTCCACTTTTAGAATTTGTGTTTATCGGTTTTTAGGGCAAACATTTTATTCAAAGACTTGACAACTTAAGTCTATGGGTTGAACCCCCTATTCATTGGTTCAAAAATAGTTATTATTAAGCTTGCGGAGGGTTGGGCTAAGGAGCGATGAGACCGTCTCCTCTCGTGCTGCGTCGGTGGTCTTCCTCGACTAACTCGGACGCCACCCTCAATGTGGTGAAGGGACCACTTTCTCTAATGTAATTTTTAAACAGACGAGACAGAGTCCCAATTCCACTGGTGGTGTAAACGGAACGATTTGTTGGAAAATGTCTATTTGGCTTTTGAAAGTTTAGACAGTTGACATTCAATCTTTCACCCAGAAACCACAAAAACAAGTTGTTTAACGGTGTTTATATTTACAAAAACTAAAACGTTATAACCAATATCAAAAAACCCTATACTCAATGAACTCTAAACTACTAGATACTTCGGAATCGGAAATGACGGATAAAGATATTCGGATCAGTTTGGAGATGGAAATATAAAGCGGGTTATGGTCGTGATTCTCGCCAGTCTTTTTCTTATATGAGGTTTAAATCAAAATTTCCAATGAAGTTCCGCTCCAGCGAGTTAAAAACGACAACTACTTTAAGGAGAAAGAAAGAGATGACCGAGTTATGTCTACCAGGCGAAATGCTCCACAGGTTTTAGTTAACCTCAACTATAAAGTAAATTGATTCGTCCCTTTAACCTGTAACTTACTCTCAGGATCCGAATAGGAGATCAGGTTCAGATATCAGGACGCTTATTCTGTAGGAAAGAGTGAAAGTGAAAGTGAGAATTTTGACAACTTTGATTGGTCAAAAAATTCTGTTGACGAATTCCATTGGCCAGCAATTCTCACTTTCACTTTCACTCTTTCCTATAGAATAAGGCCTCAGGTCAAGCTGTCAGGAGCAGTTATTGTTCTCTGAATGGCTGGCGACTGACCATAGATAAACTTAACTACTAGATTGAAATCTGCCATTAAAAACAGTTGAAGCCTGAAGAAATTTAACAGTTCATAAGAGACTTTGACGATACATTATCCCGCCAGACGGCGCCATTTGACATTGACAAACTGTAGACAGGACGCTACGTCAATCATTTGACAATATTGACAGAGCATGTCATTGTTATTATGATGATGTCACTAAGATTACTCTCAAATATAATGCTCTCAATTAGCATCAGCGCCATGTATTGATTTATTTCAGAAATTTTGAGCGGTTTATTTGAATACACTTTTCCTACCAGTGTTCATTACGGCACAGACGCAATTATTAAAAACTTGGGCAATAAATTTTATGTTTTAAGTGTTTTCCCTCATCTGATGCAAGAGCAAAAGAGGCAAGAGCCAAATTTTTGGCCAATCAGATGAAGGAAAACACTTAAAACACAAACTTATTGTTTAGGTAAGATATGAGAGGTTTTCATACAAGGAAATTGACGTGGAGAAATAAAGCTTGTTCTGGCAAGGGAGGGGTAAGATCAAGGAAAAGGAGTAGAGTGGAAGAAAATTATGTCGACCAGAATATGGTTGATACGATAAATTCTACTTTAGAAACTTTGTTAAGCAGCTCAAATGAAATGCATAAAAAAATTGACCTATTAATTGAGGAAAAGATTAGTTTAAAAAAGGAAAATGCAGAACTGAAAAAAAGGAAGTCAACTGAAGAGTATGTTTTACCTATTGCGAATTCATATGCTTCAACTGTCAAGAATAATAATAAAGTCCTAGTTGTTAAACAAAAATTGCCTGATGACTGAAATTAGGGCAGGAGTATCGATGGGTCGTTCCACAAAAAATGGGGGAATTATTTTAAACTGTAGAAATGAGAAAGAAATAAACAGTATCCAAAATGAGATTCAGCAAAAACTTGGAGAGCAGTACCAAGTGGATAGGCCAAAAATATATGATCATCGAATCAAAATTGTTGGAATTAATGAAAGTGAACATGCTAATAGTGACACAGATATTATAGAAAAAATTACCAGACAAAATGATTTAAATTGTGATGGCAAAGAATGGAACATGTAAGAAAATGTTAAGTACTTAGGAAAACAAATGTTATAAATAAAAAGTTTAACCTGGTTTTTGAGGTGGATTTACATACATATGACATTGTTATGGCGAAAGAAAGAGTGAATATTGGTTGGAATCGCTGTAGGGTATTTAACGAATATGGGGTAGCGCGATGCTTTAATTGCTGTAGATACGGCCATTTAGGAAAGGAATGCAAAGATAGCAAAATTTGCGGCAAATGTAGTAACAGTGACCATGATACAAAAGACTGTAAGAGTAGTACCAACAGATGCAAAAATTATATTGATTCAAATCAAAGGTTTGGCATGAATATGGACACTAACCATACAACATGGGATGTCACTAAATGTGAATCTTATAAACGGGTGGAGGAGTTGCAACGGAAAAAGTTTTTAAAATAGCAAATAGACTTTCATACTGAGATAAATTCTTCTATTGTCTACCTCAATTGCAAGGGGTTTCTAAACAACACGGACGAATTAATGGTGTTGATGAATAAGTGGAAACCCATATTGTTATTGTTATCAGAGACTCATGTGTCCGATGACGTGGAAGAATCCGAACTACATAGTGATGGTTATAGAATTGAACAGTGTGTGACAATAAACAATCGGACTGGTGGTGTAATGGCACTGATACGTAACGGTATAAATTGTGGAATTCGGTTTAAGCAGTGCCTGGAGAACTTTGTTTGGTTATTATCTGTTGAAGTTATTACCGCTTCATCAAGGTATCTTTGTACTGTTTTATATCATCCACCCCAAAAGAAAAATGCACGATTTGTGGATTACTTTACTGAATATCTGGAAAGGGTAAGTGATTATGAGGGAATAAATGTAATTATGGGGGACTTCAATTTTGATTTGCTTAAGGACTCATTTTATGGTGATAAACTTTTGCAAAAAGTCTATATGAAAGGTTTTACTCAAATAGTTACTTCGGCCACAAGAATAACCAACAACAGTGCTACTCTGATTGATTTCATAATCACAAATAATAAGTATCTGCACCATTCAGTTCATTTAACCCCAAAAATTTGTGATCATAACATACTGACAGTAAAATTAAATGAGAAGGACACAGATAGTTAGTACATAACGTTATGTAAAAGAAAAATTAGTGGTTACAGTATGGAGTTTCTGAGGGACTTCATTTTGGAAGTTCCATGGTCTAATAATATATCAGATGTTAATGTATTGGCAGGTTACTTTATTGATAGTATAAAAGATGTGATGAACCAAATGTGTCCCAAATATAAAATAGATATAAAACTGAAATATGTAAATAAGAAGTGGATTACAGCAGACATCATGAATATGATGAAGGATAGGGATGCCTTGTATAAAAGGGCAATCCAGGAAAAAGATAACGACGTATGGAATGACTATAAAGCCATCAGAAACAACATTACTAAGCACATTAAATTGGAAAAAAATAATTTCTATGTCGAAAAAATTGATAACAACAAAAAAAACTCCTATGAATTGTAGAAGAGTTTAAAAATGCTTCTTCCAGACAAAAATCAAACATTACCGGATGCTATCAACTTTGAACACGGTATAGTTACTGATGAGAAGTGCCAATGATTTTAATCGATATTTTGTTTGTAGCATTGAACAGATTATTTCCGAAGTTTATAGAGCCTCAAGCCCGGAAGGAACTTCTAATAATGTTTCAGTACTGCAATCATCAATGAATAAATTCAGAGAAGTAACTATGAGTGACCTTAGGAAACACGTTAAGTCAATGAAAAATGTTGGAGGAGGTGAGAGTGGTATATCAACGAGGGTCTTCAGGGACATCCTTGACGTAACTGCAAACAGAATGTTAGATATTGTTAATGCATCGCTTGATAGTGGTGTGTTTCAATCAATCTGGATTTCGGCAAGGACATTCCTGTGAAACTCAGTTGTTAATATCTGTGACGAATTTCGTAAATGTATCAATAGAAATAACTATGTGCTGGCCGTATTTCTAGATTTCAGAAGAACGTTTGAAACAATAGATAGAGACATATTGATTAAAAAAATGCTTAATATGGGTTTTAGGGGTACATTTGTGCAATGGCTTAAGATTTATTTAAATAATAGGACACAAGTGGTAAAGATCAAGTTAGGTGCAGCATTAGTAAGCATGTCAGACCCAATGTATGTAAACCGTGGAGTTCCGCAAGGAACGGTGCTCGGTCCCTTATTGTTTATACTCTATATTAATGACATTGTTAAGATATTGAATTATTCAAAAAAATAGTTGTTTGCAGACGATACAATGATTTATTTAACAGGACAGGATATAAATCAATTACAGTGCAATGTTAATCATGACATTAACAACTTGTATAGATGGCTTTGTAATAACAGTTTAAGTGTTAATGTAAAAAAGTCAAAATTTTGTATTTTTGGGAAGAAGCATCTGATCTCTAGAGTAGATTATAATAGTATAAACATTAGACTACATAACCAACAGTTAAGCTTTGACAAAGAAATAAAATATCTGGGCTTAATTTTTTGGCGAGAATTGGAAGGAACTTATCAGTGTATACAAAGTTTTTACTATATAATTCTATTGCTGCTCCTCACTTGGACTATTGCAGCACACTGTTCTACAGTGTGCCAAATTACACAATTAACGAATTGCAGATTGTACAGAATAGGGCAATGCGTGTGATACATAAGTGTAATAGGTATACTCCAATAAATTCGATGTTAAATGTTCTTAGTGTTGTTGCGAACTCGGGGTTCAATAATTCCAGTGTAACGATTTAACACGAAAACACTATTTATTTATTTCACAAATACACACAGGTACAATATGACTAGTAAATAACTCACTACTTAACACTTTATAGCCTTCTATTATCGCTTCGTACTTTAGCTTACTTATAGCTCGCTTAAAATAAGACTACTCTTCACTGCGCGCTCTATGCGCCTTTTATACAGGGTGATTCACGTTATTCGACACGGAAGATTATGGCTAAACTTTTAGATTTAAAAAAAGTTTTGTATATGGAATGGATGAGGGTCTATTGGAAGTACATTTTAAAATTATTGTCATTGTATACAGGTGGTCCCAAAAGTATAAAATTGATTAAAGTTGTATTTTTTTAAATGAGACACCTAGTATATTTCGGTACCTACGCACAAAAGCAAAGGTAGTTTTATTAAGGTTTATGGCATCTAAACCGTACCGTTCTTCAGATATTCGTGATTTTGTGAAAATGCAGCATCAAAATTAATGTTTAAAATCTCAGCACTTGGTTTCTTTTCAACCACCGAAATTGGCTGGTGGGCTACTAGTACATTGAATTTTTTGCGGTATGTATTAAATATTAACTACTGTGTACCAAATGTAAAAAAATGAACACTAAATTATTGCAAACTTCAAACAGTAATAACTCGTTTAATTTAAATTAAACACCCTGTATTTTATAGTCGCATTAGATGCAGAATTTAGTTTTCTATCAAAAACTATTATACATTCCTATAGCTTGGTCGTTGCATTTTCTTGGAAAATTGATTTTTTTTCAATTTGCGCTGACATAAACGAATGTAGTAATCTAATTTACCTGTTCAGCTCTGTTCAGGTGTTACCTGATTTTGACAAAGCAAAATTTTATTGTCATTTCTAGTTGTCACATATTAATTTAAAGTTAAATATTTTTTTACTGTTATAATTGGTGGTTAACAGGGAGTTTTTTATTTAATCAAAATGCTGGTTTACACAACAGAAGAATGAGTCGATATGATCTTCATTCTAGGAGAATGCTTGCAAAATTGT
Source organism: Taphrorychus bicolor (assembly GCA_951812265.1). Classification (NCBI taxonomy): domain Eukaryota; kingdom Metazoa; phylum Arthropoda; class Insecta; order Coleoptera; family Curculionidae; genus Taphrorychus; species Taphrorychus bicolor. The sequence goes on from OX638298.1 coordinate 18,402,788, forward strand.
CTTTTAGCATCAAGGATTAATGCTGAAAGGTTTCTTAACCGAACTCGACCCAATAGAGCCGTTTTGTGTTCAGTATGACACGACTGCCAAAACGAGGCCAGTTACAGAAAACCAAGAAACTGAATTAGCCTTTATTGGATTTGTAGTTGAAAATTCCCATGTGGGACAACGAAAAATTGCACAAATCTTAAATATTAGCCAAGCAAGCGCATCAAGGATTCTTCAAAAACATAAATATCACGATTATAAGATACAACTACATCAAGAACTCTCCGATAACGATTTTGGCCAACGAATGGACTTTTGTATGTGGGTGTTAGAAAAAGTTGGAGAACAAGAAGATTTTTTTGAATCAGTTCTATTTAGTAATGAGTGTACTTATCATAACGATGGTTCTTTTAACCGACACAATTTTCATTATTATTCTGATTATAACCCCCATGAATTTAGAGTTATTAATAACCAACATAGGTGGTCAGTAAATGTATGGGAGGGCATAATGGGACTGTATGTGAATGGACCTTATTTTTTTGACAAACATTTTATCAGAATGTGGTTTCTAAATTTTTTGAGAAATCGGCTTCCAATTTTACTGGAAGAAGTTCCTCTAGTTACAAGAACAACCATGTGGCTGCAAATGGATGGGGCACCTGCTCATTATCATCGTGAAGTCCGGGAGTTCTTAAATGTTCGTTTCCAAAATCGATTAATTGGAAGGAATGGAGCACAACATTGGCCACCAAGGTCCCCTGATATAACGCCTCCCGATTTCTTCTTATGGGGATATGTGAAAGGAATCGTGTATAATACGCCACCAACCACAAAAGAAAATATGAAGGAACGAAACAGAGAGGCCTTCAGAAGCATAACTCCCTATATATTACGCAATGTGAGTGAAGGGTTTAAAAAAAACAGAATACGTTTGTGTTTAGAATCAGACGGTTGTCATTTTGAACAAATTTTATAACTGTTTGTTTTAGTCTTATGTTGACTTGTTATTTATTGTATTTCAAATTGCCACTATAATTGCACTTATTTTTTTTGTAATAGAGATGCTAAATTTTATAAGATCTCTTGTAATATAATGTTTTATTGTTTTATTTGATATTTTGTGCTAAATAAAGACACTTTAACATTCAGATGACTGCTAAATAATCTTTATGACCATAATTTTGTAACTTATAAATTAATATCTGACAAATACGGGGTGTTCATTAAAAAACTTCGGTCTAGTTTGTTGTGAAATGTCAAAGAAAAAGAATGGAGAAACAAAAGTTCATTTACTTCATTAAGCCATCCTTTTCTGTCAAAATTTTATAGCCTCCTAAATGAAATTTTCTAGTGAACACCCAGTACTAATGATAATAAATTTTGCTTTCTCAAAATCAGGTATTGTAACAGGTAAAGTAGATTACTTAATTCGTTAATGTCAGCTCAAATTCAGAAAAAAATCAATTTTCCAAGAAAACGCAAAGACCAAGGTATAGGAATGTTTAATAGTTTTGATAGGAAACTAAATTCTGCATCTAATGATACTATAAAAGACAGGGTGTCTAATTTAAATTAAACGAGTTATTGCTGTTTGAAGTTTGCAATAATTTGGTGTTCATTTATTGACATTCGGTGCACAGTAGTTAATATTCAATACACACTGCACAAAATTCAATGTACTATTAGCCCACCAGCCAATTTTGGTGGTTGCAAAGAAACCAAGTGCTGAGATTTTAAACATTTAATTTGATGCTGCATTTTCACAAAATCACGAATATCTGAAGTACGGTACGGTTTAGATGCCATAAACTTTAATAGAACTACCTTTACTTTTGTCCGTAGGTACCGAAAATACATTAAAATACTAAGTGTCTCATTTAAAAAAATACAACTTTAATCAATTTTATACTTTTGGGACCAGCTGTATACAATGACAATAATTTTAAAATGTACTTCCAATAGACCCCCATCATACAAAACTTTTTTAAAATCTAAAAGTTTAGCCATAATCTTCCGTGTCGAGTAACGTGAATCACCCTGTATACGATCCTAAAATTACAGAAAAACCTAGAAAGTTCTTGATAAGAATTCTTGAATAATCTCACATAAAAAATGGTTGTAAACATCTGCCTTCTAGATAAACATGGCAATAAATCACTCGTGTCAGTATATCGTAACAGTATATTATCAGTGAAACAAAGAATAATGTACAACGTATTTGTGTTTATTTATAAATTAAAAAATGAATTGCTACCACACTATGTATGTCAAAAAACAACCAACTTTAGTAGCGTTCATGATTATGGCACCAGAAACAGGGATGTTTTTATATTGTCACATAGATGTAATACAGAACAAATGGCCAGTACCGTTTTGTGTAGGGGACTCTATGAGTTCAATTCTATGCCTGGTGAACTGAAAACGTGTACAAGCTTAAATAGGTTTAAAATATCCATGAGGAGCTATGTATTTTCCAAATATTAGCTGTTTTTATTGCAATTATGATGACTGATGTAAAGTTAGCTTAGTATAATTCTGCAATTGGGTTAGAATTTCATTTGTATCTTTGTTTTATGTATATAGCTACGGCTAAATAAATCAACTATTTATTATATTATATTATTATTTAAGTTTTTCATTATTGTGTCTGATCCCTAAGGAAAAGTCATCAGCTTGGAAGAAAATTTTCATAAAGAAAAGATGAAGTAATAAAAAAAGTTGATAAAACTCTTGTTTCTCCTATTTTTTCTCTTGACATTACCCATCCAGTTTGATCGCCGATTTTTCTTGATCCAGCATTGTACATCAATAATATTTATATAATAAATTATTTCCTAAATTAAGCGCAATTTTTTATTGCGGAGAGAAAGAAAAAAAAGTTTATGTTATAATTAATACAAATAGTTGTGGTCATATTATCAGCATGCAAAGCCGCTGTCTGCTTTATAGGCCAAGGCAAATATCTAGAAGGAACGGATCCTTTTTTCAATCACTTTTTTACCCAGTTTACTTAAAGTCGGCAGGATCAAAATGTTTCCCACCCAAACCATGTATCTGAAAAAGTTATAAATCAAAATCAAAGTGTACCTTTTGCCACACCCTTATCACACCAGCTAGGTAGGTATTAACTTTACCCATCGATATGTCAATTTATTTAATTGGTCAATGACTTTACCAAATAATGTTAAAAACAAAAGTTGTAGGGTTTTGTATTAGATGATATAGTTATTCATGGTCTGATTATCCAGAGCAATCAAACAATTTAGTTAAAACTATATCAAGCAAGTTTGCCACTATTCCACTTACTGGCTTATATCCAAAATTTGAAGAGGAATGGTTGCACCCTGGCCTGATTGAAACAGTAAACACAATGAAACACGGCATAAACACAGTTTAAACTTAAACCAAACTCAAATTTAGAGAACTACAAAATAGGGTTGCACTTTGCAATTTGCATCTGGACGCTTATTCTATAGGAAAGAGTGAAAGTGAAAGTGAGAGTTGCTGGCCAATGGAATTCGTCAACAGAATTTTTTGACCAATCAAGGTTGTCAAAATTCTCACTTTCACTTTCACTCTTTCCTATAGAATAATGCCCCAGATCTTTGTATTGTAACAAACAGACTAGTAACCATGGCAACAGAAAAAAATTCAAGCGGAATTACTTATTTAGAATACAATTAGCGCTACTTTATATTTTCTTTCATTCCCCGCCATCATGTATTCGCACTCACGAGGGAGATAGACCGATGTTCGCTCCGTCTAGAGTTTCAAACCGAATTTGACAATAAACTGGCATTGACATTAATTGATTGATTTTTGACAAATTGTCAAACATAGTCTGACATCTGGTGTATGACTTTTCTATCTAAGACTTTAAAAAATGTCAAAAAACCCAGACCCGCCATTTTTTATTTTACTCTATTATTAGATACTGTATGCGACTGACTGCCAATAATGGAGTAAATTAGTGCTTTTGTATCTATTTGGATAAACAACTCCTTGGCTACCTGGTGACACCTTAGCAACGAGGTGTTAAGCAAGGTTAAATTTATTTGATCTGTTGATGTGAATTCCCAATTATGCGGGGGCTTTTGCGCATAATAAAAAAAAAGTATCTATATTATACAGGGTGACAATCCAATCGCAGAAAGCCAAAAGACAACTCGATTTAACGGTTGTTTGATTCTTTATTTCTCCCTCGAGGATTTTGGTGAACTGTATCTAACACTTCATTTTTATGGTCAACTGGCGCGTTTTACTCAACAGTTACCACGTCACTAATTTGACCACAAACCCACATACACCAAACCTTTGATGAAGACTCACGCACCGGAACCTTAGTAATAATGATGTCCCCGAAACGAAGCGCAAATGGCAGTTAATGAGAAACTAGTTGCCCTTCGGGCCCCGGCCGAATTTCAATTTGCAGAGTCCTTTAGCAGAATGGACATATGATTTGGTCAGTGTGTTGCCCTTTGAGTTAAATGTGTGGGTACGGCTTTACCACTAAATTGAGCCGCGTACTGTAAACTCATCGCCAACCCGTTATTTATTGAGCAGAACATTGTTTCATTTCGCTGATGGCTGAGCAGAACTTTTTAATTTTTCTGGCGGACGCCCACATTCCACAATATGTGGAAGGACACATAAAGCGCGTAGTAATCCTTATTATTTCGAAGTTATTATACTCTCGCCGGGTTAGTAATTAAGTTAATACGAATTTAATTTTACAAAAGCCCATTAGTCGCGATAAAATGAATCTAATACTTTTGGAAAGTTGGGAGGCAAAAATGGCAGCTGAGCGAAACCCTTTGGGGGATTATTTTAGGCTCACAAAATAGAGCAAACTTTATCAATTATTAGTGAAATCGCTCCTTCGTATAGTCGAAACAAGACGCGGCAGCAAGAAATATACTCTCTGGATACTCTCCTAGACGATAATCCTATTAAACTTGTCGGGAAGGACCGGGAAGTGCCATTCTCGAACGTGGGCTGAATAAGTGAAGAGTTAGTTAAAAGTTTGTTTGGATGTTGTTGTTTCAACAAACGGTGCAATGCCACCACAAATGGGTATAAATCGTGCGTGCAGTATAAGGAACCTGTCTGCTACATTACTCACCCAAAGCAGCAAGTTTGTTTTTAATAAAAACAAGTAAAGTAAGGTAAGAAAAGTAAGTAAAAAAAAGTAAGTAAAAGAAAAATTAATGGGTTCTTTTGGATTTAAGTAACCTGACTGAAACGCCAGGAAATCCACCACTTATTGGTGGTCATTGCTGACGTGAACAATAAATGAGCAAATGAAACAATTTAACGTGAGTTTCACGTCTTTAAGAAGGGAGTTTGTTACATGGGTGCCATAAGGCATTGACGTTAAATTTACTTTAAAAAGACGGTCAAATATCTCAGACAACTGACGTCATAAGCGCCACGTTATAATCATGTAACGCACGACGTTATAATCGAGGAATACATACCGTTATGTGTACGACATTCTAATGGAACCCGTACCGTTATGTTAACGTAGTTAAACGTCTCTTTCTGTACGTAATTTTTATCGGGTCTGAGTCGATTTTTTTAACCAAAATATATCCAATAAGCAGAATATATGAAGGTAAACTTTTAACAGCAGGCTAATTTCTATAGAAACATTGAAATGAAGCTCGATTAGTCAGATTATCTGTTTCTGTAGAAGTTGCTAAAACTTCATTTTAAAACTTGCCGCATATGAATAATTAGGCAATACAACAAAATATCATATTATTTAAACTCCTGAGATGTATCTGGACAAGAGAATAGAAGACGAAATAAAAACTAATTAAGCTATAGAGTAGTACAGTCCTATTTGTTAAATAAATAAAAAAACGTTTAACAGTTATTTACAGTTAAAAGTTAAATAGTTAAGAACAACGTTTAACAGTTAAAAACAAAAGTTATTCTAAAATAAAATAAAATAAAAAACATATAACTCTTTCTAGTATTACCGATAAAGTAGGAAAAGAAAAGTTATCTCACTAGAATTTTCGTAGACTAGGATATTCAATAGACATACGAACTGGGCGAGCGCGATGCAGCCAATTCTCACTTCTCGTCTGTGTTTCTTTTTAAATATTATTAACTAGCTATCTCTGTCTCCTAGAACACGCCAAGTTCTCGAGGTGTCGGGTGTGGTGGAATTCATTAGGAATGAAACATGTTTAAGATGTATTATGTTCTTTTTATGAAATGACGTTATGCTATAAAATGTTTAATTTTTTTCAGTTAAAGAGTATGAAAAATTATTCGATTTAATCCAATATTGAAGTTTTTCTATTAACGTCGTTATGTAACTGTATAAAGGAGATCCTATTCTTTGCTATCTATCCTTAAGAGCGAGGCATTGTAAATTTAAAAGCCTAAGAAATGGTTTGTAAAAAAGTTACAATCCAAAATCTCTAGAACGTTCTTTAGCATCATACCTATACTCACATAACTTTCATGAAGATGATGTCGAGTGTTTTTTGAAGATAATACAATATGTAGAACCAATAACAGTTCTTCATGCTCCCATCATACCTATAAGTCTAATCGAGGGTGAACTTCATTAGTGTAATCGAGAGTGAACTAGAGTATCCTAATGCAATTGTTCTGATATCAAGCCTTTTAAGCAAACATACCTACTAAATTTTCCAGCTAACTGGAAAAAGTGGGAAAGAATCAGTAGCAAATTAGGAAACTGGAAGCTGATGTTTTGGAAATGAGTTCTTGTAATAACCCGAGGAATAATCAATATAACCACCACAACTAATGAGAGTGCACTAACCCCATTTCCATACTCTCCATTTTATGGGATCAATAAGTTATGTATTTCAGTACTGCTTTTTTATTAGCACTCACATTTGAGTGCAAATATTAAAGATATTTAATTCAACAACAGCTCCCACAGCTTATTGGTGCCACAAAAAAAGATCAGTGACCATGGGTGGTTGAAGACAAAATAAAGACAAGTTATTCCATTTGCTGGAACAAGACAACACACACTGAGGTGCAAGTACATACACCGAGAGTTACCCTCAAAGTCCGGTTCAGCTAAACTCAACTGTTAGTTGAACTCACCCATAAGACAGTTGGGCTCAAGTTCCAGCTGAGTTTTTCTGAACCTGACTCAGAGTCTGGCTTGTACATTCAGGCCTAAAAAAACTCACACAACACATCACTTCAGACATTCTTCCTGTGCCACACACGATTTGTACTTTCTATGTATATTGTTTTTTTTTACATAACGTGTGTCCTATACCAACCATTATTAAAAGATATATAGAAAATAACACAGTATGTTGTTTAATTTTTAATTCACGTGAGAAGCGAACCATCTGAAGAAAGGTACTATCCTTGATTAAAAACTGTGGTAGTACGAATGCGATATACTCTGTGGTACCGGAGCTATCAGTATATATAACTCACAAATACGTGTTTACACACGTAGGCATGGCATGCAAGTCTAAGTGCAAACCAACTGGAGGAAGGTACTACCCTTGCCTAAAATCTTTGATAGTATGAATGCGATACACTCCTTGGTACTGGAGCTATATCAGTATACATATGTCTCACGACAACGTGTGTATAATATGGATTCTGGATATGCACCCCGTCATTGCTCAGCTCACATGACACGCAAGTCCAAGTGCGAACCACCTAAAGGAAGGTACTACCCTTGCCGAATAACTATTGTAGTAAAAATGCCAGACACTGTTTGGTACCGGAGCTATATCAGTATAGGTCTCACTAGAACGTGTGTCATATGGGATGCTGGATAGCCCTGTAGGCTCCCGAAAGACTGTCACCTTGGTACACCTTGTATATGTATCATGTAATAAAGAGGACCCTGTATCTTTTAGAGTTTCCTAAAGTACAACGGTCACCTTCCAGGTGACCCCTGAACTCTTTTCAAATTTATGAACTCTGTGAACTCAATATCTACATTTTATATTCAAAGTGTTTTTATAGGTACAATTATAATATTAGGTAGGTTACTTCTGGTTAATATGCATTAGTTGTATAATAAGTTAAGTTTAGAAAAAAGAAAAAGTGTTTATTTTCTAAAAAGAACATTAAAAAACTTTACAATATTGGTAGAATTCTTTAATATTCTTGTTAATAATATCATATTAGTAAATGATATCTAATCCTAATAATATCCATTATACACTATGAATTATTAATAATACACATAATACAGATATGATATAATATGGGGCACAATTTTAAGGAGTGTCACACCCCTCGTTAATTGTATAATTATGTATGTAATATATATATTTTCACATTAATATAGGTACCATGAATTTTGCCTATAATAACTGAAATTTCAAGGATTTGTCTTACTAGTCTTTAACATTATAATATCTTAATTTTGTGTTGATTTGATGGTAAGAAAACTCCCTGCTTTGTAAGAAGTAAGGGACATCCTGAAACTTGTCACATATGATTAATTTGGTTTCCGCGCCATTAGGTTCACTCAGTTCACTGTTCACCATTGTTCTAAGTAACGGCAGCAGCTTTTTTAGTTATTTATCGGCTGCCTCATTAACTAGCCGAAATATCCAGCTTTTTTGCTCCAATATCCATAAGATTTCCTGGGTTTTCGCGCCATTAGATTCACTCACTTCTCTGTTCACTGTTTTAAGTAACGGCAACAGGCGAAGGCATTTTGGTACTTATTGAGTTATTTATCGGCTGCTTCATTAATTAGCCCAAATATCGAGCTTTTTTTGCTCCAATATCCTTAAAATATAGAAATTATGAAATGTAAATAAAAAAATAATCTGTGACATACCATGACAAATATGACTGCAGGCATAGAGAGCAAGGAGCATTTCGGAGATCTTTGTCTAGCTGACGTGAAGTCAGTATCACGTAAATTACAATTGCAACAACGCCGGAAATTAAACGGCCTTGAAATATTTGTCTAAAATGATGATGTCCCTAGACTCCAGTGACATCTAGTCTAGTACTATTAGTACTACTATTAGTAGTCGTCTGACATTGACACCCAATAAACATTTTTCGTTATACATGAGTAACCGCAAATATTATGTCACTTGAGTATATAACTAAAAGCTTTATAAAAAAAGTTCCCAATACCTCTTGCACACCTTTATATACCGCTTAAAGAGCTTAAATGGGGCAATTTATAGAGGTTGCGGTAACACTGATTTAGTAACGCTATAGGACTTAAGGATTTATAACTATTGTTATGAACAGTTTTTGGATACTGTTATATAACTTTGTTGGCCACCCTTACATAACTGGAAATTAACTGTGACTTATAGTGTTCACAACTCTTCCATGACCCTTGTTGAGTTGTGTGTATTTGCGTACGTTTGACAAATGACAGTAGGCGGGTACAAAAATATGCTTTCTCTTTTACACATTGAACTTTTAAATAGCGACCGTCTGTCTCATTTTTATTTTCGTCACAGTAATTGGTTACCACAACTTTGCCTTGCGTTATCATTTTACTGTTCCTCATTCTTGAGTCTTCTTAAATACTGTGCCTGAATATGTAACCATATTTAATGAGTGCTAGTTTCGCGATTCCATGGATGAAAATTTTCTTGCAATCCAAGTTTTACTGTGAATATATGCGAGATACTTCAGTACAACTCACGGGCCTTAAATATATATAAGTTTAGGATTATTTATATTTATTTGAGTTTTATTTGAGCCGGGCCTAATCAGTGGCAGTCAAAACGCATACCGAATCAGGTAAAAGACAAATTTATTGCATGAAAGTTGTTCCTTTTAACTTAAAAGTCATTAAATAACCCTCTTGTATAATATAAAAGACAGTTTATATTTGTTAAATGATCAAAACCAATCTTTTCCGGATTTTAAAATTATTAGCACGTAAACATGGCGGACTAAACGTGACACCTTTATAAACTATTTGAGTCCACTACATCACCTTTGGTAAAATAGTGTCTACTATGAAACCGTTATATGACATGCTCCTTGAGACATTGGTATATGATAGGCTCTGTCTAATGTCTCGTACGACGAATAGATTTGAGGATTTGACTTATTCTATTTTTTTGCCTTAGAAAGTTTACATAGCAATGATTAATAAATTATGATACACTGAAAATTGAGATAATAGAGACAAAAGACAAAACTGTATAACACGTCGATCCGTCGAATTGAAAAATCGAAATAGTTGGCGGCACTTGCCATCAAAAATGTTATTTTTACGAGCTTATAGCCCAGTAGCCACTCCTAAATTGTCATTTGTCATTCCTAACCTCATTCTTACCGAATTTTGATTGAAATGAAATTACGACAATAACTACGTTACTCTGTGGAAATTAAAAATTAAGTTACTTTCTCGGGCCAACTTCTTTTATCAAAATTGCTTTAGGAGTTTCTAGAAATGTCCTGGGATCCATAGGCAATATACTTGGCAACCAAACATTTACATTTATAATTTCCATTAGCTGTTTTAAGGCTCTGTGTGTGATATTAAAATGTACAGCCCATTTTTTAAACTTTAGTACGAAACCGTTCAGTTTTTCTACATTTATCATTACCACCCAATTACTTATTCTGCATTTGTCTTCATTTAAGGCACAAAGGCAAAAAATCAAATGAAGAATTATTAATATCCTGATTAAAAATTAGTTCCTTATCATCAGAACATGACATAGGTTCAGCAGAGTCTGCTTTTAAGTTTGATGCTTCATCTTTACACAAATCGACAAGACTTATTATTGTTGATTCCACTGAGCTGACTGAACTTGATATAATTTCACGAAATTTTCTTGAAACTTCTCTGCTGAAAGCACTATTTCGTTTCACTTTTCTCCATTCGCTCATTCTGCTACCGTGCCTACATAAACAAATTGTTAGAACAAACGTACGCAAAAATTAACGAACAAATCACGTCGACGTATTGTTTAAACATATTTTTGGTTAATTAAAACAAAATTCATTATTTTGGCGGGAAGATAGGTTTAAAATGGGTTTATTGGTAACCACAATGTAACTTAAGGATATATAAAGTTGATTTATTGGTCTTCTCATCACAAAAGTTTTATAATGCATCCTTTCAACACCTTCAAACTTACAATTTTTATAAAGGTAATGTATTCAACTACTATATATCTCGAGGTTATAGTTAGGTGATGGAGCGCTTTATATAAATCTGCTATATAACTTTTGGTTACCATCCGTTGAAGTTTTATAAGGAAGTATCTGAAATATTTTCATCACTTTCTTAAAACCCTGTGAGTTATGGTGTTGTACTAACACTTTCATAAATTTTAGGTGTCTGTTGGTAATCTTATAAATGCTTTATGGATGCTTTTTGTTTTATACACACCGTTATATACTCGTTATAAAACTTATAAGCCTTTAAGAGAATGCAAAATGTTTATTGGGCAGTGACATTTGACATGTTTTGACCTGGCAGTTGACACAATAGTTTGCCAAGTATGTCAAAATGTCAAGCCCTGCTGCATTATCTGTTCGGTTCCGTTTAACAAGCAACTAATGACGAAACGATTTTCAGTATATAAACGGAAACATCAGTTAATATATTTTTTTTATAATTTAGTTTTAGATTTGTCATCAACATCATCGATACCGAAAAAAACCGATTCTTTTTAAAAGAATATTATCAATTAAAAAAAAACATGTAAATTTCTTTTTTCTACAAACGTCAAATAATGACGCATTTTACGCTTTCATTAGACAAGCGATAACCTAACCTTTTTTGAAGATCAGAATGTGAGTCGGGCAGCTGACAAGTGCGGGAAAGACACTTTCCGCACGAGTTAGGAACAATATTTTTTCTACGAGCCAATTCATTGTAACATATACAAGAAATAAACATACAATACAAAAACAACTTTACCTTTGTCACCAGTATGACAGCTGAATTAATCAACAATCAATTGGTTGTTATGACAAAAACTTGGTGTGATTGTTGGCGTGACGTAATGCTTCAGACATGAACTGATGACATTGTAATAAAAAGTACTTATATTATAAGTATATTTTGTTTAAAAAATCAATAAAGGGAAGCATAATAGTTCCTTAAAACAAATAAGAATGTTTGGCACGGCTGTAAGGCAGATTCACCTATTTAGATAGACAGACTATAAAGTCTAAATTATATTATAAATCGGTCATTCTTAAATATTTACTTTCCCGCACGCTAAATTTACTTTCACGCACGCCGTGCGGGAAAGTAAAGCTTTCTAAAACAAAATGCGTGCAGGAAAGTGACATAATAAGCACGCTAGTAGAAAATAGTTATTTTCCTAACTAGTGCGGTAAGTGATACTTTCCCGCACGCTGTCTGCCGATGACCGAACGACGCGAAGCGGAGTTCGGGCAGCAGACGAGTGCGGGTAAGACACTTTCCGCACGAGTTAGGAACAATATTTTTTCTACGAGCCAATTAATTTTAGTAAAGACAAGGAATAAACATAAAATACATAAACAACTTTATCTTTGTCAACAGTATGACAGCTGAATTAATCAAAAATCAATTGGTTGTTATGACAAAAACTTGGTGTGATTGTTGGTGTGACGTAATGTTTCAGGCATGAACTGGTGATATTGGAATAAAAAGTACGTTTTTTTTCAAGCGGACTAAAAGTACGTCATTTGTTTTCTCCGTACGAACACCTAAAGTGGGCTTTCAAATCCTGAGACCAAAAAAGTAGCAAAAAAGTCCTAGGCAGTAAAAGTAAAGTCAAAAGTCACCGCTAGTGTCATGGTGGCGCATATATAAACGATTTTCATTCAACAAAATTATTTTAATAATAGATGACACCAGATAAACCGATCTGAGTGTATCGCCATCTTTACATTCTTGTTGAAAAAACAAAGGACAGAAATACACTCAGAGCACTCAAGAGCACCATCCGAAACCGTTATTAGTCGAAATCGCATAGGTTCTCGAATTCTGAATTCGTCTGTTAAATGTCATGCGCGTCATCATATTTATCTGTCAATGTGACATTTATTAATTTAGTATTGAAAATAATGCTACAAATTCTTAGTTTACCATAATCATTGGTTATTATTTAATACATTAAAACCATTGAACATTGAAAACCACCATTCTAACATATTTTATGTATTTTACAAATAATATACACCACTAATTGGGTAAGTACCTAGACCCGCTTAAAGAGGATGAGAGAAAATTGCAAAACTGAACCACTTTTAAATAGATTTCTTATTTGTTGCATGCTTGAAAAAAAAATAGTATATGTTACTCGGAGTAAAACGTCTTTTTGTGCTTCGCCCATTTGCAGGCCTCAGCTTCGCTTCGGCCGTCAATCTCTGGGCTCAGCACGAAAAGACCCACTTTTACTCCTAGTGAGATAATCTACTATTATTATGGGTATATTTTGTATCAAAAATCAATAAAAGCAAGCATAATAGTTCCTTAAAACAGATAAAAATGTTTGGCGAGGCTGTAAGGCAGACTCGCCTATCTAGATAGACAGACTATAAAGTCTAAATATAATAAAAAAAATAATATTTACTTTCCCGCACGCCAGGTTTACTTTCACACACGCCCTGCGGGAAAGTGAAGCTTTCAAAAACAAAATGCGTGCGGGAAAGTGATATATTAAGAACGATCGTAGAAAATAGTTATTTTCCTAACTAGTGCGGAAAGTGTTTCAGGCATGAACTGGTGACATTGGAATAAAAAATACGTATATTATGGGTATATTTTGTATCAAAAATCAATAAAGGCAAGCATAATGGTTCCTTAAAACAGATAAAAATGTTTGGCACGGCTGTAAGGCAGGTGCTCCTATCTAGATAGACAGACTATAAATTTTAAATTATACTATAAGTCAATCATTCTTTATATATTTATTATATTATTTATATTTACAATATTTATATGTACATACAATATTTACTTTCCCGCACGCCAAGTTTACTTTCACGCACGCCGTGCGGGAAAGTGAAGCTTTCAAAAATAAAATGGGTGCGCGAAAGTGATATATTAAGAACGGTCGTAGAAAAAATTTTTTTCGGTTGCTGTCAATAGCAACTACCACCACTCAACCAAATATTTAAAACGTCATTGTCAGTTTGATTTAAATTTTCAGATTGTGACTTCAGTTACGCTCATTTATGATTCACATTATTTGAAATTGATCGTTTACAGAATAAACATTGTATGTATTATGAGCAAAAAGTAACTATTTTGCTCTCGAGTGATTCAAACTTCACTCTCCGAGCACAAAAAGTTGTACTTTTCGCTCTTAATACATAAATAACTATTCATTTCTACACATCCAAAATGGACGTCTACAACCTTCAACTGATCGAATTGACGCGATTGCAGAATGGCGAGAAACTACATGCAACAATTATAATAATATTTTCCATTATCAATCATTTACTCAGCCGCCTACGTCTTGATCAATTAGAAACGTCACTGGCGTACCAATATTCATAAAAACCATTTTGCATCCAAATTCAACGACAAATATAAAAACAAATCACTACTGTATATGTATATCACCAAAAAAACATAAATATTTGCCTTTGTAACTCTAACAAACTAATAATTTTATTGGAGGAAAATTAAAAACTCGTTACTGGATGATTCGTAAATTGATTTTATTGAAGATTGGAGGAGGGTAGTGATTTTTTAGAGGGAGTTTTTTGAGTCATTGAAAGTCTCAGTGTCGTTTCAATACTGATCTAATATTACTTATCTAAATAACCAGAACGCTAAATAACTAGGAGAATCAGTGCCTCTAAACAAGTTTAAGTTACTATTTTCCCATGATAAACAATGGTACTCAATTAGTAGGTGAATAAAACATTTTGAATTGTTTGTGTGTGTGAAACTAGCACGCTAAATGTGCTGTTTTGGATTTATAATAGCTATTTATGTAACCAATTACGAAAAGTCCTATTTTGGGTAACGAATGAATGTTTACGAATTTGAATGAGATAGACAAAATAGCATGAGATACACAAAATAGCTATTTATGTAACCAGTTACGAAAAGTCCCATTTTGTGCAACGAATGAATGTTTGCGGGACGAGCGCAGCGAGTTCCCGCAATTTGAATGAGATACACAAAAAAGGCTTTTCGTCACGTGTTTCATACAAGATTTTTTCTAATTTTGATTACAATACCTACTTAGAAAGGGTTATTATTATTAAAGTTCAGTATTTACTTATAGACCCCTTTGTATCTACTTAATACCGTAAAACTGTAGGAACGGTGTGCTACAACGGAAACCTGCAACTGGTGGTGAAACGAACTTTTCATCACCAGTTACGAAAGATTTTACTTTTCGTAACTAGTTACGAAAAGTAGGACGTTACATCACTGTCATCAGTATTAAAAAGTGCCACATATGTCACATATGTCAAAATGGGAAAAAAAGCTTTTCGTCACGTGTTTCATACAAGATTTTTTCTAATTTTGACTACATATACCTACTTAGAGAGAGAGAGAGAGAGTTATTATTATTAAACTTCAATATTTACTTTTAAACCACTTTGTATCTACTTAGTACCGTAAAACTGTAGCAACGGTGTGCCGCAACTGAAACCTGCAATTGGTGGTGACACGAACTTTTCTTCACCAGTTACGAAAGATTTTACTTTTCGTAACTAGTTACCAACAGTGGGACTTTACGTCACTGTCATCAGTATTGAAAAGAGCCACTTTATATGTTAAAATTAGAAAAAACTCTAAATGCTTTTATGTTATGAAACTAAACTATGTCACCTAAATTAATTAATACTTATTATTGAAATAAATAAATCAAAATAAAACGTTATGTTTGGGGAAGAGTAAGTATCTTGCGTGGCTCGACAAGATTTGCAGCTTCCACTTGAGGCTGCTCACCATTGATTAAACTACGACGCCAGGTTGACCTATTCTTTGCTTGCCCTTTGTTTCTGCTGATGATGGCACGACGGCATTTGTACATCACTACAACTGCAATCAAGCTTGTTAAGACTACCATTGCGGGTGTAAGTGCACCTGTGAACATGGAATGATTAGTTATAGATTTCTACTGATGTTGTCCCAGCTCAAGCTGGATTTCTTCTTCCATATTTCGCAGCTTTCGTACATCTTCATAGGGGTGGATTAGTGTTTCTTCTCTTTAAGTCTCGGGCGGATTAATTGTTGGCATGGTCAAGTTTACCGCCACCTGCTTAGTGAAACCTGCCGCTACTGGAATTACATCACTGCGTATAGCTACTAAAAATATCTTCAGAGTGGTCACAATGTAGTTTGAAGAAATTGAGAGAATTCCAGTTTTCTTAAGAAGTACGTCTTCTCTAATCCCGTTGCCTGTTAGAGCCACCTTGATTGTATTTGGTGATACAAAAACTCATGAGTTCTTCTTGTACAATTGGATCAATTGCATCGCTTTGATTCGTAGCTTCTTCACAGGACAGGTTGAGTGTTCTGTCCGTTGATGGATTTCGTCCACTATGCAATTAGGGCTGTTTTCGATACTCTTTATTATAGACGGTAAGCATACGTATGAGTGTCTTGTTGGGGAATCGCTATACTGGTTTTAAATTCCTCCTCGGATAGCTGAATATACTTCTGGTTGATATAATCTATGGCAGTTAAATCTTGGGGAAGATCAAGCGATAAAAAACTGTCACTTTGCAATGGCGATGGTATGGCAGTGATCTTGACTAGTGTAAAGTTGCTGATTTCGCTTATGATGAAATAAATGTATACATGAATGTTTTTCGCTGACCCTTTGAGTTCCGTCTTTATTATTGGTTTCGACAGAATCTTGATATGAGACGGCATTTTTGCAGTTGCCGTTCTAATAATTTTTTCTATGTGACCAGAAATTAGAATGAACTATACGTCACCTGTATTGTAAAGGATGTCTGACAAACACTTGTAATAATTGTGTACTTCATATATGTAGTTGCTTGCGACTTGGTACGAGCTTAGAAGATGAATGCTGAGTCTGTTTTCGTCTATTGTATGATACCAGCTTTTCATCTCGTTTATGGCTGCTCTGCTGCTTTCCAGCTTTTTCTGAAATTCATCCAGTTTTCTGTATATCCATTCTTCAGTTTTGTTGAACTGCGACAATGCCTGTAACATAAACTTAGTTTGACGATTAGATGCTTGTGTTAGTTCTTGTTGATTCTTTTCTAAATTGTTGATGACAGTGTAAACTTCGTACTATGGTGTTAGTTCTTACCTAAGGTTAGTGCAGGTACACTTGTGGTTTTTAAATCTACTCCTACCGGTTGAAATACTTAGCCAGTTTGTAGGGCTCTCCTGCTAGTTGAGGTAGAGGATCAGTGCATCATGTGTGGTAATGCTGGACGGTTCAAAACCTAGGAGCCATCACCGTCATTAACGGCTCCATTTTCGGCAAAGGGGCTCCAAAACTCAGACGGTTTAAAACCTAGGAGCCATGACCGTCACTAACGGCTCCATTATCGGCACACGTGCAGGATGAAACGTTGCACTTGTAGGATCCGAAAAAAAAGGAGGTATTGAGTTTTATTACTCAAACATTGGACTACTCATTGTACTACTCATTGTACTACTCATTGGACCCCAAAATACGAGAACTTTACAATAGCCACATGGCTAGGCTGTAGCCGTTTAGGGACAGGCTGACGTCCGATGTGCCCTGGACAGTGGTCAAGATGGAAAAGGGACTATCAAACGTTTTTACCTTTACCACCTGGGCTCTGAATTGGTCAAAAAAACGGAAATTATAATGTCAAAAGGGGGAAATAAAAAGAAGGAGAAAATGAACCGCGAAATATGAAAATCTTGCCATTGTTGCTAAATAAAAGATAAATTTAGGGAAAGTATTAGAAGAGCGCATGAAGAAAATAAGGGAATCTAAGTAAAAATATTGGTGAAATTTGGCAATGCTGCACAGATAGCAAAATAATTAATCAATCCATTGACACATGTCAATGTCCAAAAGAAGTCAACTTTCAAATGATTTCTAACCATAGAACTCGAAGTAGAAGGATCGCATAGAAACGATAATCAAGGTGAACAAACATGGCGGCCAAGGTAGTCATATTTCTTTGGAAATAAAATGTTATTTTACAGTTATTTATGAAAGTCTGAAAGGGAAGCCAGTAGGTTTTCTTTGTGAAAAAGAAAACGGTACAATATATTGAAGTTAATAGATTTCCAAGAATGCCTCGTCTTTGCCTTCGTTGCCCTCGTATAGCCTAGTTTTCTTTAATTTCATATCTGATATTAAAGTGCTGCATTCTGTGTTGTCTGAGATCTTTGCCACCTCCTTGCAGAACGTCTCTATTTGACTTGTAACACGTTCTATATTCTCAACGTGGTTACTAGTGCCTGATTTGTTCATGGCAACATCGATTCGAAAGTTTCCGCTCTCGATCTTTGCTTGTCCAATATGTTCAAGATACATTCCTGGATTAGGATATTCTATGCGATATTGAGCTGCAGATACTTAACCATGCTTAAAATGAACAGGATTGCCATGAAAGCCTTTTTCCACTTTGTCGTTGACTTACTTCGCCTTTGGGTTTGTTTCCTTTGCTGTTCACTGATATCCCTCTAGATGTGCGCAAGCAAATGAACTTATCGATTGGACGTTTGGAAGTCGTTCCTCCTGGTTTCCTTAAGGATACTACTCGAACGATGCCATCCTTGTCAGGATGTGTGTCAGTAACTCGGGCGAGTGGCCACTGACTTGGCTTGAAGTTGTCTTCTTTAATGATCACCACTTCACCGATTTCTAAATTGCCTTTTCTGGATGACCAGTTAAACCGCTGTTGCAGCTGTGTATGTATTCTTGTGACCATGTCGACCAGCAATCTCCATCTTGCAGTTCTCCATCTTGTGCCTAAGTCCGTGCTTATTTCTTCAGGAATCGGATTGACAGGTGAAATTAATTCTCTTCCTATCAGCAAATGTCCTGGAGTAAGGACTGTGACGTCATTTATGTCATCTGATAATGCACTAAGAGGTCTCGAATTTAAAGAGGCTTCTATTAATGTCAACAACGCGTACAGTTTCTCGAAGGTTAATGTGGAATCTCGTATTACCTGTCTTAAGTGATATTTCGTCGATTTCACTCCGGCTTCCCATAATCCGCCAAAGTGTGGTGCTGACGGTGGAATAAAGTTCCCCTGAATACCCGCGGACATGCTAGCATATTCACTTTTAGTCTTTTTGAGAAGGAGATTACTTCTGATTCGATTGTGTTGTTTGCTTCGACGAATGTTGTCCCCTTATCGCTGTAGAGGTGGGCACAACTTCTTCGTCTAGACACAAACCGCTTCATTGCTGCCAAAAATGTTTCTGCTAGCAGTCGTTTACTAGTTCTAGATGCAGTGCTTTGGTTGCTAGGCAAACGAAGATTACTATGTAATCTTTATATGACTTGTTGCTCCGCCTTTTTTGTAGTTCGGACATGATTGGTCCAGCGTAGTCAATTCCTGTATGTAGAAATGCTGCAGCTGGAATAACACTTGGTGGTGGTAATTGTCCCATAAGCTGTTGAGCAGTTTCAGCCTTGAAACGAATGCACCTTACACAATGGTTTATTCTGTTTTTTACTGCCTTCTTTCCATTAAGTAGCGTCCATAGCGTCTGTTGGTTTCCACCATGTAATGTCGTTTTGTGGGCCTCTCGTGTAATTAGGTGCGCCAAATGACATTTTCCTGGTGATATAACTGGATGTGTTTCTGCGTATTTTAAGAGTGAATGCTTCAGTCTTCCTCCCACTCTTAGTAGTCGTTTTTCGTCAATGAATGGATTTAAAGAGTTGGTGGTCACCAATTTGTCGATCAACCCATCTGCATACTAGTTTTGGGGTCTACCCCTCATCAGTATAGCTTTGGCTCTTCGACAAATTGGAGACCGTGACTTCCGGCTCCAGCATCCCGTTTTTACTTTATACTCCGGTGACATGCTTGCTTTTTTTGCCATCACGTCCAATATCGAAGGTCTTTTACCTCCCACTAACGTCTTTTGCTTATCTAGAAATACATTGTAGAGAGATAGAGAAAAATTTACCTTGAATACCTCTACCATGCGATACACAAATAAAAAAAAAATTGTGTTTATTAAAAAATATTATTATTAACGCAGTGGTAAAAACAAATATTCTTGCGAGCCAACGCAAAAATAGAAAAATATTCTTGTAAATAAAAACTTACGAAAAACTTGCTAGAAAACATGCTTAAAACTACCTCTCCTAAAATTGAGATAAGTAAAGTTTTACAATCTCTAAAAATTCCTGTACATTTACAAGTTTAACTATCTATCTAGACCCAACTCTCAATAATAATTATTGTAGTGAAAACCTTTAAGTACCTCTACAATATCATATAAAAATATTTTAAGATTAATAAAAAAAAAGTATTATTATAAACGCAAGAATAAAAAAACTTGTTAGTAAAAACTTGTAAGAACGTACGAAAAACGAGCTTACTTGCCTAAAACTACGTCACCCAAAGTTGAGATAAGTGAGCCATCACAACCTCTCAAAATTCAACCAACAACGTCCGATACATTTCATAAACATTTCACAAGTTTAATTTTCGGTCTTGGTCGTCATCTCAATAATAATTATTGTAGCATGAATAAGCTTTGAATACCTTCACAATGTGATTAAAAAAAAAAGTGTTACGAGTACAAACTTGTAAAAAGTTACGTTAAACGAGCTTACTTACCTTAAGACTACGTCATCTAAAGTTGAGATTAATGAAACATCAAAACTTCTAAAAATTCAACAAAAGAATATTCTTGCAAATAAAATTGCTTGCGAATAAAACCTTGTAATAACCTACGAGACTACCTAAAATTGAGATAAATAAACCATCACAACCAACAAAGCGGCTTCCGGCTTAAAGCCGGAAATGTAACGGAGTACGCACAGCGTTTTTTAGATCAAATACTGCATGGAAGATGCCTCTCAGTTATAAAAGCAGCCCATATTGCTCTGTGCCTCGCTGGGTTGATTTTGGGTTAATCTGAAGACCTTGCGTTGATCCTTCTGTGCAATTGTCACTTGGTATTTTTTTTTCCTCTTTGGTTTCTGGAGTTTGAGGAGTGATTGGATATCGACCCTCTTGCCGCCACACCGGGCCTTGCCATCAAAGAGCAAAATCTCGTATTTATAAGGGTTCAGTACCTCGTGAGATTACATAAGCTGAGATTTCTTCAGACCTCACGTGGTTCCAATGTTCTATAGGAACCAGATTTTGGATTTCTGATAAGCAACAACGTTTTCCAACCTTCTGCTGATCCTTTAATCCAAGCCAATGCAATCAGAATCTGTCCAGGCGTTTGCACTTGGCTGAGTCGCAGCGCCTTTTTGGTTTTCGCAAGTAGCTTTGCCAACAGCACTGATCCACACAGCTCAAGTTTTAGTAGAGCAGTTCTTGATTTGATAGGCGCTACTTATGATTTTGCAGTCAACAAGATGACGTTGACGGTTCCATCAGGGTTGGCGTTTTTGACGTGTACTACAGCACCGTATTCGTTTCTACTACAATTGCTGACAATTTCTTCTACTGGATTTCAGTTGGCCGTGAAATTGAGTCCACCTGATAGATATATCGTGTAAGACTTCTTCATCCCAGCTGAGATTTTCTAACCAAAGTTCTTGCATGATGAGTTTGGCTTTTATCACTACTGTGCTCAACCATCCCAATGGATGGAACAGTCTCGTAATGTCTGCTAAAATTGTCCTTTTCGATAGTGTCTTTTTATCTGAAAGAGCTACTTTGAATCTTATGGAGTCATCGTATAATAACGTTAGAGACTTTCGTGTATCATTCTCTTGAATTTCAACCGTGCTTTGATGACTGAGTTGTAATGGTATCGAGTCCATAACTACCTTGCTCTTGGTGGACAATTTTGGTAGTGTGAGTCCGCCGGCTTTGAACGTCTTGACCAACTGCCTAACTACTTCTATTGCTTCTAGTTCTGTATCAGCACCGAACATCAATTAATCTACATAGAAGTCGGATAAGGTGATTTTTGACGCCAATGGAAATGTTTTTTCGTTTTCCGCCAATGTTTGAACGGTCTTTACTGCTAAGTATGGTGCTGCTGATGTTCCGTACGTTACAGTCGCAAGCTTTAACACTTGAACTGGGTCACTAGTAGGAAATCTCCATATAATTCTGTGATACTTCTGGTCTCCTTCACTTATTCGAATTTGTCTGTACATCTTTTCTATGTCAGCAGTTAACGCTATCATGTGACTTCTCCAACGCAAAAGTATATCGATGAGGTCTTCTTGTAGCTTGGGACGTACATCCATGATGTCGTTTAGATTTTTTCCATTGGATATTTTAGATGAAGCGTCGAATACCACTCGCAACTTCGTCGTTGTACTAGCTTCTCCAACTACAAGCTGATGAGGAATGTAGTACTTCCATGGTTTGTCGTGTGCATTCTGCACATTTTGCATATGACCTAGACTATGGTTCGTTCATAAACCTCTTATATGCTGAATGTAGTTTATTGTCATTGCTGCTTGGCTACACGCTTCTTTAGCATAAACAAACGTAGCACTGCTCTTGACCTTGATTCGCTTAGTGCTGATGCTTACTCCACGTTTTTGAATGAAATTGGTACGGTGTATGAACCCTGCAGCACGCGACACTGTATTGTGGTAAAATGCTTCTCATGCAGTTTCGTCAGTGGTTAATTTCCTTTCTTAGTAAATTTCTTCTAGTTCCCAAAACCGAGATATTTCTTTCTCCACGGATTGGGTTACCATGTTCACTATTTTTAGTTTATGGTCATTTGCATATTGGATGTTACCCCAGATTATCCAGCCAAGTTCTGTGTTTCGGGCCACAAGACCGTCTCCTGTTTTTTTCGTCCCTTCTAGAGGAATTTCGTGGAATTCCTGTACTCCAAGGATTACATCAATGGGACTGGACTTTTCTTGGCAAAATTTTGATCTGCAAGAATGTGATTCTGCAATTGTTGCATATCCACTTGAATCGGTTGCTCCGGCATTTCTTTTGCCTATTTTTGCAAGATCAGCAAGTCTGTGTTTAATGTGAATTTACTAAATACACGTGGCTTGCACTGTACAGATAGCTTGTGCCGGCACTTTTCATTGGTTGTACCCCCAATTTCAGAGATTTCGGCATGAATCTTCTGTTTGGGTAGTTGAAGGAGATTGGCAGCTTCCATCGTGATGAAGGATGCCTGGGACACTGAATCTAGTATTAAGGCCCTTAAATGCTCCTACGCTCCATCTGAATTTTGGACTCTAATAATGGCAATGGCTAACAGCCATTGCCAGATCAAGCAGATCAGCAACAAGATCAGTTAACTTTATAGGTTACCTCATTTCGCAGTAAAATAAAGAAAGAGCTACTGTGAGGTCATGAGAATTCACGGCTGACAATTTTATACTGATTTAAATGAGTGATTTGTCAGAGATGCCTTATTTTTTAAAAATTTAAACTATTAAATGTTAATGTTCGGTAAGTATACTTAATTATTATAACTTTAGGGTTTATTTAGAGATATTTTACACCATGCAAAGTAATACTTTTATTCAGAATGTTTCTTAAATCTCGGAAATAAACTTGACAAAACGGCTAGGAAAATAGGGTTAGAATTAAAACTCATTAGGTGATAAGCAGAGACAACAACACAAGCTTTTTCCTGTTTTGCATTTTTTGTCCCGAATTTTAACACGAACGAAAATTTTATATTGTTGGTGTTGATGTGGTGATTGATATAACACATATGATAGAATATAGAGCAGAAAATTTTTAAAAAATAGAGTTCATTCTGTAATATGAAATAATGTAGCAAATAACTTAAAAAAAAATAAAACATAGGGGAAATGGCGGAAATGAATTCTTGTGACGTTGACTGACGTATACAGGTGGTTCTCTCTCTAAGAAATGAGGTAACCTGTAAAGTTAACTGATCTTGCGTATTGCCCCCTTGATGTGCAACATGACTGTCAATTTTATATAAATCAGCGTGCGGCTAAAAGTTTACCTTCATATACAGTGCTTAATTTGTATATTTTGGTTGACAAAATCGACTCAGAACTGCTAAAAATAATGTATACAAAAAGACATTTAACGACGTGAATATAACGTTACGCGTTCCGTAAATAGAATGTCGTGAATATAACGATATCTGTTCCGTAATTATAACGTCGTGCGTTACATGAAAATAACGTCGTGCTTAAGACATCAGTAGTCCCATCCGTCTTTTTAACGTTAACTTAACGTCAGCGCGACACGTCACCCAAGTATTCTCTATCCCATACTCAGCAATAATTTCATAATAATGGAACTCGTTTATCCTGAGAAAACTAACATCCATTCAATATACATCCTCAATTTCTAATTTTCTATTATAGCCACCTATTGCACATTCATCACCGAGGCTTATTGTGCATCCATAGAGCGCAGCAAATTGTTCTTAATTCTCAATAAAATTGCTACAATCAACTGGCTGTAGGGTAATAGTTAATTAGGTAATAGTTAATTAGGTATCTTGTCTGCGTTGATTCACCTATAATACGCAGTAGGTATTGTTACATTTTAGGTCGTTTCGTCTTCGTTTTGCTAACAACGGCTGCAACACGGGTTCGTTTTGTAATATAGAACTTATCTAGAGTGACGCGGAAAGGCAACACGTTTCTGATACGCAATTATGAAGTGTTTAGTTGCATGCATAATCGCCTACTGTGTAAGTCGAGGCTGCTGTTTTGCCTTGGTTTTACGACTAAATTGGTTTATGAGTCCTTGTACGGTTTTAAAGTGCGATTAATTATTATTATTTTATTATTTGCGATAAGTTGAAAGAATACTTTCTTTTAAACACGTATTTAGGGTATAAGGACTAAAAGAGACACAAGTAATTTTTCGCAGTAATAACTTCAATACACTTCATTATTAGGTCTGTTGAAGGACTGTAAATAAACTGCTCAAGTTAAAGTTCGGCACAAGAAATTTTTCGTGTCATTTTCAATCAGCTGTAACTTTTTAAGGAATTAATTGTTATAAATACGTTTTGCATGATTTGAAACCCCATTTCCTCTAGATTAAAGAAGCGGATAACTTTGAAAAAATACGACATTATCTTTATTATATAGGGTGAGAAACAAAGTGCTGCAAAAATTGCAAAATTTTGATGCTCTGCCGTTTCGCAATAAACTTTTCTTTCTTTATCGTTTTCAGGTAAGGAGTAAGCCAACATCCATATCTCGGGACATTTTCGCCAGATTTTTTATTAAAGCACTATGAATTTTTATACAGAGCGAAACGTAAAATGTGTGAAATTCTTCTTGCTAATATTTTTAAATCGTCGTAGTTCGGAAAAGCGATAAAGAATCCTACTGTGTTTTTCTTTATTTGTTGATATATTGTCTCCCCATTCAAAAAATTTTAAAATAAGTGCCGATTTTTTTCTAGTATACTGGCATTCAAAACATATGATACCACTATTGTTGATACTCGTGACTTGTAATAGCAATATTAAATAAAATAACCTTTTTAGAGGTAAAAGAAAATTGAGTGATGCCGTCGCAGATAGCCAACATCAATATCTCTAGACGTTTTTGCCATTTTTTATTTTTAATGCATTAGAACCTATACAGGGGGAATCAAAATACTTTTGAAAATTTCGTTAGTAGTTTTTTCAAATTCGTCGTAATTCGCGGACAAGTTGACGGATTATTATCATTATTCTTTGTTTCGACAGCATTATCTGCAAATTGTTATCCGAACGCAAGTAAGGATATAAAGCGTTCTCCCAGAAGAGACTTTGGTTGTATATATTTGGTATTTTTTCCATTTCGACGCTTATAACTTTAAAACTGCTCATTTGCCAGGATTTTGTAGTATTGCGCGTATGTACAGAAATGAACGGGCTTCGCAAATATGTGGTCGATTTGACGGTACCTGTGGGGGGGGGGGGGACCAGTGGCGTAGCAAAGTCAAAAATGCGGTTTTTTTAGGTAACCAAATTTACGAGGTCTTTGCCGAAACTCCGGGACTATGTGGGGTATAGGGCTCCCCGTTTGTAGATTGCCTCGTATGTGTAGACGAACAATTTTGACGTCTAATTCCGATAAGTTATATACGAAAATCTACAAAAAATCGCAAACTTGGGATGGTTTTTTGAAAACAATTTTGTAATGGTCAACTTCTGGGCCTTTTGAACTCCTTTAGTTAGACGACAGGCCCAATAAGGATGGTACCAGAGGACGTAGAGAGAAAAAAAAATCAGTTATTAGTTCTTGTCTAGCTCTTATACCGGGTGAGCTACAAAAGTTTTTATGTGCCGCATTTTTTGCCAATTTGGGTGTACTTTTCTCACATTTCACCCTGTATATTACACATTTTTGCAGCAAAAAATCTGAAATCATTCAGGGAGGTAGTATACACATGGGCCCTTAATCGTGCCAACAATCAGGGGCTTGAAACTTTGACAAATTTTTAAACTTTCAATTTCAAATTGCCACTTTAAGGTATATTTCTGCCCAGACCGTGCATCTAATACAATGGCTTTCTATTTCAGGGGATACCTTGGAATGTTTTCTTTTTGGGACTTGGCAACCACTTTTCGTTGAGACGTCGCGAAATGGCCTTAATTGAATTTCGAAGCAACAGATGCAGATTTTTGCAAATTTTGGCCTCAAAATCCCGAATGCTTCCGAAGATCGCCACTTAACTAGTTAATCGGAACCATTCGGAATAGGCTCCGTCCACTGAACGTGAACTGACAGCTTTGACAGCAGACAAAGATTTTTCGAAATGTAAACATTAACTTTAAGGCCTCAGACTAAGGAAAATCGGCCGAAAAGCGTGGAAAACTGTGTGGCCGGGGTAAATTTGAACATTTCTAGGAAGATTATTGGCAAAATGCCCGGTCCTCGTGAACGTTTTCACAAAGACTGGTCGATTTGAAAATTTCGTGTCCGGTTTTATGTCAAAAAAATTGTCCTAAATCAAAGACCAACTTTTTCGGATTTAGAGTTTCAACTCGAATGTAAAATGTAGACTAAATATAACTTTCATTAACCTACCGGCCGTGACGTAAGCGGTTAAAAATATCGCTAATATCATTGAAGCGATTAAAGTTAGAAAGCTGAAACTTGGTATGTGCCTTACTACGGCTACATGGTGCCTGACGACGTTTCGTTCGTTCAGTATACGCCATCACCAGGCTTTTTAAATTACGTTTTAAGTTTGAGGAATATAGAAAAGGTAGTATTTAGGATACCATGGTTTAAATTTGGACGGTAGGTACCTAGGAGGGATTCATAAATTGTGATATAGCTGACATAGCTATGTAGCTGGCGGTAGCTAGGTTATAGCTGTTTTATGAACCGATGGTGATATCGACTTGAAAATCGAATGGTAAGCTTCCCTTATGTAAATTTCTCAAAAAATTACATTTTTTAAAATCCAAGATGGCCGCCTGAAAAGTTTTGGTTTTAAGCCAATATCTCTGGAACGGCTTAAGCTAGAATGCTGAAATTTGGTATGTGGCTAATCTATGGGACGGGCTAGAGGTCTCTAAGGCCCAGAACCTTGCCGCGGGTATCAAAGGTTCTATTTTGGAAACTTTTTTAATAAATTGACACTTTTTTGCTACAACTTACTGACTGTTGCTAAAGGGCGCTGAACTACTATAGGCCATCATCAGGGTACTCTCTTTTATTACAAATATTGCTTCATAAATGTGCCACGCCCAAACAATCAGTTTTTCGTATATGGCTGACGAAATAGCTTTAACGAAGCAGATTCGACTGGTACTAACTGTTCGATTTTATCATTTCTAGGTTCCGAGATTTAACTGAGTAAATTTCTCATTGATAGGGGTAGAGTGACTTTTGCCATTTTGTAGCAAAGCGATTTATAACAATAGAACAACAGTGTCTCAATTAAGTGTGAGTTGTCTCAAATACTTCTCAAAACGGTAAATACCATTTTGCTTAGGTTCATAACAGTCTTATAGGAAGTGAAAAACTGCTAAAATTTTGTAAAAATTACCTAATGTTTTTATTCGATTGAACATTACATCAACTAAATTAAAAACATTGAACAACAAATTAAGCAGGTATTTTGTGGTCAAAAATGCTCTATTCATTGTTGTTCATAGCATCGTTATAACATGTTTAGTTTTTGAATTATACACATATAGATATTAAAATGTCGATAAAAAGTCAAAAAATTACGTTTTAGGCGCCATTTTGTTTTTGATAAAATATATGGCAATCGATTTTGGCTGAAAATTTTCACGACCTACCTACTAGCCCCTTTGAAAATTTTGAAATGTTTACATTTTTCCGTTTCTCTTGGAAACGGTACGGTTTTTCGATATGCAGGATAATATAATGTATGAAGAGATCATTAAGGGCTATCAGATGCATGTATCAGAAAGAAGCTAGCTTTCACGGTTTTTGAGAAAATAAAAAAAAGTGCAAAATTTGTACCTTATTTTTGGGCCACCCGTGCTCCGTTACTGTTCCAGGCAGAGCTTCGAAAATAGGCTCTGCGTGTAGCTCTATTCTTTTTCTTCCATAGCTCTTCTTATACATTTTTTGATAGATCTTCATCGAAACGAGATATTAGCTGTTAGAGGCAGCAATGCACGATTTTTATCTCAAAATTTAGTCTTTTGGGCCGGTTTGAGAGCCCCATATGTTTAACATAGAATTTTCTATATGTGTCATATAAATCTATAGTACGCGATTTTGTTTATTACTTCAGGTCGTTTTATAATGAATAGGACGTTGATTTCTGTTTTAGATAGTATAGGGTGGCTCAAAAAATGATGCAGGAAGCGAATATATGCTAATAATGCTGAAAAGATCCGTAAGCAGTGTGTATTTTACATAGATCGGGTGGATTATTTAGTACGTAGGCAAGGCGGAATAAAATGTTAGATATAGGTGATGAAAGCTTTATTAAATCTTACCAATGAAAGCAATTTTATAATTATGCAAGGAGTCTGGTGTTGATTGGATATATGAGTATTTACTGCGAAATAATTCCTTCGCCATTTTATCCACAAATTGTTAAAAAACACTAAAAGTATTCTCCTTTTTTGGCTCCTCGCATAGTTTTTGGGATAAATTCACATTAAAACGTGATATAAGCTGTTGAAGGCTGAAATTCACGATTTTTATCTAAAAATTTAGGTTTTTGGGCCAGGTGGGGAGAATTGCATATGCTTAATATAGAAATATCGGCTTTTCCCATATAAATCAATAGTAATTGATTTTATTCGTACGTTCTAGTAGTCGTATGATAAATAGGGCATATATTTACGTTTTGGATGGTATAGAGTGTCCCAAAAAAATGTTGTAACCTATAATTTCAGGATTTTTTTATGTAAATTGATATCAGTAGTTTTCTGATAAATAGAGCGTTGATTTCTATTTTAAATAGTATACGGTGTCCCAAATGCTGCAACATTTAACTTTAGTTTTTTTTTTGTTTATCATTTTTTTTGTAGGTTTTATGACCTTATTATAAACAGTTAGGGACAATCAAAGCTATAAAACTGAAATTTTAATTGTGGATTCGTTTCATAATTGCAAACGTTATATCCTAAATGGGAACCTTGATATGGGTACTCGTGGTACCATTTTATATCTTTTTATAAATTTTAGCACGTTTTTTACCACTTCAAAAGCTGTTATGTTTGCAAGTTTGAAGTAAAGTATTTCAAACGTTTCGACATTTCAGTTACTTTTAGGTATCTTCAGGTTCTTTGTTAATAATTTTGCGACAGTTTAAACTACATCATAGGAACGTTCGGATATTTCCTAAACTACGGGCGCTCCGCGCGCGAGGTCCAAATAAAAAAGAAAATGCGTCCCAAATTATAAGCACACCATAAACAAACCAACTCAAGATTTCTGGTGACCAACTTGTTTCTCACCGAGGGAGTTTTCCAAAAGTGGTTACTGAATTACAGGTACGAACTTAACAAAACAATTATACAGGGCGAGTCATAATTGGTGGTCGAAAATGAAATCTCATATTCTTTGCTTGATTTTAAAGGGAGTTAAATAATTTTGTTACCTATCGAGCTTCGTTAAAAAATTACAGCGTGTTGAAATTGCATTTTCAAAATGCATTTTATTGAAATTTTGTACGTTTTGACTGCTATAAATAATAATTTTTATTTCCACCAGTGGCGCTTAACAGCAAGTCGACATAATTTACCTGAAAAAAAAGTGGAACGTCGTGGTTTTTCGAAAAATTAACTTTAGTTCTTGAATGCCCATTAAAATACCAATATCATCATATGGATCAAGCCATAATTAATCAAATATCTTAGATTTTTCATCAAAATGTAATTATTCGCGGCTGTACTGCATGCATTACAATGGTTTTTATTTATTTACTCGAAAACGGTGCGTCGTACTAAAAAAAACTCCGAAGAGGGCTCTTCTCTTTGCAGTAAAATGGGTATTAAAAAACTAATATTATTTTTCAAAAAATCAGTGACGTGATTCTTTTTTTTTTTAAATAATGTAAACGACGCACATAGGGGTATTTTAGTTCCAAAAGCGGACAAAAATCGAGTAATTTAAACTTATTCATCCATCGCGAAAATTTTTCTGAAGCATCTAAATAATGTATATAATGTACAAAAAGTTGATTTAAATTGATACGATATCAAATAAATGAAGAAAAAAATTGGAAAACCTAGGCATAGCCATCAGCTATCCAGCTCGTATTATAGGCATTCAAGTTTACCTCAAACTTTAAGATATTACGAAGTAGTTGACATTAAGTAATTCATAATTATTTGTGTATGATTTTATTGCTACGTTAGTGTTGTGTACATTTGTTGACTTCGATCGTTTTTTACTCAAGTTTAGCTAGCCATATTACACCTCGTTCTGTGAGGATTTCTGCATTTGAAAAATTTTAAAAAGATTATTTTACTATGATCTTCTAGTATACTATCAAGGAATATCAAAATGTGATTTTAATTCTAAATGAAAGTTTGAAGTATCCATTTCGTGGTCCCATTTAAAAAAATTGCGGATATTTGCGGTTTTCCTACAGCAAGAACTTAAAATTTGCATCTACAATATTTAGACATAAAGCGTAACTTTATTAAACGCGGACTAAATGATTACTTTGTGCGTTTTTAAGCATTAATTTAGATCTCAATACTTTGTTTTCTCCCAGGGTGTGTCATAAATAATCATGAACTCAAATTTCAAAATGTGATAATATTATGTTAAAAAATATGATGGAGCAACAAAAGCCCATTTGTTTTGAATCTGTCATCCTTTTCTGTCAAAATGTCAAATCCTGTTAGATGAAGTTGAACACCCTGTGTAGAGTTTACCAAGATTTGGTAACCAAATAAAGTAAGTCCCATGTGGCTTATCGAAACAAATATTAATATATATTTACACCAAACAAATTTAGGTACACCTAAAGTGAAAGACCCCAAAAAAATAGCTATTAGCATGAGTAACCATGGTAATAATGGAAGTCTTAACTACCTAGTTGACCTTTAAAATTGCTTGGTGCAAACGGCCCTTAATCTAGAAAACCTGGAAAAATTCAGAAAAAATTAAATTTAAAATAGGCAAAAGCGCATGCTAACGGTACAAGCATGCTTGAAAAAAAAACGAATAAACGCAACAGCAAAGTTCTCTCACCACATTTTTTAGAAAAAACTCATTTTATCTAATAATAACATTTTTTGTATGTTTTTTGAAAAAGTCAGGCTAGATTTAAAGCCAAAATACGTGAAAAATGACTCAACGAGAGTAAATATACAAATTGAAGTCTTTGAATAAATTCAAATTAATATTACGGCTAAAATCACTTCAAAACTGTCAAAAAATTCCCATTAAAATCAAGCAAAAATCAATCAAAAATTACTAAAAGCTTAAAAAATGCAGAATAAAAGTTTCTAAGCAAGTTCAGGTTAGCAATTAGGATTTATAAATTACACATAGCGTCTAAAAATGTAAATTTGAAGTCTTTGGAGAAATTCAGATTAGAATTAAAATTAATAACAATTTTAATGTTTTTTGACAAAGTCAGGCTAGAATTAAGGCTGAATTACGTGAACAATTACTTAAAGTGTGTAAGAATACAAATTTGGAGTGTTTGGCAAAATTCAAATTAACATTATTTCAACAAACTTAATATTAAGGTAAAAATAACAATTAGACTAAAAGAAGTTGAAAAAATTTGCAGGTAAAAGAATAAATTTTAAATATTTCTAGTTTTGTACCAATTTTTTCTTATTACAATATGTATTACAAATTGGCATACATTCCAATTAGTCAATCCTTAAAAAAAATCAATCGAAATGAAATATTTGAAAACAAATATATGAGAAAAAAAAATGCAGAAAACGTGAAAAAGATTAATAATAGAGAAATTATTATTATAAAAATGTTTCACTAAAAACTTTTTCTAGAACAGAGGAAATGTTAAGTTTTTTTTTTTTTTTGAGAAATTGGGCTCATATTTATACAAGATAATGTGTGTTGAACTAATTCACCGAGATTTAAAAAAGAGAGAGAAAGTAACTAATTCTGAAAAAATCTAATTCCTTTATGAGTGAAAGTATTATTTTAGTTATACGGAAAGCAGAAAATATTTCAATTAAAGGCAAGTTGCTTTGATCGTAGATATTTCTTTTTTGTTTGTTCCCTGTACCTAATCATCTATATCAAACATTACACATTGTTAAGACTGAAAATATCTATTATAAGTTTATGTTACATCAGAGAAATCAAAAAGAATGTTTAAAATAAAAACTAAACTATGTTCATTATAATTTTGTCCGCTTTCTTACTCTAAATACCCCTATGTGCGACGTCCTGGTAAGCGCGCCACTCGCGGAAATAAATTTTTTTTTTGCCAAATATGCGCTTTCCTTAGCAGTCAAAACGTACAAAATTTCAATAATATATCTCTTACGCTTTCGGAATACTCAATACATATGCATTTTGAAATTCTAATTTCAACACCCTGTAACTTTTTAACGAAGCGCGATACGTAACATAATTGTATGTTGTCAAGTCCGTACCTGTAATTCGTTATCGCTTTTGAAGAACTCCCGTGTTGAGAAACAATCTGTAGATAATGTTGTCGATCCAAAGAATAAAAATAATAAACCGTCAACTTGTCCGCGAATTACAACGAAATTTTTAAGAGTATTTTGATTCCCTCTGTATAGGTTCTAATGAATTAAAAATAAAAAATTACAAAAACGTCTAGAGATATTGATGTTGGCTATCTGCGACGGCATCACCCAATTTTTCTTTGCCTTTAGAAAGGTTATTTTATTTAGTATTGCTGTTATAGGTCACGAGTATCAACAATAATGGTATCATATTTTTTGAGTGCTAGTTCATTAAAAACACTGCACTTATTTTAAAATTCTTTGAATGGGAAATAATCCGCAGACAATATGTCAACAAATGAGGGAAAACACCACAAGATTCATATCAGCAACAAAAATTTCACACATTTTACGTTTCACTCTGTATAAAAATTCAGAGTGCTTTAATAAAAGATCTGGCGAAAGGGTCCCGAGATATGGATGTTGCCTTAGTCCTTACCTGAAAACGATTAAAAAAAAAGTGCTTATTGCGAAATGGCAAAACATCAAAATTTTGCAATTTTTGTATCACTTTGTTTCACACCCTATATAATAAAGATAAGGTCTTTGTTTTTTCAAAATTATCCACTTCCTTAATCTAGAGGAAATGAGGTTTCAGGCCTTGTTGCAAATTGTATTTAAAACAATTCATTGCTTAAAAAGTTATAGCTGATTGAAAATGACACGAAAAATTGCTTGTGAAGAAACTTTAAGTTCAGCAGTTTATATGGTTTTTCGTTTTGTCTATAAAACAAGTGAACATAAGCGGTTAATAATGATAATGTTTTAGTCCATTATTTACCTTAAAAATTTTAGCTTTTTTCCAGACGTAATACGCTCTGCAATGTCGTCACAACGGCGGTTTTTTTTAGCAGTTACCAAAAAACTTGAAGACGAGCTGTTTTTGGTAATAAAACCTGTAGTGCAGTATCATCCTAATTTAGTTAATTTTCTCTTATAGCTTTATCGAGTGTACTAGCGAACATTCGTATATATACAGTATATTTGTAAACATACTTCAAGAGGTAACATAGAGGTATAATTCACTATTAAGAGCTTTACAAGATTTTGTACTTTTCCGCTTGAAAGTCGAAGAAAGTCATTTCCTGTTTATTTGTTGCTGGATTTGGTTGTTAAATGACGTTGTATAGTTGACTCAAAGAAGAACAGGAAGAAGTCAAAGAAGAAATAGTGGAGATTCAGGAATGTCTGCAGATGTGTAAAACTCGAGGTAGTGGATCAGCTTCGACTCTGGAATTCGGCTTCTGAGGTAAATACTGAACACACAGTTAGGATGGTAAACGTTCAAGAATAGCCTCAACAAGGTTCAATACTGAAACAATTACCGAAGATAAGGGAAGGGACAAAAGGAGTCAATAATAAAAAAAACGATGGACAAAAGCCCCCAAAAGCAATGTGATCTATCGATACAGGTGTCCAAGCGACAATTGTACGACCAGACGAGTGGAATGTGAACATTTCCTTGTATCGAATATTTGAATAAACATTTCATAGTAAATCGTTGATTCGAAATTAGCAGATTATTCGGCAATTGCAAATGCAACAATTTTGTTGTGCATTGTTTCTATTACACTTACACCGAATGGTTTAAAATAATTTATATAAAGCCAAATTAAAATTTTCTACGAGGAAAGTAAGGTTTTTCAACTCAGGGCTAATTCATCTTGAAGAGCTAAAAATATTTAAAATAGCTTACTAGGTTTTCTTCATTTTCAAAGAACTTTAAAGTTATACACAAGACAAATAAATCACTTAGAGTGTGATTTAAAATTAATCGAGATTTTGCTTTCGCTCGTAGATTGTGACGAGAAACATGCCTGTTCATGAAGCAGCCGCAATGGGCATGCAGAGAACTAGCAGAAGAATGTTTATATTAAGTATATTGATGGGCTAAGGAATTAAAGGTTCAATAATGTATTCAGAACCCCAAGTAGAAAAGAGCGGGAGATTGACTCTCTTAATCATTTCGTCAAGATTGCTAGCTATGGACACTATATTGTAATAGTTATTTACTTCATACTGTATCATTTAGGACACTTTTACGTTCTTGATTTTAATCCGGTAAACAGCTTTTTACAGGACTGGATATTGTAATAGTTTATTACGTTATAAGTCAGGTAAATAGAGTTTTACAGTAGGAGTAAGATGATTTAAGACGAGGCGCTAGCCGAGTCTGGAATTTCGAAACGACTACTGTAACACGTTACCGGACGTATGATGTACAACATTTTACTTTATACTGATTAAAAACAGGAAAAAAATCATTTTATGCGCGGCGAATATATTTTTGACAAATCCGGCAATTTGACAAATAGTTTCATTACCGTATCCTGTACCGGTAGGTTTAGGTAGATTACCATGGATACAATGGATTTATTGAAGATGTGCCGATACTCAATACTGTAAAATTTCTTTACGATTTCCAATCCTGTAAAAAGCTATATACCGGATTAAAATCAAGTACCAAAAGTGTCCTAAATGATACAGTATGAAGTAAATACCTTTTTACAGGACTGGATATCGTAAAGAAGTTTTACTGTATCGGATACCGGTACATCTGTTGCGGTATTCAATAAATCCATTACCGGTAACGATACACGTACCGGTACAGGATACCGTAATAATGAAACTATATCGGATTTCTCAAAAATATATTCGCCGCGTATAAATATTACACGCTCATGTATATTACGATACGGGATAGAAAGTCTTTCGTTACTGTCCAGAGATTATGTTATATATCGAGATGCGTAGCGTCGAGATAAATAAAATCTCGAGACAGTAATGAAGCTTCCCATCGAGTATATGTATACTATTTTATTTTTTCAACCACACTTTCTGAATAACATCAAAAAATGTTCTTGAATATTATTTATTCATATAATATTCTAGCTCAAATCTTCACCCTTTGAGAAGGAATTTTGTTGGTTGCTGTGCTTTAGAGCAAAATCAACAATCAGGGTTTACTGGCAAAAACAATAATCCCATTGCTGGTAAATGGTAATGAGACACTTCCAAGATTTTAAAAAGGCAGAAATGTCATCATTACATATGTGGTTGAAAATAAAATGTTGTACATCATACGTCCGGTAACGTGTTACAGTAACCGTTTCGAAATTCCAGACACGGCTACTGCCTCGTCGAGAAACATCTTACTCCTACTGTAAAACTATATTTACCGGACTTATAACGTCCCAGTAAACAGTTGAACGTTGATTCAACGTTAAAGAAAAACTTGTAACCAAAATTTTTTTCAACGTAATTATGTCCATTGAATCAACGTTTTTATCAACCTTTCTTAAAACGTTTCATCAACGTTTGCTTAAGACGTTTAATCTACGTTTGGTTAAAACGCACAGTGGTCTAAATGTAATAATTACGTGGACATTAAGTGATAAACTTGTCTTCAAGGAAGTAGTATTTCGTGCGCGACTCTAAAATAATTATTTGGGCTTCTATTCTTTGGATGGGAAGTGTCAATTCTTTAGTAGACTACTTAAGAAGTGCCAGTTCTTTAGTAAACTGCCTAAAAGAAATGAAAAAAAAATATATACAGGGTGTCCAAGATAAAGTTATCTAATATAGGAATTTCGTAAACGATAAGAGACACGATTTCGGTCAAATGAAGGAAAAGTTTGGCATTTGGAGCTTAGTAAGGTGATGTTTTAAAACTTGCGATGTTTTGAGTCGTTCCGAAATTATGCGAAAAAAATAGCAAATTTTAACGATTTTATTTTTAACAAATAGTCGCTTTGTGGTTAATGTTACAGAAAAAGTAAGAACACCTCATAGAAGCAATTTTTAACAGTCTTTCATATGGAACGGAGAAAATTGAAATCCGACGTCTCGTTTTTGAGTAACCATCATCAACTTTATTCTACATTTAACCATGTATTACACTTTATGGTTTCACAAAAAATGTGTATTTACAAACTATTTTTTTTATATGCAGAGTTAGCGAACAAAGCCAACTCATGAATACAATTCAGTTTTAAAATTATTGAGAGGCATATGGGCCCGTACTTTTATTTTTTATTGATGGTATAATGGTACACATTTTATAGGTAAAAATTGTAAAAATTGAAAAAATGAAATATTTTTTTATATAGTCTACTGGAGAACTAGCACTAATTTAGTATTCTACTAAAGAATTGGCATTTCCCGTCAAATATACTGCCTCATAACAAAATTATTACTTAAACCTATAACTGCTGTGTTGACCATTTTGGTAGGTACCTATATTACGCTTTTAGTACGCTTAAGACACCCAAGTAACACAATATCATTGTCAACGTTTTAGCACATTCCTATCAACATTTATGTCTGAAGTAGGAAGGTAAAAATGTAAATAATCTTTATTTCATACTGCCCCGTAAAACACACCTTTACGTACCTGATTTTAGTATGCTACTAGTTATTTATGTTAATAGTCCGGTAAATATAGTTTTACAGTAGGCGTAAGATGTTTTCGGACGAGGCGATAGCCATACTCTAAAACTTCTTTACGCTTTAAGATATCCAGTCCTGTAAAAAGCTATTTACCGGACTAAAATCAAGTACGTAAAAGTGTCCTAAATGATACAGTATGAAGTAAATAGATTTTTACGGCATTGAGTACCGTAATGAAATTGTTCATTACACTACTCAGAAAATGACCATTTTCTAGGCTAGTTAACTGTACAGAAAATACACCTTTGCCGTAAGGGAACGGAAAAACCGTTTTTCTTGCGCTGTTTATTTGCCGTTCCCAGTTGTATATCACTACTTATATTAAAATAAGACGGCCACCAGTTGCGAACTTCAGCTTTAGCAAGTAACCTTGACAACTTGTATTATTTGATTTGTTGATTTTCATTTCTCTCAGCCATCTCTCAGCCTTATGTCACCCTATTGTCACATACAACTTTTTATGTTTGAAAATTAAGTAATTTTAGTAATATATATTATATAATTTAATTAGGGTAATGAAAAGTATCGTTCATTACTCGTCCGAAATGCTTTTTTCCGTTTGTCACACGCGCACGGAAAAAGGCTATTTTCCGTACTCCTAATGAAATATACTATTACAGTATTGAGTTGAGTACCGAAGTTTCGTTACTATACTGAGTACCGTAGCGAAGTTTCATTGCGGTACTCAGGGCCCTAATGAAATTATACCGATTTTTCAAAAATATTCGTCGTGCATACGTATTCTCATTTTTCATTCATTTTTTTTTTATTTTAAAACGTATGAAATAAAATGTTGTACGTCATATATTCGGTAACGTTTTTTACAATAGTTGGCTATCGCTTCGTCCGGCAACATCTTACTCCTACGGTAAAAATGTATTTACGAGAATTATAACGTAAATAGCTATGAGTTTCGTGCACTTGACGTCATTTTGTCAGAATTTTAGTAAATATAACCTCACTTTAATAATTAATTATATAATTTTTGCAATAAAATTGATCGTTTTGCATTAATTTTAAATCCTGCTACGGCCTTTTTAGGGGATCCAAACTTTAAATTTAGTTATGTTGATGCAGAAACACACAAATATAATATATTTTTTGTTTTCAACCAATGTAGTGACGTTCCGCACGAAACCCATTGCGATCAGAATAATTTTTCGTAAAAATAATATAAAACAGAATCAATTACTTTATTAAAAAAAAACAATTGAGTGTCCCCTGCGACGCCCTTTCTCAGGTCCGCTGATACTTACTTAATTCGTTGAGTCTCGGGCGCCACCCTTTGATATTTATAAAGCGACAAAGGCACCGCTATTGCCTACAAGGTAGCTTTTAAACAGGGGAGAAATATTCCAGGGATTTTTAGATTAAAACACCAGGAGTAAGAAACAATAATAGGGTGTCTATTAAACTACGGTAAAACAACATTCAAACCCCTACTAATACTACGACTGTTAG
Source organism: Taphrorychus bicolor (assembly GCA_951812265.1). NCBI lineage: Eukaryota > Metazoa > Arthropoda > Insecta > Coleoptera > Curculionidae > Taphrorychus > Taphrorychus bicolor. The sequence goes on from OX638298.1 coordinate 18,441,843, forward strand.
TGAATCTCTATAACTACATACGAACACATCCTAAAACTATGAAATTAATAACAGCGAGAGGGGAGAAGCAACAGTTAGTTACTTAAGTAAAGGAAATTCAGATGAACCAGGGAAAACGGGAGGTTTCGGTAATAAACCAGTACATTCTGTACTGGATCGGTCGAGGTCGGAAACTTCAATATTGCGTACAAGCAGTAACAACAATATGAAATGGTAACGGAGCTTTGGGACCACTGGGACTGCGGTTTCGGAGGAAGCGTACTTTATAATTCGGAATCGGATATTGTCGGTTTCGGTTTAATCACATCCGGGCTGGCTTTGAAGATCGGTGCTACGGGCAGCCCAGGATGTAAAACCGGACGGTGACGGAATCGGTGATAGGTCCAAATCGGATTTGAAGGAAGCGGTACGGTGAGCGGTGTGTTAGCGACTTTCCCGGGTCACATATGAACGCACCCTGTGATGAACAACATGAACGCAGGCAGAATCAGCATGGCGCATGCGTCACTTGAACGTCACAGGTATTCCGGTGGAGCACGACAACTCCAACTACACCGGAAAATCACAAATCCACCCCTCTTGTGTCGTAAAAACAGTACTAGTCTTAAGTATTACTAGTCTTAATAAATTCTGTCGGCTTGTTAAGCGCGACAAACGGTATTCCCGTTTTTTTATTTAAATAAAAGGTGTTGTAATGAGTTGGGCGATGAAATATAAAGAAAATGTTAATTGTGACGTCATTACCTAGGAGTTAGAGAAAAACTTCGTTACACCCCGTAATTTTACATTTAGACCACTGTGTCGTCGTATGGACGTCCAAATGACGGCTTCATGTCGCATCCATAAGACGTCCATTTGTTGCCGTCGCTGGGACGTCGGCGTTTAGGCGTCTTCCGACGTCCATTTATTTACGTGTCTACGTATTTAATATATCAAACTTTGCATTTTATCATAAAAAATTCATTACATATTTTAAACATGTTTTATTGGAAATAACTGGTGCTAATTATAATCATTAGTAAAATAGTTATATTCTATAAATTGGTTTTGGATGATACATAAGTTAAAACTTAAAACCAAAGGAAGGACAGCACTTAGGGGTTGACTGGGGGTGACTGTAAACTAGGGATAATTTTAAACAAGAATTAAATTTTTTTGGTACTTACTTTTGGGTAATGTCTACCTCATACACAGTAACATTACTGAAAGGTTATTACTAGAAAGGTAATTACTATTACTGAAAGGTAATTACTAGAAAAGGCTTGGACGAATCCACCTAGTTAACGTTTCACACATCTTGACTTAGTTGTATTTAACGGATTGGAATGCTTTCTCAATGTTGTTTTGATGCATAGGTAATATAATAATATAAATATATAAATAATATAAAAATAATAATATAAATAATTTATATCAGCCTTAATGTGCCTATTTGTACCTAATTTACTCCAGCTTAATTTAACCATATCTACTTAAATTAATTGCCCTACAAAATAGTATAGCACACTCATCAAAACCAATGGTGGTGGTGAGATACCAGCCATCTTGTCTCTAATCTTGAAAATCAGTAAAATCTCAACCCATGAGTACTCACCTTTTAAGCGATTTGAAATTTTTCACAAAGGCTTTTTATCAGTCTCAAGCGATGGCTTCTACTGATGACGACGCTCTAGCACTATTTGGATTGGTGCTCGCGTTACATAAAAATACACAGAAAAAGAAACGCAAAATATGGTGCAAAGGTTGGCTGATGAAAAGAGACGCATTTTGTCATGTAAACTTGCTAAATGAGTTAAAATTTACCTCGAAAGACTGGCATAATTATCTACGAATGGTCGAAGATACATATCTGGATCATTTATCTTTAATAGCGCCTTTGATAGAAAGAAAAAATACCGTGATGAGAATAGTATATTGTTTAACGAGTGACGAAAATAGCATTTTTCTACAAACGTCAAATAATGACGCATTTTACGCTTTCATTAGACAAACGAAAACCTAACGATTTTTGAGAATCAGAATGTGAGTGTACTTTTCCGCGCGTTGCCCAGGACAGCAAGCGAAAAAGATTTTTTCGCGTGCTGTCAATAGCAACTACCACCACTCAACCAATTATTAAAAACGTCATTGTCACTTTGATTTAAATTTTCAGATTGTGTCTTCAGTTATGCTCAATTGTGATTCACATTATTTGAAATTGATCGTTTGCAGAAAAAACGTTGTATGCATTACGAGCAAAAAGTCACTATTTTGCTCTCGAGTGATTGCCGCTTCGCGTCGAGCGGCAAACTTCACTCTCCGAGCAAAAAAGTTTTACTTTTCGCTCTTAATACATAAATAACTATTTCTCTCGGAAGAGAACAGTTTACCAACCGAGGCGAAGCCGAGTTTGGTAATGTTCTCGAGCGATAGAAAATGCTTTTTTGACGAGCAAAACACTATACTTTTTCTTCGACCATGCTAACATTAAGCCTTCATTAACTTTAAAAACAATCTCTATACAGTATTTCTTTCAAAAATTAAGGCGCATCATTGTCAACATTACACCTCGACTGTCAATGAGTTCAGTTTGGTCAAATTTCAATACTTTGAGTCACTTTTCTGAGCCATCGCATTTAATTGGCGATATACAGGCGAAATTAGAACAACTTACTTTCGTCACTAGAGACAAAAGTTAACGTTATGGGATTTTCTCTCACTAGAGACGAAAGCTACGTCTTCGGCTAGGGCAAGGTATGACGAAAGTTGTTTATTTTTACATGGTCGTAGAAAAAAGCAATTCCACCCTCCGAAAGGTTGACTGCAACCTTGAGGTTTTTTGCTACAGGGAGAAGTTACGAGGATCTGAAATTCTCCACTTTTATTTCACCTCAGGCTCTAAGTTACATTATTCCTGAAACTTTTGAAGCAATTTGTAAAGTTCTACGCCAGGATTACTTAAAGGTAAGAAAATACTTTATTTTACAAAACAAAAGTTCTAATTCCTCAGCAAAAAATACATTTAAAAATGATTAAGTTTAGTTATTTAGTTGCTATTAGGGAAAGACGAAAAATATGAACTAGCGGTTTCATCATGATGTGACAGTGGTTCCATTTGTTGAGTAGAAGTTGTTTCTGATTGAGAAAAATATGTTTGTTCCTAGGGTTGATCTCGAACAGAAGGTTGGGTGTTCAGTGGGCGGTAACTGCGGAGGTGATGTTTCTGGGAGGCGACAACTTGCTCCGCTAGAATAGGAACCAGAAGAATGAATAGGAGAAAACATAGGCGAAGGGGGATAAGTCGAATGTGGTGAATGGCGAGTGGTGGTTGATATGTCAATTTATGAAACATAGTTAAAGTTCCTCCCTCGGCTTCAAATAGTATGTCATTTATGAATTTTTCAGCTAGGCGTCTTTGGTCATTGCTCAAATGTCGAAGTTTCATGGCGACGTTTTTACCGCAAATATCAAAGCGATCTTCTGATAGGCGAGGTTGCTTGAAATGGTTGTTTACTGTCGCCAATACTTCCTTTGTCAAATTGTTTTGTTCGCCTTGTGCTCTTGAGGTTTTTTGGGGTCTATGGCGAAACTCAGATTCTGAAGATGTCTGTTTCAATTCTTGGGTTTGCGAGTGTGGTATATTTGCCATCGTATTAGATTGTGTCATTGTGTTAGATTGTGTAGACCCTTCCAAATCCTCATCTCCTGTATCCCTGATGCTTGCATTCTGTGAGTCGTCCTATAAAAATAGGATTTAATGAATTATTGGCTAAGACTAATAAAGTTGATCTGTAATGTAATAAATGGTTAAAAATAGCTATTTATGTAACCAGTTACGAAAAGTCCGATTTTGTGTAACGAATGAATGTTTGCGGGACGAGCGCAGCGAGTTCCCGCAATTTGAATGAGATACACAAAAAAGGCTTTTCGTCACGTGTTTCATACAAGATTTTTTCTAATTTTGACTACAAACACCTACTTAGAGAGAGAGAAAGAGAGTTATTATTATTAAACTTCAATATTTACTTTTAAACCACTTTGTATCTACTTAATACCGTGAAACTGTAGCATCGGTCTGCCACAACCGAAACTTACAACTGGTGGTGAAACGAATTTTCATCACCAGTTACGAAAGATTTTACTTTTCGTAACTAGTTACGAATTTGGTACGAATGGCAGAGTTTCAGATGGTGGTGTATTACAAAACAGGAAATTGTTTGAGAAACTACAAAACAGTCTTCTGGAAATTCCTGACCAAGAAATCATACGAAATTCTTCGAAGAAACTACCATATGTGTTTGTAGGGGATGACGCATTTCCCTTGCGAATAGACCTAATGAACCCCTTTGGACAAGCAGACCTTACATCAAATGAAAAAAAAATGTGCAACTACCGATTATCACGAGCAAGACGTATTCTGGAAAATGTTTTCGGAATAATGGCAACCAGATTTCGAATATTTCACACCAATATTAATTTAGAACCAAAGAACACAGAATCCGTTGTAATGGCTTGCTGCATTTTACATAACTTTTTGATGGCTAAATCTTCAAGAACATATGCCCCTACAGAATGCTTCGATTGCTATGATACAGAAAAGGGTATAACAAATTTCGGTTTCAATTCTCGAGTTTCTAATATGTCTAGCTTACAACGAAGACCATATGGAAATACAGTTAATGCAGCAAAAGAAGTTAGAAATGGTTTCATAGCGTATTTTTCTCAGGAAGCTGACCTTTCCTGGCAACATAAGTTCATTAGTTAAGAAAGTAACATATCGGTTGAATTCGTTGCAATTACAATAATAGCTGGTAAACTTCAAATTTCGTTTCTTTACTTTGGACTCGAAATTTATAATTTTTTAACATGTTTATTTTTGTTTCTGAGTTAAAATATATATTGTGGTTGCTTCGCATCATTTCATAATAAAAATGACCAATAAACAGTACTGAGCGTTACTTACCTTGCTTCCACTTTTTTAATCGTCGGAGATATTGCTTCGAGAACGTGTAACACGACAGGCCGGCCGGATCGTGTGTAGCCGGCTTAAGAAACCGGTAAACAAACAAAACGAAACGAACAACGAAAGTAGTGTCATGGCCGACAATAACAAGTCTCAAGCAGCCGACAGTGCCGACACCCGACACCCGTGAGAAAGATAAACAGCGGGGATCGGGGCAATACGTCTACCGCTCTAAGCGTCGTTATAGGAATCTGGGTCGTCCACCGTTTACGCCACCTAGCGCTCAGAGTATATGACATGTAAACCTTTTTTCAGCATTTAATCAACATTATAAATTCAACCATTGACAATGAAGTAAACAAGTAGACGCCGGGAGTTAATAATAAACTGGCATTTGTTTACTTGCCATGATATACAAACCGCATACTTGGAGGGTTGCGGGTTGTTCGAGTAGAGGGGACGCAGAAAATGGCCGACTTTGCTAAAAACAACAAGGCGCAATTTGAATCTCCACGGACACATTTCCAGATGACATAAGCACACATATGCCTGTCATATTTTTTTTTTATTCCTTCTGTTCAAGCAAACAAATGTACGATTTTTACGATTACGGAATGCAGACCACAACGTTGATTTTGATACAAAGCTACTATACCTATTTATTATTTTTTTTTTAATAATAGAATAAAAATACAAACGACGCCAATGGCTGACGGCCGAATAACAACATAACCACAAAACACAAATGAGCTTACCTGTGAAAACGTAATTTTCCAGATTTATCTTTATACTTCCAAGTTTTACACACAAAACATTGTCTCACCATGGTTAACAAACAAGATAAAACACAGAAACGATTGATAAAACCGAAAAAGTCGGCGGAAAAGTATTAAAACATTCAGGAAACCAGAAAAAAAATACAGGAAATAATTCTCGTAAACTTAACGTAAACCGCGTGTCACAGAACTCTGCAATGTTGCCGATTGAGACCAGTTGGCCATCAAACGTACTCTTTTTTTCTTTTATCGTCATAAGTGTTCTATTAATCACCATGCAAAAATTATTTGCACAACAATAGATATTATAGTACTCTCGTGGTGTAAAAATTCGCAAGATGTCATCCAAACAAAGGACGTGCCAATTTACTAGCAAAGTTATCCTGGCAGCACTGAGTGAAGGGTTTGTTTATCATGCCAATATTGAAAAATGTAAATAAAGACCTCTACCTTGTAACGAAGTTTTTCTCTAACTCACAGGTAATGACGTCACAATTAACATTTTCTTTATACTATGAGTGTTTGGCGTCCCAATAAACTAAGTAGTAGGTGGATTAGCGGGATGGGGACAAATAACGACAATTCAGCTTTTATCAATTGCCAACATTTCGACCATATATTGTGGTCTTTATCAAGGCGCTAAAGACAAGAAACATCGATCAGTTTATGGCCAGCGGCATGACTAACTTAAAATTACAATTAAAAATTTATATATAAATATATATATAAATTTTATATTTTCTTAATATTTCATCACCCAACTCATTACAACACCATTTATTTAAATAGTTGGTGAAGTTAGCGGGATTAGGACAAATAATGCACCTCTTCTTTATTCGAAAATGGCCGACGTTTCGACTGTTTATTTAGTCTTCATCAGGGCTATTCTCACTTAGAGAGGGTAGTCATTTAAAATTCTATTCAAGATGGTTAAAATAGCCAACTCCATTCGAGTGTTCGGTGACCCTGGTATCTTAGGCTCGACAAACTACACGGCTATTTTAACCATCTTGAATAGAATTTTAAATGACTACCCTCTCTAAGTGAGAATAGCCCTGATGAAGACTAAATAAACAGTCGAAACGTCGGCCATTTTCGAATAAAGAAGAGGTGCATTATTTGTCCTAATCCTGCTAACTTCACCAACTACTTACAACTTAAGGACGCTAATTACAACAATGAATTTATTTAAATAAAAACACGGGAATTTCCCCATATAAAAGCAAAGGCAATGACCAAAACGGCCGTAAGTCCGCGGGTGCGCCCATAGATGGCGCCACCTGTTTGTCGCGCTTAACAAGCCGACAGAATTTATTAAGACTAGTAAAATAATTCGAATATTTTGGGGTCGTCGACAGTCGAAGGTCGACGGTCGATCGAATAGGAGGACTCAATGAGTCAGTACCGGATATCTGACCTAGGGGGCCGACGTTGTTGCTTCAGGTTTCGGCTCCTGACGTCATGCTAGGGATTTATGACAGAGGAGGGGTGGATTTGTGATTTTCCGGTGTAGTTGGAGTTATCATGCTCCACCGGAGTACCTGTGACGCATTTGATTCTGGCCGCGTTCATGTTGTTCATCACAGGGTGCGTTCATATGTAACCCGGGAAAATCGCTAACACACCGCTCACCGTACCGCTTCCTTCAAATCCGATTTGGACCGATTCCGTCACCGTCCTGTTTTACATCCTGGGCTGCCCGTAGCACCGATCCTCAAAGCCAGCCTGGATGTGATGAAGCCGAAACCGACTATATCCGATTCCGAATTATAAAGTACGCTTCCTCCGAAATCCCAGTCCCAGTGGTCCCAAAGCTCCGTTACCGTTTCATATTGTTGTTACTGCTTGTACGCAATATTGAAGTTTCCGACCCCGACCGATCCAGTACAGAATATACTGGTTTATTACCGAAACCTCCCGTTTTCCCTGGTTCATCAGAATTTCCTTTACTAAGTAATTAACTGTTGCTCCCCCCCTCTCGCTGTTATTAATTTCATAGTTTTAGGATGTGTTCGTATGTAGTTATAGAGATTCACTAACACTTCGTAGTATTAGTAGTGTTTGAATGTTGTTTTACCGTAGTTTAATAGACACCCTATTATTGTTCCTTACTCCTGGTGTTTTAATCTAAAAATCCCTGGAATATTTCTCCCCTGTTTAAAAGCTATCTTGTAGGCAATAGCGGTCCCTTTGTCGCTTTATAAATATCAAAGGGTGGCGCCCGAGACTCTAACGAATTAATTAAGTATCAGCGGACCTGAGAAAAGGCGTCGCACTCTTGATAAATCCTCTACGAATTCAACCAACATCTAAACATATTCAACGCACGTTTTTACAACGTTGATTTACCGTCGAAAAACATGGTTGTTCATTTTCGAAAAAATCAACCAAAAATCAACAGTTTAAAACCAAAGATCAAACAGACTATAAATCAACCGAACAAATAACGATAAGTGTTAAAAGATATTTCGCAATCGCGTATTCGTGACGGTTTAATTACTGTCACCTATTTTCAAAGTTTAATCAACAGGATAAATTCAACCAATATCAAAACACATCCAAAACACGTTTTAACAACGTTGATTTAACGTCAAAAATCATGATTGTGAACCTGAAATCAACACGTTAAAATCAACTATAACTACTATAACTATAACATCACAACTATAAATCAACCGACCAAACGATGATTCTACGTTGAAACAACGTTCGACTGCTTACTGGAGTAAATAACCATTACTTCATACTGTATCATTTAGGACACTTTTACGTACTTGATTTTAATCCGGTAAATAGCTTTTTACAGGATTAGATATCGTAAAGAAATTTTACAGTATTGAGTACCGGTACATCTTCAATAAATCAATTGTATCCATAGTAACCTGGAAACCGGTACCGGTACAGGATACCGTAATGAAACTATTTGTCAAATTGGCGGATTTGTCAAAAATATATTCGCCGCGCATAAAATTATTTTTTCTCTTATGAAGTAAAATGTTGTACATCATACGTCCGGTAACGTGTTACAGTAGTCGTTTCGAAATACCTTCGTTCGGAAACATCCTACTCCTACTGTAAAAGTATATTTACCGGACTTATAACGTAAAAATAACTATTACGTTTTCTTTACGATATCCAGTCCTGCAATAGTTATTTACGTTCTAAGTCCGGTAATTATAGTTTTACAGTAGTAGTAAGATCGAGTAGGAGTCTGGTATTTCGAAACAGGAATTTATCAAAAACAGTATCCTGTACCAGTACCGGTACAGGATACCATGGATACAATGGAATTATTAAATACCGGCACGTGCTGTGCCGGTACTCAATACTGTAAAATTCTTTGCGATATCCGGTCCTGTAATAGTTATTTACGTTATAAGTCCGGTAAATATAGTTTTACAGTAAGAGAAAGATGTTTCCGGACGAGGCGCTAGCCGAGTCTGGAGTTTCGAAACGACTACTGTAACACGTTACCGGACGTATGATGTACAACATTTTACTTCATACTTATTAAAACAGGAAAAAAAATCATTTTATGCGCGGCGAATATATTTTTGACAAATCCGCCAATTTGACAAATAGTTTCATTACGGTATCCTGTACCGGTACCGGTTTCCATGTTACTATGGATACAATGGATTTATTGAAGATGTGCCGGTACTCAATACTGTAAAATTAATTTCTTTACGATATCCAATCCTGTAAAAAGCTATTTACCGGATTAAAATCAAATACGTAAAAGTGTCCTAAATGATACAGTATGAAGTAAAAAGCTATTTACCGGATTAAAATCAAGTACGTAAAAGTGTTCTAAATGATACAGTAGGAAGTAAAAAGCTATTTACCGGACTAAAATCAAGTACGTAAAAGTGTCATAAATGATACAGTATGAAGTAAATAACTATTACACTATTGAGTACCGTAATGAAATTTAATTACGGTACAGGATACGGTATCTAGTCCTGTAAAAGGCTCTTTACGGGACTACAATCAAGTACGTGAAAGTGTCCTAAATGATACAGTATGAAGTAAAACTATCGTAACATATTCCATTATGCCTAGTAACCAGGCTCCTACAACAAAACGATCAGAACTTTTAGGGAAGTATAAAAAGACATCGAGAAGAACAAAAAACTGGGATTCACACCAATCTGTCCGCTCGTTTTAAAGTTATAAACCGTCAAAGACGGAATTTGAGAAAAAAGAAAGTATAATCCCCTCACTCATATAAAAAAAAATTTGGATATTTTTAAATCTGTTTTTGAACAAAATGAGACGATTTCAACCCCCCACCCCATAAACGTAACAAATTAATTCGAATCAGAGTAGTCATAGTGAGGTTTTTAAAGTATTAAATAAAAGTTGATTATAAAAGTGCCCAAAAATCGACCACAGAAAGGGTCTATCTCCCAAATTATATAGGAAAAAGACATCAAGAAAACTGGTTGACGTACTCCAATCGGTCGACTCGTTCTGAAGCTATAGGCCATTAAATTTGGAATTTGAGATTTGAAAGTTATTTCTTTATGCTGTTTTTGAACGAAGTGAAACGATTCCAATCCCCTGTGAATGTAATGTGAGTTAGAGTAGTACCGTTTGTCTTTTAAAAGCTGCAAAAAAGTCGATTCTAAAGGTGCCCGAAAGTCGATCACCCAAGAGGTCGACTTTTGGGGAAAGAAGACATCAAGAATAGCAAAAAACTGTTGGATTGACTTCAATCGGTCTACTCGTTCTAAAGTAATAGTTAGTCAAATTTTTTATTTGAGAAAAAGAAAGCATCCCTCTAGGGTAATTTTCAAAAAAAAAGTTTTTTTTGCCGATTGTCAAAAAAGGTGTCATTTTGGTGACTAATAACAGACAGTAATTTTACTGCCGCTTACCTGTCGCAGGTAAATAAATCATTCACACAAAAATTAATGCAAAAACTAACGTTTATTAAGAGAAAACAGTACAACTTGAAACATAGAGACAAACGTTTGAAATTAATTTATTTATAAAATTAACAGTGAAGTTAGAACATCCTTCTATTATTATTGACTTCCCCTTCAGTTCGTTGGAACTTGTTGCATTTACGTTGATATTTTCCAAATACACCAATGCATCGGAAGTCTCATTTTCTCTTCTATAGGTACTCGTGTTGGGAACATTGGCTAGAATTTTTTTCACTGATCACAACTTTGTTTGCAAGAGAATCTTCTATATAGCCTTCAGCCACACTCGTGGATTTCCATCCTCCATGCCTTTTTAACATGTAATGATGTAATATCAGCTCCAGAGTTCACAAGCCAAGTAGCGGAAGTCCTTCTAAAGCATTGTCCCGTGTACTTCTGAGCATTTGGTAATTTTAAATAAGTTGCTATTTCTTGTGGTTTATTTACTACTTAATACCAATAACTTGTCTTCAATATCATCTACCTGCATTTGTACAAGTTCGTCCCTCCTACATGCTCTAGCAATCGCAAAAACTGCAGCAACCTACACAAAAAGTAGTTATTAACTTAACGTTTTGTCCAATTTCTATAACTTACTTTAGTAGATCAATAATAGGCATCTGGTGCTTCTGATAGAAACGTAATAACTTGCTCTCTTTCAAACATTTTGGATTTTTGTGCTGGTATCCATCCTTTTGTCTTTTTAAAAATGCCCGTAGTTTCAAATACTTTGCCAAATCCACACTATGATGAGCACTTAAGGGTTAAAGGCTTTTAGCATTGAATATATACTCCACAACGTAGAACTCTTTAATTTTTGGGATAACTCTGAAAAGTATACAATCATATCATTTTCCCAAAACGACGCAATGTTCTTGTTCGTCCGGTAATGCATAAAACGTCCACACGTATCTTCATATATTTTTTTTGGATTTCGTCGGGAGCAAATTTAGTTAGAGTTAAATGAAAGTTTTTGTAGCGAAGTTACTAAAATTTTGTTTTAAGAGTGGACCGAGGAATGGTTTTTAATAAGGAAATGTAACTAGTTCAGTTTACATGTAACCTATTTGGTGTAAAATTTAGATTAGAAGGTTAATAGTTTTTGGTTATTTAGTATTTCAATGTTGTCAGTTTTAAATTTCAGTCATTTGTCAAATGCTAAACCTGTCTAGTTGGATTAAAATAGTTTGGCAACCTTACCCGATAATACAGGACCAGTTTCTATAAATTAGGCAGTAGGCTTGTTAGGATTATTGAACGGATATAAAAGCCGGGAGCATGACAGCCGGAAAAGATTCCACACAAAACATACCTATATAGAACGGAAAGTGAAATGTTACACCTTGGCGATATCTTTCAGCGCCATCTGTTAATAGGAAGGCATAGTTTTACGAATCCTGGCGCATTCACCGTTTTTAACTCCGCTTTTTGGAAGGCACCACATTATACAGGGTGTGTCAGAAGAAGATGCATGTGATGCAGTATGTTATCTACATTTCATTCTAAGCAAACATGTTCCTTTATACACTTATATCGGCAGATGCTTTATGTAGTATATACTCTAATTATATCCCAAGTTTATAGGAACATTTTTGCTTAAAAAATATATAGAATAAGATATTGAAGCACATATCTTCTTCCTGAAACAACATGCTGCTATATCTAATAGATTATGGTATTGTATTTATAGGGAGACGTTTTTGATGTGAATAATCTTAAACAATTTATATTTAACAGCCTACCTACTATTAATGGTATTAATAGTTTACGGACTATTTAGTACTTATATATTGTGATTGAAGTTAGCAGGATTAAGATAAAAGTGACACAGATATTCTTTTATCTGCTGTGAGTTTGAGTCTCTACCATATTAAGCAAATAAATACTATAACCTGAATACAGTTAACTTAAATTGGGATACAAATAACTAGTGTTTTAAATAAACTCGCTATTAATATTTCAGTATGTGGTAATTAAATTTTATTTTCTAAAACATACTTGAAAATAACAAAATTATGTGGTATTCTATTTTTTACAAAAACTACAAAGTGTCTAACATATTATAAACTTATGTGCTCGAAACTTAAGGGTAGTAACTGAATATTATATGTAGATTAAAAAAACTATTGGAAATTAAAGCGTACAAATGCAAAATAAATAATGAAAAAGCACTATGCATCCCTGTTTAAACTTAATAAATCTCGTATAAAGCAAAAATAAGTAATTTTTGTACTGGTTTTAGCTGGTAGAAATCGTGTACCAGTTCCCATTTTCGGTTATAAGCTTATTTCAAATTATACTTTTTAAACGAGAAGCATAAGATAAGAACATAGAAAAGTACTATTAGTAAAACCTCCAAAAATCAGTCAGAAACAAGAGAAAATATTCTTATTTTTGGTTAAGTATTTTTCGTTTATTTATGATTCATATCATAATGGCACCAAGGTTTCTTAGCACCTAAAGTTAAGGTTATAAGATTATAATTTTATGTGTTTTTAGAGTCCTGTCAAAGAGTGTTTGATTTTAAAACCAATAGTGCTGCACTGTTTAAATTCTATGAAATTAAAAAAAAGCATAAAAGTGCTGTAGCATTAGCTAAAATTAACCAAAATATAGATAATTCTTACAGTTTAGGAATCTCAATATATACAGATATGTATCTATACAGTATGTCTTGCAAGTCGTTATTTTACCACAAGTTTAGAAAGGTCGTATTTCCATACTATTTTTCTAAACTTGTGTTTAGAGACACCAATAGTATACAAGACAATAGTATACAAGACAACATTTCAAAACAAAGAAAAGAGATAAATTCAAATGTGGGTTTTATCACAAATATTGTTACACTTAGGGCCGGTAGTTTGAATTTCGATTACTATATTTGAACACTGATTATCTATGACTTAAATTATTATGACTGTAACATTTGACCGATGATTACTTAATCAAGTAATTATCGAGATTCAAAATACCGGCCCTTAGTAGATAGTATTTGATTAAATGGACAGAAAATCATCTACTCTGTCAACTTCCAAAATGATTGTAACAACTGACCAGACGTACGTAATATGCTACTATAATTATTAGTATACTAGTAAATTATAATCATTAAATTTCTCATGTTTGAATATTGTGCAATAATGCATAATAACTCATTTATGGAGTATTATAACTGTTAATGTTTGACTATCCGGAATAAATCTTCTTTGACGGATTGCATTGCCAGAGAAAGAATGCGATTTAAGTTGACTGTTGTGCTTAGGGTTCTTCAGATGTATTTCCATGATTTTGTAGAATCTCTTTATTTGATGATGCATAAATCCATGTTTTTCAAATGTACCATCAATGTTCTTCAGAGTTTTAATTTCTTTGATAATCTCTGCAAATATTGTTGATGTAAATATGTATTTTTTTTTGCTGAAATAACATGTGAACATTAAGAAACAATACTTTCTATCATACATGTGCAATTGTATAATAGATAGTATAAAATAGCAATTTCTAATATTTTTTAATACAATTAACTTTTTATCCAAATATTTTATGCATTCCGTATCATGTTCAACAGGGTAATCTGGCTCATATATACCGTTTCATTTTTTGAATGCCGTATTAATAAGAGAATTTTAGATAGTATATAAACTAGAATGATGATTGGCTGAATCTGCAAACTTTCGCAAAAATCACCTTATCTTCAATTTTTTTATGAGATACTGTATGTCCAAACACATTCAAAACGAGAAAACTCCATAAAGTATATATTCCTTATAAATTTGACGAATCTTACCTTGGGGTAATAAAACAGGAAAAGAAGCATATATTTGCAATAATTAACACTTATGAACTAAATGATACACTCAATAATTAGCAAGTCGAAATCATTGAAATTAAACGAAATTTGTGCCCAAATTTGAGTACTGCGAGGTTGAGAAAGACGTGAATTTTAAGTGTCCCGTCATTGTCACCTTCAACTTAATCCAGTTTTTTGGTATTTTTTGAAGAAAACTGTAACCTTTGAAAATGGAGTACTAGTGGCGCTCTCACACAATAGGAAGGCAAACTTAAAACAGTTAACCGAGCCTTCCATTTGATCTTTCCTTTCTATATGGGTATGTTCTGTGAGATTCCATTGCTAGCAGTCGAAGAGTAAAGAGCTCCCTAAAGAGTTAAAACTAAGGAAAACTGTTTAACCGAAATACAAACATACAATTACTACACGGGGGTCTGGCATTAGTAGGACTCCTCAAATATTCACTACACGGGTGCCTGGAAATAGTAGGGCCCCACATACAAACATTACGCAGGTGCCGGCATTAGTAGGGCTCCTAAAACATTCACTATAAGGGTGTCTGGCAGTAGTAGGGCCCCACATACACATTCAATCATTACACGGGTGTCTGGCATTAGTAGGGCTCCGGAAACTCTCGGATTCTTATCGGAACTAAAATTAGCGAAGCATTTACGGGTACATTATTCGAGTATTACAAATTAGTAGTTAAGCCATTTGATAGTAGGACCCCATTCCGTACCGTTATCATCAATATGCTCTTCCAATTTCCTAACCCATAATCTTCTCTTTCCGAATTCGACTTTCTGTAGATTTATTATAAGGTTCAAGAGTTTCTTATCTGTCTAGTTGGAAATATTTTGATAATAAATTATCGATCTTGACTACTGAATCTTTGAATCTATTGGTGGACTGAATGCGTGTTGTGTGACTTTCACATCTAAGAATAAAACAACAACTCCTGGGATTCATTCTCCACTGTTTAAAGGCTTACCCGTTAGGCATTTCTTCGATGGCCCCTCTACCACATAAAACCCATAGAGGGTGGCGCCCGAAACACTTCTTTTTAGGTAATTAAAATAACTCAAAATCCTCATTGTATTCCTTCAAAGAAAGAACCCCCGGTCCCTTACATCTTCGTCACTTTCCATGGTCCAGTAGAAAAAACGAATTAGAAAATGCGGAGTGAAATTTCTTGACGTTTTATTTTGATTTATTTAAGAGTAATCCTAGCCACAGATTAGACACTTGAAAGATAGGCGTCTCTAACCCAACTGACAGAACACGGTCATATTAGCGCCTCCTGGTGACGCGAGTATGTCTTAATGTGCAAATTGGCGGTAAATTTAAATGGTTCGTTTCTTAATTGGTTCATTTTGTCGCCTTATGAGATAACAAAATGATATGTTGATATTATTTTTTAACTAGGTACTGGGTTAAAAAGATATCACATATCATTTTGTTACTTAGTTAGGCGCCAAAAATATACTTTTCTCTATGCGCTTGAAATAATAATATATAAATAAAGTAAAAAATAAATATTATTGAACAGTCTCAATTATAAAGTTAAAATACTAAATATACTATCAGATAATAAATTTAATTACCTATACTTACTTTAATTGTTTTACACATAAAATGTGTACTTATTACACAGAGAGATAATTTGATTTGCTTCAGCTGAAAAGTTTAACAACAGAAAATTACAAATACTTGAGTAAAAATATATATTACAAATAAATGAAAATAATTAAATAATCACGGCGATAACTTAATAATTAGGTATATTAGGCTTCTTTTTTTTCTGTTTTACGAGGTGAATCTTCTGAAGACATCCATTCTGGTCATCGAGCGACCGGGTGAAATAAGAATTTCTTCATGTATAGTGGTGGTGTGTTGCTTATATTCAGGGGTGGGGTGGTGGTGGTGGTGTTTTTCGGTTTTTTCTTTGGCTTTTTGTGTTTTTTTTTTGTCTCATTAGGCACCACTTTCGTCTTATCTGGAAATTTAATAGCGGATTATAATAAAAGTTGGAACATAGTTTCGAATTATGCTATTGGTATATGAATTATTCTAAATGTCTAAATCAACCATCAGGATAAAATCATTTAAGTACTTACATCAGGATCTTTGGGCAACGAATGAAGTTTCGTGGTTCTTCCGGTATTTTTGCAATCCGGCAGGAAACACACAAACACCATCTTAACAGATAAAGGCAATGTAACCACGATTCAGAAAAATAATACGTACTCAGACTTAGAAACAAGTTAAGTAAGAGTCAGTCAAAACATTTTGTATCTACTCAGCAATTTGCAATAACACAAAAACTGAATAACACAAATAATCAGCACCGAATGAACAATTAAAAGGTTCGTTGGAAATATTCAGATCATAAAACAGAGCTAAAATAGAACGTCAACTCCCGTGTTAAAAATTTGGTTCGCATTACAGCGCCATCTCTCGGGAAGGAATAAAAGCTCAAGATTGAAGCTAGGGTCGAGAGATGGCGTGCTTAACTAATCCTAAGTAGATTCCTAATAATTTTGTTAGTTCACTCATACGTCGCTAGATGAAGAGAATTGTTAAATTTAAATATTTGCCGCCATTGTTCAATATTCTCAAGTGCCAATTTACGAAAATCTCAAATCAGATGATATCTTAGTTTGCCAGGTTCCTACTTACGGCACGCGTTTAGCAAAGAGCATTCAATAATTATGTGTATTATCACCTAAAAGAATTATATGCTCGTTGGTGTTTAGTAAGTAGTTGCTTGACAAACCAAAATGTCGAGTGACTTGAGATTTGTTCATAAATTCGCGCCAGTTAGTATTCAGTTAGTGGTGGCTTTAAACGGATTATAATTAATAAATTGAAGTAGACGGTAGGAAGTATATGGTAGGAAAATGCATTAAAACATCACCTATTACAAACCAATCTTCAATAAAATCAATAAATATTTTTCACAGTTACCTAAGTTTATGTCTGCAACATTTTGCCCTATGAGGGCTTTAAAGGCAATGGTGAATAAAATATTATTATAAGCAAAATATTTGAAAAAAACAGAAATTTATTCCCAGCAATTGGTATTTAGTGAACATACTGTAAAGTTATTATATACTTTTTGACGTTCCATGTGAACATCCTCTCACTTCCGACAAGACTTTATTTTTGTGACCGTATTTTTGTGGATTGGGAAATCGATGTTTCGGTTCAGGGCTTCCCCTACACGTAGAAACGCAACACCTAATCGTAGACGGCATTTCGACAATCTGAAATTTCATACAATCAGCTTATGTTGCTTCTCTTTGTAATTTATACAAAATGTTTACTTTTACAATATAAAGAATATTAATATGTATAACAATAGTCAATATATGTACTATGTGACAACTGTCGCTCTCAACAAGATTTGGCCTTCGCCAAATTATGTAGATACGTAATAAAATATGGAATATTATTAAGGAAATTTTGTGCGCGAGTGATGATAGCGGTACTTTATATTTATGTTCTTTATACTGTATACTTATTCGTACGAGATTGTGAAAAAATTTAACTTTATATACTACGTAATGCACCTTTTTTCTATTAGAAAAAAGCGTATTAGGTACCCAATGTATGACCAATCCTGTCCGCGTACGTGCAAAACGTATTAACCCAGTAATAAGTAATTTATAGTTTACCTTAAATATTTTTAAACGCAGCACAACGCCAACTCACTTTTTATCACTTTTATATCACTTTTATACTTTATTTAACTTTATCACCTTAAAAACCTACAATACTTCAAAAATTTCAAATTCCAAAACTTCAAATTTTGACAGTTCGGTAGCCTACTAGATAAACTAGATAAAGACCTTTTAAACTATAGGGAGTGCGCTCCCCATGATCCTAGCAACCAAATAATAGTGGATGGTACACTGGTATACCTACATTTTACAATTGCTTGTGGCACATTATATATTAACAGTTTTTCACTTTAGAAGTAATATTGCAAATCAAATAAAAAAACTGAGTTTAATTGTCAATAATCGGCAAAAAAATGATGTGTTTTTCTCGGCGAAAATGCAAATTTACTGCCTTGGCTTCATTCACAGCCTCGTCTTCGACTCGGCTTTGAATAAGGCTGAGGCAGTAAATTTGTTCGTTTTTCGCCCTGTAAAACAAATAACTATTTATCCAATTTTTGATCGAAATGAGATGATTCCAATCCCCGATGAACGTAACAAATTTAGTACAAGTAAAAAATTCGAATCTAAGAGTGCCCAAAAGTTGGCACCAAAGGGGTCTATTTTCGAAACTATTGAATCAATAAAACCTCCATTGGTGAGAGTTAAAATTGGACATCGAGAAAACCACAAAACTGTGGGATTTACTCCAATCGGTCTACTCTTTATAAAGTAACAGTTCGTCAAATTTTTTATTTGAGAAAAAGGAGGAATCCCTCCAATTTTTTTTGATGCAATTTTTGATCGAATGAGATTCCCAATCCCTAAAAGACTTAATACGAATCAGGGTAGTACCGGAAGTGCATATTTTAAAAGTGATAAAACATTCGAATCTAAAAGTGCCCAAAAGTCAAAAGTCGGCACCAAAGGTCTGTGTTTCCGAAATTATTGAATCAGTAAAATCTCCGTTGGTGAAAGGTAAAATTGGACATCGAGAAAAACAAAAAACTGTGGGATTTACTCCAATCGGTCCACTTGTTCTAAAGTTATAGGCCGTCAAATTTGGAATTTGAGAAAAAAGAAGACAACCTTGTAAAATTGCGTCGAAAAGCACGGCACGAAAATAGTAATAAGCAACTTGTCATAGGCCTGTTCCTGAAAACTGAGTAAACACAACACTACCAAACTCACTCACTCTATCCAAAAGGTCAAAATGGATTTTTTTGATATAAATGCTGCAGTTTGGATAACCGATTCAAAAGTAATTATAAAAATATTAATTAACATAACCAACATTCTTTATTTTTCTATATTTTCCTATGTTGGTATGTTGGTTTACTTGCAAGTTAGATTGTTTGTTACAATAGACTCCGTTTAAGTCATAACTGACCAAATTTTAAATAATCAAGTTATACCGGGTGCCCAGCAGAACCCTGGACATAGGAGATTAACATGGGAAATCGGTTTAATTTTTTTTGCGCCTGTACGGTTGATTTGATTGAAAAACTTTTAAGAGTAAAGTTGCAGGGCTTATGGTCAGCTGTTATTCTGTAATTTTTTCAGTACCTCAGTTTTGGCTGTTTTTTGGAAAAAACGCCTCGAAAAGTGCAAGAATTTGAATTTGGCGCATCACTCCCGCCATGCATGTGCAGTGTCGCCAACATAATAATTTCTTATGTCAGAGTCAGAGCCGATTTTCCTTTCTTATTTATTTTGAGGGACTGTAGTAAGTGAGGGATCATGTAGTAATTAACGTGATAATGCAGTGAAAATTTGTTGGCGACACTGCACATGCATGGCGGGGGTGACGCGCCAAATTCAAATTTTTGCACTTTTCGAGGCGTTTTTCCAAAAAACAACCAAAACTGAGGTACAGAAAAAATTACAAGATAATAGCTGACCATAAGCCCTGCAACTTCACTCTTAAAAGTTTTTCAATCAAATCAACCGTACAGGCGCAACAAAATAAAAACCGATTTCCCAAGTTAATCTCCTATGTCCAAGCTTGTGCTGGACACTCAGTATATCAGCTCCCACTAAATAGACTGGATTCGTCTCTTTTAAATATAATAGGGATACATTCTAATAACATAATTGCCTTACCTTTTAGTTTATTGCGACATACGGATGCGACTTGCGTCCTCCTGTTCTGAAAACAAGAGAAAAAGCTGGCTTCAAATGCATGCTACAAGATATTTTGAATACAGTAAATAAAATGATAATTACACATTTTGTAACCATGATTATATGATTCCTTTCTCTAGGCTTTGTCCCTCTTTGCCTATAAAGGATACCTTACTTTTTATAATCAGGGATTCAGGAATATTATGATAACTTCTTTTTACGACCCTGTATTTCAGAGACGAAAAACAATTTTTACGAAAAATATCTTTGAAAAAGGGGCTCTTCTATCGACTCTTGTCTCGACTCGTTCTAATTATTAAAACTGGGACACCTTATTTGCGTTCTTTAATAATACTATTAATTATTCCAACATTTATTTTGATATTCAAATTGTTAAATCATTTTCTCTCCTTTATTTGCACAACCCATTTAATATTTTACACATTTGGACATTTCTTCTCCATCCTAAATCTAAGGTAGAAAATTGTACTCTACCTCTTTCATTGGAATTCTGACCTGTAGTATCCTGTTAAAGACTTTTAAATTTTGGTTCGACCCTAAAAGTCTACCCTGCCATAGGCCTAATTATGCCTACTGTTCAACCAGACGACCCGCCCTAATTTCACAGATAACTAGTCTTAAGAACAGTAAACTTAATTACCTATTTGGTATCCATCTTATTAGGCTCATCAGACTGTAGTTAATAGAACCCGAGACGGAAGAAAAAATAATAGTTCAACGACCAGAAAAACGTTTGTTATCGAGTAAAACCGCCATCTGGGGGTCCAGGAGTTTTACAAATTTACTAAATTAAACCCTCTGGCATTTGAGCGTATACGCGTGTGGTGTTAAAGTGTAATCAATCTTTGTTTTTTTAAATAACGTAATGAACGTGATTAATTGAATTTTGTTTCACTAAAGTTGGTGGTACAGACATAAATGATAGCGGTTTCGTGGAAAGTGAAAATGTTCGAAAATTTGATTAGTTATTAATGGTCAATCGGTGCAAACCTAACAAAAAAAAATTTTACTACTGTATTTGAAACCTAAAGACTAGAAATTTTTTAAGCTAACTCATATCGTAGAGGCTTACTCTTTCGGAAATCCCAAAGACTTTAAAACTTTTTTGCAAGAACTCGTTCTAAATTAAAACTCAAACTTTGAATGAAATACTGGTGTAATTGGACAATTTTAAAACTCGCTTTTTATGAATAAAAAAAAACACAAAATAACTATATATACGCAATAGTACTCCAAACAACGTAAAGGAAACCTGATAGCAAATCAAGTTGCGAATTAAAAATCAAACAACACAAGTGTTAATAACAATAACAATAACAGAAGCCTCTGTTGTTTCAAGTCGAGTCCGAAGCCCATCAACATATCCAATGCAACTTTGGAATGCAACACAAAAGATGTCGTTACGAAATGAAATTCGAGACAGAATTATCCCTTGTTTTCCAACGAGATTTTAATTCTATTTTTGATTGAAATGGAACGAACTTTTCCAAAGCTGCACCGATAAAGTTGCTAGTAACTGAGTTTGATATGTGCTGGCGTGGAAATGAAAATTACAACGCTAGATAAAGGTATTAAAAAGTTTTCGAATGTGTGCGGTTTCTTTTTGTTTAAGGAACACAATTATTCAAATGGAAAAAAGAACCTGTGGGAAAAGCTTACATGTGGAGTTTCACTTATGGAAAATGCTCGCTTCATTACCTTTATTTATAAACAAGGCATAAAGAAAATTGCGATGTCAACCACACTCAAAGAGAATATTTACATTCGCCCTTGCTCACACTGGAATATAGTACATATTTCATGCATTCGAATATGGACTTCACCAGCATATAAATGTGGAGTTTATGACTACGTATGTTTATGGAATTTATACAATTTTTATAGTTTACTATTGTAGGTGATGTAATGCGCTTCGTTTTCCTGCTAAGAAACTGGTGACGCTGGAGGCTTCAACTGAACACTTTATTTTCATGCTTTTGGGAAAAAATGGGAATATCAAACGTCAATTATTTAAAATTTCACGCTATTGGATCAAAAGCGAATCAAATAGTACTAAATACTAAAAAGATGCATTAATCTAATAGTTAAATAAGTATTGTAAATAAGTAAAGTGTGTTATAATTATTCATTATACAAAGGGATTAACAGTCCGTATATTAAATACGAGAAAAATCTAATATTTTGCGAGAGGTTTAAGGCCGTTAATCCCCGAATTTAATGCAACGTTTTATCCACGACCACGGCTAAAACCAATCAATTAGGAGTGGGGGAGCAGCAAAAATGTCTCATGTCATGAAGTTTGACAAATTTATTTTTCTACTCGCGTGCACGATAGTTTACTTTTCCGCACGCATTTGAGTGCGGAAAGTTGTACTTTTCCGCACTAGTGCGAAAAAGTAAAAAAACTTCAAATGACTGCTATTTTGTTTTAAATAACCTTGGTAACTATGGTTGGTATGGAAGAACGTAATAAGAACCAATAAAACTACCATGATTTATAGTTGTCAGGAATAGTGGCATTAGGTGCCTGGTATACCATCTTACTTGTACCTGTACTGCAGCTTTAATTTTAGTTTTGCAAAAAAGGCAGAATATCGATCTCAACATTTTTTAATTAAAAAGGTTAACAAATATTAATTTTCTTTTTGAATAATAATAATAATAATAATAATAATAAACATCTTTATTTCAAAATTATGACGACACATAAAATGAAATAACTTCACCACACAACACAAAGTACCTACACATTATATCTAATCAATGTGCATCAAAATAATCATTGATCGAATATGGTTTTAGATTTGATAGTAGTTTAAATACTGCGTGCTTAAATGACTTTAGCTGTGTCAGTAGCTTAATAGATTTTGGGAGCTTGTTAAAGCACCTTATTGCATTATAGTATGGTCCATTTTCATATAGTGACAGCCTATGTCTTGGAAGAGAATAGTCCAATGTTCGGGTTACATAATTATTATGTGGCTTATGTTGATAAAACAAAGCTTATTCTTAAAAAAATACAATAAGCATTCTTGTATATAAATGGCGTAACCCGTTAGTAATTTGTTGGCCCTGAATTTCCCTCTGCATGTCTCAAGTGCTTTCATCCCTAACATAATTCTTAGTACCCTCTTCTGACAAACGAATATTCTGTTAACATGACAGCTCAGTCCATAAAAAACTATACCATACCTAATGTGGGATTCAAAGTTCGCATGATAAATAATTTTTCTTGTTTGCATCGTCATATAACCTGTCAAAACACGAATCGTATAGCAAACATTTTGCAGCTTGCTCACAACTCGGCTTATATGGGGCTGCCAGGAGAGGGTGGCGTCTAGGACCATTCCCAGAAACTTTGAAGTTTGTTCTATATTTATTCTCTCGCCGTTCAAGGTGATCACCTCCGGCACATCAAGGCTAGATCTTTGCGTTTTAAAAAACATTACTTTCGTTTTCGTATTATTTAAGCTCAACCCATTCTTCGAAAACCAATTGTGTGTTTTTCGCATGATTTCATTAGACAGTGATAACACTAAATTAATATTAGGGCCAGTCAATAGCAAACTGGTGTCGTCCGCATAGTTTGTAATGTGAAGTTTCTCGTCAGCTCCCTGCAATAGTTCCGTAATATCGTTTATATATATCACGAATAGTAAGGGGCCTAGTATGCTTCCCTGCGGAATTCCCATTGAAATATCTGAACTCTTCGAGACACCCCTAAACGCTCCCTTACCTATTGATACCTGTTGTTGCCTATCTGTAAGGTAGGATTTGAGCCAAGTTTGGGCTACTCCTTGAATGCCCAGATAATTAAGTTTTTCCAACAAGATGTGGTGATTTACAGTATCATACGCTTTTGACAGGTGTAAGAATATACCTAATTGTATTTGTTTTTTTTTCCAGAGATGTTAATATTGTATGAACAAATTGAAAGACAGCCGTTTGTGTAGATCTACCCTTGATGTATCCATGCTGAAACTCATTGAGCAACCCACTCGATAAAAGAAAATCACTCAGTCTATCAGTCATAATTCTTTCAAATATTTTTGAAAAACTGGTGAGCAAGCTAATTGGTCTAAAATTCTCTACTTGTTGTGTGTTGCCCTTTTTGCCTATTGGCACAATGATAGCTAATTTTAGGTGATTTGGAAAAATTGCATATCTTAATGTGTTATTGATAATATGCACGAGGGGCTCTACAATAGGTTCTATTATATACTTAAGTAACACGCTAGATATACCATCATGACCACAACTATACTTATTTTTAAGGCAAGTGACAGTGTTTATTATTTCCCTGTCATCGACAGGTTCCAGCGAGATGACCTCCCGACAACCCCCTTTAGTGGGTGCTGAAAACGGAATATCAGGCAGGCTATTGAGTAACTCTGATGGAGCGTGAAGTAGAAAATCATTAAATGCATTCGCCATTTCTGTATTCTCCTCCTCGTTTAATTCTTGCTGATCGAATTTTTCAGATTTGCCTAATATTTCGCTCACCGCCCACCAGCATGTCTTAGATTTGTTATTAGAGGACTTAATCTTATCATTGTAATAAGACATTTTTTTCTCCCTCAGAAGTGCATCGTACTGTTTCTTCTTTTCCGCATATCTCACCTTATACATATTATCACTATCCTTCAGGACATAGAGAAAGTCCAGCTCCTTTTTACAGGCCGCCACATAAGGATCATTATGCATATATTTTGCTTTGCTAAAGGTTCTTACTGGTACCTTCCTCAATGGAAAGCATTGCTCAAAATATTCCAGCACTATGTTTATAAAAGCATCCCATTGGGCATCAACATTGTTATAGGCTATGTCGTAGATCCTTTCAAAGTTCTGATTAATTAATAATTCAAAACAGAATACGTTATTTTGTTTGTTTTATCAATGATTATTGTAAACGGCATTTTCTGTGCAGTATGATCCGATATGTGGTACTCTAATATATCTATCCTAAATGCACCCTGGAAATTAGTAATAATATTATCTATACATTTTTTTGTATTACGGGTTATCCTGGTGTTCTCTTGAACTACAGCCTTAAAATTATATAAATAGAAAAATGACTTGAAATCATCTGACATCTTATTATGTGTCAACAGGTCTATATTAAAATCTCCAGCGATCACAACTGTCTTGCGTTCGCTAAAAAACAAGTCGCTAAAAGGTTGTCAAAGCTTCTCAAAAATTCAACAAAGTTACCATTCGGTGGCCTATAAATGCTGACTAAAATTAGGTTACCTTTTTTAAGTTTAACTTCACATCCGCAGCACTCAAAATTATTTTCTACACTTAACGAGTTTATGTGTGGCTTTGTGCTATATAGAACCCTACTTTGCAGAAGAATTTCACTTCCACCGTGTGTATTTTCACGCTCTCTGCAAAAACTTGTCACAAGCCTAAATCCGATTATTTTATGTTGTTTCAGTTGTTCCTGTGTTTTCCAGTGTTCAGTCACACACAACATACTGCATGTCTTATGTTCGTCCAGCATTGACTCCAAAGAATTGATTGAATTACCAATTGACTGAAGATTTTGGTGTATTAGGCTTACGTTGTGTTGTTTATGCTCCTTTGGTTTACAGTGGGATGAGGTCTTCGATGTTTGCCATTTCAAAAAAAATTTGGTTGCTGTTGTAATTTGTGTTCTGTCTCACTCTATCCAATTTTTGCTTATACGTGGGGCATTCCTTGTCTCGAGCTGAGTGACCTACTTTATTATAGCCCATTAAGGTACAGTTAATACATTTATAGTTTGTGGTTTCGCAGTTTTTAGAGGAGTGATCATTGCTACACTTGTAACAAGCATCTTCTTTTTTGCATTATTTCGATACATGTAATTGGAGATATTCTTGTACGTATGTTGTCACAAGATTAAAGTTCACTGTGCCTTTTTTTAAAAACCATTTTGTGATTAGCGCTGAGGCTCTTAGAATCCAATTTTCCCTGTTTTGATTTCTGCAAGTTCTTTTGGTAACTACTTGAATTTTTTTCAGATCTTCAGTGCTACACAAGTTTTTAACATCTGGATTTTGTCGAACCACATCATCCACAAAATCTTTTTCTTCAAATCCTCTTTCAATGCCTGTCAGCATAAACATTGGCTCTGTCTGATTAGTTTCTTTAATGGTTATTGGGTCTTTACTAGTTTTCAAAATTTCTCTCAGTTTTGCTTGTTGTTCATTATTATGACTTTCTAGCACAATTCCTCCATCTTTTGTTGTGCGTATACTTTTAAGCCCTCCCCCTAAATCTTTATCTTTGACGTTATCCCTCAGTTGCTTCAACCCTTTTTTTCATATTCAGCTTTTACACCTGCCCATATTAATTCAATTGCATTAAATTGGCAGTTATAAGGCGGCAAGCACAAAACGTCGTTGCTACAATGCCTTAAGATCTGGTCAACCGCATATTTGGCCGCTGGTTTTCTTTCGCCATTGCTAGGAGCATATTCGTCGATGGAATTAAATTTTCTTTTTGAAGCCAATCAAAAATCTCATTTTCTTCCAGGTAGAAGTTGGTTGCTTATTCAGGAGACGGGAGTGTTATGAAGCATCATCCATAACTACAAAAAATCGTCATGCTAGTTTACACATCGGTTTTAAAGAATAACATACCTATTAAAGATGGTTGTTTTAAATTTGGTATTAGTTGCTCTGTAATCGATTTTTCAAACAACTCACAGTTCATACTGTCATGGTAGTCCAAATTCTTGGAAGTTGATGAAAAAATTAAGCTCGCTCCTGGTACGAAGCATTTAGTAGAGCCTGCATGTAAAACGCATCATCTTGCCGTGATTTTGTCCCACTTCCATTTGCAAACACCCATGTTTTGTCCAAAAAAACAACACCTCTTAATTGTGAAAGTTTCTTTACAATATATTAAAAAAAAAATTATATTCGTTGACTGGCAACATGCGGTAACTCGCATAGGTATCTTCTATTACAATCTTTTGTGTGTCAAAACCCCAATCTTTTCAAAATTTTCGATAATGAATTTAACCCAATATCCAAAATACCCGTTCTTTTAAAACAGTTTTCAACTGTCCAAAGTTAAATGAATTTTGTGGGCATATAAGTCATAAATTACCTCACGTACCTCCATCTTTTGACTTTCGGGCAAATCTCTAGTTTTAGGTTTCTTTCTTTTGCGCTTTTCGACTTTCCTTGCTTGTATATTCGATTTTTTTCTCTAATTAGCGAAACTAGCGAAACTCTTAAAGAAATAGAGCAAATTCAGAAGAAAAAAAAATTGTAAAGTAGCAACTAGATGCTAACATAGAACTAAATTCCAGTCTTGTATATCTTAATTATTAGGGTTACTTAAATAACAAAGATCATATTCGGGTATTTATTAACGAGTTGCGGCCAAGACTGTTGTTGTTGTCCGAAACACATGTTTCTTCGGAGGTTGAGTTGTGTAAAGTGACCATTGATGGTTACCAGATTGAACAGTGCGTCACAAATAATAACAGAACTGGTGGGGTCATTGCATTGATCAGAAATGATATTAAATATTGTGTAAAAGACATACAATATGTCCAAAACTTTGTGTGGTTGTTGTCTCTTGAAATTACTGTGTAGGATAAGATATCTTTTCATTGTCTTGTACCATCCACCTCAGACCGAAATTGTCAAATTTGTGGATTTTTTTAACAATTACCTTGATGAAATTTATGTATTTGAGGGAATTAATTTCATAGTGGGAGACTTTAATTTCGACCTGTTAAAGCCTTCGTTTTACGGCGACAAGGGTTTATCTCATGTTTACTCAAATGGATTTTTTCAGATTGTTAACTCTCCTACACGAATTACCTATAAAAGTGAATGAAGCCCTTATAGATTACGTTATAACGCATGATAGATCTTTTTCAGTTATGGTACATTTAACACCTAAAATTGGTGATCATAATATTTTGTCACTTCGGCTTGAGCAAAGTTCAAATAAGACCTCTGATAAGGCTGTGTATTGTAGACCCATGAAAAATTATGATCAGGATCAAATGCTTGAAATTTTGTTAAATACGATGTGGAATAATAGTAGTGGGAATGTGAATGTTTTGGCACGAGAGTTTGTCGACAGCATTACTAACATTTTAAATACTATGTGTCCTAGACAAAAATTTGTAGTTAAACAAAAATATTTAAATAAACATTGGATAACGGGTGATATTAGACAAAATATGCGGACCAGGGATGGGTTTTATGTAAGAGCTGTTAGAGAAAAGATGATGAGACCTGGAGGGAATACAAGCGCTTGCGAAACTTAATAGTAAATTAAATTAAACTAGAAAATGATAAATATTATAGAGAAATGATTGACGAAAACAAAAATAACTCATCAGAAATGTGAAAAATTTTAAAAAGTTTGCTTCCTAACAAAAATGAGTCAACACCAGATCTAATCAAATTCGTTAATAAAACGGTTTCTGAGGAGGTATTAATTGCTGAAGAATTTAATAGGTATTTCATAAACATCAGTATAAATGAAATTATAAGTAGTGTCCCAAAGTGTTCCCTTCTAGATGAGACCAACGAGGGTATTAGCCCTCGAAGTAGTTGTTTCTGTTTGTTTCTTTCTTAAACGCTGCAATATTTTTGGAAATATTGAAAGCAGATAAGTTTTCAATTTCCAATTAGTAAATATTGCTTTTTTGCATATTTTAAACTAGAGTTTCCTGCGAAAAAGCTAAAAATTTCGTTCACTAGCTTCTTTTTGTTTGGTTTGTTATTGTTTTAGTGTGTGTTTATATTCGTTTATAATTCTATTGATCAGAGTGAGAGGCTAGTTATTATTTCAAAGGATTGACTTTACTTTGTTTTCGTTGTCTTTATGAAACTCAACGCTACTCAATGTAAACGACCTGTAAAAAAGGTTTTTGATTATCGAAATTTTCTCAAAACAGTTTTATCAAAACAGGTATTTCCTAATCATATCTGAACCTGAACTAACAACGTTAAATGTCTTTATTCCTTAAAATCACAACATAGCCCATACTTAAAAGCACTAGACAATATGTTAATTAAGTTTCAGAAATCCATTCTTAACACACAAATTAAGATAACCATTTGGAAATTTGCAAAATTAGATAATGAACTAACCGAGATAAAAAACAATTTATCTGCGAAATTATCATCAGATGTACTTGAGACATTCTCCCATTATACCAAATGTAACTACAATAAAATGTTTCTATGTATAAAAAAACATTACATAGCTAAGTTCTCCAAACACTTGGAAGGACATCACTCCTCACTTTAAAATGTCAAAATGACTTTTTATATAATTATACTAACACAGATTTGCCTTGTGAAATGGAAAGGACTTTGTCAATGGGCCCCAAATTTGCGCTTCCTCTCCTGCGCTTCTCCGAAACAGAAATTCCCATCCTTGCATCATCAAAAATCTGGAAGTTTGCATCAGCGGTCTAATCCCAGTAAGCACAGATCAAACAGATGCACGTGTTACGTGCGCCAATATCATCACTAAACATCTAAACTCCGCAAAAAATTCATCCTCTTCTAAACGACATCATATACTACAAGATTTCTGGCTGAGTGTGTCTTTTCTTAAATCGCACCCAGAATTCATGGTTTCTAGATCTGATAAGGGCAATTCTACGGTCATAATGCTTAGGGAAGAATATACCGTGGCTATGAATGAATTACTAAATGATAGTGCTACCTACCGTATCATTAATTCTGACTCCACATGTAAATACCAAAATCAAGCCAACAAGATTGTCGACGAACTCTTCCAACAAGCACATATCGACTAGAACACTAAAAAATAACTAAAAACATACAATGCAAATTTTCCTAAACTATGCGGTCTCAGAAAAACACATAAAGACAATTTATCTTTCAGACCCATCGTCAGCTGTATAAATTCCCCAACGTACAAACTATCGACATATATTCACAACACACTTAACTCAATAACAGCAACCTTTAAATATAATGTAAAAAATTCATTCGAATTTGCAGAATTTGCCGGTTCGATGCGGCTAGATAGGGATTTTTTGTTGGTTTCACTGGACGTCGTAGTTACTTTCTCGAGTTTGAGAGTTTTGTTTTAAAAAAAACTTTATTTCAAATGGAGGATACAATAATAACTGAACTTAAAACTAGGATTAACATATATTTATAAGTTTAATGTTGCTGATGCTGCAACGAGAGAAATCTAGGAAATCCTTGATTAGAACTGCAATGTAGCATTTTAATGGGAACGTAACTCCTCCCGACGTAGATGAAAGCACATCCTGTGGTTGTGATTTCAAAAGCTAAATTAAAATTATTAAAATATTTGGTTATTATTTAAATCCATTGGTTAGTTATTTGCATTATTGGATATGGATTGGATTTTCCTAAATCGCTTCTGAAAATATTTAAACAATATGATTAATATGGATAATACAATAAAAATATAAAGTAAAATTGTCCAAACACTTGTTCTTGTGACGTAGACAGTGGTAGACATTTCTTCGAGGTTTCTTCTTTGGTCCTCCAGCTTGGATTGGATCTCTTTGGTCTCTTGTAGGTTGACGAAGTTGAGGTCAATCGCAGGTGGGTTGAATGGTATTGATCGATGCTGATTGGCTCTGGTCAATTTTAGCGAGGGTAAATTAGTTTCGCTAAAGGACAGGCGACTTGGCTTATAAGTTTGGAAGATGATTGATTTTATTTGAACTTTGCATTCAATGGGTACTTCTATTAGATAGGAGCCTAAGAGAGGAAGATTGTCTCTTAAATTTTGGCAGGTTGAAGTACTAACTATCCGATTTGGTACGGTAACGATCCATTTTCCATCGATAATGTTTGTCGATTGGATTTCGTGCAATTGGATTTCGTAAGGGTGGCAAGAAGTAATATTTGGTGCCTGACTGATTAGTTGAACACCACATGGTGGATTAGCTTCTAACAGGATACTGTGGGCGTGTCTGCACAGGTACTCATTGGTTGATATTTCGAGACATCTTTGGTCCATATACGAATATCTGGAGTTGCTCAGTGCAAGGTAAGGTTTATAAGGTATATTAATTATGAATGAACCGTTATTAGGTATTGGTATTGGGTATAGATTAAAATATTGATGTACCTCAGTCTCGACAAGTAGAAGCTCTAATATAAAGACAATATTGAAGCCTTTAAGAAAACTTTTAATTTCAATTATTTTTTCGAAACCCAATATATTTTGAATATTGCTACTTAATGGTAGTTTATCTGCGTTTAAATGCGATTCTAACTCTCTTATTTCGCTTAATAATTCGTTTGGATTTATTATTGAATTATGAAGAGTGTTTGCTTTAGCAAAAGTTATTGAAATCTCGACTTTATCTAATATGTTATTGATTGATTGATACATCCAAGTTATTTGATTAATAACTGTATGTATTTGAAAATAGTCGTGTAGTTGGGTATTATGTAAATCTACCGTTTTAATAGCTTCTTCTATTTGAGAAATTCTGGTTTTTAGGATTTCTTCATTGCTTGTAATATTAGATATTACTTTTTGGAATGCATTGATTGTTGAATTTATTATCATTATTTGATTAATAGCATCAATCTTTAATTTATTTTGACTTTCCGATAATTTTCGGATTTTTTCGTCAATTATTTCTGTATCATTTTGGTCTAAATTACCTGTTATGCTTTTAATGAATGAGCCTAAAGGATTAAATAAACCTCGTTTACGTCTAGAAATTGCACTAGAAGGGGCGATTTGTATAATTAAATTTTCTATGCGTTTTTCTAGGGTATGTAAAGATATAAAAGAATTATGATATTCATTGTAATATTCACTGTCATTTTTTAAGCTAGCTGCAAGTGTTTCAGAATGTCGTTTTAAGGTATAAAATTGGTCGACTAGTGGGTTTAAGTCAATTAGTTGTACAAAGGATCAGTGGTTTGATGTAATTTTAGCTGTTCCTAGTTTAAAGGGTAGTATCCCTGGGTAATTGTTCAGGTCATGGTATTTTATGTCTGTCGCGTGGACGGTCCAGGTCCATCTGGAACAATGGGCATTATTTTAGATTCATTTATATGAATAACTTCCGTATAATTATTTTTCGGATTTTTTATTTCAATTTTATTATTTTCTAACACCGCTGTTAGTACAAAGGGTCCTAAAAATTTCTTTTTACTTTTACCTGTTCTTTGTTGAGATTTCTTATATACTTGAGAACCGATCATTAGGTTCTGATTAGTTTTACTTTGATTGACTTTGTCAATTATTTTTTGTTTTAATTGTTTTGAATCTTCCGTAATTTTATCATATAAAATTTGCGTGTTATTTTTATGATTGTTGATATATTCAGTGTATACATGAGATGGTATAAGATTCATGGGGTCTCGCGAATCTGTGTGTCCTAATACAAGTTCTTGTGGGGTAAAATTCGTACTAGAATGAATTGTGTTGTTATAAGCAATAATTGCATACGGCATAATGTTTGTTATATCCGAATTTGGGTCAGATTCTCGTAATATTCTTATGTGTTCTGTCAAGGTTGAATGTAGGCGTTCGATAGGTGAATTTGACTCATGGTGATGAGGAGTTGTAAAGTGTATTTTGATATTGTGAGCTTTTAAAAGTCCGTCTACTACTTCGTTTCGAAACTCTGTACCGTTATCTGATACTATTTGTTTCGGAACACCAAAGAATGAAAAGAATTTTATTAGTTGGTCACAACATGATACAGCGTTTCCTGAATATGGAAGTGCTTGTCCGTATTTTGAGAATTTATCTATAAATGTTAAGAATTTTTGTTTTCCTACAATAAATGTATCGATATGTATTATTTCGAAGGGTTTACTTGGTGTTTCAGTCAGTACTAAGGGTTGATCAGGTGGTCTTCTGTTATATTTTGACCTCTGACATATTTCGCAATTATTAATATAATTTGTGGTATCTTTTTTCAAAGATTTCCAATAATAGTTAGATCTTAAAAATTTTAATGTTTCTTCTATTCCGCGATGGTTTGTTTTTCCTTCATGACGAAATTTAATAATCATTGCTCTTTCGTCTTCATCGACATTATTAACTAGTTTGGTACATTCAATAAGTTTTAAATTTCTAAAGTGATTAGTCATGCATTGTTGGAAATAAGGACGTAATTCTTTAGAAAGAAAATAAATATAAGTTGTTTTATTATTTAAATATTCTTTTAAAACTCGTGTAATTGTTTCAATATTTGTGGGCAATGTTGCTTTTAAAATTTGATGTCCGTCAAAAGTTTCATGGTCTATTTTGACATAAGTATCGTAAGGTGATTTTTTAACAATTATTTGATGTTGTTTGTTGTTAATTATTTCGTCTAATAATGTCATTTCAGAATAATTTTCTGTCGCATTAGTTGTGTGAACAGTGTTATCTGTGAATGGGGGTCGAATTTGAATATTTTCGAGGATTTTTATTTTCGGGGATTGTGGTTTATTTGTACTTTGTTCGAGTTCCGCTATAGTTTCGGCAATAGCTTCATTGGTTAATATAGTTGGATCAAAATTGTTATTTAAAAATTGACTAATATCGTCATCGATATCACCAGGACAGTTAGCAATTGATTCCGTTTCTAAAGCATTTAGTTGTATTCTTGACAGTGCGTCTGCGTTCGTATTTTGTTTACCTTTTTTATATATAATTTGGTAATCGTACTCTTCAAGTTTTAATCTCCAGCGTACTAGTTTACTATTTGGTTCTTTTAAATTAAATAACCAAATCAAAGGACGATGGTCAGTGTATATTTTAAATTTTTGACCGTAGAGATAGGGTCTAAAATACTTACA
Organism: Taphrorychus bicolor; assembly: GCA_951812265.1. Taxonomy (NCBI): domain Eukaryota; kingdom Metazoa; phylum Arthropoda; class Insecta; order Coleoptera; family Curculionidae; genus Taphrorychus; species Taphrorychus bicolor. Next base: position 18,475,879 of record OX638298.1, read on the forward strand.
GGCCCATACGATGCCTAAAAGTTATTTTTCTATAGTAGAGTACTTTTGTTCGGTTTCGCTTAAAGTACGAGACGCGAATGCTATTGGTTGATCGTGTGGAGGGTCACCTTGTGATAATACGGCGCCAAGGGCTACATTAGAGGCGTCTGTAGAAAGGACAAAAGGTTTTGAAAAATCTGGATATTTAAGAATTGGTGCATTAATGAGCAATTCTTTAAGATGTTTAAAAGATTGTATGAAGGCTGGTGAATGTTCAACTTTAGTTCCTTTTTTAAGACATGAAGTGAGGGGTTTTGTGATTTTTGCAAAAACATTTGATAAACCTACGATAATATCCTGCTAATCCTAAGAAAGATTTTATTTCTTTTTGGGTTCTTGGGATTGGAAAGTTTTTAACTGCAGTAACTTTATCGGGGTTTGGTTTAACACCTTCATGAGTGATTTTGTGTCCCAAATAGGCTACTTCCTTATGTAAAAATTCGCTCTTGTCTAGTTGAATTTTGAAATTAGATTGTCTAAGGCGTTCAAAAACTGCTCTTAACCTCTCTATATGTTCTTGAAGTGATGTTGAAAAAATTATTATATCGTCTAAATAAACTAAACAGATTTCATTTTGAAAACCACGTAAAACGTTGTTCATTACTCTCTGAAAGGTCGACGGTGCATTTTTAAGTGCAAAAGGCATACGCCGAAATTCGTAATGTCCCGTATCCGTTGAGAAAGCTGTCTTAGGTATATCAGAAGGATCCATTTCTATTTGGTGAAAACCATTTGCTAGATCGAGTGTCGTGAAATATTGGGCTCTTCCTAATTTATCTAAAATGTCAGTTATATTAGGGAGTGGAAATTTGTCGTCAATCGTTTTATCGTTGAGTTTACGATAATCTATAACTATCCGCCATTTGCGTTTTCCTGATGCGTCTAACTTTTTGGGTACAATCCAAATAGGACTGCTCCAAGGAGATGTTGATTCTTGAATAATACCATTTTGTAACATTTTAGACATTTGGGAATTAACCTCTTGCTTATGAATATGGGGGTAACGATATGTTTTAGTGAATATTGGTGATTCATCAGTTAGATTGATTTTATGTTTAATTTGATTAGTAAAAGTAAGTGGAGTATTTTCGCAGTAGAAAATGTCTCTATATTCATAACATAAGTCTCGAATAGCTTTGTATTCTTCTTTATTACAATGTTGTAAACGTACATTTTTTAGATTTTGTTTTTGCAGATTATCAAAATATTGATTTATTTCAGAATCGGTTTCCATTTTTTCTATGAAATTGATTTCTGTTTCGTCTATTATTTCGATATCTAAAGGTTCAAAAAATGTTATTTTTACGGGATTATCTTGAGGGTTTGTAATAATTGTGAATGCGTAAGAATCGACAATTTTTACCAATGCTTCAAGCATTTCAGCTTTATCGAAATTTTTATATTTTAATATGCCTATACCATTAGATTTGTTAACTGGTATTTTTACTTTTTGACTAGTTCGGGGGTCTATTATTATTTCGCATGGTTCGAAATTATATACAGATGTTTTTTTATTTTGGTAATGTAAAGGTAACACAATATTTTTGGTTTCTAAACATAAATCTTTTAAGTTTATGCTAGCGCCTATCTGTGTTAAAAAGTCTATACCTAAGAGTCCATCAAATTTAGGGGAAAAATCAAATAGATAAAACTTATGATCTCCTACACTATTAAAAGAAGGAAATATAGGTATATATATGACCTCATTATGAATTGACGTTCCATGTGCGGTACGCACGAAAAATGATTCCGATGCAATATGATCTGGGTATAATTTATAAGCTAGGTCAGGTTTAATAAAGCTTCTACCGCTACCAGTGTCTATTAAAAATGTTGCATTTATTTCTGGCAATGTAATGACTGGTAAATCGGTTATTGTATAGTTATTTAAAAGGATTAAGTTGGGGGTTTTAAATCGTGAGTTTCCTGAAAATTTTCATTATTATTCTCATTTACGTTGTTTTCGAAATAAAAATTTTCATATTGATCACGTTCTAGGTCTTGGTTATTTTGTTCAAATTCAGGGTAATAATATTCGTAATCGCTAAATTGATTAGCAGCATACTCAATTTGTTCTGTGTGGTTTTCGAAGGAATTATTTACAGGTTCAACAGATTGATTGAATAATTCTTCAATGTGAAAATTCGGTCTTTGTTGTTGTCCATTTTTTAATAATGTATTTCCCGAAGAAGTATCCATGGGTTCAGGTTGTTGTTGATTTGCTCTAACAACTGTAGAAGTTGCATGTCTTTTAACACCACGGTTAAAATTATTAAAAGTATTATTCTGGGGTCTGAAATTATTATTTGGAAATTGTCTTTGGGAAAAATTATTAAAGTTTGGTCTATGTTGGAAAGGTCTGTTTTGTTGTCCAAAATTTGGCGAGTTATAGTTAAATTTACCGTAACCTAAAAATTGTGGTCGGTTTACAAAAGGTATTGCATTTCTTTGGTTAAATTGTGGAATATAATTATTGCTCGCTTGTGCATTAGCAGAATAATGCATGTGATTGTTATTATTTGCATTAGCAGAATAATGCGTGCGATTATTGTTATTATTTAATGGTCTTTGTGAATTAGAAGTCATTATTGTGGTTTTAGTATTTAAGTTGCCACGATTTTTGTAGACAAGAAAGTTTTCCTCTTCTTGAGCGAAAGTCATTGCTTCTTCAAGAGATGTAGGGTTTTTTAAACGTACTATTAATTGCATATGATAATTTAATCCGTTAATGAATGTTTTTAGAACCAAATTTCCATATTCGTTTATTTTTAGCAACTTTAATTCCCTAGTGTCGTTAGACATATTTACTTTGGAAATTAATAAGCTTCTTGCATCTTGTAATCTAAGACCAAATTGTTGCGAATTTTCATTTCTTTCCGGTTTTAGAGTAATAATATCTTGTATTACGCAATCTATCGATCTCCTGTCAGAAAAAGTATTTATTACGGCTTCCCTGACTAGATCCCAAGTATGTAGTTCTACACGAGATGCTATTAAATCAGCAGCTCTACCAACTAACTTATTCAAAATTGTGTCAAATAAGCAAACGTTAATTTGTGCTGCAGGATTCCTATCCTTATGATTATTATAGAAATTGTCACAAGCGTTTATGAATCTATTGATTTGTTTAGAATCTCCATCAAATTGTGGAATATTTCCTGCCTGATATTTAATTAACGCATAATTAGGGGGTTGTGGGTTTGCCATTTTAACTTACAATATAAATGTAATAAAATAAAATATTTCGAAGTGCAATTAGATCTTCCAGTATATACGAGAAAGAAATAAACAATATATCAATCGATAAAGGACAAATTGTTAAAAGGATGCACTTACAGTATTAAAACTTCGATTATCTTCATTCGTCTTAGGTCTAAGGTCCAGAAGGTTGAGCGATGCTTGTCTCTTCCCTGGAGTTACCAATGAGTCTTGGGACGATGCTTGTTCCCAATTCTCGCACCAATAGGACTGCTGGGCAATTTTGTCCCGTTCTTCCCTGGTCGATGAGTTACTATGCACCACCACTTGGAAAGTTCGATTTTTGCCACGAATCGTTGGAACGAAAACGGCTCGTTTTATGCTCGATGCACGTAAACTTAAAAACCGTTGACAAAATCCTACCGACTGCGCCAGTTACTTTCTCGAGTTTGAGAGTTTTGTTTTAAAAAAAACTTTATTTCAAATGGAGGATATAATAATAACTGAACTTAAAACTAGGATTAACATATATTTATAAGTTTAATGTTGCTGATGCTGCAACGAGAGAAATCTAGGAAATCCTTGATTAGAACTGCAATGTAGCATTTTAATGGGAACGTAACTTCGTATCACTTTTTACGAATATACCAAAAGAACTGGTGGTGTCCATAATTAAAAAGAGGTGGCGATTTTTTTCAGCATATACGACCATTCCACTCGATATGTTCGTTCGAATTGTTGAATTTTTGTTCTACAGTAGCTATTTTCGGTTTAACGCAGAGTGGTACCAGCAACTTGATGGCTCCGCTATGGGCAATTAATCAAAAAGGTTACAAATAAACTCCCGTTTCCATTAGCATTTATTAATTTATATGTTGATGATACCATTTTGGCTTGCCCCAAACGCTCGACAGACCAATTATTGGCACATTTTAACGGGTTCCATCCCAAGCTTAAATTTACAATGGAAGTGGAGAAAAATAACACAGTATCTTTTCTTGACCTGTTGATTGCTCGTAGCATTGACGGATATCTTAAAACTAATTGGTACATGAAATCTTCAGCTTCTGGCAGAGTAGTTAACTACCTGTCGTCACATCATACATCTCAAAAAATTTCGATAATCAAAAACCTTTTTTACAGATCGTTTACATTGAGTAGCGTTGAGTTTCATAAAGACAACGAAAACAAAGTAAAGTCAATCCTTTTAAATAATAACTACCCTCTCACTCTTATCGATAGAATTATAAACGAATATAAACACACACTAAAACAACAACAAACCAAACAAAAAGAAGCTAAACGACTATATTTCACATTCCCCTATATTCAAGGATTATCAGAAAAAATCAATAACAGATCTCCAAAATCAACCCACTCTGCTAATTAGCTTTCTACAATACTAAAATAGTGGGTACCAGATTCACCAAACTCAAGGACAAAACACCAATAGAACTCGATTCTAACCTTGTCTATAAGATTCTATGTGGAATTTGCAATGCGTGTTATGTGGGCCAAACCAGGCAGTATTTAAAGTCCAGACTATCCCAACATAGGTATGACTGCAAAGAGTCCAAGAAACACCGAAATGAAAAGACCGCGCTAGGTGTTCATCATTTCTCTACCAACCATGATTTCGATTTCAATAAAGTACTAATCCTTGATTTAGAACAAAATTTTTATAAAAGGAACATCACTGAAATGATCCATATAACCTTGCACGAAACAATAAATTTTAGAACTAACACATCGGGCCTGGGTACCTACTACAACCACATGCTCAACATATTAAAACAAGACAAAAATAACATAGACACAAAGCTACATCATATGCATTCTTAGCTGGCATCCAATTACTTCTAGGATTAAAAATATATATAAAAAAAAACAAGTATTTAGTTTCCGAAAATCTACACCGACTAAAAAAATGTAAAATGTCCCCTACGCCGCTTACAATTATTTCGAGACGGCAGTGCCTGGTTTGGTCCATTCCAATTCCTCCATTATGTGTACTGGTGCACTAAACTCCATTGACACAACTATGTTCTCAACTTAAAAAAGAAGGTCAGTAAAACCATATACGAGTGATCGTCTATTGTTACGTCATGTTGTCGTTATGTTAATAATTGTCTAAATGTTTATATGTTTATATTTATATTTATGCTGTGCAATTTCTTTTTTATATTTGTAGCCCTGAAGAAGATTGTAATATACAATCGAAACGTCGGCGATTTTTTAACGAGAGCTGGTTTTATTCAGTCCTATACCCGTAAACCTGTTCCTATTCGTAGAAAAGTAACATAAAAAAGAGTCGGTCGAAGGAGTTTGTTTACACGTAAAAATAAAAACTATTTCTTGTTTAAATAAGGAAACCAAAAGAAAAGCTGACGCACACCGATTATAGACAAAGACCCACACACTGACCGATACCTCAACAATTGATCAAACCATCATTCGAGCCAAAATTGAAAATCGTGAAAATTCTGACTTTAAGGGGCAAGAGAATTTGTGAGCTGGAAAAAAAATTGAAATGAGCTTTGGCTGGAACGGACACAGCAAGCGGGAATTCGAGAAGACAGTTCCGACAAGAAATCTGGATTACCAGAAGAAACAACGGAAGATGATAATGAAAAGTAGTTGGAGTAGTCTACAAATGTATAACAAAATACTCTTATCTACATATACTATCTGTTTTTAAACCGACTTGCACAAAACAACGGAGCCTGAGATCCACCAAAGACCAGAGGGATCATTTTTCAGTACCCGGAATTTACAAGGTTGGATGGATTAGGGAATAAGGGAACACAAAGAGAACTGCAGACTGGGACAAACACAAAAGTCAGCAGTAGCAGAGCAAGCTCTCTTTCTAAAAGCATGATATTTTTTTTAACGAAGTGGATATAATTTTACATTAACAGCTGCATTCCTAAACTAATCAGAGAAGCCATTGAGATATTCAAGCATGAGAATAACTTCAATAGGAAAGAGAGGAAAGATAAATTGTGGCCCTGAATACCTAATTACCCACGTGGGTGGGATAGTAGAGAACTAAAGGAATGATTTTGTTCATAAGAGATAATGTAAAGCGCGCTTAATTACTGCGTATCGAAAATGACGTATCTGATCGACCCGCATTGATGCTACTGGTTGGAGAATGGTTGAATGGCGAGTGAAGCTGCATGCTGCATTCATCAATCAAAACAAGTATTTTTTCTACAACCGTCAAAATATGACACGGTTCGCGCATTACTGACAGTATGCAAACTGACACATATTTTCATTGTTATCTTTCTCGCACGTCGCCCATAGCAGCGTAATAGTATATTGTTCAACGAGTGACGAAAATCGCATTTTCTCTCGCAAGAGAACAGTTTAACAATCGAGGCGAAGCCGAGTTTCGTAATGTTCTCGAGCGATAGAAAATGCTTTTTGACGAGTAGAACACTATACTTTTTCTTCGACCATGCTAACATTAGTTCCTCATTTAGTTTAAAAATAATCTCTATAGAGTATTTCTTTCGAAAACTAAGGAGCGTCATTGTCAAAATACCGATTAACCGAAAGCGCGCCTACTCGATGTCTCATGCTATGTATTCGCCAACTATTCTCGCAATTATTATTGAATAATTCGTTTATTAGTTATATTGCGCAATATAATTGTAAATATACGATACTTGATGTCAAATTACACTTTTAAATTGAATCTTTCAAATTCAGTATTTGAAAATTGATGTTGCATCGCACCCCGCGCCATGCGCCTCCGAACAACGGAACAAATAATAATCAACGCCATCTTGATTGTCACTGAGTTTGATGACAATGCGAGAAAGATAACAATGAAAATATGTGTCACTTTGCATACTGTCAGTAATGCGCGAACCGTGTCATATGTTGATGGTTGTAAAAAAATTACAATTTTTTTCACCAACAATATCTGCGCCTTCGGTAGATCCATCAGCCAAGTTGAGCCATCCTACAGAATGCAATGATGGATTGAATCAGTCAACTTCGAGACGCAAGGGAGATAACTTTGTACATTTCCTCATCGCCTTTATTAATGTCCTCCGCAGAGGTGAACCATACGTCAAAAAGTAATTCCATTGGACAACGGCTTTTGTGTGTGTGGAATGTGAACACAAGTTACGTAATTTAGGTTTTTGCTGTTATTATTGCATAGATCACGTTAAAAAAATTAAATCTTTCCTAGATGCATAACTTTTAGAATTATTCCATAATTTAAGTTGATTTTTTGAAGCCTCTACAAGTTTCTTTGGTAAGAAAAATTAACAAGTAAGCTTACAGGAATAAGGGCGCTCTAAACGCTTAGCTACCCTAAACATTCCATATTCTCGAGAATAATAACTTATTACTTTATTACTTTGAGGTCTGCAAAGCCTTAATTATTGTGAACGTATGTATTAAATTTTTATTAAACCTAACAAGATCTGATATATCTAAACATTGAGGATTTTGGAATACACATTTTTGTTACTGATCAGAGGACGTAAATTGTTCTAAATTTCTTGATAACTTCAAATATATTTCTCGAACTTATTGCTTAGTAATATTCTAGCTTTAAATTAATTAATAGTTAGCACAAAAGGCAAATGTTCTTCTTTTTTTATGAAAAAAAAACTTGTTTTCAATCAAAGCCTTATTCAAACACGCTGAAGCTCCAGCTTAAACATGCGACGAATGTAAATTATCCTTTACAAAAACATAACCCAAAAATAAAGTTGCAATTAAAGGTAAATCGTAGGTAAATTTTAGAGGTAAAATAAATCTTATTTACGACGTGCTGTCATGTACAGGACACGTCACAATTTATGACGTAATTCCACAAGATGATTATTCAGACTATACTCTCACATGGTGACTCAGTTTCGAAAGCGGGCATGCGTTCCGGTGATGTTTTCCATCTTCGTCCTAGCAGCTGCGATTCTCTATGTATTTGTGTGTTGTTCGAGAGCTGAAAAGTGATAGTTTGGTGATCACTTAGGTTTTCTGCGTCCACTTCCCAGGAAGTGATATTTTTGTTTATTGTTTCCGATGCACAGGTAAAATCGATTACAGATGTTCCTTCCAAAAGTGGGATCACATGGATGTTTGTCCTCTATTCAGGACCAACAAGTTGTTAGCCGTCAACCAATCCTCCAGCAAGCTTCGTCTTGCGCACCTATGACCGGATCCTATCATGTCGGTCTTGGCGTTTAGATCTCTACCAAGAACAAGACCCTTTTTCTGGTGGCTCAGATAGGTTGCACTGTTTTCCAGGTACGCTTCGAAGATCTCTATTTCTCGGTTAGGTGAGAAATAACATATTACTATACAGTCACACAGTTCCACACATACGAATCCGTCTCCCTTGGTGGTTTCTATCACAGATAAGTTTTGATTTACAAATATAAAGCTATCGCGTCGTTTATCAAAGATGAAATTTCCAGACTTGGCGGTGTTAGGCTCTTGCGTAGACAAACAAGTTAAATAGATGGAAACGTTAGTGTCATGAAAATGAAGTTAATCGCGCCCTCTTTGCAAGAACTTTTTTTGCCGAATATACAGGGGGCAGTTAAATATTATTATTACTTTTATTGCTAAAACACCGTTTTCACCGAAGAAGCTGTAAGCAACTTTTTGTTTTTGTCCATTTCACAAGAAAGGCAGGACAAGCTGACAAGCAGGAATAAGTGACTTATTTTCTGAACCAAGCAGCAGAAACAAAGAGTTGCTCTTAATTTCGTTGGCAGAAACGGGGCTTAATTAAATATATGATTTGTAATGTATTAAATATTGACTTTATTAGCAGAAAAAAATTAAGGGAGTTTTAAAACATCATAGACGAACTTCGAAGATTTCTATGAAATCACCACGATTGAATCGTAATATATACAATGTTTTATGCAACTGAAATAGTACCATTTATGTACTCCTTACGATTCCGTTTTAGTATGTAGGTATTTTAACATTATAATAATAATAATAATAATGACTTTATTGCAATTCAATCTTACATACGTAAATCTAAAAAAAAACAATAAACCCAGCAAAAAACGAACTGCAAAGGGCGAAGTCGAATCGCAGATTCCTCACTTAACCCATGTATTCAATCCACTAGATCCCAACATTCAATCCACTTTCTTTTCTGGGGCTCAATAAAACAACTAAATCCATAAATTACTCATTTATTCTTAGTAGTTTTTTGTGTCAATGTTAATTTTTCTGGACTTACTATACACCGTGTATGTGCATCACTGTGTATGTACGATACACGGGGTGTTTATTAGAAAACTCCATCTAGCAGGCTATGGAATTTTGACAGTAAAGTATGACATAATTAAAGTAAATGGAATTTTGTTTCTCCATCTTTGTCTTTTGACATTTCACAGCCAACTAAATGAAGTTGTCTGATGAACACCCCGTACATATTCATATACCTATCTCAGTAAGAAAAGCAATACATATTTTAAAGAAATATAGCAAATACATCAATGAAACCTGAAATGAGAAGTTTTTATCAAAACGACTTACTTTGCTTTTGACTTTTCTTCATTACAGGATGCTTCCTCTTGCACATTCCCTCTGTAATCGTAACAAAAAATCTGTAATTTATATATTTTATAAATGTAGCATCTATAGTTCCTTCAAATCCAAGACAAACTCACCGCAACAAAGTCTTTTTTGTAGTGGGTCAATTCGAAAACGGCGATGTAAGCCATTTGTATGTCACGCTCTGATATGGCGCTCCAGAGCATTATTTTGCTTTAGATATAGTATAGTCCGTCTTGTATTTGCACAAATAGCTATTTTTAAGCCCCGGAAATAATTGGCTAATATTACTGTTCTATTATTGATGAGTCCATGTACTGAGTGATAAAAATTTTATACAAATATTTTAGCGCCGTATTTTTGGCGTCAAAAAAAGACTTTTTTCTACAAACGTCAAATAATGACGCATTTTAGGCTTTCATTAGACGAAAAAAAAACCTAACCTTTTTTGAGGATCAGAATGTGAGTTTACTTTTCCGCGCGTTGCCCAGGACAGCAAGCGAAAAAGATTTTATCGCTTGCTGTCAATAGCAACTACCACCATTCAACCAAATATTTAAAACGTCATTGTCCCTTTGATTTAAATTTTCAGATTGTCTCTTCATTCAAATTTCAGATTATTTGGAATTTATTGTTTGTAGAAAAAACGTTGTATGCATTACGAGCACAAAGTAACTTTTTTGCTCTCGAGTGATTGCCGCTCTCCGCTTCGCGTCGAGCGGCAAACTTCACTCTCCGAGCAAAAAAGTTGTACTTTTCGCTCTTAATATATAAATAACTATTTCTTCTTATGAACGTGTCCTAAAATGAATCCTCTCGGAAGTATTATAGCCAGAAAGAAAAATAATTATGACATTTTGTGACTAGCTCTGGAACTTCTGAGAATTTGAACTTATCTGTTGAATAAATAGTGACGAAAATCTTATTCACTGTACTTTGTTGTTATCTGCTCAGTTATGTAAATCCACTGTGTGTGTGTGTATTATGTTGATTCTTTCCTGTCTACTAAGCGTGTTCTTATACATATGTTACAGCCCTGAAGAAGACGTGAATTATACCTCCAAACGTTGACCGTTTTTCTAATCGCAAGGGTGTTTTATTTTGTCCTATACCTGCTAACCACCGTACTGTAAGGGAGTGAACCACCATCATCATAATCGTTAACACATTTAGATTTATGCAAATGTATTAATTAGCTAGTCAGCATTTTCAATATATCTTTGAAAGCATTGAGATACTTCACCATTCATCCTGGCCCTTCTATTATAAATTGTTCTTTGCCAGTTTTATCCGCGTTGATTAGAGGGGTTGATTCTTCATTACAAGTGTCTAAAATTGTAAATATTAAAAACTTGATGTGTGAACAAATATTTATTCACATATGTAGATATAGTATTACTATAATATGTTCCAGTTTTTTCTGCATCTCGTTAGCCTTGGAAATTTGACATATTTCACCCAGTATATATAACGGACACTGACAGTGATTGATAAATGGGTTTAAGGTTATGGATATTGTTTACACTTAAGCCTACATAGATGCCAGACTCTACCAATTATTCCAGGTTTTAAGGCAACTAATTTATTCATAGTTCTTAAGTCTCGCGGTTCTTTATGTGGTTTTATTGGTTAATTTAATTATTGAACTTTAACGGTTATTAGCAATAAATCGATATAACAGACTTTTCTTCACTTTTCGCTACTTTTCATTCAATTCCAAAATTCTAAGCTTATTGTCATTCATCATCATACCTATAATATATACTAAGGTATTAAAATTCGTGAGCCTTATTCTTTTTACATATATTGAGCGTTCCAAAAAGTGAAATTTTACAGTTTTACAATTTACCTTGAGGTTATAACATTTACACACATCATTTACATCATATAAATAATAAAAAATAATAAGCTATAGCTATATTATGTTTAACAGTAACATTCTGACGAAAAAAATCAAGAAACTACAATAATTTATTCTGTAAAAAGTAAAAAGTGTAAAACTTTTTTTTTATGTCTTTTTATTACTGGTGTCACATGGTCTGCTTCATCCTTGTCGAGGGCGTATTCTTATATAATTATTTGTACACTTCTAGTAGGTACTCACCTAAAAATAAAGTACATCTAAAAGTATATTGAAAACTCATCTATTTAATAAATTAGATTCAATAATTTCCTTTGTTTATCTTAAACTGAAAGTGCTACTAAATATTTTTATCTTTACCAAGCAACCAGAATATGCAGGATCTTTATCACATTTGGTAGAGTAGTTCTTGGTGGAGTACTTGGAGTACTCCTATACAATTTGTTATTTACAGAACTGAGGTTCTAGTAGGTATATAATAGCGCAGTGGCACTGAGTGAACATGATCTCTTTTGTAAACCCAAGCGAAATATGTACTCGTATATGAAAAATTAGGCTTTTACAAAATAATTAATGAATACCTGGTAATAAGTAATTTCCTTACAGATCGTGTATGAAAGCGCTTCTTTGCACCCCCCCCCTACACGGGGCAATTTAAATTTGAATGGCTTTTTGGTATTAGTGTTAGTAGCTTTCTATTCCAGGAAATCTTCTAGACATAAGTCGCTTTGCAGCTAATCATCGCGGGTCAGGAGACCTTTAGGTTTTCTGGATGAGCGTCTACTGCTACTCAAAATGTCTTCTTCTATGATTTTCCTTTTCGCCTGGCGCACTTTTTGTAATGTTTGCGTCTCAAGGTTTCACTCCTGACGTTCAGCCCTTCAATAGTTGGCAGCTGGAAAGTGAATTTGTGCAAGGGCCGAGGAGTGGAGTTAACTGACATGTGAATTGTAGTACTGTCGTGTAAACGTTTTCGGGGGTCGGGGGTGCTGGTATCTACCTAGGTTATTTTGCTTTGCATATCCTGGTTAATAAAATTATTATTGTTGTATTTCTCTCTCCTATGTTAAGTAAAACTACAAAAAGAAATTAACTATAGTACATAATACTTTTAAACTTAAACCATTAACAGCTTATGAATGAAGACATTCAGTAGCATTTCCAGTCCTCAAATAGATCCTACAGCTAATGCAAGAAAAAATTATACTTGTATGCGTACTTACCTCAAAAATATTGCAAATCCTTTTTTGGAAAGCTCTTTTTTTACAAATTCTCGAATTTTCTTGTCGATTATTTTGGGCATTTTAGAATTCTGATACTCTTTAATCCACTTAAAATGTTGTTACACGTATTGAAAACTGACAACGACGCAAATTCAATTTGACAAAATCTTAAAGCTTATTGGAGACAATTGCGACTAAAAATATCAATTAGTAATTAGTATGACTGTATTGGTTAAAAAAAAACATGTCCCTTTTCAGGCATAATTTTGTGGACCCAATTCCTTTTTTCAAAATTACCCAACGTTCACTCAGATAAAGCATATCACTTTTATTAAAATGTTTTTCACATAAATAATAAGATTAACAATCCTAACTCTTCAAGCCCCTTATTCATTAGGAGATCCTGATAACTTCTAAATAAAGATAGAGGGTATATAGGACCATTGTAGATTCTATGTAAATTATGCAAAACATCGGCACTTCCGATGTTTTGTATAATTTCCTCCAGCCAAACCTCCGAACCTCTATCTAACATAATTGTAATATAATGAAGACTTATGCTATACATGTGATTTATTCCTTTGGTATATTTCCTTACCATTGCAGAAGCGAATTAGTAAGAAGCTTGCAATTGCAGTCTTCCATAAAGCAAAACGGTAAGCACTTATGTCGGGATTTGGAAATCTGAACCTCCGCGAACGACTTGGCGGTTTACAGCCGCGAATTGCACAGCCTGACTTCCCCATTTAGGATTTAACTTATACGGTTTTTGGGCATTTTTGGGTTATAAATTCTACTAAAAGCTAAAAAACTATAAAATAATTATTATATTATATCATTCAAATTTTGGAGGTTGTCGCCTTGACATGGCAATCAATCATCGAGAAGGTGTGCCGACGATCACGCCGCCCACAAGGACTGCGGCCAGATTTTCGTAAGCAAGAACTCGCAATTCTGGCGAGCACTTCATAGCTCCATTTAAAGGTTTTTTCACCGTGAGCTCTTGTCCTATGACTATGTCAATTTTTTGCTTGTTAATGTCATTCAGCAGTCAAGTCGTTTCCTTCTCGGCACCGGTTGATTTGCAGGACTTTCCTGGGTATGCTTTTATTAAGAGTAGTTTTTTTATTGACGTTTTTATCCCCGCGGCGAGACATTTTTAATTCAAGCTTCCTGGGCAGTTGTTTCTCTTCCCGGTTCTTTCAGCACCCTGCATGCTTCTGCTAAAGTTTTCCTGAAAGCTTTACATTTTCCGGAACCTGCACGTTGCCCCGCCTCTTTGCATATCGGGCAGAACTCAGCCCCGATGTACTCCGTCACTGTGTGACCCTCGTTCGCACATTTGTAGCAGCACTTGCTCTTGCTCATGGTCATAGCCCCGGCACTTCTGACAGCGCTTGACCACGATTCTAGCCTTCGCTCGGCATCTGACTAAGCCTATTTTGATGTGAGTTTCCCTGAGGAGCCTCTCTGCACCTACTTTGTTAATCGCAGGCGTCACCGCCTGCGTCTTGTTGGCCAAAGGTCGTAGTTCATTCATCCGATACCATTTATCCTTTAGGTCGGGAAGATACTTCCTATTTCCTTGTCTAACTTCCTCCTTACTCGCTATGGAATCTATGTCTCGTATGTGCACGGTTTCGTTTGATGAGCTTTCGGTGAGTCGATAAATTTTCCCCCGTTAGGTATGTTTAAGCCTTGAAATGCCTTGTGTACGTTATTGATTGCCTTGTCCTCCTTCTTCGTTGTAATAAGCACCTTGCCCTGTCTGGTGCTCCTTATGGAGTGTATGCAATATCAGGATTCTTCACCAGATCCTTCATCTGTTTCATGATGGTGCCATTGAAGTTTTTGCATTCCCGGAAAGCACGAACTCACTGGGGCTCGCCCGGAGCATTGCGTAGCCCGACCTCGGCATTCATGTCCCACTTTCCGATGCGGACCCGAAGTGGCTGGTTCCTGGTGTTGCATTTGACTTCACTATCGACAGAGCACGCTCACATCAGCCTCTCAGGACACTCCCAAGCTCGTCCGCATGCATTAGTAGTCTCTTTTTTCGAATATATTTGTTTGCCTATAACCGCGGTTTTGTCAAAATTAAAAGAATGCTGGTTGGACTCAAAGTGTTCGGCTAGAGCCGTTTTTTGTTTAGTGTTCATTACATTTTGGGGTTTAATGCTTCTTTTGTGTTCATGTAAGCGTGTTTTAAGATAACGGCCAGTTTGCCCAATATATTGTTGCGAACTCGGGGTTCAATAATTCCAGTGTAAAGCTTTAACACGAAAACACTATTTATTTACTCCACAAATACACACGACTACAATTCGAGTACTAAATAGCTCACTACTTAACACTTTATAGCTTTCTATTATCGCTTCGTACTTTAGCTTACTTATAGCTCGCTTAAAATAAGACTACTACTTAACCGCTCGCTCTATGCGCCTTTTATATGCAATCCTAAAATTACAGAAAATCCTAGAAAGTTCTTCATAAGAATTCTTGAATAATCTCACATAAAAAACAGGTTGTAAACAACTGCCTTCTAGATTAAACCGAGCAATAAATCACTCGTGTCAGCCATGATGCAGCGCGGATAGGTCGCGAAGCTCCACCAACCAACGCGTTGCACCCCCTCCGATGCGGCGTCGCTGCGAATCGTAACATTGCCCACCTCCTAAGGCTGTTCGTCCCGAACAGATAAAGTTCCATGGTATCGTGCTTATCGATCCAAATGAACAACCTTCATCTTTGACCTGGGGGTCCGCTGGATCCTATACACCACGTCATTAATTTTCTTTATAATTGTATAAGGGCCTTCCCAATTTTGGCTAAGTTTGGGCGACTTCCCCACCTTTCGCCGCGGATTGTATAGCCACAACAAATCACCATCCTGGAAGCCGCGGGAGTAAGTCATATCTTGCTTTGGCTCGATCACTGGATATCCGCAGTTTATTCCTGACTTGTTCATGAACATTGTCCAGCCTCTCCTTGAGCTCCTCCACAAAGTTTTCAGAGTTGAGCGAGTCTTTCTTTGGTGTTCCATACATCAAATCTGCAGGAACCCTCATTTCCCTTCCGAACATCACTTTCGCCGGAGAATAACCAGTGGCTTCATACGTAGAGCCTCCGTATGCCATCAACATGAGAGGTAGATGTTGGTCCCAATCACGCTGATGATCTGCCACCATTTTAGACAGGTAATGTTCCATGGTCCGATTAAATCTCTACACCATCCCATCCTACTGTGGATGCAAAGGAGTTGTCCTGGTCTTGCGAATTCCGAGAAGTTCCATGACCTTCTGGAAAACAGCCGATTCAAAATTTCGGCCCTGATCAGAATGAAGTTCGAGAGGGACTCCAAATCTGCAGAACATTTCATTTACTAGCACCGTTGCCACAGTCGTTGCTTCTTGATTAGGCAGGGCGTATGCTTCAGGCCATTTAGTGAAGTAATCCATGGCGACCAAGATGTATTTATTGCCCGACTCAGTCTGAGGAAACGGTCCCGCGACATCAATTGCTACCCTCTCGAATGAAGCACCTACAGTGTACTGCACCATTCGGCGGCGTGATCTTGTTCGAGGTCCTTTTGTGGCACAACAAACTTCGCACTTGCGGCATCAAGATTCGACGTCTTCATGATAATTCACCCAGTAGAACCGCTCTTTAATTTTGGCCAAGGTTTTATTGACCCCAAAATGACCTCCACTGGTTCCGTCGTGCATTTCCTGTAGTACGTCCGATTTTCTGCTTCCAGGAACAACCAACTGACTGACTACGGTCTTGCCATCCGGACTCTCCCACGCTCTCTTCAGTAATCCATTTTCTATTTTAAGAGAGTGCCACTGGGCCCATAGCGCCTTCAGGTTTGGACTTTTACCAGCAATTTCTTGCCATTCTGGTCTCTTGTCGTCAGTCTTTGCAGAGAGGATGAGTCCAATATCTGGATCATTCATTTGTTCTTCTCGAAGGGTCTGTGTGGTCCAGCCATCGTTTATTTCTACCGACGTTCTCCTTACCAAAGGAAGTCCCTCACGCTGCTCAGTTCTTTGACAATGCCGACAATCTTCTTTACAAGGCCGTCTAGACAATGCATCGGCATTTCCGTGAGACCTTCCTGGTCGATGTTCAATTTGGAAATCGTACTGCTGCAGGCGCTCTATCCATCTGGCTATTTGACCTTCAGAGTTCTTCATCTGTAATAACCATTTCAAGGCTCCATGGTCAGTCCTAATCAGGAACCTTTTTCCATATAAGTAGCGATGGTAATGTTCGACTGTTTTAACGATGGCCAACAGCTCCTTTCTAGTGACGCAATAGTTTCTTTCTGGCTTATTTAAAGTCTTACTGTAGTATTCAATGACCTTCTCTTGCCCGTTTTGTCTTTGAGAGAGTACTGCACCTAGACCACAGTTACTTGCATCCGTGTCCAAAATAAAGAGTCCGTCCTTTATAGGGTAAGCCAAGATCGGACTAGAACAGAGGGCAGCTTTAAGCTTTGCAAACGTCTGACTGCATTCGTGGTTCCACAAGAACGGTGTTTTCTTTTCCGTTAATTTGTGCAGCGGTTTTGCGATGTCGGCAAATCCCTCTACAAATCTCCTGTAGTAAGTACATAGTCCCAAAAAGCTCCTTACTTCGTGTTTGTCTCGGGGAACTGGCCAATCTTTAATGGCAGATATTTTACTATGGCTAGTTTTAATGTCTTGTTCTGAGATAGTATGCCCCAAGTACTCGACTTGCTTCTGGAACAGGCTGCATTTCTTGTAGTTTAACTTCAGGTGAGCATTCCGTAACTTGTTGAAGATTTCTCTTAAATTCTTCAAGTGCTCGTCGAAATCACGTCCCATGACAATTATGTCATCTAAGTATACCAGGCAAGTTTTCCAAGTCAGCCCCCTCAAGACAAGTTCCATTAGTCGCTCGAAAGTTGATGGAGCATTGCACAATCCAAAAGGCATAACAGTGAATTGGTATAGTCCAGAACCAGTAGAAAATGCAGTCTTTTCTTTGTCTTCGGGAGTAATCTTTACTTGCCAGTACCCACTTTTTAAATCTAGAGTGGAAAACCACTTTGATCCCGATAAAGTTGCTAAGGTATCGTCTATACGTGGCAATGGGTAGCTGTCTTTCTTGGTTACATCATTAAGTTTCCTGTAGTCAACACAGAACCGCGTTGAACCATCTTTCTTCTTAACAAGAACCACAGGCGACGACCATGGACTAGATGATTCTTCTATGACGCCCTCCTTTAACATTTCATTCAGCAAACTGTTAACTTCCTGTTGTTTAGCCAGAGGGACCCTTCGTGGATGTTGTCGTATTGGCTGGGCATCTCCTGTGTTGATCTTATGGACAACTAAATCGGTTTGACTGTCGTTGCTCTTGAAGTTAAACATATCAGATTCATCCATGGCAAATTTTATAGCAGACTGAAGTTGTTCCTTTGACAGGTGACTCCACTGTCGCTTAAAAGCATCAATAACTTCTGGGGAAGCTTGGTTAGAAGATATAATTTTGGATGTCTCTGCTTCGACACAATTGCATACCCATTGTACAGGCTCATAATTGGCAAGAAGTGTTCCTTCTTTTAGCTTGATGGTCCTTTCTCCAATATTGGCAACTCGTACTGGCATAGTCTTCTTCGTGTCGGTCAAAGTTCGGGCTACCATGATTTCAGTCGTCAAATCCAGGTTAGGTTCTATAAGTCCTATGGACCACCCAGGATCATTTTCAGAAGTCACTGTGATAATTTGTTCTGAATTTGGAGGAATTTTCACATCTTCCACCACCAGTAGACGGACACTAGTTTCCACATTTCCATTGGTTAATGCAAACTCCTCATCTCCAAACATGAGAATATTCTGTTTGTGATCATAGGAGAATCCATGTTTCCTGATGAGATCCATTCCCAAAATAAACTCGTCTTTGATCCTGGCAACCAACACTTTATGCCGAACTTCAAGTCTTTCTCCAATAATGATGGTGACATCGGCTTCTCCGTCTATAGGGCAAGATTCTCCAGTGACTGATTTTAACATAATAGGGTTGGGCAATGGTTGTATGGTATATCCGAAAAGTTTATCTGGCCTCACAATGGTCACATCTGCTCCTGTATCGATGGTAATCTGGATCTTCTGTCCTTTAATGCGTCCGGCCACTGTGAGACTTTTTCCACCCAAATTATTGACTTTAAAGATCCTGGGGGTCTTAACGGGCCCGGTCAATTGCCCCCTTGCATTGACCGGAATTAGTTTTCCTGGGACCTAGGGCGGTCTTGGTCGCCGCTTGGTCTTCTAAACGACGGCGACGGACTTCTTGCCCTATTACGGCAGTTACTCTTGATGTGACCCAGTCTGCCGCAGTTAAAACATTTTATGCCCCGATTGTCTGTTGATCGAGGAGTTCTTTCTAACAGGGCTTGCATACTGACTGCCATATCTTTCATCGCTTTATGTAAACTGGCCATAGATTCAGCCATAGACGTATTCTCCTCTTCACCGCAAGTTGCCGTTGCCATTCGTACACGTGGAGATGAACTAGATGACACTGGTGACGCCTCGAATTCCAGGGCCCGAACTAGCGCCTCGCTGATATCCTTGGGCCTTACTAGACGTAAGTGGTATCTCATGTCACTATCTCTAACTCCCTCGATGAACCTTTCGGCGGCAAATTGCATTTGAAAAGATTCAGGAGCCGATGGATATGCCAGGTGAATGAGTCTGTCTATGTCCGCCTCAAATTCTTGTAAGGATTCACCTGACTTTTGCTGTCTCATCCTCAGCTGGGCCTGGAACACGGTTTCTTTGTGTTCATTTCCAAATCGTAGTTGCAGAGTGTGTACTAAAACCGCATATTTACTTTGATCCGCTGCAGACAGAGATTGGAGTAACTCAGCCGCTTTTCCACGAAGTGCTACCACTAATGATGTAGCTTTCTGGGGCTCGGACCAACCATTAGCTTTTGCAGCTGCCTCAAACTGAGTTTTATAAATTTCCCATGCAGTAGTACCGTCATAATCGGGAGGCTTAATTTTAGCGTTGGCTGTGCTAAAACTCTCTGTAGACACGTTGTCGTCCTCAAGTTGTTCCCGGAATTTCTTTTCTAGCTTGAGAACCCTCTGGTTGACAGCTTCGAGTCCTTCGTTAACGCCGTTAATGGATTCGTGAACGCCGTTAACGGATTCGTTGACGGATTGCATTATTCTTTCTTCCAATTGTTGCTCCCTAGCTGCGAGATGGTTCATTAATTCTTCTTTGAATTGTTGATGACGTCGCTCCTGTACTTGATCACGTTTTTCTTGCTCTTCCTTCTGTTGTTGATAACGTCGCTCCTGTACTTGATCACGTCTTTCTTGTTCCTCTTTTTGTTCGTTATAACGTTTCTCCTGTTCTAGATAACGTCGCTCCTGTACTTGATCACGTTTTTCCTGTTCTTGATAACGTCGCTCCTGTACTTGATCGCGTTTTTCCTGTTCTTCCCTCTGTTGTTGCATAAGGGACAGCAGGGCGGCAAGTTGATCCTCCATCGCTTGATGCTGGCTTCTAGTCACTGGCATAAACAGGTAATGTCCGGCAATGAAGCACTCACTTACAGTTCAGTAATATTGGTCCTCAAATTCCCACTGGAATCGCACTTCTGACACCAATTGTTGCGAACTCGGGGTTCAATAATTCCAGTGTAACGATTTAATACGAAAACACTATTTATTAACTCCACAAATACACACGACTACTAAATAACTCACTACTTAACACTTTATAGCCTTCTATTATCGCTTCGTAACTTTAGCTTACTTATAGCTCGATTAAAATACGACTACTCTACTCGGGCGCTCTATGCGCCTTTTATATACAATCCTAAAATTACAGAAAAACCTAGAAAGTTCTTTATAAGAATTCTTGAATAATCTCATATAAAAAAAAACGGTTGTAAACAACTGCCTTCTAGATTAAGCCAGACGAGCAATAAATCACTCGTGTCAGCCATGACGCAGCGCGGATAGGTCGCGAAGCTCCACCAACCAACACGCTCCCATGCGTTGCCCCGCCTCCCATGCGGCGTTGCTGCGATCGTAACAATATGTTACAGCCCTGAAGGAGACGTGAATTATACCTCGAAACGTTGGCCGTTTTTCTAATGGCAAGGGTGTTTTATTTTGTCCTATACCTGCTAACCACCGCAACTGTAAGTACTTAGGGAGCCAACCACCATCATCATAATCGTCAACACATTTAGATTTATGTAAATGTATTAATTAGCTAGTCAGCATTTTCAATATACCTTTGACAGCATTGAGATACTTCACCATTCTCTTCAGCTGTGTCTAAAATTGTAAATATTAAAAACTTGATGTGTGAACAAATATTTATACATATTTACCTACCACTTACCCTTTTCAATCAGCATTTTGTGGGCACAACTCCTTTTTTCAAAATTACGCGACGTTCACTCAGATAAAGCATATCACTTTCATTAAAATGTTTTTCACATAAATAATATCTAAATAAAGATAGAGGGTATATAGGACCATTGTAGATTCTATGTAAATTATGCAAAATATCGGCACTTCCGATGTTTTGTGTAATTTCCTCCAGCCAAACCTCCGAACCTCTATCTAACATAATTATAATATAATGAAGACTTATGCTATACATGTGATTGATACCTTTGGTATATTTCCTTATCATTGCAGAAGCGAATTAGTAAGGAGTTTGCAATTGCAGTCTTCCATAAAGCAAAATGGTAAGCACTTGTGTCGGGATTTGGAAATCTGAACCTCCGCGAACGACTTGGCGGTTTACAGCCGCGAATTGCACAGCCTGACTTCCCCATTTAGGATTTAACTTATACGGTTTTTGGGCATTTTTGGGTTATAAATTCTACTAAAAGCTTAAAAACTATAAAATAATTATTATATTATATCATTCAAATTTTGGAGGTTGTCGCCTTGTCATGGCAATCAATCATCGATAAGGAAACCACCAGCCACGCAATAGGTGTGCCGACGGTCACGCCGCCCACAAGGACTGCGGCAAGATTTTCGTAAGCAAGAACTCGCAATTCTGGCTTCAATAGCTCCATTTAAACGTTTTTCACCGTGGACTCTTGTCCTATGACTATGTCAATTTTTTGCTTGTTAATGTCATTCAGCAGTCAAGTCGTTTCCTTCTCGGCACCGGTTGATTTGTAGGACTTTCCTGGGTATGCTTTTATTCAGAGTAGTTTTTTTTAATTGACATTTTTATCCCCGTGGCGAGACATTTTTACTTCAAGGCTTCCTGGGCAGTTGTTTCTCTTCCCGGTTCTTTCAGCACCCTGCTTGCTTCTGCTAAAGTTTTCCTGAAGGCTTTACATTTTCCGGAACCTGCACGTTGCCCCGCCTCTTTGCATATCGGGCAGAACTCAGCCCCGATGTACTCCGTCAGTGTGTGACCCTCCTTCGCACATTTGTAGCAGCACTTGCTCTTGTCCTGGAGTTTACATGGCGATCATGGTCATAGCCCCGGCACTTCTGACAGCGCTTGACCACGATTCTAGCCTTCGCTCGGCATCTGACTAAGCCTATTTTGATGTGAGTTTCCCTGAGGAGCCTCTCTGCACCTACTTTGTTAATCGCAGGCGTCACCGCCTGCGTCTTGTTGGCCAAAGGTCGTAGTTCATTAATCCGATACCATTTATCCTCTAGGTCGGGAAGATACTTCCTATTTCCTTGTCTAACTTCCTCCTTACTCGCTATGGAATCTATGTCTCGTATGTGCACGGTTTCGTTTGATGAGCTTTCGGTGAGTCGATAAATTTTTCCCCCGTTAGGTATGTTTAAGCCTTGAAATGCCTTGTGTACGTTATTGATTGCCTTGTCCTCCTTCTTCGTTGTAATAAGCACCTTGCCCTGTCTGGTGCTCCTTATGGAGTGTATGCAATATCAGGATTCTTCACCAGATCCTTCATCTGTTTCATGATGGTGTCATTGAAGTTTTTGCATTGCCGGAAAGCACGAACTGACTGGGGCTCGCCCGGAGCATTGCGGAGCCCGACCTCGGCATTCATGTCCCACTCTCCGATGCGGACCCGAAGTGGCTGGTTCCTGGTGTTGCATTTGACTTCACTATCGACAGAGCAAGCTCACGTCAGCCTCTCAGGACACTCCCAAGCTCGTCCGCATGCATTAGTAGTCTTTTTTTTCAAATATATTTGTTTGCCTATAACCGTAGTTTTGTCAAAATTAAAAGAATGCTGGTTGGACTCAAAGTGTTCGGCTAGAGCCGTTTTTTGTGTAGTGTTAATTACATTTTGGGGTTTAATGCTTCTTTTGTGTTCATGTAAGCGTGTTTTAAGATAACGGCCAGTTTGCCCAATGTTGCGAACTCGGGGTTCAATAATTCCAGTGTAAAGCTTTAACACGAAAACACTATTTATTTACTCCACAAATACACACGACTACAATTCGACTACTAAATAGCTCACTACTTAACACTTTATAGCTTTCTATTATCGCTTCGTACTTTAGCTTACTTATAGCTCGCTTAAAATAAGACTACTACTTAACCGCTCGCTCTATGCGCCTTTTATATGCAATCCTAAAATTACAGAAAATCCTAGAAAGTTCTTCATAAGAATTCTTGAATAATCTCACATAAAAAAAAGGTTGTAAACAACTGCCTTCTAGATTAAACCGAGCAATAAATCACTCGTGTCAGCCATGATGCAGCGCGGATAGGTCGCGAAGCTCCACCAACCAACGCGTTGCACCGCCTCTGATGCGGCGTCGCTGCGAATCGTAACATTGCCCACCTCCTAAGGCTGTTCGTCCCGAACAGATAGAGTTCCATGGTATCGTGCTAATCGATCCAAATGAACAACCTTCATCTTTAACCTGGGGGTCCGCTGGATCCTATACACCACGTCATTAATTTTCTTTATAATTGTATAAGGGCCTTCCCAATTTTGGCTAAGTTTGGGCGACTTTCGGCACCATTCGGCGGCGTGATCTTGTTCGAGGTCCTTTTGTGGCACAACAAACTTCGCACTTGCGGCACCAAGATTCGACGTCTTCATGATAATTCACCCAGTAGAACCGCTCTTTAATTTTGGCCAAGGTTTTATTGACCCCAAAATGACCTCCACTTGTTCCGTCGTGCATTTCCTGTAGTACGTCTGATTTTCTGCTACCAGGAACAACCAACTGACTGACTACGATCTTGCCATCCGGACTCTCCCACGCTCTCTTCAGTAATCCATTTTCTATTTTAAGAGAGTGCCACTGTGCCCATAGCGCCTTCAGGTTTGGACTTTTACCAGCAATTTCTTGCCATTCTCGTCTCTTGTCGTCAGTTTTTGCAGAGAGGATGGGTCCAATATCTGGATCTTTCATTTGTTTTTCTCGAAGGGTCTGTGTGGTCCAGCCATCGTTTATTTCCACCGACGTTCTCCGTACAGAAGGAAGTCCCTCACGCTGCTCAGTTCTTTGACAATGCCGACAATCTTCTTTACATGGCCGTCTAGACAATGCATCGGCATTTCCGTGAGACCTTCCTGGTCGATGTTCAATTTGGAAATCTTACTGCTGCAGGCGCTCTATCCATCTGGCTATTTGACCTTCAGTGTTTTTCATCTGTAATAACCATTTCAAGGCTCCATGGTCAGTTCTAATCAGGAACCTTTTTCCATATAAGTAGCGATGGTAATGTTCGACTGCTTTAACGATGGCCAACAGCTCCTTTCTAGTGACGCAATAGTTCCTTTCTGGCTTACCTAAAGTTTTACTGTAGTACTCAATGACCTTCTCTTGCCCGTTTTGTCTTTGAGAGAGTACTGCACCTAGACCACAGTTACTTGCATCCGTGTCCAGAATAAACAGTTCGTCGTTTATAGGGTAAGCCAAGATTGGACTAGAACAGAGGGCAGCTTTAAGCCTTGCAAACGCCTGACTGCAATCATGGTTCCACAAGAACGGTGTTTTCTTTTCTGTTAATTTGCGCAGCGGTTTTGCGATGTCGGCGAATCCCTCTACAAATCTCCTGTAGTAAGTACATAGTCTCAAAAAGCTCCTTACTTCGTGTTTGTCTTGGGGAACTGGCCAATCTTTAATGGCAGATATTTTACTTTGGCTAGTTTTAATGCCTTGTTCTGAGATAGTATGCCCCAAGTACTCGACTTGCTTTTGGAATAGGCTGCATTTCTTGTAGTTTAACTTCAGGTGAGCATTCCGTAACTTGCTGAAGATTTCTCTTAAATTCTTCAAATGCTCGTCAAAATTACGTCCCATGACAATTATGTCATCCAAGTATACCAGGCAAGTTTTCCAAGTCAGCCCCCTCAAAACAAGTTCCATTAGTCGCTCGAAAGTTGATGGAGCATTGCACAATCCAAAAGGCATAACAGTGAACTGGTATAGCCCAGAACCAGTAGAAAATGCAGTCTTCTCTTTGTCTTTGGGAGCAATCTTTACTTGCCAATACTCACTTTTTAAATCTAGAGTGGAAAACCACTTTGATCCCGATAAAGTTGCTAAGGTGTCGTCTATACGTGGCAATGGGTAGCTGTCCTTCTTAGTCACGTCATTAGGTTTCCTGTAGTCAACGCAGAACCGCGTTGAACCATCTTTCTTCTTAACAAGAACCACAGGCGACGACCATGGACTAGATGATTCTTCTATGACGCCCTCCTTTAACATTTCATTCAGCAAACTGTTAACTTCTTGTTGTTTAGCCAGAGGGACCCTTCGTGGGTGTTGTCGTATTGGCTGGGCATCTCCTGTGTTGATCTTATGGACAACTACATCAGTTTGACTGTCGTTGCTCTTGAAGTTGAACATATCAGATTCATCCATAGCAAATTTTATGGCAGATTGAAGTTGTTCCCTTGACAGATGACTCCAATGTCGTTTGAAAGCATCATAACCTCTGGAGAAGCTTGATTAGAAGGTTTAACTTTGGATGTCCTTGCTTCGACACAATTGCGTACCCATTGCACAGGCTCATAACTGACCGACACTAGTTTCCACATTTCCATTGGTTAATGCAAACTCCTCATCTCCAAATGTGAGAATATTCCGTTTGTGATCATAGGAGAATCCATGTTTCCTGATGAGATCCATTCCCAAAATAAACTCGTCTTTGATCCTGGCAACCAACACTTTATGCCGAACTTCTAGTCTTTCTCCAATAATGATGGTGACATCGGCTTCTCCGTCTATAGGAGACTCTCCAGTGACTGCTTTTAACATAATAGGATTGGGCAATGGTGGTATGGTATATCCGACAAGTTTATCTGGCCTTACAATGGTCACATCTGCTCCTGTATCGATGGTTATCTGGATTTTCTGTCCCTTAATGCGTCCGGCCACTGTAAGACTTTTGCCACCCAAATTATTGACTTTAAAGATCCTGGGGGTCTTAACGGGCCCGGTCAATTGCCCCCTTGCATTGACCGGAATTAGTTTTCCTGGGACCTAGGGCGGTCTTGATCGCCGCTTGGTCTTCTAAACGGCGACGGACTTCTTGCCCTATTACGGCAGTTACTCTTGATGTGACCCAGTCTGCCGCAGTTAAAATATTTTATGCCCCGATTGTCTGTTGATCGAGGCGTCCTTCCCAACAGGGCTTGTAAAGTCGTAATTTTACAACGTGGCCCTGACGTCAAAAGGTATGAAAATTACGTATGTCGCAGAGTTATTATAATAGGTATGATATACCTATTATCGTAACATAACCAACATTAGACGAAAGCTGCCAAATATAAGGCCTCAAACACAATCAACTATTAAACTTGCGTAGCAAATACTTATTTTTGGTCAAATCTAAAAATCGAAATAAAAACTTTAAATCTTTTTCTCTTTGATTTACAAAAGTAATGTGTTAGATAGGTGTACGAACTTTAGGATGGGTAAGATTCTATTAGAATTATATATGGTAAGTATAGGTCAGATATAGTAAGAAAGTAAACTGAAAAAGAAACAAAAGGATTCCCACTTTTTAGTGTCTTTATGGTTTCAGAATAATGGATGATCAAAATTACCTACTTACATAAATAATAATGTAAAAAGCCATTTTTTACGGTCATGCGGATAACGCATGAGCTTTCTAATTTCCTCTTGAATCGGGGAAAAATCTTAGCTAATTAATTAAGTAAAAGTATACGTACACCTTTACTTAATTTATAGTATAAAATTCTTCATAAACTCGGCTCAGGCAACCCTACCGGGTTTATCGGCGTGAATATTGTACTAACCTGAATAATTATGTAGTTAATGTGTGTAACTGACTCTCTATTTATAATTAAATAAAATGATTTGTATTTATATTTAAACTAGACTTACAACCATATATATTTTACAAACTAATTCAATTTGGTCGTTAGAGGTGGAGAACGTCTTATACAAATAGCTCCCACTATCTTGAAAATTGGGACAAGGCTACATTAAAACTAATTAAATAACGTGATATTATATCGGACAGAATACCTATTTGGATAACAAATCTATGAAGCAGAAATTAAATAGAACCTATATAACTGATTTTATGAAAAACAAAATTTAAGACATGTAAGTTGTGTTTGCAATGATCATAATTTAGTAAGTCTTTGACGAATTAGTTATTAAAGTAGAAATAATTGAGAGTGCACATAGATACTAAGGTAGTGACTAAGATAAGTAAAATACTCTCTACTAAATACACTCCGCAGTATTAAACTCGGTATCGGAAGCATCGAAATGGTCCCCTGGCGAAATTATAAGCTGAACAACATCCGAGCAGACAATAGTTTTCATTGCCTCCCATCCTTGATGATTTTGTTCACATGCTCAACATATTTTTTCCAATTGTCCCCTGCTGTGACTTGTCCTACAACATTGCTTCACGTAACTAGCCCTTTTTCTAAAGTCCCTTTTAAATATTCAATTTGTTGATCATAAATCCTTTTACATCGCGACCACATTTCTATAGCGTTATACTGACAATGGTAAGGTGGCAAACGTAATATTTTATGTCCAGAAGGTTTCACATATTCGTCCAGTTCAAATTTCTTTTCTGGTAACGAATAGCCCAAATTTCGTCTTTCATAGCCAGTCAACTAATATATGTTTTGGTCAGGCTTTTTTTGGAATTCCCTGACAAAGGCCGGAGTGGTGAGAAGCGTTATCCATAATAATTAAAGATCTTGGAGGTAAGTTTGGAACTCGCCGGGTTTTAAACAATTTTTCGAATTTGACTCTGCTGATAAAATCATGGTAATCACCCTTCTTCGAACCACTTTTAAAAATTAAACTGGTCCCTTTAAAAAAGCCGTGTTCATTGCCGGCGTCCACCACTATATAACGACACCTAAATATATTTTTTTTTTAGATATTACTAAATACATTAAAAGAAACATTAACCACAAACCATCGCAGATTGTTAGATTCTTCAAGGAGATGTCTTCGAAGGGTTGCAATGGTTACATATTCATTTCTTGCTAACATACGGTAAATAATGTCTCGAATTTTGTTTTCATAAAATCATTCTCATCATCTCATCATCACTTCAAAAATTATTTTGGTTTTATTTACTTTTTGCTTCATAGACTTGTTAGCCAAATAATCCTTGTCGATCTGAATAACACGTTTTTTCATTCATTTCAACGTAGTTTTCTCATTTTTCAACGCATTTGAGGCTGTTTGCAACACGTTCCCACGATCGATTGGAACACCATTTGCTACTTGAATCTTCTCCATCTCCAAGAACGCCAAAACGTTATGTAGAATTAATAGCTGTGCGTGCTGATTGTAACGTTGTGGAGCCATAATAATGGTTTTCAAAGTTTTTTGGGTTAAAACTTTTGACAGACATGTTTGACGTATTCTATCTTTCGACAATAGTCGATCAGGTAAAAGGTACAGACATTTATTTAAGACCTGCCTTTAATTACTTTATTTTTCCTTTCATCCATTTTACATATGTTAAACAAAGCAATAAAAAAAAGGTGAAGGCTCCAAGTTGTAAAATTAAGACTTTATATTGGCTGCCATATCCTTAATCGTTTTATGTAAACTTGCCATGGATTCAGTCCTTGACGTATCCTCATCGCAAGTTGCCATTCTTACACGTGGAGAAGAACTAGATGACACACGTGACGCCTCGAATTCCAGGGCCCGAACTAGTGCCTGGCTGATATTCCTGGGCCTTACTAGACGTAAGTGGTATCTCATGTCACTATCTCGAACTCCCTCAATGAACCTTTCGGCGGCAAATTGCGTTTGAAAACATTCAGGGGCTGATGGGTATGCCAGGTGAATTAGTCTGTCTATGTCCGCCTCAAATTCTTGTAAGGATTCACCTGACTTCTGCTATCTCATCCTCAGCTGGGCTTGGAACACGGTTTCTTTGTGCTCGTTTCCAAATCGTAGTTGCAGAGAGTGTACTAAAACGGCATAATTACTTTGATCAGCTGCCGACAGAGATTGGAGTAGTTCAGCCGCTTTTCCACGAAGTGCTACCACTAATGACGTAGGTTTCTGGGGCTCGGACCAGCCATTAGCTTTTGCAGCTGCCTCAAATTGTGTTTTATAAATTTCCCAGGCCGTAGTACCGTCATAATCGGGAGGCTTAATTTTAGCGTTGGCTGTGCCAAAACTCTCGGTAGATACGTTGTCGTCCTCAAGTTGGTCCCGGAATTTATTTTCTAGCTCGAGAACCCTCTGGTTGACAGCTTCGAGTCCTTTGTTGACGCCGTTAATGGATTCGTTAACGGATTCGTTAACGGATTGCATTATTCTTTCTTCCAATTGTTGCTCCCTAGCTGCGAGATGGTTCATTAATTCTTCTTTGAATTGTTGATCACGTTTTTCTTGCTCTTCCTTCTGTTGTTGATAACGTTGCTCCTGTACTTGATCACGCCTTTCTTGTTCCTCTTTTTGTTCCTTATAACGTTTTTCCTGCTCTTCTTTTTGTTCTAGATAACGACGCTCCTGCTCTTCCTTCTGGTGTTGATAACGTTGCTCCTGTACTAGATCACGTCTTTTCTGTTCTTCTTTTTGTTCCACATAACGTCTTTCTTGCTCTTCCTTCTGTTGTTGCATAAGGGACAGCAGGGCGGCAAGTTGATCCTCCATCGCTTGATGCTGGCTTCTGGTCACTGGCATAAACACGCAACGTGCGGTAATGAAGCACTCACTTACAGTTCAGCAATATTAGTTCTCAAGTTCCCACTGTAATCGCACGTCTGACACCAATTGTTGCGAACTCGGGGTTCAATAATTCCAACGATTTAACGCGATTTAACGCGAAAACACTATTTATTTACTCCACAAATACACACGACTACAATTCGACTACTAAATAACTCACTACTTAACACTTTATAGCCTTTTATTATCGCTTCGTAACTTTAGCTTACTTATAGCTCGCTTAAAATAAGTCTACTACTTAACCGCCCCTCAATCCTCAAATTACAGAAAAAGCTAGAGAGTTCTTCATAAGAATTCTTGAATAATCTCACATAAAAAAAAGGTTGTAAACAACTGCCTTCTAGATTAAACCGCGCAATAAATCACTCGTGTCAGCCATGATGCATCGCGGATAGGTCGCGAAGCTCCACCAACCAACGCGTTGCCCCGCCTCCGATGCGGCGTCGCTGCGAATCGTAACAATATACTCCATTGCAGTCTAAACCTTGTGCAACAAGTGCCTTTGTAAAGTGTTTTCATTCTTGAAAGCAATTACTTTTTGATCATCACTTAATTCCCTAGTTAAATTCTCAGACAGATCTCTAACCTACGGAGTTTCTCGGAGCATACCTCTCCATATTATACAAATAGCCGTTCTTTTGGAGACAGACGCCGACCGTACAGCCGCCCGCTCCGGATCAGACGCTATCTGGATTTGTTTACCTGTTGGTCCGCGAGAGGTATTTAAGCTCCCTCCTACCACTCTTATCTGCGAGACCTTCCCCTATCCGCCACCTGGGGACGCACCCTGTAAGGGTTACAGGCTCCCCCGATAGAAACTGAACTAACCTGAACTGACCAGAACTAACCTGAACTAACCTGACCTAGACTAAACCAAACTGAGCTAACCTTGACACGTGACATATTTTCGGTAGTGATCGCTATTTTGCATTTTGTTGCAGTTTCCTTTCGAATTGTGTCGAGCATTTTGCATACAAACAATGTGTGTTCCGGGTCATCTCTATATTCACAGAACCAACACTTGTCATCGACTCTGCGGCCTATCCTGCACAAGTAGCTATTAAAAACGCCCCACTTTCTCTCTGTCCACGATTTGATTGACTTGACAAATGTCTTAGTCCAGCCCTCATAGCTCGGCCATCGGCGCTCCCATTCGGCCATCATTTCTTCCCTGGCTTGTAGCTTTGCTTGATGGCCCTCTGCGAACACTTTGGTACTCTCCTTTGCCGCTAAGTCCATTGGAGGAACTCCCGCCAGAGCCGTCACCGCCTCTGACGACACAGTTCTGTAGGCAGATATCACTCCTAGCGCCAGTCTTCTTGATATCTGATTTACTTTATTTCTGTAGGTCTCGCACTGTAGCGCTTTGCACCAAAGTGAGCTAACCTGAACTAACCAAAAGCAACCTTAACTAAATCAAATCCTTACATTTACCTGAACTGGCTTAAACGAAACTGACCAAACCTGATCTTTTTTTTTTCAACGAGAAAAATCTTCTAAAGTACCCGGTCTGATCTTTTAGCGACCGGGTAGTGTGGGATTCGCCAAAGCGCCTACCCACTAAAAAAACCTCACTTTAAAGTTTCACCTAATTTGCACCCGGAACGGTGCCGTGGGATATGTCTTCGGGTTCAAGGAGTCTTTCTGGTCTATTCCCGCTCAGCCCCCTCCTTAATTCTCATGATTTTGCACAGTACTCGAGAGCAAGTTTCCCATATTATTCTGTTCTCCACCATCGTTGTGAACAGATATTCCGCTGACGACGTCTATTTTTTCTTGGATTATTAGTCTCTCGGAATTAAATCGAGGAAACTGGGAAATGCAGTGCTCCACAGTGTCTGTTTCTCCACAGAAAAGGCAGTCACTCTCTATTTTGCCGATCCTGTTTATATATTATCCGAAGCATCCATGTCCAGTCTGATTGCAATACATCCAATCACGAATGTTTGGGATAAGTTTTTTAGTCCACTGAGCTTTGTTTGTCAAGATGTCCCATCGCTCTTGCCATTTGTCAATGGTGCGGTCTCTTGTCATTGTTCCATCGCCCTCCTAGACCTCATAGAGTTTCTGCACGACTCCGTACAGCATTGGCCGTTTTTGGCTATTCGGTCCATCTATAATTGGCATTATCCGCTGTAGGTGGCCCAGTCTATTTAGACTCTTCTGTGAAATGTTTTTTATACGTTCTGCAAAATACATGCCTTGGCCAAAGTAAACTCCAAGGTATCTTACGGGCTTTTTTGGTATGATTTCAATGTTATTTACTGTGAACGTAATGTTTATCTTGTCTCTTTTTCCACAAGAGATAACCGCTTTCGTTTTTTCTTGCGCCAAGTTTAAAGCGTGTTCCCAAAGCCATTTCTCGCACCTGCGGATAGCTCTGTTTACCTCTTCCATTACTGTGTCTGTTTTCTCCACTGGCTATCAAGGCTATGTCATCTGCGTATGCCACGGGCAATACTTTCTCCGATCTCGCCGCGGTCAGGAGAGGGTCGTATAAAATATTCCACAGGATTGGGCCCAGTACTGAGCCCTGCGGGATTGTGCCCTGTCGTCATTTGAAATTCAAAGTTTTCCCCTGATCGAACTTTCGTATTTTTCAAGTAGTCAATAATAACATTTTGCTTGAACTAACCTGATCTAACCCGAACTAACCTGACCTAGACTAAACCAAACTGAGCAAACCTGAACTAATATGAACCAAGCTAAACAAACCTGAACCAATCAAAACTAACCTAAAAAGATAACTGAACTCACCTGACCTGAACAGGAACAAATAACAGGGCTCATAGCGGCTCTAACTAGCCGCCATACTGCAAAGGCCATACTGTAAAGCAGCGGCCATAACGGGCCGCTGCTTTACTTGCTCAATTATTATTTGAACATAGAGATTCTGAATATAGAGAGATGTTGTAACATTGTCGGTATTATATATAACAAATGTTAATCCATGCCATTTTTGACATCCAATATTGATAGAAGCCCGCGCGGCAGGCTTTTAAAGCTACTACAGATCGACTGTCAAATCTTGAGACTGATGAAAGGTGTCAGTAAGGCTGTGGTAATTTATACTTTCCCAAAGATATCGGCAAGACAAGTGTCAAAACCTCAAAACAAAACTCTCAATATTATTAATTTATTGATGCCACAAAAATACAATTTTTCTTAAATTATTAAAACAAGAACACATTTACCACCACTTAATATAAAGGTAAGGTTCTAGAAGTCGAAGTTGCCAAAATAAGTAAATTTTTTTTAATTGCCAAAATAAGTAAAATTTTTTTAATTATCTACTGTGATTCCTGTCCCGAAAGTGCAAAATGCACATTTGTATAAAGAATTTAGACCTATCAATACTATGGAAGTCTATGAAAAAGTACTAGAGATAGCTGTGAAGCAGCAGTTACAAAATCACTGCCAGAAAAATAATATTGTGGTTGTGAACCAGTCAGGTTTTCGGGAACACCACTCGTGTGAGTCGACAATTGTTAATATTTGTAATGTTTTTATGAAAGAAATGGATGAAGGCAAAATGGTAATAGCGGTTTTCTTGGACTTCAGAAGGGCGTTTGAGACTGTTGATAGGGCTATACTGTTAAGTCGTTTGAAGGGCATCGGCATCGGGCGCACGGTTTTGATATGGTTTGAATCGTATTTATACAATAGAAATCAAAGAGTTAGGTTTAAAAATTGTTTGTCTAAGGCCTCAGATGTGCAATATGGGGTTCCTCAGGGTACCGTCTTGGGTCCATTGCTCTTTCTGCTGTATGTAAACGATATGGTTAAAGTTATTAAAGAGTGTAAAATAGAATTGTTTGGTGATGACACAATGATCTATTTCGCGGGAAATGATATAGGCCAAATGCAGGAAGTTGTTAACACCGATTTAACTAACCTATTTAAATGGCTTTGTAATAGTAAACTAAGCTTAAACACGGCAAAGTAAAAATTTTGCTTGTTTGGTAAAAAGAGTAAACTGAGTAATGCAAATCCAGAGAGAATTAATATAATGATTAACAATGCAAAGATCGAACATGAAAAACAAATTAAATATCTTGGAGTAATACTGGATTCAAACTTAAATTTTTATGCTCACGTGGATTATATTACAAGAAAGTTATCATAAAAGGTTAGTTTTATAGCAAGAATAGGACATCAGCTGTCAACGGCTACTAAATTGTTCTTGTATAAAAGTATAGCGGCTCCACATCTCGAATACTGTGCGACACTTTTATATGGTCTGCCTGATTTTAAAGTTGCCCAGTTGCAGTTGGTACAGAACAGAGCTATGAGAACTATTCTGAGATGTAATAGGTATACACCTATTCCAACAATACTTAGAGTATTGAGTTTATTATCTGTTAAACAGAAAATTATGTATAACGTTTATGTCTTTTTATTCAAAATAAAAAAAAGGTTTGTTACCACCATACTTGCGTGATAGTGTTACATTTTTTGGCGATGTTCATGACTATCAAACAAGACATTGTAGAGATTTTATACTAGTGGAAAAGTGTAATAGCAATCAAAAGCTGAATTCGGTGTTATATAAGGGCCTCCAAGATTTTAACCGACTGCCAAACCATGTAAAATATTGTGAAAACTTGGAATATTTTAAAAGGAAATTAAGAGTACATGTAATGTCTGAAGTGTAATCATTTGCTTATGTAATGGTTATTCTTACTTTATTTATTTATATTTATATGTTTTTTGTGTGCAACAGATTTGCTAATAAATAAACATTATTATTATTATTTATCATCAATTATTAGGAAAGAGGTAAGCTGAGTATATCACCTGCAGTTTTTTTTTTCAAAGAAAAACAGTTTTTTTGAACGGGCATAGAATTTACCATTCCCCATATAGTATTAAAAATTGAACTGTAGATATCGGGTATAGGACAAATAAGAAGTTACTTCGCAGTTGCGAATACGCCAACGTTTCGATCTTTATTTAAATCTGCTTAAGGGTTTAATTCAGTTTGAAAAGTCACCTAAGCTATATGCATGTCCTCTACCGGACAACGCATCATTCCATAGTTTATTTTGTTCCTGGAGGCTGGTGTTTCGTTGGTCCTAAACTCATGTGGTCGTTGTCTGTTTGTGTGTACTTCTCAAACCGAATTAAGCCCTGAAGAAGATCTAAATAAAGAACGAAACGTTGGCCTATTCGCAACTTCAAAGTAGCTTTTTATTTGTCCTACACCCGCTGTCTACAGTTCTACTGTATTAGAAATGACACAAAGCATACATATAATTAAAAAAAATTGAAAATAAGGTGATTTTTGCGAAATTTTATATATCGAGTCCATCATCATTTTCTAGTTTAATTCATCTAATATTCTCTTATTAATATGGCCTTCAAAATAAGAAACGGTATACAGGGTGTCTTTTTTAAGTGCGTGCAGTATTGCTATCTACGAAACGGCTGTAGTTACAAAATCGGTTAAATTAGCAAAAAGTTGACTTTTGTAGAGCCGGTTTAGAAAACAATCACAGGGTTGCCACATTTCAAGTGGTTTCGGAAATATTTAGAAAAATCTAAAAAATGCCAAAAATTTAAATCTCTTCTATTTCAAAAACTATTAGTGACGCAAAAAAAGTTTAAATTACGAAGTTTCACTACACTTTAATCTCTCTCATATGGCATTTCAATCAGCTTCGTGTAACGCTTACCAACCTAGCTACCAGTATAAAGTTAATTTTTTTAAATACGGACCAGGATTTTTTTTTTCATAATTTGAAAGTTCTTTTTATTCTTAATATAAAGGCGTATTACACAATTAGGGTTTTAAACGTTTCGACCAATTAAATCCATCATCAAGGTATTCTATCTAAATCCGATCCCGTTTTTGGAGTAATGAAAGTTAATACTGTGTTTTTCTTCAGTAAATGCGTCAGAATAATTACCATCAATACTTGCAAAGTTTTTACTACCTTAAAGAAAATTATTACAAAAATTAAAAGAAAGAAATCCTATTATTGTGCTAATATGAACAAGATACTTATGTTAGAAATGAAGCAATGACTTAATATTTTGACCTCTTTTGTAAACAACAATTGTTTTAAGAAATGAAATGCTCAAATTGTCTTCCTTAGTTTCTTAGACATAACCTTGCCCTCTTTTTAATATTGGCCTGGACGTTTTCTAACAATTGTGGGGTAATTTTATTACAAGCCATTCGAATTTTCCTTTTCAAATCCTCCACATCTTGTGGCGCACTTTTGTACACATCATTCTTTATAAAACCCCAAATAGAAAAATCCATAGGAGTATCAGGGGACCTAGGAGGCCAATTAACTGGAAATTTTTTTATCACAATTAGTTTAAGAAATTTAATAGACTCGTCAACTAAATTAACGCATCACTTAAAAATTACCAAATGTTTAATTATTATTTGTGGCAAACCTTCTGAACGGATTTGTTTAATTCCTTTTTTGGCTGAAAAGTCACTTTATTTAGAAATTTAATGCTTTCTTAGTTTTGATTGAAATAATTGTTTTTGGAGTACAGGGAGTAACAACTATACATACAAGGTTGTGCCTTAGAAACCAAGGATGAAAATTTGAACATTTAATTTCTTAAGACCATAGTGGTTTACAAAATAAATAGCATTAATCGTTCAGCATCATTTCTAAAATAAGTATCTTGTTCATATTAGCACAAGTGACATACGAGGCCAATAATAAGATTCCATTCTTTTAATTTTTGTAATAATTTTCTAGGTACTAAAAACATTGCAAGTATTGATGGTAATTATTCGGATGCATTTATTGAAGAAAAACACAGTGTTAACTTTCATTACTCCATAAACAAAAACGGATTTAGATAGAATACCTTGATGATGGATTTAACTGGTCGAAACGTTTAAAATCCTAATCGTGTAATACGCCGTTATATTAAGAATAAAGAGAGCTTTCAAATTATGAAAAAAAAATCCAGTTCCGTATTTAAAAAAATTTACTTTATACCGGTAACCAGGTTGGTAAGCGTTACACAAAGCTAATCGAGATGTGATATGAGAGAGTTTAGAATGTAAGGAAACTTCGTAATTTAAACTTTTTTTTTGTCACCAATAGTTTTTGAAATAGAAGAGATTTAAATTTTTGGCATTTTTTAGATTTTTCTTAATATTTCAGAAACCACTGGAAATGTGGCAACCCTGTGAACGTTTTCTAAACAGGCTCTACAAAAGTCAACTTTTTGCTAATTTAACCGACTTTGTAACTACAGTCGTTTCGTAGATAGCAATACTGCACGCACTTAAAAAAGACACCCTGTATATGAACCAGATTACCATGTTGAACATGATACGAGAAGCATAAAATATTGGGTAAAGTAGCATATGTATGATAGGTAGTAATGTTTCCTAATGTTCACATGTTACTTCTGCAAAAAAATACATATCTACATCAACAACATTTGCAGAGATTATCAAAGAAATTAAAACTCTGAAGGACATTGATGGTAAATTTTAAAAACATGGATTTATGCATAATCAAACAAAGAGATTCTAGAAAACCATGGAAATACATCTGAAGAACCCAAAGCACACAGAAAACACGTCTTCTTTCATTGGCTACGCAATGCCTCAAAGAAGATTTATTCCAGATAATCAAACTTTAACAGGTATAATACACCATAAATGGGTTATTATCTATGGAACAAAAAGCATTTGCGTACCATTTTTTTATTCAATAATAATCAAGGCAAAAGACATACGCACGCCACTGATAAAATTCATAAAATTGTTTAAACATCAGAAAATGCTCCATGATGAAAAGATAGTGCGTACCAAATTTCACAAAATATCTACAGCGATATCACAAATATTAAAAAAAAGGAAATTATTCAACATTTTAGCACTCCGTATCTCAAAAATTAAGACGTTTAGGAAATATTTTAATATAAAGTTTTTTCTTCAAAATGGTCCAAGAATCACCTCCTTAAATATTAGCATGTTATTAAGAAACACGGTATGGATAATAAGTTTCTCTACCAAGAAAACAAAACAATAGCTTATAGTACAAAAGAAATGTTACGGGGGGGCTCAAAAACTGAACCACAATTAAATTCTTATAATCGACAATGCAAAGCTACTTGTCATTTCATTTCGTTAAATAATTATAACCAAGCCAGCAATCATCTTTTTGTCCTCCAACCTCTAAGAAAACAAATATGAAATGACATTCATGACAATGACAGATCCTTGTAGTGCTCTCGCCACCATACAACGTTCCAAATTTAAAGAAAAATGAGAAAAAAATATATAATCAATCTGCACTACCGAAAGGACAGCAGAGCTGAACTAACTTCACTGCAGAAGAAAACATAACCAAACTAACCTAACCAAAACAATAACAGAACTAAACTAACCAAAGGCAAAATAAGACTGAACTAACCTGAACCAACTTAACCATAAGCAATGTAAAACTGAACTAGAGTTTTACTTTGCCTTTGAGCCGCTTGAACTTTGGAGCCATTGCGGGATCCGGTATATACTTAACTAAGTACTTCCGAAAGGCCTAGTTTCTGGATATTGAGAGGAAAACTGGCAACCTAGCTGGCCTAATACGTGCAATGACCTAACAGATATGGACAAAACCAAAAAATCCCGATATTTCACTAAAAATGGCGCCCCTTTTTGGCCGGAAGTTCGTCGCTTCAAAGGTTCCCCTGACGT
Source organism: Taphrorychus bicolor (assembly GCA_951812265.1). Taxonomy (NCBI): domain Eukaryota; kingdom Metazoa; phylum Arthropoda; class Insecta; order Coleoptera; family Curculionidae; genus Taphrorychus; species Taphrorychus bicolor. The sequence continues at coordinate 18,514,593 of OX638298.1, forward strand.
AATTTTTCGGCAGCACACGTCATACAAGCGTCATATTAACTTAAAGCCGGACCGGATATTGATTGTCGATTGTGCTTGGTTTTTGTTAGGTTAGAAGTTTAGAAAGCCTTGGAGCTAGGTCAGCTAATGGCAAGGAGCCCTAGCGCTCTAGCTTAAGATGAATATAAGCTGGATATTCAATTGGATTGGAAATTAGAAGGAATAAAAATAATGACAGTGACAACTGTTTTGCAATAATTTTACGTAAGACGCCACGACCTCACTGAGACGTCACTTCTGGCGAAAGTGGTCATCAGTTCAAAGCTTTCCACTGCTTAAAAGGAGACCCAAAACTGCAAAACAGGAGGGGGTCTCCAGATTATCTCGATGAATACGTGACAGCGACAGCTAACGAGAACTAAATAAATTGAACTTAATTTGCGCCCTGGGGTATTCAAATGTAAATAAATAGTTCAATTTTTTTTTGGCATTTTTTTATTAGTTTTTTGGTACAAATGTGAATATTCTGAAATTGTTTGGTTTTAAACTACTTAATTTCATGCCTTCTGTATTGCAAATTTCAAAAAACCTCGAAATTCTGTAATGCTTCAAACCGACCAGCACCCAGAAGAGGTGATTTTATCCTACTTTTTCAATGTGACGAAACCGTTTGCTGCTTCTTCACTGTGGACAAAATATTCAATGCTAAAATCTATGTTAAAAGTGCACAGAAGTTAAGGTAGACAACTTACGATGTCAATATTTCAATTTTTATAAAGAACTTTTTATTTTGAACCCTTTATAAGTTGCAACGATCATGGGAGTCGCAGGTGCTTGTCGATGTAACGATATCAGCCATGTCCAAGACAAAGGCAGTTACTTGCATGTACTCATTTCGTAAACGAAAACAAACATTTTACGATAAATGAAGAAGCTTTCAGTCAACGCTTGAAATATGTCAAAAACACCTAAATTTGCGACCAAAAACTGCCGGAGGGAGATTGTTCTTGAGATATGTGGATGGAACATGTCCTAAGCAACATATAGGCATCAACACAATGTCGGAAAGTTTTTCATAAGTGGCGTCGTTTATTGTGCTCACTGATCCAGAAACTTTTATCTGACATGGAATAAGGAGCTCTTCGGCAATATTATTGGTCAATGCGGGGGCCGATATTACCCCTCTTAAGCGCCACGTAGGTTGAAAATCGAGTACGGTAGCAGAAGATTATATTGAGGACTCATTGTCCAGCAAAATGAACATTTGTTAAAAAAAATACAATATTACCTAAAGTCTGCCAAGTTGTTGGTCTCTCCAGTCCCTCGGAAACCTCAAATCTAGTGAATGCAAAAACTGCTGGCCAAAATCACAAGAATATGATAGGTTATGCGGTAACAGGATCACGAAATGGCGAAGACAACTATTTGAATTAGTCTTCGTTTCGCAGATATATTTCTGCATCCTCGATGAATTCGGTTTTGCCTTCCTTGTTCCTAAATTTACACAGCACTTTAGTACAGCAGAATCTGGAGTAACCATATTTTGGAGTAGGTAAGTATGCATTAGAAGTGACAATTACAAACACTATAAAATTGGGTTTAAAATAGTGGGACTACAAAGTTAAATCCACACACAAACAGACAGACAACGTTGCCTCTATTATCATCTTCATATTTTTGACATAAATGTTAATGTTAATGTCAATAATAATTCAAAATAAAATACTATACAATCGCAGCGTGCTATCTTATGATTCCGTCTACGGCCAAAACTGGTAAATTAAAGAAAAGTGAAAGCCGCATGAGAGTAGGTGAAAAATATTAAATTTAATAAACTAAAGAGTTAGAAAACCTTTAATCTACTAGTGTGTTAGAAGGCCTTTAATCCACGCCAAACAGACGTATTAAACCTTCTTAATGTAGTGATCGTCGATACAATTCTAAATTGTTTTCTATTATTCGAATACTCGTGGCCTTCATCGCTCTGTTTACTAATACAATGTAGAATAAATTCCTTCTCCACATCTATGCTTTATTGCCTCATATTATACCTCCTTTACCAAATTTCAAGGAATTCCATCTTCTTTGAACGTTAACTATTTGCAAAGCCATTGCATCCTTTCTGCATCGCACAGCTGCAAATAGTTCGTGTTCTCTTCTCGGCAACCGATATTTTAAAGAGTTGCGCTTACACAATTTCGTAACGTGGAAAACAAGTTTATTGGATATTGGAATTTTATTTTTGGTTTTCTGTACCTACGTTATACCTAAAGCGAATTACGGTTGGTTTCGAACTGTTTGCTCAAAGAACGATATCTTATAATAAGCGCAGACTTGGGGAAATTGATTGAGCAAAGCGTTGCAGTTGGACTGCGAAAGTCATTACGTCATTATACCAAATTACTTTTCGCATAAATTTTGAAATTTATTGGAGTGTGCGCTATTGAAGTACCTAATAAATTATTTGGTCTCTATAAAAGGGGTGTCGTCTGCAGAATGGTCAGGGAAGGTTCTGATTTCTACTTTGCCCCGATCTTAGCGCAATCACCTTGGAAGTTGCTTTAAGAGCTAAAATAAAAGTTAAATATACAGGGTTTGGTCGATGGTAGGTTAGAAGTTTATGGAGAACGGAACATAGTTTTTCTGAAAATTTGCAGATGTAGGTAATGGGTCGTGTTCTATCGACCTAAAATATTTTCAGCAATGCGACACTGTCGGTTATATGACAAAATAGTAACAACTCCAATAAATCAAATAGCACACCCTGTAAGTATTATCATTTTTAGACTCGCTATTTCTTTTTGATAATTTCTGCTTAATAACTCCCACACTTATCTGTAGCGGTTTCGAAATTTGCTCAAAATAAGGCCCTCGAAAACAAGAACCTCTGTTACAACGCGATTTGAATCATCAAAAGATGAAATTTTGAAATTTGTTACGGAAAGATACCTGAATTTGCTCCATGTATTTAATCCCTTTACGGTCTTTACGGGGAGATACTAAACTCGTCAAAATTACTTTTTTTTAATAGAAGATTCTGTATATTAACAAACACTATGAAAAACATTTAAATTTCCTGTAAAATGATGTATCATGCGCCTATACCTAAACCATCACATTTCACAAATAAATGCTGTTTTATGTATTACTTAGCTTTAGACATTGAATTTTTTTCGCATATTTGCCGAAATTGGCTCTGGAAACTGAAACGCCATAATGTGGATGGTACAAAATTGTTCAAAGTGTATGTTGTTGAAAGGGTTTGTTGTTTGACAATCCGCGTCGCGTTTAAGTAAATGACAGAAAACAGCGATGTTTTGAGGAAATTATTTATTCTTCATGGACAAGGTGACCAGAAAATGCAGAAAGTTTAACGAAATGTACCCTGATTTACAGCAAATGAACGAAACGACATTTATATGGAAACAAAATAATGCTAATAAATATCGAAAACGTTTAAGGCGCTGTGACCTTAAATAACGTGAATTCTAACTAAAATTACAAAAACAGTGAAAAAAATACTATTATTTAATATTTACATTAGATGCTCAAAATGTCCGCCATTGATTTCCAAGCAGGTCACAATGCGCATATTTACAGACTGGTTTTTGCATCAAAGTCACTAATGGAGTTGGTAACTCGTCGGCGTAATTCCTCTCTACGGTTTACAGGTGTAATGTAAACTTGTTCTTTTATCTTACCTCACAAGTAAAAATCCAATAGAGTAAGATCCAGAGATCTAGCAGGCCAATCCCATACGCCCAAGTGCCTAAACCAACGACAATCAAACATCTCAAAGTGCTCCCTTGTTACCTCCTAGCTGCAATGTGCTAGGGTTCTATCTAGTTAGAACCAACAGGTGCGGTAATTTTCTAATGGTAGGTTTTCTAAAAAATTGTTTACTACCGACCTTAGGATTTCGAGAGATTGGGTGGAATTTAACGTTCGTCGTAAATAACGAAACTTATTCGATTAACCTTCAGGAGACAAAACACATTAAAACTGAATTTTGCTCGATATCCAATTTCTTTAGTTACGTGTGGATTATGGTTAGCCCAAAATTATGTCGATTGAAAATACCATCCCTGGAAAACATGGCTTCGTCTGAACAAATTATGTTTTTAAAAAAGTTGGGGTCTTCCTGTTTGCGTATCAATTTTGCTTCACAAAAGTGGATCTTTCGTTCGTAATCTTCTGGCTTAAGAGGCTGGATTTTTGAAAACTTGAATGCATGCATCGATACATATACTAACCTCAAATCATCTGCACAACTATGAATAGAGGCTTGGGGAAAAGCGTAGAAATAAGCCAAAACATTCTCAATATTGTCTTCATTAGAAGTTTCAGGTTTCGGTAAATTAAGTTCCCCTTTTAGGTTGAGCCGTAATTAATGAAATTCCGTTGTGTCTGTATAACTTCATTTCGTTCATTGGTGGTAAATCGGGCTACATTTCGTTGAACTTTCTGCATGTTATTGTTACAATTTGATCACATTGTCCATGAAGAATAAATAATTTCATCAAAACTTCACTTGAATAGTTCTCTGCCACTTAAACGCAACACTATCTGTCAATTTCTTTGAACAGTTATACCAGCAGAACCCTGGACATAGGAGATTAACATGGGAAATCGGTTTTTATTTTTGTTGCGCCTGTACGGTTGATTTGATTGAACAACTTTTTAGAGTAAAGTTGTAGAGCGTATGGTCAGCTATCATCCTGTATTTTTTTTTCAATACCACAGTTTTGGCTGTTTTTTGGAAAAAAGCCTCGAAAAGAGAAAAAATTTGAAATTGGCGCGTCACCCCCGCCATGCATGTGCAGTGTCGCCAACATAATAATTTCTTATGTCAGAGTCAGAGCAGATTTTCCTTTCTTATTTATTTTGAGGGACTATCATGCAGTAATTAACGTGATTATGCAGTGAAAATTAACCGAAAACCTGACGATAATTTTCCTAAATCATACGGTAAGTAAAAGTTACGTTTATTATTATCATAAGTAGTAAAAGGAAAATCATTCCAATTTGTGTATGGCTGGTTGTCTAATTCATTTTACATTAGCAACAGACAACGGATCGACGATATGTCTCTTGTCTTTTTCATTGGTAAAGCTAAAAGCTAGGTTAATGTTAAGAATTATTAAGGACGGCGAGTTGGGTGGATACATTTGTTGGGCGAACCAAGAACCAAGCTTGAAATCTGATTGTACTCTACAAATGAGTTATCGCGGAATTGGCGAAAAGAAAATGGGGATTAGCAGGCCTTAAAAGAACCATTAGTTACATACTACAAAGAAAGTGAATAAACACCCATGTGTTTTTCATCAAACACAGAGGTAAACAAATAAATAAAATACAGGACTAGATGTGGCACATCAGAGGAATTGTTCAAAATTATCATCTTCTGCAGAGGTATAATATGCAAGCCTCTTTTCAAAATTGCGACATGTATTGTCCAACATCACCACCGTGACTTGACTAAAAATTTCTTGAATGGCAAGTTTCAACCCTTGAACATTTGCATATTGTTTATTTCTCTGGTAGAGACGATCTTGAATGAATCCCCAAACAAAAAATCACAGGGATTGAAATCCGGAGAGCGAGGTGGCCAATTAATTGCTCCAAACTTTCCGATCCACCTATCACCAAATGTTTCGTTTAAAAAACGTCTATTTTGCAGTGCAGTGTGACACGACGCCCCATCTTGCATGTAAAAAACCCGTTCTAATGGCTGGATGGCTTCTACAGCAGGCAAAATGTCATTGCGAAGCATACTGCCATATTTGTTGGCGTTCAAACTGCAATCAATGAAAAATGGACCTATAACATGGCGCCCCAAAATGCCGATCCACACGTTACAGTTGCTCGACGTTGGTCCCGATTGTCATGCACTATATGTGGGTTTTGGAGTGCCCAAATCCGATCATTTTGTTGATTTGAAGAGCCAGTCAATCCAAATTAGCATTCATCCGTGGAACAAATGTTTCTAACAAATCTTGGGGCTGCAATAATTTTTTCGGTCAGGATTTCACAAAACTCCATTGGGGGGGAAAGGTGGGTCGGTAAGAGTTGTTGATGATTCTCTTGTTTGTAGCTTTCAAAACCTTCTTTTTGCAGATAAGTATGGATGGTCGATCTACTAAGTCCAGTTTTTTGGCCAATCTGTCGAATACTCTTGGAAGGATCATCGTTTACTGTAGCAAGAACAACAAGTTTTGCCACATTTTCATCCTCTGGAGCCGCACCAGCTGGAAGTCGTCGCTTTGTTGTTGTTTGTCGCTAGTTGTTTCTGTATACATTACAGTTTTATTTCGGGGAAATTTTGTGTGAAAAACTGGATGCAACAAGTACCAAAATAAGTAAATTTCTATAATCAATCTATACATAAATTTCTTAACGGAAGAAATTAACAAGTGGACATGAAAAAGAAATGTAACAAATTTAGGTAATAACACAGATAACAACAATTATTCCTACAAAAACACTATCACCTTTATTAATATTCAATTCAATTCAGATCAAATTTATTCATGTTAACAATCACCAAAACAGCAATGTACATACGTCAAAAATAGAATAGTCACAAATTAAATTTAAATAAATTCAGTCCAGATGTCATTATTTACTTAATACTAAAAGCTTACAGTCAACATCCTAAAATAGACTATACTGAGAAGAAAAAAAAAGTAATAATTTTGATTAAAATACTTACAATATTCTTCATCACAATAAAAAACATTTACCATTAAATTCCTTTTGGGAAACAATCCACTGTCAACACTTTGATTTTTATGGGCTGTTGAAATATTTTACCGCCCAGTAACCAGGACGATTCTGACACCTTCTCAAACGACAATATTAGCCCCCGAGGCGTGCCCCCAAACAACTACAGCATAAGAGAGCCATGCATGAAAACATGCAAAGTAAGCCAATCTAAGTACCGTACGAGATATCCTATCTGAAAGTTGACGTTGCAGGTACAAACTTGTATGGAGTCTTGAAGCCAAGTTATCAGTGTGTAAATCCCACTTGGCGCTCTCATCCACAAGAACCCCAAGAAATTTAACCTGGGATACGTGGTCATTTACGATTCCAATCTCCCTCAATGCAAACACGATCCTCTGTGTCTTGCCCATATTCAGCAGCAATAGATTAGAATGAAACCAATTTTTTGCTAGTTTTTCAAGTTGTTTGTGGCCAGTTTGGCAAGATTTGTTGTCACTGAAAAGAGTTTTTTTCACAGTCACTATAGTCTCCAGGTACATAGATAAAACATGAAAGAAACAGGTCTTAGCAGATCAAACATCCATCGCTATCTGCTTACTGGTCTTGCTTATTTGCTATAAACATTTTTTCCACCAATGAATGTCAATTTGGATTAATGGGTCCCTCAAATCAACAAAATGAATGAGTTTGGACTCTCTAAAATCCACATACAGTGCAGGACAACCGAGACCAACGTCGAGAAGTTGTCAATGTGTGGATTGGCATTTTGGGGCGCACTGTATTTGGTTTTCCAATGAGGTTTTGTCTGTCATAGAAGAGTCCAGCACTTAGCAAGGGTTTTTTACATGCAGGATGGGGCTTCGCGTCACACAGCACTGCAAAATAGACACTTTTGAAGTAAAACATTTGGAGATAGATGAATTCACCTCAATAACAACAACAACAACGAACACCCTTAATTGGTGACAAGAGACAAATTGTCATGTCATCGTGGTTGTCGTATTGCTAAACTAAAATGAATTAGACAACCAGCCATACACAAATTGGAATGATTTTCTTTTTACTAATTATGATAATTATAAACGTAACTTTTACTTACCTATAATTTAAGAACATTATCGTCAGGTTTTCAGTTAATTTTCTCTGCATAATCACGTTAATTACTACATGATAGTCCCTCAAAATAAATAGGAAACGAAAATCGGCTCTGAGTCTGACATAAGAAATTATTATGTTGGCGACACTGCACATGCATGGTGGGGGTGACGCGCCAAATTCAAATTTTTGCAATTTTCGAGGCGTTTTTCCAAAAAATAGCCAAAACTGTGGTATTGAAAAAATTACAGGATGATAGCTGACCATAAGCTGTACAACTTTACTCTTAAAAGTTCTTCAATCAAAACAACCGTACAGACGCAAAAAAATAAAAACCGATTTCCCATGTTAATCTCCTATGTCCAGGGTTCTGCTGGACACCCGGTATAGAATTCACATAATGGCTTTCCAGGGCCACCTTCAATGATCATTTTAAAGGAATATTAATTGTCTTTCATAGTATTTGCTACCCTACGGGGTGTTCTATAAAAAATAAACGCAATTTAGGCGGGATTAGTATCTCAGCTTAAAGACATTAAATTTGAGCTACCCTGTACAAGATAGGACAATTTTTACCACATGGGCAGATTCAGGTATCTTTCCAAAACAAATTGCAAAGAAAGACAGTTCAACAGCCCTACGAGGCAGCATCGCCCAATAATGCAGAGAATGAGACAGCCAATGATTTTTGAACACGTTGTGGAGGAAGGAGATGATAACACTTTGCCTTGAGACCAAATAATTAATTGAGACCAAATAAATAATTTCATTTTGAAAGAGCTACGAGATCTTGGTACCTCAAGAAAAGTGCAGTTTGAAGAGATTAATTGAAGGTTGACTTGCCAACAACTGGCGGGAGTGACAGCCCTCTGGTCAGAGAGAGAGAAAAAAGATAGAGTTGTCTTATGTTACGTTAATAATAGTAGATGTCACTAGGAGTAAAAGTTGGTCTTTTCGTGCTGAGCCCAGAGATTGATGGCCGAAGCAAAGCGGAGGCCTGCAACTAGGCGAAGCACAAAAAGACCTTTTGCTCCGGGTAACATACACTGTGTCCCAAATTCGATTGTCACCATTGGAATTTTGATTAATATTAAAGTTACAGAAATGTTTAAATTAGGGAAGTTTTATAGGATGTTAGGTTTATTTTAAATGTCTTTTGAAAAATGAGCTAGCGTTTTTGGTTTTAGAGTTAATTTGATATTTGGCCATTTTTATGCAAACTGTTTATCTGACAGCTGTCAAACTTTGACGTTGTTAGGGCACTTTTTTATGCTGAATATTTTAGTATTCACGAAAATGATCAGTCGTCTTCGGTATTTGAGGTTAAGGTACTAACTTTTGTTTTTCATATGAGAGCCATCTTTAATTTTAACATTGTTTAAAAGCGCTAAAAATTACCATATTATTGATGTGTCACATGATATAAAATAGCTATTTATGTAACCAGTTACGAAAAGTCCGATTTTGTGTAACGAATGAATGTTTGCGGGACGAGCGCAGCGAGTTCCCGCAATTTGAATGAGATACACAAAAAAGGTTTTTCGTCACGTGTTTCATACAAGATTTTTTCTAATTTTGACTACAAATACCTACTTAGAGAGAGAATTATTATTATTAAACTTCAATATTTACTTTTAAACCACCTTGTATCTACTTAATATCGTAAATCTATAGCAACGGTGTGCCACAGCCGAAACCTGCAACTGGTGGTGACATCAACTTTTCATCACTAGTTACGAAAGATTTTACTTTTCGTAACTAGTTACGAAAAGTAGGACGTTACGTCACTGTCATCAGTATTGAAAAGTGCCACTTTATATGTCAAAATTAGAAAAAAATATTAATAAACATGAATAAAAGAAAAACATTATCATTTGCAATTAAAGTATTACGGCACCATATCTCATTTACTTATTATTGGCATAAAGTTACCTTTGAAATCTTAATTTTTTATACCTACCTCCTTTCAGCGCATGTTGAGAAGATACGATAAAAATGACAAAATCAGATTTCCAACGCCAACTAGATACCAATAATAAATGAATGAATATACCTTTAACTAGCCTAACCTCAACGTGCTTCTGAAAACCAAGTAGGCCAATGCCAATCATCTTGTCAACGAAAGCAAACTGCATTGCAACGTACAATACAAGCCTGAGTGTTTGCGCTTTGACAAATAATTAAATCAAAATACGAGAAAACTTGTTTCCTGTATTGTTGTTAATGTATTTTTTTAATGGCTTCAAAATTTTCTTTTAATGAGAAAACTGATAATATGATGTTACTTTAAATATAACAGAAGTTCGCAACTTTCAAGTGACTTGTACTTTGAACTTCCATCCAGAGAGACAACAACCTCGCAGAACGATGTTTGCAAGAATTATTGACAATTTAGGAGACAACGATAGATTTTTGAAGGTACCTTCAAAAATGTCAAGACGATGAAACTTTTCCATCAAAAGTTATATGGAGTGATTAAACTTGCATCACTAACTCCGGTATTTTCAACAAACATAATCATCATCATTGGGCAACAGAAAATCCCAATTTAGTTGCAGAAAGAAGATTTCAAGTAAGATTTGGTTTTAATGTCTGGTGCGGAATAGTAGGTAAAATATATTTTTTATTATTTCTTATAAAACATATTTGGTTTATTATCACTTGAAGATCCATCTGCTAGGACCGTTTATTTTCCGCGACAATCTTAATAGAAATCACTACTATGAATTACTTCAAAATCAAATTATTCCTGCAGTTCAAGAACGTTTTAATCCTAATCAGTTAAATGAAATATGGTTTCAACAGGATGTTTGCCCTGAGCATAATACTAGAAGAGTGGAAGCAATTTTAAAAAATACTTTTAATGAACGCGTGATCTCTAACAGAGGCCCTGTATTGTGGCCAGCCCGTTCTCCAGATCTTACTTCATTGGGCTTTTATTTGTGGGGCGCAACCAAAAATGAGCTTTATGAATTTGATCCTACTGAAACAATTGAGGGTTTAGAAGCACGAACACAAAATGTTCTTTATTCAATAAATAGAAATACTTTAAAGTGAGTTTGTCGAGCCGTCGTAATAAAAAGATGTCAGGAATGTGTCAATCAAAATGGCCGACATTTCGAACAGTTTATGTAAATTAAAAGTTAAGTTAGTTTCGTATTTGCGCCATACATGTTAAATATTGTAATAAAAATGGTCTACCTAACACGTGCGGAAGAGCCCATAATACTGCACTATGATTTGACACATAATGTGGCCGACCGAACTCGGCTTCGCATCGTTTGCTTAAATGCGTGCTATAAAAACCACTTTACGCACTTGTTCCGTTCCGCAAGTAAATAACTATTAATTTGAAACAACACAAACATTTTTATATCTCATTCACTTATTATTTCCATTAAGCTACCTTTAAAAATCTTCGTCTTTTTGAAACTTAACTCCTTCTAGCACATATTGAGAAGATACAATAAAAATGTCAAAGTCAGATTTCCAACGTCAACTAGATACCAATAATATATGAATGAGATATAGATTTGTATTGTACGTTGTCATGATGATTTGTTTTCTTAACAAAATGGTTGGCGTAGTACCTTACTCGTTTCATTACATGTAATATTAAAGTTTTTGCTCTTATTCATGTGTACTAACATTTTTTTATACCATGTCATCAATGAAATGGTAAAGTTTGGCAGGTGTCAAATGAACACTTCGCTTAATAATAGAAATATAAAAAATCGTCAATTTTCAGTTTTTTTTTTAAATATCTTCGAAACGAGAAATGTCGGCATATTTTTAATAGTATAATAAATATAAATAAATTAAATAAATGAAACAATTAAACTAGCCATAACATATTCTAAAGCTTTCCTAATTTAAACATTTCTATAAATTCAATATTAACGGAAATCCCAATGGTGAGCATCGAATTTGGGACACACTGTATATTATTTAATTTTCAAGCATGCAAGAAATAAGAAGTCTATTTCAGAGTGATTCAGTTTTGCAATTTTCTCTCATCCTCTTTAAGCGGGTCTAGGTACTTACCCAATTAGTGGTGTATTTTATTTGTAAAATAAATAGAATGTGTTAGAATGGTGGTTTTCAATGTTCAATGGTTTTAATGTTATTAAATCATAATCAATGGTTTAGGTGGTTTAGGTAAATTATGGCAAACTAAAAATTTGTAGCATTATTATCAATACTAAATTAATAAAAATTACACTGACAGATAAATATGATGACTCAGAATTCGAGAACATATGCGATTTCGAGTAATAACGGTTACGATTAGTGCTCTCGAGCGCTATGAGAGTACTTCCACCCTTTGATTTTTCAATATGAATGTAAAGATGGGAATACACTCAGATCGGTCTATCTGGTGTCAATTGTGTTCAAATAATTTTGGTGAATGAAAATCGTTTATATATGCGCCACCATGACAGTAGCGGTGACTTTTGACTTTACTTTTACTGCCTAGGACTTTTTTGCTACTTTTTTGGTCTCAGGATTAGAAAGCCCAATTTACGTGTGCGTACGGACAAAAAAAAACGGACGTAATGAGTCAGCTTGAAAAAAAAATGTATTATATTTATATATGTAAATTTGTAGAGGTCCTTCTTAATAATCTGGCAAACTGTTGTTGGTCCTTTGGTAGTAACATCTGCGTTTCATTATTTTTTTTTAATTAGATTTTTTGGAACCATGTTGTTTTGATTATGGCGTAGTGAATATCAGTAATTTTATCAATTTCAGCTATTTTATTAACTGAAGAGTGTAAAGTTTAAGTTGTATGATTTTACGAAATAATATTTTCAGTAATGGTGTTCACAATCTAAAAATCTATACTAGAAGAATCAAAATCATGCAAATTGTTGAAATAATGTTCTGCTAAAGCCGTGGGTTTCCTTTTGTTTAGTCTTTATTTATTTTTTTTTTGTGGTAGAAAAAACAATTATTTAGTTTTTGTTGTCGAAAATGCTCTTCCGTTTTTCAGAAAATCTCTTTATAAATGGAATTTTGTATTACATTTTAAACTGTAAAAGACTAGTTTGTTTCTCGACGAGGCGATAGCCGAGTCTGGAATTTCGATAAGTTTATCAAAGTGTATGTAACAATACTGTTGGTCGAAAATTAAAAGCTGCATTCACGTGACCACCTTTATGCAAACCAATCACAGTAGAAATATTAAGAAACGCGGGAACTGACCATTCTCAAATGAAACGTGGATGGCATTTGGCCAGAGCTTAACACCCATTTGGAACCGATTTTGGAAGCCTTGTGAGAAATTTTGAAATAAAAAAACGGCCAGTTTATTCCAATCAGACGTGATCCTTACTGCAGTAGTAGTAGCGCGAATTCCAAAACTCAACAGGTCATCTACCGGTTAAGCTGGTCATGTGATGGCCCTCTAGCAATTCAATAGATTAAGCAGGTGACTGATCTACCAGGTAAATTACCCGGTGAGTTTTGGAATTTGCCCGTAGTAGTAGTCCTACTTTCTTTGAGATCTTACAGGGCAAAAAAAAGTGATTGGGCAGCTTGTAATTGGCCAATGAACTTATGAAAGTCAGAATTAGAACTCAGTCTTGTTCAAATGTGTGTCGCTATGGTTTAGGTCATCAGAATGGTTCAGGTTAATTGTTTATTGTTGGATTTTGGAAGTTAAACTTTTAATGCGTTTGTAAAAAAAAACATTTCTTCAGGTAGATTCAGTATTGAATTCTCATTATTTTCATCCAATCAAAGAAAAGGTCGCTATTTTGGTAGCGACGGAAAAAAATATGGAACATAGCTCTAATGAATTCCTTACAGAAAGCTAAAGAAATGTTTCTTAAGAAATTTACCACATGTTCGCAATTTAGTTTTGAACGCAGAAATACCTAAAAAATTTGTATCACTATATACTAGTCTTTTACTGTTTAAAATGTAATACAAAATTCCATTTATAGAGAGATTTTCTGAAAAACGGAAGAGCATTTCTGACAACCAAAACTAAAGAATTGTTTTTTTTTACATCATCCCATGAAAAAGACAAAAACAAAAGGAAACCCACGGCTTCAGCAGAACATTATTTCAACAATTTCCATGATTTTGATTCTTCTAGTATAGATTTTTAGATTGTGAACACCATTACTGAAATTAAACTTTACACTCCTCAGTTAATAAAATAACTGAAATTGATAAAATCACTGATATTCACTACGCCATAATCAAAACAACATGATTCCAAAAAATCTAATTAAAAAAAAATACTGAAAGACAGATGTTACTACCAAAGGACCAACAACAGTTTGCCAGATTATTAAGAAGGACCTCTACAAATTTACATACCGGGTGTCCAGCAGAACCCTGGACATAGCAGATTAACTAGGGAAATCGGTTTTTATTTTTTTTTGTGCCTGTATGGTTGATTTGATTGAAAAACTTTTAAGAGTAAAGTTGTAGAGCTTCCGGTCAGCTATCATCCTGTAATTTTTTCAATACCACTTTCAATACCACCAGTTTTGGCTGTTTTTTGGAAAAACGCCTCGAAAAGTGCAAAAATTTGAATTTGGCGCGTCACCCCCGCCATGCATCTGCAGTGTCGCCAACATAATAATTTCTTATGTCAGAGTCAGAGCCGAGTTTCCTATCTTATTTATTTTGAGGGACTATCATGTAGTAATTAACGTGATTATGCAGCGAAAATTAACCGAAAACATGATGATAATGTTCTTAAATCATACGGTAAGTAAAAGTTACATTTATAATTATCATACTTAGTAAAAGGAAAATCATTCCAATTTTTGTATGGCTGGTTGTCTAATTCATTTTAGTTTAGCAATACGACAACCACGATGACACGACAATTTGTCTCTTGTCACTAATTAAGGGTGTTCGTTGTTGTTGTTGTTATTGAGATGAATTCATCTATCTCCAAATGTTTTACTTCAAAAGTGTCTATTTTGCAGTGCAGTGCAACAAGCAGATTGCAGTGAAACAAGCAAGACCAGTAAGTAGATAGCGATGGATGTTTGATCTGCTAAGACCAGTTTCTTTCATGTTTTATCTATGTATCTGGAGACTATAGTGCCTGTGAAAAACACTCTTTTCAGTGACAACAAATCTTAATAAAGGTGATAGTGTTTTTACAGGAATAATTGTTGTTATCTGTGTTATTACTTAAATGTATGTTACATTTCTTTTTCATGCCCACTTGTTAATTTCTTCCATTAAGAAATTTATGTATAGATTGACTATGGAAATATACTTATTTTGGTACTTGTTTCATCCACTTTTTCACATACAATTTCCCCGAAATAAAAACGTAATGTATACAGAAAGGTTGTATTTATTGATATATTAAAGGATCGATTTTCATTTGTTCACTTTGACAGCAAAAAACAATTGAACATCGAAATTAGGAACCATTTTGTTGATACAGTGTAAAATTTTATTTTTATTTTTGCTTGTTTAAATGTTTCATTAGTTATTAATTTTGAGGAGAGAAAACTTGTTTTAAAACAATACTGGGCTGGTAATTAATTTACTCAAATTCGAGACAACATTGCTGCATTGTTTCCTGAACGACCAATACCAGCAGGCAGTTCACTTCAGGCGGTGGTTGCTCGTTTTGAGGAAACTGGGAGTATTAACCCGATATGTTCCTGTGAGCGAAAGCGACGACTTCAAGCTGGTGCGGCTCCAGAGGATGAAAATGTGGCAAAATTTGTTGTTCTTGCTACAGTAAACGATGATCCTTCCAAGAGTATTCGACAGATTGGCCAAGAAACTGGACTTAGTAGATCGACCATCCATAATTATCTGCAAAAAGAAGGTTTTAAAAGCTACAAAAAAGGGAACCATCAAAAACTCTTACCGACCGACCTTTTCCCCCGAATGGAGTTTTGTGAAATCCTGACCTAAAAAATTATTGCAGCCCCAAGATTTCTTAGAAACATTTGTTTCACGGATGAATGCTCATTTGGATTGACTGGCTCTTCAAATCAACAAAATGATAAGATATGGGCACTCCAAAACCCACATATAGTGCATGACAATCGGGACCAACGTCGAGCAACTGCAAACGTGTGGATCGGCACTTTGGGGCGCCATGCTATAGGTCCATTTTTCATTGATGGCAGTTTGAACGCCAACAAATATGGCAATATGCTTCGCAATGACATTTTGCCTGCTGTAGAAGCCTTCCAGCCATTAGAACAGGTTTTCTACATGCAAGATGGGGCGTCATGCCATACTGCACTGCAAAATAGACGTTTTTTAAACGAAACATTTGGTGATAGATGGATCGGAAAGTTTTGAGCAATTGTTTTGAGCGAGGCCACCTCGCTCTCCGGATTTGAATCCCTGTGATTTTTTTGTTTGGGGATTCATTCAAGATCGTCTCTACTAGAGAAATAAACAATACGCAAATGTTCAAGAGTTGAAACTTGCCATTCAAGAAATTTGTGGACAAGTCACGGTGGTGATGTTGGACAATACATGTCGCAATTTTGAACACAGGCTTGCATATTGTACCTCTGGTGGTCATTTTGAACAATTTCTCTGATGTGCCACATCTAGTCTTGTATTTTATTTATTTGTTTATTGTTCTTGTTTACCTATGTGTTTGATGTTAAACACATGGGCGGTTATTCACTTTCTTTGTAGTATGTAATTAAATGGTTCTTTTAAGAGCCTCCAATCCGTATTTTCTTTTCGCCAATTCCACGATAACTCATTTGTAGGGTAGGTACAATCACATTTCAAGCTTGGTTCTTGGTTTGCTCAACCAATGTATCCACCCAACTCGCCGTCCTTAATAATTCTTAACATTACCATAGCTTTTAGCTTTACCAATGACAAAGACAAGAGACATATCGTCGATCCGTTGTCTGGTGCTAATCTAAAATGAATTAGACAACCAGCCATACACAAATTGGAATGATTTTCCTTTTACAACTTATGATAATAATAAACGTAACTTTTACTTACCGTATGATTTAAGAACATTATCGTCAGGTTTTCGGTTAATTTTCACTGCATAATCACTCTGGTTGTCTAGCCATACACAAATTGGAATGTTTTCCTTTTACTACTTCAACCGCCCTTGTCATGTACTTAATATGCAAAGAGTCATGTTTTGACTTTTTGCTAATTTCAATCAGATAGGATAAACGACCTCTCAAAAACACGCAAATAAGGTTTACTTGTTGCACTTTTGTAAATTGAGCCGTTTTCGAGAAAAACAGCCAAAAAAAAATTTTTTAAATAAAAAAGTATAAAAAAAATCCTGAACTCCTTAAGAATAGAATCCACGACACATTAGTTTTAAAAAAATTGTAAAAAAAAGTAAATAAGTATAAAAATAGTCTTTGTGAATTGAACCCCCCACGCGTTGGTTTAAAGCACGGTGTTAGGATCTTGCCAAATCTTTATTTTATTAAGTAATTAGTTCACAAGTTAGTAAATTTTAAAAAAATGTCAAACAAAATTGATTCTAACAGTGCCTAAAAATCTATTACTATTGGATTCATTCTGATCAGTTTATTTGTTCAAAACTTACAGGCAGTCAAAGTTGTAAATTGAGAATTTTTTTAGTTTTTATTTTTAAATACTAAGTATTTTCCAAATGATTGTGACTATGATGTGATTATGACTGATAATAACCAAAGTCATTATCATATCCTAAATTTTTTCAAAAAAATTTTGTTTGCGTTTTTTAATGCTTTGAGTTTAATTAATTTTGGCTTTAAAATCCTTACCTCAATAACTCCAAAAACTTATTTCTAGATGCTTTGAGTCATTTTTATTGAGTTTTAAACCTAAAAAACCTGACTTTTTTTCAAAAACTTAATAAATGCCTTTTTTGTAGTTGGCTGTAAAATGTCAAAAGAAAAGGATGAAAGAGCAAAAGACTATTTACTTTGATTATGTCAGCCTTTTCTGTCAAAAATTCATAGCCTTCTTGATGATGTTTTCTAATAAACACGGTGAAAATGGTTTTGGTCGTTATCATAAGCTGAATATTTTCAATAAGATTTAATTTGCATTTTTAAATGCTTTGAGACAACTTAAACCACTTTTGGCTTTAAGATTTAGATCCCAATAATTGCAAAAACTTCAAATATACATTTTTAGATGCCTGGGCTCCTTTCTAATAAATCTTGATCGTAAAGAACCTGAGTTTTTTTGAAAACCCTTAATATGCATTTTTATATTACTTTGAATTAATTTTGGTTGGATTTGATCCGAATCTTAACTTTCTAGTTAAAATTTTTTTAAAAATGTTTAAATTGTTATTTTTAAACGCTTTTTAAAAAGTATTTTTTAACTGATTTTGATCATTATCATAATCTGAATGTTTTCCACAAGTTTTAATTTACATTTTTAAATAATGAAAAACATTTTAAATCAATTTTGGCAATATTCCAAAAAACAATTTCTCCAAGCACTCCAAATTTATATTTTTGTATTTTTGGAGTCATTTTTAACCAATTATGGTATTAGTTCTAACTTAACTTTCTCTCTCTATAAATTCTAACTTTACATTTTGAGCCAAATTTTAGTTCAAAAGTGTAGTATTTACCAAAAATAATATATAAGAAGACTTGAATGAGTTTTGCATTATTTGGTTCTAATATTGGGTTTATCAAAAAACACTAAAGTTTGCATTTTTAGAGGATGTGGGTTATTTTTATTTATTTTTATCTTTATATTAATTAAATAATGTAAAAAATTAATATTTTTTACATTATTCTATTCGAATTTTTCGTCATGCTTCTTCAATTTTTCTTTTATTTTTTATTTTTTTTTATCTACTTGAATTAAGGTTTTCATTCTATCAAATTTTTTTTTGACATAAAGTTGAACTTTTGTAACGACAGCTATTTGAATGTAAATTGATTTGTATTGGAACAATTTTGGCTCACATTTGTGTTTTTGGACGATTAATAATAACTGATTTTTCTTAAAAAAGGAATTACCGAAGTAGCCACTTTTAGCAAATTTTTGAAAATATTTAGTTGATTTTGGCCCACAATTGAAAACATATCATATTTGTGCCTCCAACTGCCATTTTTTCAAAATTTTTTTTATTTTGTATAAATTTCTGAAAATTTCAGTTGCTCTAATTTTTAAAAATATTTACTTGGTAACAACGATTCCAGTATTTTCTATTTCTTTTTTTCCATGAACTAATTTATTTTAGGCATTGTTTTCGGCATTTTTTTTAATTCTTTCATTTATTATTTTTTACAGATCTAAATTAAGGTTTTTTAAAATACAAAACAATGATTTTTAAATTAGTGATTTCTGATTTTTCAAGTTTTTTTAGACGAAATTGGCTAAGATAGGACTTCTCCAATGAACCAAAAATCGACTTTAACTGAGACAATTTTAGTCCAAAGACTATCAAAAAAGACAAAATACTAATTAATCAAACTCTTTTAGCAAAAGTAGAAATAAGATAAGTTTAATTGAAATCATCACCTAGTTGGCTGTGAAATGTCAAAAGAAAAGAATGAAGGAATAAAAATTCTTTACCATTACTTTAAAAACCATTTACTTTCATTTTGTTTAATCTTCTGTCAAAAATCCATGCATTGCTAAATGACGTTTTCTAATGAATATCCCGTATTTTCAACTTGCGCTTCAACAATATCTGCTTTAGACTAATTTTTTTTTTCTATAATTTTTTAAATTTTTCATGTTTAAACACGGTTATTTAGATTCTTTGTTTTTGATTAAAAAACAAATAGATAACTTGATATTTCAAAATGGCCGCCTTTGGTCTCATAGATGCACCAAACTGTTAGCAGTTGTTCTCAAGGCACACTTCGTTAAAATGTTGAAAATAAAATAAATCAGTATTCATGCACGCTGTGCAAGACAAATTTTAAAATCGTTTTTCTCGAAACCGGTTCAATTTACGAAGTCGTTTATCCTATGTGATTGAAATTAACAAAAAGTCTAAAGCAAAAAAGTTCCGAGTTATTAAGTAAATGAGAAGAGTGGTTCCAGCAAACAAAAACTATTTAAAAAAATTGTTTAAAAATCCTAACTATAAAGTGCTGTAAATTCTTTATTTATGAGTTTTAGAAAAAAAGTTATAGGAACTTGTGACTTTTATTGTCACTCTAGATTCACCCCCCGAAATATTTGCGCATTTCCGGACATCCTGTATACAGTCTGTGCAGGACCAATACTATACACCATCAACAACAAACATTGTTACGAAAGGTACATATTCAGTATGGTATGGAAAGGTACATAATGAGGGAGCTATACATGTAGTTTCGATAATATGCATTTTTTTATCTACTTGATCCAATGTATAATGTAAACCACTTGGTTATGTGATGGTTAAGAATGTGTAAAATTGAATAAAATCACCATTACTTGAGTAATAAAAAAGCAATAATGCCAGAATGTGTGCGAACTATATTGGAAAAAAGATTTATAACGGTGCAGAGAGTGTTATGTTAATTTTATATAGTTGGGTTCACAAACTGAAAACGCTATGAGAGGAAAATAGATACATTTAAGTTGTTGCACAACAACATTGATACTTCGGGGCTTTAAAAAACAATATTGAAGAAATGATAGAATTTGTTTCGATATGGAATTTGTTATGGGCTAGACGATGATTCTAATAACCAACATGGGATCTTTTAGATTCGATATTGACTATTGGAAATCTCCATCCATTCTCTCTTAAGATTTATCTTTTAGAATCATCATATAGTTCAAAGAGGTGAACAGCGGTGACAGACTTCGCTTATTGAAAAAGCCCTGAGGAACACCTCAATAAAAGTCGAAACGTTGGCAAGTGTGGTTTAGGTCCCTACACCTGCTTTTCACCTCTTTCATGCTTTTAGAATTTATAATCAAGATGTGAATAACAACAAATTCACATGATATTTAATTTTATTCAAACTAAAATTTTCTGAAAGGTGATAATAGTAGAGCATCGTTGCCTAATTTCTTATAATTTATTATTTTGATCTGATATGTGTATCATTTATTATATTTTCAAACATATTACCTCTATTTTTATCTTATACTTTAAGGCACCTTCCAGGAAATCTGCATTGCTATCAACAACTGAATGTGCCCATTTTTTTTCAGATACATCTTCTCGTTAGCGTTGGCCGACCTCCTCGTCATCATTAGCAGCGTCCCCTTTACGTCGATCGTTTACACTCTCGAATCGTGGCCGTGGGGTGTCACGATCTGCAAAATGTCGGAAACTGCCAAAGATATTTCCATCGGGGTGTCCGTGTTCACTCTAACTGCCCTCTCGGCGGACCGATTTTTCGCTATCGTTGATCCGTTAAAGAAGTTCCATACAAGCAGTAAGTACTTTGAGTTATTTTTTTTATACAAATAAATTAAAACTTTTTTTTGTCTTCAACTACAAAAAATCGTTCAAGAGCCGCCATTTTCTCAAAAGTAGTTTTGTAAGCATATCACCCGCAAAATTTACTTAGTGCTGAAGGCAGGACACAAAAAATTGAAGGGTTTTCTATAAAATATCTTTGTTGGACACCCTCTAGGATATATTACACAATTTTTTATTTTGTTTGCACTTTCAAACTCTTTAAATCAATTTAACCAATTTTGGCACTAATTCAATCCTGAATTTCTCGAAAAACTTCTCGAATAGACATTTTTGTACACTCCGAAAATTTTTAAGCAATTTTAGTTGTAATCTTAACCTCAATTAAAAAAAAAATCTAAATATGCATTTTTAAATTATTTAAAAGATTTTATAACCAATATAGACCTAATTCTATAATTTCTCGAAAAACTTTACATTTCCATTTATATAAGTTTCGAGTCATTTTTAACTAATTTTAGTCTCAATCTTAAATTGAATTTTTCCACAAAACATCCACTCTGGGCCATTTTTAACCAATTTTAAAAGAAAATACAAATTTGCATTTTGAAAACTCTGTAAATCCATTTAATAAATTTTGGATGTAATTCCAATTTAAATTTTTGGAAAAACTCCAAATTTTTAATTTTGCACTGTATTTTTTTTTAAAAAGCTCCTAATTTGCAGTTTTATATGCTCTGCTGAGACTCTCAACCTGAGTTTTTCTATTCAGTCAAAAAGTTGAATCAATGTTCGACAAAACACCAACACTTTTCGAATAACTTTTAAGTTTCGACTTTTATGCACTCCGAGTAATTCTCTACCAACTTTAGTCTTAAACTAAACCTGAATTGTTCCAAAAAACCAAAATTGCATTTTTATATGGTCTGAGTCATTTCTAACCTTTTTTTCATCTTAATATCAACCAAATTTTTTTTTTCAAAAAACTACACATTTGCATTTTTAAACTCTTAAATTATTTTAACCAATTTTGGCCCTAATTTCAACTTATATTTCTCGCAGAACTCTAAGTTTGCGTTTTTATGCACTCCGAGTAATTTTTAACTAATTTTAGTCTTAATCTTAACATAATTTTTTCAAAAAAACTCAAAATTTGCATATATATACACTCAGAGTCATTTTGTACCAATTTTAGTCTTGGTCTTAATCTGAATTTTCCAAAAAACTTCAAATATGCATTTTAAACTCTTTAAACCATTCTAAACAATTTTGGCCCTGATTCTAATTTGATTTTCCCGAAAAAACTCCATATTTACATTTTTGAACTCTATAAATCATTTTAACCAATTTTAGCCATAACTAAATTTCTCGAAAAACTCCAAGTTTGCATTTCTATGCACTCCGCGTCATTTACATTTTTATATGCTCCGAGTCATTTTTTACAAATTCTAGTCTTAATCTTAACCTAAATTTTCCAAAAACTCCAAATATTCATCTTTAAAATCTTTAAACCATTTTAACCAATTTTGGCCCTAATTTTAATCTGCATTTCTCGAAAAACTCCAAATTTGCACATTTATAGGCTCCGAGTAATTTTTAACCAACTGTAGTTTTATGCTAAATTTAAATTTTTCTAAAAAACTTCAAATTTGCATTTTTATATACTTCGAGTTATTTTTAACCAATTTTAGTTTTAATCTTACCCTGACATTTTCTAAAAAAATTCCAAATTTGAATTTTTATTTATGCTAAGTGATATTTGACGAAGTTTGGTCTTAATCGTATCGTACCAAATACTCCAAATAGCATTTTGTAAAATTTTAAACTATATTAACCAATTTTGGCTTTAATGTCAATCCGAATTTCTCAAAAATCTCCAAATCGTCATCAATCCATCATCCATCATCATCGTCATCAAGAGTCATTTATTACGAATTCTAGGTTTAATCTTAACCTAAATTTTCCAAAAACTCCAAATATGTATTTTTAAAATCTTTAAATCTTTTTAACCAATTTTGGCCCTAATTAAAAAGTCCAAACTCCAGATTTGCATCTTTTCTGCGCTCTGGGTCATTTCTAAACATTTTTTCTTCTTAATCTTAACCTGAGCTTTTTCAAATAACTCCAAATTTACATTTTTAAAATTCTTAAATCATTTTAACCAAATCCTAACAAAGTTTCTTGAAAAACTCCAAGTTTGCGTGCTTATACACTCCAAGTCATTTTTAACCAATTTTAGTCTTAATCTTGACCTGAATTTTTCCAAAAAACTCTAAATTTGTATTTTTATCTACTTCGAGTAATTTTTCACTAATTTTAGTCTTAATCTTAACCTAAATTTTGCTAAAAAAAACTCTAAATTGGCATTTATTTACACCCAGAATCATTTTTAGCTAATTTCTGTCTTATACTTAACATTTTTCCACAAAAAAAATCCAAAATTGCATTTTTATACACTCCAGTTCTTTCTTAACCAAGTTTGGTCCTAATCTTAACCTGAATTTTCCAAGAGATCTCCAATATATTTTTTAAACTCTTTAAACTATATGAACCAATTGTGGCACTATTTCCAACCTAAATTTCTCGAAAAACTCCAAGTTTTTATACGTTCTGGGTAATTGTTAATGAATTTTTCTTCTTAATTTTAACCTGAATTAAAAAAAAATCTCCAAATTTGTATTTAAAAACTCTATAAATCATTCAAAACTAATGTCTCGAAAAACTTCAAGTTTGCATTTTTATACACTCCGAGACATTTTTAACCAATTTTAGTCTTGGTCAACCTGATTTTCTCCAAAAAACTTCAAATATGCATTTTTAAACTCTTTAAACCATTCTAAACACTTTTGGCCCTGATTCTAATTTGAATTTCTCGAAAAACTCCAAATATATATTTTTAACTCATTAAATCATTTTAATCAATTTTGGCCCTCCAGTGATGGACTCTAACAAGTCCAACCTAAATTTCTTGAAAAACTCCAAGTTTGTATTTCTATGCAATCCGAATCATTTTTAACTTATTTTAATCTTAATATTAACTGAATTTTTCCAAAAACTCCAAATACAATTTTTTAAGTTTTAAAGGATTTTAACCAATTTTGACCTTAATTTCAACCTTAACTTCAAACCTTGAATTTATGGAGAGACTCGGAATTTGCAATTTTATGTGCCTGGAGTCATTTTTTACCAATTTTAATTTTAATGACATTTTCTAAAAAACTTCAAATTTGCACTTTTACACACCGAGTTATTTTTAACCGATTTTAGTTTTAATTTTACCCTGACATTTTCTAAAAAACTTCAAATTTTAATGTACATTCACTCCAAGTGATTTTTGACTAAGTTTGGTCTTAATCGTAACACGAATTTTCTTAATTAACTCAAATCTTAACCTAAATTTTCTAAAAACTCCAAATATGTATTTTTAAAATCTTTAAACCATTTTAACCAATTTTGCGCCCTAATTCTAATCTGCATTTATCGAAAAACTCCAAAATTTGCACATTTATAAGCTTCGAGTGATTTTTAACCAATTGCAGTCTTATGCTAAATTTAAATTTTTCTAAAGAACTCCAAATTTGAACTTTTTATGCGCTCTGGGTCATTTTTAAAGAATTTTTATTCTAAATCTTAACCTGAGCTTTTTCAAACAACTCCCAATTTACGTTTTTAAAATTCTTAAATTATTTTAACCAATTCCTAACAAAGTTTCTTGAAAAAATCCAACTAAATTTTTTTTTTAATTTTAAACCATTTTAACCAATTTTGGCCTAAATTTCAATGTGAATTTCATTAAAAACCCCAAATTTACATTTTTATACGCTCCGAGTCATCTTTTACCAATTTTAGATTTAATCTTAACCTAAATTTTCCAAAAACTTCAAATATGCATTTTTAAAATCTTGAAACCATTTTAACCAATTTTGGCCCTAATTCTAATCTGCATTTCCCGAAAAATTCCAAATTTGTAATTTTTAAACAATTGTAGTTTTATGCTACATTTAATTTTTTTTAAAAAACATGTAATTTGCATTTTTATGCACTCCGAGTTATTTTTAACCAAGTTTGGTCCTAATCTTAACCTGAATTTTCCAAGAAAACTCCAATATATTTTTTAAACTCTTTAAAGCATATAAACCAATTTTGGCACTATTTCCAACCTGAATATCTCGAAAAACTCCAAGTTTTTATACGTTCTGGGTAATTTTTAATGAATTTTTCTTCTTAATCTTAAACGGAATTAAAAAAAAACTCCAAATTTGTATTTATAAACTCTTTAAATGATTCAAAACTAATGTCTCGAAAAACTTCAACTTTGCATTTTTATACACTCCGAGTCATTTTTAACCAATTTTAGTCTTGGTAAACCTGAATTTTTCCAAAAAAAAAATCAAATATGCATTTTTAAACTCTTTAAACCATACTAAACAATTTTGGCCCTGATTCTAATTTGAATTTGTCCAAAAACTCCAAATTTATATTTTTAACTCATTAAATCATTTTAACCAATTTTGACCTTAATTTCAACTTGAATTTCTGGAGAAACTCCGAACTTGCATTTTTATGTGCCCGAAGTCATTTTTTACCAATTTTAGTTTTAATGAAATTTTCTAAAAAACTTCAAATTTGCATTTTTTCACACTCCGTTATTTTTAACCGATTTTAGTTTTAGTTTTACCCTGACATTTTCTAAAAAACTTCAAATTTTAATGTACCTTCACGCCAAGTGATTTTTGACCAAGTTTGGTCTTAATCGTAACATGAACTTTTCCAAAAAAGCCAAATAGCATTTTTTTAAGTTTTAAAGGATTTTAACCAATTTTGACCTTAATTTCAACTTGAATTTCTGGAGAAGCTCCGAATTTGCCTTAGTAAGCCCGGAGTCATTTTTTACTAAATTGAATTATACTGACATTTTCTAAAATACTTCAAATTTGCATTTTTACAAACTCCGAGTTATTTTTAACCAATTTTAGTTTTAATTTTACTCTGACGTTTTCTAAAAAAACTTCAAATTTTTATTTTTATTTACTCCAAGTGATTTTTGACCAAGTTTGGTCTTAATCGTAACACAAATTTTCTTAATTAACTCAAATCTTAACCTAAATTTTCCAAAAACTCCAAATATGTATTTTTCTTTAAACCACTTTAACAAATTTTGCGCCCTAATCCTAATCTGCATTTATGGAAAAACTCTAAAATTTGCACATTTATAAGCTCCGAGTGATTTTTAACCAATTGTAGTCTTATGCTAAATTTAAATTTTTCTAAAAAACTCCAAATTTGCATTTTTTATGCGCTCTGGGTCATTTTTACAGAACTTTTTTCTAAATCTTAACCTGAGCTTTTTCAAACAACTCCAAATTTACATTTTTAAAATTCTTAAATCATTTTAACCAATTCTTAACAAAGTTTCTTGAAAAACTCCAACTAACATTTTTTTTTTAATTTTAAACCATTTGAACCAATTTTGGCCTAAATTTCAATGTGAATTTCTTGAAAAACTCAAAATTTACATTTTTATACGCTCCGAGTCATCTTTTACCAATTTTAGTCTTAATCTTAACCTAAATTTTCCAAAAACTCCAAATATGCATTTTTAAAATCTTGAAATCATTTTAACCAATTTTGGCCCTAATTCTAATCTGCATTTCCCGAAAAATTCCAAATTTGCACATTTATAGGCTCCGATTAATTTTTAATAAATTGTAGTTTTATGCTACATTTAATTTTTTTTAAAAAAACATGTAATTTGCATTTTTAAGCACTCCGAGTTATTTTTAACCAATTTTAGTCTTAATCATGACATGAATTTTTCCAAAAAAAAAATAAATCTGCATTTTTATATACTTAAATAAAAGAAAAAAATAAATGTTGATTTATTTAGCATAATGCTATAAAAAGTAGACGAAACATAAAAATAGTCATAATTAAAAAAAAAAAAAACAAAATTCACCAATATTAAAAATTACAAAATTCAAATTCTATAAATATAAAAAAAAAACACTCACAAACCTACTCAACATAAAAAAACTTCAAATATGCATTTTTAAACTCTATAAACCATTCTAAACCATTTTGGCTCTGATTCTAATTTGGATTTCTCCAAAAATTCGAAATTTTTAACTTATTAAATCATTTTAACCAATTTTGGCCCTTCTATGATGGACTCTGGCAAGTTCAACCTAAATTCATTGAAAAAACCCCAGGTTTGTATTTCTATGCACTCCGAATCATTTTTAAATTATTTTAATCTTAATCTTAACTGAATTTTTCCAAAAAAAAAAACAAATTTGCATTTTGATACACTTCGAGTTATTTTTAACAAATTTTAGTTTCAATCCTACCCTGACATTTTCTAGAAAACTCCAATTTTTTGTTTTTATTCACTCCAAGTAATTTTTGACCAAGTTTGATATTAGTCGTAACATGAATATTTACAAAAACTCCAAATAGCATTTTTGAAATCTTTGAACCATTTTAACCAATTTAGCGCCTTAATTCTAATCTGCATTTATCGAAAAACTCCAAATTTGCATTTATATTCGCTCCGAGTCATTTTTTACCAATTTTAGTCTTGGTCAAGCTGAATTTTTCCAAAAAAACTTCAAATATGCATTTTTAAACTCTTTAAACCATTCTAAACAATTTTGGTCCTGATTCTAATTTGAATTTCTCGAAAAACTCCAAATTTATATTTTTAACTCATTAAATCATTTTAATCAATTTTGGCCCTCCAATGATGGACTCTAACAAGTCCAACCTAAATTTTTGGCCAAGTTTGTTCTTAATCGTAACATAAAAGTTTCCAAAAACTCTAAATAGCATTTTCTAAAATTTCAAACCGTTTAAGCCAATTTTGGCCTTAATTTCAATCTGAATTTCTCGAAAAACACCAAATTTGCATTCTTATACACCCCGAGTCATTTTTTACCAATTTTAGTCTTAATTTTATCCTAAATTTTCCAAAAACTTTAAATGTGTATTTTTAAAACCTTTAAACCATTTTAGCCATTTTTTCGTCTTAATTCTAATCTGAATTTATCGAAAAACTCCAAATTTGCACATTTGTAAGCTCCGAGTGATTTTTAACCAATTGTGGTCTTACGCTAAATTTAAATTTTTCTAAAAAATTTCAAATTTTTATACGCTCTGAGTCATTTTTAACCATTTTTTTTCCAACTACTCCACATTTACATTTTTTAAATTCTTAAATAATTTTAACCAATTCCTAACAAGCTTTCTTGAAAAATTCCAAGTTTGCGTGTTTATACACTCCGAGTCATTTTTAACCAATTTTAGTCTTAATTCTGACCTGAATTTTTCCAAAAAGCTCCACATTTGCATTTATAAAACTTATTTTAACTAATGTTGGCCCTAAATCTTATATGAATTTCTCGAAAAATTCAAAGTTTGCATTTTTATACACACCGAGTCATTTTTTAACCAAGTTTGGTCCTGACCTTCACCTGAATTATTAAAAAAAAACTTCAAATATTTATTTGTAAACTTTTTACGCCATTAGAACCAATTTTGGCCCTAATTCTACTTCCACCTAAATGTCTCAAAAAACCCTCTTTTTAACCGCCTAATTAATCCCTCTCGCCCAATAATATGTAATATATCGCGCTGTGACACACTTTTTAGTCACCCTTTATATCAAGAGGCTACAAATCTCTCACGAGCTAAAGTTTTTCAAATGGGTCTCGATGTTTACACCTTATTTCTTCTTATACTTCCGCAAGATAATTGACTTTCTGCAAATATTTATATAGAAGGTAATTGGACTTTTGCGACAAAATGATGTCTAACCCTTTTTGGCAATAATTAAACTTCCTTCCTCTGGAGGGAAGTTTTTCACTCCTTTGGTGTAAAACACGGATTTTAGACGTTCCAAGTTGAGGTTAAAGGAACTGTAAATTAACTTATATACACTTTAGATGTCATTACAGACATTTTCATCAACATTAACTCGTAATTTAGTATCAAGTTACTCGAAAAATGGAAACAGGGCCGTAATTCTTTAATTCAGTCACTGTGTCACATAGTATATTATTAAATTATGATATTTGTTGAACAAAATGAGATCGAGGCATAAGAAAGTTACTGAAGTCCTTCGTTGAAAGTATTTTCATGAAACTAAAGTGAACTTTTTTTTGTGTGCATTGTATCCGTCCAAACATGTCTTCTAAAATTAAAATTTACTGGGTTTAAACATATTTCAAAATGATGAAGCAGCTCCATCTAAATGCCTTTTCCGATTCAATCATTTTAAATATCCTAATCTTGAGAAACCAAAGAAGAAGCTACTTTTGAAAACCTTAAAGTTGTTCTGTTCTTGATGAAAAAAATTTCAACTTAACTTAGAATGATAATTTTGTTTTCAAAAACTCCTCGAGCGCTTCTACTCCCACTTTTAAGAATGGGGTCCCTGAACAATTTCAGCCTAAGATCTCCTCTGTTCGAACGTCATTCGAACATTTGAGTCTACTAGAATCAAAATCCCATAAAACCACTTTTTTAATAACCGAATTTTTATTTATATATTTTTGAGTTAATTTAAAAATAAATTAGTCAAATTAACGGTACAGATTAATCAGATCACCGTTAAAAAATATTAGACTTCAAAACAAAATTATAGTTTTGGTAAGAAATTATTTAAATAGTTTTATCCACGACCATACTATAATAATCACATTATTCTTGTACATTCTCAAGACTAACGATAATCATTATTCACTTGTGAATAATGACCATTATTCACAAGTGAATAATGGGTTGTCATGGAAACGAAACATGTCGTAGGCAACTGACAACTCAAAAAGTAAACTGCCCTAAACATGAAATCGGTAGTTACCACTGGTTCATTCAAATAATTATCCTTCTATTAGGATGTATTGAGGCAAATGTAGGTTACAGTGTCTCTTTTTCCCTAAAATATGTACTTTTCACTGAAAAATACTTAAAATAGGCCATAAAATGAAGTAATTTACCGTCCACCCTCGTAGCATTGAAATGAACATGCGGTGACATGCGCGGGTGACTAGACCGTCATCTATCGACAAGACGCATCAAACGTCGCGCCATTGAACAGCGAAACCAGTCGTGGTCGTGGTTTTAAAATTGTAAATTATCTTTGTGGCATCTATAACCTATCATATTTGAGAAAACCCAGAATCTTGGTCGTGGATAAAGTATAGTATTCAACGCGCATTTAATGAGCGTTTTTCTCTCGGGCAACTTGTGCCACTCGCTTCGCTCGTGGGCTCAAACGTTACCCTCGAGAATAATGATTCTCATTAAATGCTTGTTGTATAATATACTATTATGCTACAATTTAAAGTGTTTTCCTAGCTTTGAAGCCGTGGTCCATTGGCATTTCTTCCTGACGTTTCGTGTACAGCTGCGGCATATATTAACAAAAGCTATGAGGCAATGGGCGAAGTGATCTCTCACCTGCTTCCCGACTTTGACTGATTCGACTGTGGTGAGCTCCGTGGTATTTATTCCCCCGCCGCACAGTGGGCGAAACCACAAGTTTACGCGCTCATAATTAATTGGGCCCAAGCAATGATATATTTTAAGGATGTGTTTTATAGCTACAATCAATTTGAATAAAAAAAGTAGCTATGGTATTTTTCTCAGAGACTCAGGTTGATTGATCAGGAGATTAGGTCCAAAACCGTATATCAAAATATGTAAAAATAAAAATTTTGAGCTTTTGGAAAAAACTTCAGGTTAAAAATAGGGCCAAATGCGGTAAAAGTAACTAAAAACACATAAAAATACAAATTTTGAGTTTTTAAATAAACTGCAAAGAATAGGATAGGAATTAGGACAGATAAGGATTAGGTCCAGAACAGGTTAAAAATTGCAATTTCTAACTGCAAATGCAAATTTGCTGTTAGAAATAGGGCAAAATCGATTAAAAATAGCTCATTGTGCCTAAAAATGCTAATTTTGAGTTCTTGAAAAAACTTCAGGTTAGAATTAAGGCCAAAAGCGGTTAAAACTAATTTAAAAGACCTAAAAATACAAACTTGGACTTTTAAATAAACTCAGAATAGGATTAGGACCAGAACAGGTTAAAAATTGTAATTTCTTGCATCTGCAAATGCAAATGTGCAGTTAGAAATAGGGGAAAATCGATAAAATATAGTTCATTGTACCTAAAAATGCAAATTTGGAAAAACTTTAGGTTGGAATTAGGGCCAAAAGCGGTTAAAAGTAACTAAAAACACCTAAAAATACAAATTTGGAGTTTTTAAGTTAACTCAGAATAGGATTAGGACCAGAGCAGGTTAGAAATTGCAATTTATAACTGCATATGCAAATTTGCAGTTAGAAATAGGGCAAAATCGATTAAAAATAGTTCAATGTGCCTAAAATTCAAATTTTGAGTTTTCGGAAAGAACTTCAGGTTAGAATTGGGCCTAAAGCCGCTAAATGTAACTCAAAATACCTAAAAATAAAAATTTGGAGTTTTTAAATGAACTCAGAATAGGAATAGTACCAGAGCAGGTTAAAAATTGCAATTTCTTACTGCATGTGCAAATTTGCAGTTAGAAATAGTGCAAAATCGATTAGCAATAGCTCATTGTGCCTAAACATGCAAATTTTGAGTTTTTGGAAAAAAGACGTCAAATTAGAATTGGGGCCAAAAGCGGTTCAAAGTAACTCAAAACACCTAAAAATACAAAATTGGAATTTTAAAATAATTTAGAATAGGATTAGGACCAGAACAGGTTAAAAATTGCAATTTCTAACTGAAAATGCAAATTTGCAGTTAGAAATAGGGCAAAATCGATTAAAAATAGTTCATTGTGCCTAAAAATTCAATTTTTGAGTTTTTGCAAAAAACTTTAGGTTAGAATTAGGCCTAAAAGCGGTCCAAAGTAACTCAAAATACCAAAAAAATAATGTGGAGTTTTTAAATGAACTCAGAATAGGATTAGTACCAGAGCAGGTTAAAAATTGGAATTTCTAACTGCAAATGCAAATTCGCAGTTAGAAATAGGGCAACATCGATTAAAAATAGCTCACTGTGCCTAGAGATACAAATTTTGAGTTTTTTGAAAAACTTCAGGTTAGAATTAGGGCCAAAAGCGATTCAACGTAACTCAGAACACCTAAAAATACAAATGTGGAGTTTTCAAATAAACTCAGAATAGGATTAGGACCAGAATATGTTTAAAATTGCAATTTCATATAAATTTGCAGTTAGAAATAGGGCAAAATCGATTAAAATAGCTCATTGTGCCTAAAAATGCAAATTTAGAGTTTTTGGATAAAACTTCAGGTTAAAATTAGGGCCAAAAGCGGTCAAAACTAACTCAAAACTTAAATAAACTCAGAATAGGATTCGGAACAGAACAGGTTAAAAATTGGAATTTCTAACTGCAAATGCAAGTTTGCAGTTAGAAATAGTGCAACATCGATTAAAAATAGCTCATTGTGCCTAAAAATGCTAATTTTGAGTTCTCGGAAAAAACTGCAGGTTAGAATTAAGGCCAAAAGCGGTTAAAACTAAATTAAAAGACCTAAAAATACAAATTTGGACTTGGAACAGGTTAAAAATTGCAATTTCTAAGTGCAAATGCAAATGTGCAGTTAGAAATAGGGCAATATCGATAAAAAATAGTTCATTGTACCTAAAAATGCAAATTTCTAGTTTTTGGAGAAACTTCAAGTTGGAATTAGCTCCAAAAGCGGTTAAAAGTAACTCAGAACACCTAAAAATACAAATTTGGAGTTTCCAAGTTAACTCAGATGCACAATTTTCGAGTAAAAATAAGTTTTAAATACCTGCACGCAAATTTATAGGCAGTTATTATGATTTTTTTTGCTTATAGTCTTTTGATTGGTGGTTTAGGTAGTGTCCTCAAGATTTTAATTCCCAGGAGAAAAGTAGCGGGAGAAGGACCCAAAATAAAACTTCTACGCTTCCGCAGAAATTGCCGACGTTTCGACGTTTATTTTACGTCTTTTTCAAGGCTATCCCACTCAAATTGCAGAAGTTTTTTTTTATAATCTGACTGAGTTTACTACTTGACGAAAAACTTCTGCAATTTGAGTGGAATAGCCTTGAAAAAGACGTAAAATAAACGTCGAAACGTCGGCAATTTCTGCGGAAGCGTAGAAGTTTTATTTTGGGTCCTTCGCCCGCTACTTTTCTCCTGGAAAGTCTTTTAATTGCAAAAGGCCACTTTTTGGAGTATTCAACTGCGTTTCCAAAGAGTTCTCTGTTGAGGTTATTTGATAAACCTAGAATATACGGCAGCTTAAAAAACTGCAAACCATTTGGACCCGGACCAATGGGCAGTGGACTGTTCGCTGATAATTCTGACTGGTTATGGAAATATTCGCAAAAAAATTAAATTTTTAAAAAAGTTTTTTATTTCTTCTATAGTCTTAGTTTGAAAAGATTCCTAATTAAAAATTAACAGTTTTTCATATATAACTAACAGTTTTTCATAGCCACTTTTTGCTCCCTTCAACGTAGTATTTTCAAATTTAAAATCCAACGTTTCATTTTCATGAAACCATCATCAACTTGATTTTTTTAAAGACGGTTCTGGATTGTACTTTATACGTTCTCGAATTCTGGATTCTTTTGCAATTCTGCATTCGGTGATATCCGACAATTAATAATTCTATTGAGGTTAGATTTTGGTCATTTTGAGATGTGATTGTTCGTATTTGTTAAATCGGCCCTGTTTTCATTTTCACGTAAGCTGAAAGATTAATAATTAAAACGTTTGAAATAACTACTAATAAACATTTTACCCCACAACCTAATTTTAATGTAAAGCATAATTATTATTGAATTATCAAGTAAAATACAAATTACAAAATTATAAAAGATGTTCAAATACTTCACCATCTGCGTCTAAACAAAAGCGTGCTCGTTTTCGCAAATTGTAAACCGCTCATAAGACATGTCTTCTTATTTTAGTCTGTATGGTTTCTTATTATTTTTCTACGTAGTTCATTAATATCAAGTCGTATGAGTACGGTTTTAGTTTTTTCTAAACCTCACAAAAAAGCTAATAGGATTATTAATTGTCGCATATCATCAATTACATAATCGCAAAAGAATTCCGACTTAAAAAATATAGACCGTATTTAAAAAATCAAATTAAAGATGGTTGCATGTAAAGAAAACGTCGGGTTTTTAATTTGAAAATACTATACTGAAGAGAGCAGGCATCTTGGCATTTCACATTAGGTAATTAATTTAAATATTTTTCTCTTTTACAATAAAATTTCCTCATAAGTGCTCACTAATGCCTACTAATTCCCACAAATTCCTTGAATAATTCCTACTAATGCCACTAATTCCTCGAATAATGCCTACTAATTCCTACTAATGCCACTAATTCCTCGACCAATGTCTACTAATTCCTACTAATTCGCAGTAATGCCAACTAATTTCTCGAGTAATTCCCACTAATTCCTTCTAATTCCTCTCGGCTGTACACCATAATTCCTTTGCGGTTTACCCCTCGATTATAAGTTTACGTTACATCAGAAAAATCAATAAGAATGTTTAAAATAAAAGCTAAACTGTGTGAATCATAATTTTGTCCGCTTTCTTACTGTGAATACCCAAATGTGCGACGGAGCGGGAATAAATACCACGAAGCTCACCACAGTCGAATCAGTCAAAGTCGGGAAGTAGGGGGAGATCACTTCACCCATTGCCCCATCACCTTTGATAATATCTGCCGCAGCTGTAGACGTAACGTCAGAAAGAAATTCCAATGGACCACGGCTTCAAAGCCCGGAAAACACTATGGCTTTTATTTTGACCGGCCGTAAAAGCCTTCACAGTTTTTATGCTTTCCTGAAAATTTAGTTAAAATAGATTTAGTGGCTTTTGATTTCAGTAGACTCATTTGTTCTCTGCATCCGAATAACGCCAGAAATTAGGATGATCTAAACTAACAGTTAGAAAACTGTCAATATTGCATCCCAGCGACATTCGCATTCGGAAATGATGAGGAGGGATGATGAAGAGATGAACTATTCGAATACCAGCCATGTCATTTACTTATGATTTAGTTATGAAGTTATGTACCAAAATTATAAGAAAAAGACTATTAATTACACTCTGAGTTCACTATTTGATGTAACTCATCTGTTTGGAGTATCTCTATCTGCATTAATAAGAACATCTTCCTTATTTTCACTGTTAATCTTATGCGGAAATGACGTCAAACAAAAGCAAAAAGTTTTTTTTTTAATGTACCAAATTGGATCGTCTCATAACATCTAAATTTGCTGAAATAAAAAGACTTTTATTTCAGCATTTGCACATTTTTTAAGGTTTAAGGTTTTATTGCACTCAATCCCGGTTCATATACTCTTGCACAATTTTTATACCGTTGCTGTCACGTATATTTGAGAATTTATGGCACAATAACAATGTTTTGATGGCCGACTATTGCGTATAATATACATAGTACCCAGCTAAAGTGGGGCTGAAAGGGTTGTTGCTCGCAAAATCGTAACAGACATTTAAAGGACCATTACGTGTCCCCATTTGTCAGGGTTTCTATACAAGTAAAGGTTCGTTTCGTATTGAACGTAACCATGAGCGTCATTCCACAAACCCGCGTCAAACTCTAACTACCTAAAGAAAAAGAAATATTAATTTGAAATGGAGTAGCGAAAAAAAAATCAAATTGTTAAAGAAACTCCTTCCTGACGTAGAAAATTCATCAATCTCCACACTACCAACCTATTAAATGAAATACAAATTAACGGAGAAAAGATCAACTCAGATTTACACCTCGATTTTTATTTGTTCAGCTGAAAATGGTTTGCTCAATTGAGCGAATAAAATGGAAATTTTCCCTTTAGCCGATGAGCAGAAATTGAAGAAAAATTAGTTTTCCACCTCATTTATGATGTTTGCCAAATCACAGTAAACATTGACGTTCTGTTTTAAGTGTTTTGTAGCTTTGATTGCGTGGAAAAATAACCATGAGTGATTTGTTAAAAAACAAAAATGCAATTTCACTTTTAATTAACTTTAGGACGACAAAAAATTGACCCAAAATGACGAAAACCCCTTATTCACTGCTGAGTTTTTAGTAAACTCAGAAAATCAATATGAAGGTTAGTGCGGCTTTTCATAACGAGACTTGGAAAATTTGGTTCAAGACTTTAATAAAGTGATGGAAAGGGTTTTCGGGTCTCTGGGGGCGTAAGAAACTCATATTCCCTTATACGTAGGAAGCCTTCATAGCGGGATCGAAGGAGAGGAAATTAGAAAATTGACACAAGACGGATTTTTATAATCTTAATGAAAAGGAAGCACTCATGAAAATTTTAGCAAACCTTCGTTATTTTTAAAATAAACTAGCAATTTCCTATTAGTCAGGGTTAACTAATTTTTAGCAGGTAAACTTAATTTAGTTTACGTGTACAGTTATATAATAACAAAGAATAAATAAAAATTAAGTTTACGATTAGAAAATAGCTGAATAACTCCGCTCTTTTATATCACAACCTTAATTCCCACCTGAAGTTTAAGCTTCGGATTTAACAGATTCTAGATGTGAAAAAGGTATAAAGACAGGAGTCACAAGTACGGGACTGCTAACTCAGGTTAGGGAGGCAGAGAAGGTTAGAGGGTAAGTTAGAGCGTGTCATTTGGGTCCTTTCTCCATATTATAAAAGTGTTTCAAGGGTTTCTTTACATAACTTTTTTATTTCTATAATAGAAATTATTGAAAAGCACAATACAAAAATACATAGCTTTGTCTCAAACCGTGTGTTACCCAAGATAATTTTAGACCTATCAAAACTTTTTTTTTAGAAACAATGGTCATTTTCTCAACTTTCCCTGTACACTCACTTATAATTTTAAATTGTGTCTTTCTGTATTATAAAAAGGTTTCGAAGGATTTTTTATTTTTCGTTTGTTTCTCGAGATTGAGATAGTTATTGTTTTTATGGATTGTTAAAGGCCAATATACAAATATGCAATGCCATCATTACTATATTGATAATTTGAAACAGACTTTTTAACCTTTTTTTTTGAAAAATAATGGACATTTTCTCGATTTCCACTGTATACTACCTTATGAAGTAACGCATATACTCTAATCAGTACTTTTTGCTCCAGCTTTAAGGTTTAAAAAAAATTGTGATATCGTGCAGTTACAATGCACCTCAATAAAGAGCATTCTTACCGATCTTCTAAAAACACTTGAATTAAAAGTATAATATACAGGGTGTTCCAAAATTAGCGTGCAATAATTTAACTACGTATTCTAGATGAAAAACATGACAAAAGGTTTATATAAACATGGGTCCTAAAAGGCTTTATTACGAAGATACAGGGTGTAAACATAAAAAATTTCATTGTTGTTTTTGTCACCGCTCTTCCAGTTTTTGGGATAAACACTTTAAAATTAGAACAGAGTTAACTGATTATGCTTTACATAGATGGGCTTACCAATTGGCATTCAAAATCTACAGAAAAGCATTTTACTGGGATTAGGCCCCCTTTTACCCTCCCAAATTTTTCTATCCTACGCCACTGACTGTTTGTTTCTTAAAATTTTTACTCCCTGTTTAATTTGGAAGAAAAGTTGTGCTATAATTGGTATTTCTAACCGTTTTCGAGATATTTAGGAAAATATCTTGGACCCCCATTTGCACCAACATATTTAAAATGACAACTGAGTGTAATTTTTACGGTGTTGTCTGAATATCACAGTCAAAATGTAACTTTTTTCAAAGTTCTTCTTAAAAAAGTTTGGTTAAAATCGTAAAAAAAGTTATAGTTTTTAAATAGAAACATGTATGACACGGTAATCTAAATACTACTAATAATAATTAAACTAATACCTACTAACTGGATTGATAAAAAAAATAACCTTTCTTGAAAATACAATCACTTACTCTGAAAGACACTGTTTACCTACAACAAATGTTCAAAATAACCGCCATTTTGTCTCATGCATAACCGTGGTCGCCTTATTATTGCATGAGAAGCTCTGTTAATTTCGAATTTTACCTTAATTCAGCATTTGCATTATTTATTCTCTCTAACAGTTCCTCGCGAGAATTCACTTCGGTGCTTTTTAATCGACCCCAGAAGTAATAATCTAACGGAGTTAGGTCAGGCGAGCGAGGTGGCCAAGTTATCGGCCCACCTCTTCCTACCCATCGTTCTGGATAGGCCTGATTTAACCACTCTTGTACAAGTCGACTGCTATGCAACGGAGCTCCATCGTGCTGGAAATACATATTTGCTCTCACATCAAGAGGCACATCTTCTAACAAATTTATCAGCTGGTATTGTAGGAACCTTAGATATACTATTCCATTTAATCTGGGAGGTATTTCAATAGGTCCAATTAATCTACCACCAATAATTCCAGCCCACAAATTAACTGAAAATCGATGCTGAAAATTGGTACTGCTTTGAAGTGATTATCTCAGAAACTAGAAGAGCGATGACAAAAACAACAATTAAAACTTTAAAGTTTAACACCCGGTATATTCGTAATAAAGCCTTTTAGGACCCATGTTTATATAAACTTTTTGTCATATCTTCTGGTCTAGAATACGCAGTTAAATTATTGCTCTCTAATTTCAGAACACCCTGTATAATCAAAAACGTTTTCAAACATTAATGAGCTTTTCAAAATGTAAAAATATTCGGAATTACATAATGAATTTCGAGAGGAAGTCTAATAAGGGATTACTAGTCTCAAGGGAACAAAAAGTCTTTCCACTAGTTCGAAAACTACCAGTGTATTTCATTATAACTCAGATACGGTTAGAGGTCTTTCTCTGAAAAAGTACTATTATTCTCCTTAGATAAGTAAATAAATAATAATAATACAATAAAATATATAAATATACATTAATCTCCCTCATGGTGCTTTTTTAATAAAAATGTATTTCGTCAAATTATCGCTATGTTTGCATCTACTTAGTAAAAATAATATTATCCCTTCTAATCTGCAGCATTTCTTTTATACCTGATTTAAAAGTGACTAAAAAATCCGATTTTCCTTCTTTTGTGGGAGAAGAAAGAGGACATCGAGGAGGAGAAAAACAATTAAATTCACTTTGATTGGTCCATTCGTTCTAAAGTTACAAGCGGTCAAAGTTGGAACATGAGAAATAAAGGAGTTAATCCTTTTTTTCTTCAATTAAAAAAAAAAGGCTGGAAAAAGTTTTATGTTGAATTTAATTAGAATGATACGATTGCAGTACCCTTAAAACATAACACACTTCATGCGTTTGAAATTCGCCCCATAAATAATTTTAAGAAAACGTCAAAACAGTTAATTTAAAATTAAATATAGAAAAAAAATTGAATTGAAAACAAATTTGGTCCGAATGTACGATTTTAAAAGAGCCAAACAATCGATAACCGAAGGGGTGTATCCCTGAAATTACTAAACCAATGGGGCTTTAATTTGTGGGAGAAGAAAGAGGACATCAAGTAGACGAAAAAAGTTGTAATGCCTCTGGTTGGTCATTTCTGTTTTAAGTTATAAGCGGTCAAATTTAGAAGTTAAGAAAAAAAACGTAATACCTTTATATATTATATTTTTAGTAAATTCAAAAGAAAAGGTTGAGAAAAATTTTATGCCGGTTTTCATCAGAATGAGACGATTGCAATTTCCTAAGAAAGTAACAAAATTTTAATAAAATTAAGCCCATAAGAAATTTGAAAGACAAGAAGTCGATTCTAAAGCTGCCTAAAAATCAACAAACGCAATGGTTTATTTCCGAACTTATTGAACTAAGAGGACTTTCGTTAGTGAGAGAAAATAGAGGATATCAAGAAGAGGAAAAATAGTTAGACATGCTGTGATCGCTTTATTCGATTTCAAGTTATAGAGAGGAAATATACGTAGTCCCCCCAATTATAGTCAATTTAAAAAAAAAACATTGAAACTACGAGCAAACGAAAACCACATGCAGGACGGACATGAGTGTATTTAATGAAAAAGCCCTGAGGAAGGCTATAATAAAAGTCGAAACTTTGACAATTTCACAAACGTGAAGTTTTGTATGTCTTTCACCGTTTCCAACCAAATGACCGATAATGGTCATTTTCTCGGATTCTCCTGTATACTGTCTTATGATTTTAATTTGAATATTAGCTCAATTTACCTGGTCGCTACTTAACGCTCCAGCTTTAGAGCTTAAAAAAAAATTTTGGACTTGAATTGAAAGTAAAGGGTTTAATATTTACCAAGAATATTTTCAAATCTTTATGAGCTGTTTGATTTTCTGTTGGATGATTTTGCCTTTTCTGTTGCATGGTTTTGCCCTAAATTAGAATTTCTCCAAAAACATAAAATATTGCATTTTTTTGATGATGTGGGTTATTTTGAACCGATATTAGCCCTAATTCTAGCCTGAATTTCAGCAATGTGTCCCAATTTCCATTTTTAAGTGCTCCGAGTTATTTTTAATCGTCTTTGTAGACTGACTGACTGACTTTCTCAAAAAGCACCCGATTTATGTTGTGAGACGTCTTGAGTAAATTTTGGTCTAAAAATGTAATTTTACCAAAAACAAAATGTAAAAAGAGTTAAAACAATTTTGTCTGATTTGGCTCTAAAATAGAATTTCTTCCAAAACATAAAAAAATTGGATTTTTTTAATATATAAGTCATTTTGACCGATTTTAGCCCTAATTCTAACCTGCATTTCCGCAAAGAGTCGAAATGTGCATTTTTGGATGATTGAATCATTTTTAACCCATCTTAATTTGAATTTATCTAATGAGTCAAAGTTTGCATTTTTAAGTGCTTTGAGTAATTTTTAATTGACTTTGAAGTCTGACAGACTTTCTCAAAAAGCACGATACTTATATTTTAAAACGTTTTGAGTAAAATTTCCCTTATTTTAGCCTAAAAATGTAATTTTCCAAAAACAAAAAATTAAGAGGGTTGAACCAGTTTTGACTGATTTTGCTCTAAAATAGAATTTTAATTTAGAAGCGATATTTAGTCCCAAAGAAATTAAAGTAGATTTTTTTCACTACTTCGGAAGCTATCAGTATACTTCGTTATTCACAGATACGGTTAGATGTCTTTTTGTCAAAAAGTACAATTGTTTTCCATGAACGGACGTGCGTCGTCCATGAACGACGTTAATTTTTAAAACCGTCTTCTTTTCGAAGGGAGAAATGAGTAAAATGAGTAACTTTTAACTTCTAGATAAAACATATCATAAAAATAGAATATCGGATAAGAAGTAGGTCTTTGATATTTTGAAAAGCTGTATCAACATTCTTAACGTCTACTAAATCAAAAATAATATTACGCGCGTGGAAAGTTGTAACACCCTCTTTAAAAATGGCAAAACAAGGCCGGTCCGGCCGATTTTAAAGGTCCTTCGGGAAAAGGAAGGAGATATATTTAAACTCATCACTCTGATCGGTCCATTTGTTCTAAAGTGACAGGCGGTCAAATTTGGAAATTGAGAGAAAAAGAGAAGGGTTATAACCCCCCCCCCACCTTTTGGTCAGATTCAAAAAGAAAAGTCAAAGAGAAAACTTTTATGCTGATTTTGATTGGAATGTGGAGATTGCGTTGGTTGAATACACTTAATTCTATTGAAATCATCACTCTGATCGGTCTATCCTTTCTTAAGTTTTAAGCGGTCGAAGTTAGAAGTTGAGAAAAAAGACGTAATGTAATTTTAAAAATCATAAATTTTAAATTAAAAAAAAAGTTTGAGAAAATTTTTATACCCTAAGAACGTAACAAATTTAATTCGAATAAAATAATTAAACCCATAAG
Source organism: Taphrorychus bicolor (assembly GCA_951812265.1). Classification (NCBI taxonomy): domain Eukaryota; kingdom Metazoa; phylum Arthropoda; class Insecta; order Coleoptera; family Curculionidae; genus Taphrorychus; species Taphrorychus bicolor. The sequence continues at coordinate 18,556,503 of OX638298.1, forward strand.
AAAAATTTTTAAGAAAGGCAAAAAGTCGATTCTAAAAATGCCTGAAAGTCGACTTAAATATTTGTGTCCGAAATTATTAAACCAAGAGGACTTTCATCAGTGGAAAGAAAAAAAAAGAGCTGAAGAAGAGCAAAAACAGTTGAAATTACTGTGATCGCTTCATTCGTTCTCAAGTTGTAGGGGGTCAAAATCCAAAATTGAGAAAAAAGACATAATACCTTCTTTTTGGTCAATTTAAAAAAACAATGGGAAGCTTTGTTTGCTGTTTGTTGATCGGAGTTGGACGATTTCCATCTCCTAACAACGTAACAAATTTAATTCGAATGAAACTAGTCTCATTAATGAATTTTTTATAAATGACTAATAGTTGATTCTAAAAATGAATTATAATCTACCCCCGGAGAGGTCTACCTCTGAAATTAATGAGCCAAGCGGACCTTCGTTTGTGGGAGGAGAAAGGGGGCATCAAAAAGAGGAAAAAACATTTGAACTATTCTGATCGGTACATTCGTTCTAAAGTTATAGGCACTCAGTTGGTTAATTGAAAAATTTAAATTTGAATTAGGACATTAGAAGTTGAGAAGAAAGATGTACGTGAGCCCCTTTAATCACTTAAAAAAAGAGATACATTTTTATTCTATTTTTGATCAGATTTGGGGCATCATAATCTTCTTAGACGTCGGATGAAATTCGCCCCATAAGGGAATTTTTTAAGAATGATTAAGAAAAATTCGATTTCAAAAGTGTCAAAAATCGACCATCTGACGGGTCTATTTCCGAAACTGTTGAATCAAAGAAACATTTGTTTATAAGATGAGAAAGAAGACATAAAAAAGATGAGAAATCAGTTGTACTCACTGTGATTAGTCAATTCGTTCTCAAGTTATAGGTGGTCAAAGTAAAGTAACACCTTTAAGTTAATCAAAAAAATTTATTTTTTGTAATTTTGACATACTGATTTGAATACTGATGACAGTGTCGTAACGTCCTACTTCCTAAAGTTCGTTTCATCACCTGTTGCAGGTTTCGGTTGTTGCACACCGTTGCTACAGTTTTACGGTATTAAGTGGATACAAAGTGGTTTAAAAGTAAATATTAAAGTTTAATAATAATAAAAACTCTCTCCCTAAGTAGGTGTTTGTAGTCAAAATTGGATAAAATCTTGTATGAAACACGTGACGAAAAGCCCTTTTTGTGTATCTCATTCAAATTGCGGGAACTCGCTACGCTCGTCCCGCAAATATTCATTCGTTACCCAAAATCGGACCTTTCGTAACTGGTTACATAAATAGCTATTGTCCACGACCACTTAATATTATATTGATATTTATTAAGAGTAGGAGTAAGGTTGTTGCCAAAAGTTAAATAGGGCTCATGTAGCGTTAATCCCAATAACACGTGCAATAAACAATTAATTAGACTTAAAGTGAAAGCCTGTAATCTATAGAGCCTTAGTCTAATTAGTCTGACGTTGCCATGGCTATGGACACGCGACCGTTAAAGACTCATTAGGCCAACTGTAAAGTAATTACAGGCTTGACTTTATTAAATTAAATAAGTAGATATATGAGTGGAATTAGTGGGATATATTTGGCTAAAATTATTCATTAAAGCGACATCTAGTAAAAATAATATGTATATACGGGGTGTAAACAAGGGGTTGACTACGTCCTTGTCTTTTCTCAATTCATTTTTCTCGAGAAATATTGCATACAGCGACTGTCAATTGTTCAATTGTTTTATATAAAAATCTTCAGATTTGCCGTTTTTTCTAATAAACTGCTAATGGAAAAGATCGATAGAGCAAAATTTTTTGTCATTTTTGGGGTCTGTATCTCGGAAATGCCTAAAATAAATTACTGGGGTTTTTCAAAAAATTGACGCTCTTTTGTAAGTCACCCTGTATCGCGAGAATGCCGCAGCCGATTTTAATAAGATAAATGATCTCTAAAAGATAACTGGTTGTAAAATAAGCGACGTAGACTTATAGTTAATAAAACAATTTTATTCCATTTTATATAAGGATGGCAAAAAAATCTAATAAAAAAATCATTTTGCAGTACTTTTTTCTTTACCCTGTATATCCTTTAGAGAATGACTTATTTAAGATCAATCTCCCGCCGTGATTCTAGGAGAAACGCCCTTTCAAAATCTCTTTAGGTTTTGAATTTCGGCTAAGGCATTTCCGAGATACAGACCCCCAAAAATAACAAAACATTTTGCTGTATCGATCTTTTCCGTTAGCAGTTCAAATTGTCAATATGTTTACACACAAAAAAGTTTAGGTATTTTTTTATACACTACCCCCTTGTAACACCCGCACCGGGACAAATGTGTTCAAGTTAGTATTGTGGTAACATACCAAATTTTATTAATTTATCTTCTCACGTTTCGAAAATATTAATTAAAAATTACCCTCAAGCTCTATCATTTTACACCCTGTATATGGTAAACCAAACATTTTTCAATATAGATTTATATAAAGTTTTTTCTTATATTGAAGCTGAAGCCTAGAATAAGTGGTTACGTTTTTGGTACTATTTTCAACTATTTTCAAAAACACCGTGTATATTCAAAAGTTTCAGGAATATCAGAGGCGTAGCACTAAAAAAAAAATGTTAAATAACTTTTTATATGCGCCCAACTGGTAAACTCTAATAGTCATTTACGTACCAAGGGCATAGATGATGATGGGCGCGGGCATAAACTTCATATTTATATATTTGGAGACTAAGCAATAAACACACAACGAACTGGTGGGCCATAAAATATTTTTTCTACTGCTAGCTTTAATACGGACCGTTAAAGGCCAGCAGAATGACTGTAAAGTAGGTTTTCTCGTTTTGCTTATAAAACATTTGAACATAAGCGGTCTATAATGACAGCGTTATGACCGATTATCTCCCTAGGGAGATAAAGCTGTCAGTTGTCAAGCGCATTAGGCGCCGTGATATCGTCATACGACGATTTTGTTTATCGGTTCCCACGGTAACGAAGCCTCCTTATGGATTGAAGACGGGCCTGTTCTTAGTAATAAAATATGCGGAGCGCTATCTTACTAATTTAGGCAACTTTCTGTTCGTATACGTAAAAAATCGTATACAGTGTGTCCAAGATTCGATTCTCTATACAGGGATCTCGCTTCTGGTAAGAGCTACTGCAAAGGTTAAATGGGGAATGTTTTAGGGAATTTATTGGGCAATACAACACCGTTTTAATAACGTTCAATTTTTGTTTTGTTTTTGAGTTATAACCGAAAAACCAAAAACGTGCATTTTCGAAAAAGTGCTGTATTTTCTCTAATTTGAAAATTTTCAAAATTCGGCACAAACATTGTTAGAGCAACTTTTCAAGGAGCATCTTTCTGTGCAATTAGTTTTCAATTCGGACGTTTCGGTTTCGAGATACCATCATCAACTTCTTTTATTCTTATGGTCGCCATTTTGTTTTTTCATCTTATTGAAAAGAGCATATTTTTTGCTTTAAAATGATGTATAACACTTTATGAAAATATTTTTTTCTAATGTGAAAAAAGCCAAAAAATTGTTTTTTTCTAAGTTGACCTTGACTTTAGCAGCCATTTGCCGTAAAAAACAAAATGGTACTCATTCAATATAATTTTCTTTAAAACATATCTACAAACTAATTAAAAAAAATTGCCTAATTGTTTTTTTTGTTTTCTAAATGTCAAGTTTTTATTCATATGTAAAAGAGAAAACCATTATTAATTTTCGAAATCAAAAAAGACAAAAAAGTGTACCTAATGTACGTCTTGCTCTAGCATAATTTGGTTTGGATTTTGAAGATATTTGATCATTATTACAATTACGTTAAATGAAAATTCTAAACTATTGAAATATGTAAAGAATGTAATAAAATCCTAAATTGACAATGAACGCGACTTAATCCTAATATGGCAAATTCTCAAAATGCCTTCCGTTCACTCGACGACACTTTTCGCAATCCTTTAACACCCTCCTTGTCACTCTTCCAAGTGTATTTCTGTTTATAATTGCAAAAGTATTTGCTACTCTCTCTCTCTCGGAGAACATCTACGTTTGCAGGAAGTTCAAACTCATAAATCTCATTTTTAGCATGACCCCAAAGATAAAAATCCGAGGGGGAAAGATCTGGGGATCTAGCTGGCCATGGGATTGGACCATTTAATGAAATCATATTATTGCCAAAATTGTCTCTAAGAAAATCCATAACAAGCACTGTTTTATGCGCAGGACAGCCATCCTGTTGAAACAATATTTTTCTTAAGTCAGCTTCATCTGGCACAATTTCTCGAATAGCTGGTAAGATTTTATTTCTCAAAAGATCTAAATACCTTCTTCCATTAATATTATAATGAAACGTAAATGGCCCTATGAGTCGATTTCCTATAATAGGAGACAGAGCTCAGTCCCTTCCCTTTTTTATTATAAAATTAATATTAATATACATACCAATAGTTCCACACCAAATGTTAAAACCAAATTTTGTCGGAAAGCGTCTTTCAGCAATCTCGTGGGGATCTTCTGCAGCTCAAAAATGTCTGTTGTGCTTATTAAAAACACCACAATTAGTAATTCTGCTTTCATCAGTCCATACAACCAAATTGGAAAATTCCGGATCCTCATTACATTTATTAATGTACCAGTCCGAGAAACGCATTCTTCTGGGATAATCGGACTCTAAAAGCCCTTATACAATTGTTGGTTTATAAGGGTGATACCCACACTTTTTAAGAACCTGGTGCGCAGTTGATTTCGGTACGTTTATATCTTGTCCTACCATTCTAACAGACGCGGTTGGGTTTTCGTTAAAAGCTTGCAAAATATTCCGATTCCGGTTTTCATTATAAAGACAGTATGGTCTCCTCGGTTGTTCAAAGGCACCGTATTCCAATAAATTAACAACTAGATTTCTAAAATGTGTCTTGTGACGTTGGCGACGTTCTGGATAAGTCTCCAAATACCTAGCTGAAGACACGTCTGCGTTTCTGTTGGCCTGGAGATACAGTGCCAGCATGTCAAATTTCTCTTCATTTGAATACTGATTTTGTGCCATTTCAAGAAAATTTTAATTATAAGGACAAGCAAAACGCCTAAATTTGCAAGAATTTTGAGGAAATGACATTGGGTGAGTACCAATTGTTTTTTTACGGCAAATGGCTGCCAAAGTCAAGGCCAACTTAGGAAAATAAATTTTTTTGGCCTTTTTCACATTAGAACAAAATATTTTCATAAAGTGTTATACATAGTTTTAAAGCAAAAAATGTGCTCTTTACAACAAGATGAAAAAACAAAATGGCGACCATAAGAAAAAAAGAATTTGATGATGGTATCTCGAAACCGAAACGTCAGAATTGAAAACTAATTGCACAGGAAGATGCTCCTTGAAAAGTTGCTCTACCAATGTTTGTGCCGAATTTTGAAATTTTTTAAATTAGAGAAAATACAGCACTTTTTCGAAAATGCACGTTTTTGGTTTTTCGGTTATAACTCAAAAACATAACAAAAACGTTATTAAAACGGTGTTGTATTGCCCTAAAACATTCCCCATTTACTCTTACCAGAAGCGAGATCCCTGTATAGAGAATCGAATCTTGGACACACTGTATACAATACGGTTGTGAACTACTTATTATCCTCACGTCTTAGATCTTAGGTCTTAAACTTGACGTTCGGGTCATAATAATGTACTTCACATCCTTAGTAGGTATATAATATACTATTATGTTCCACCAGTTCATTATCGTGTTTTTATTGCTTAGTTACCAAATACATAAAGATAAATTTTAGGCCGCCCCATCAGGTATAAAATGTTTTGTTTTCAAATAGAGTACTGACATAAACTTTAACAAATAAGAAGGGGTTCAGTGGCCAACCATAGATGGGGAGGTCGTAAAGTTTTCACAATCATTTAAAATTTCCATTTAGGTAGAGCATAACGCCTTACATAAACTAAACAATGAGTTAAAAATCTGAAAAATGGTAAGCGCTAAAAATGACTATGAAAAATGAAAAAACGGTAAGGTAAAACTTTTAAACTGTGAAACACCCTGTGTCGGACCTATCATCTATAATCCATTCAGTTATTTTTGGCATCAACCCATGCCATGGAATTTCACCAATATAACATCGACAGCGATTGTTTGTTTACTTGTCGCCAAGAGAACGTTGTCAAGATGCGTCATTAAAATTTCGCTGTTGGCGACTTTTTGTACACTTGCTAGCGTGCATTTTGTAAGCTAATTTGTTATTAAAAAAACCATTCCCTAAGAAAAAATGCCCAAGGTAATTAACACGAAAGGGCGAAATTGCATTAAAAAATGCTACCTCCAATTTAGGAGAGACCTCCTCCAAGAATCGCCCACTATCACCTTGGCTAAAGTTTCCAATTTGGGGTAAGCAATAACTCTGCTTGCTTTCAATTGCCGCTGACAGAGACATATCATTTTTCCTGTCCTTTCCTAGCTGTATTCCACCTTTCTTTTATTCCAGAAAGCAAACTTCTTATATAGTCATTTTTAGGAAGATATTTATTTAGCCAGCCATGGAAATATCGGTTTTGTAGTGGCAGCCCTTCTTCCAAAAATTTTTCAACTGAAATCTGGGGAAATTCTTATTTTCTATTGGTATCAGTCACATTATGTTAAAATTTAAGAAATGGCATGACACTTATGTTCTATCCTTGTCTTCTGCACTTATTTTGAGAAAGAGAGCACAATATTACGTCCGTCGATTCCTTGGAAGCATCTTTGTAAATATTGTGAATTTATTTCTCATATTTCTTTTTTTCTTATTCCAATTTTTATGAGTAATTTTCAAATAACTACACTGCCTATTATCATCAAACAGTTCTTTATACGACTACTTTCATACTCAAGAACTTACATAGTGAAAGCAGAAAGTGACATAAACTTATGACATATAACGGATTTGATCCCTTGGACAATGAAGCTATTTTTTAACAATTTCCTTAACTCCAGTAGCAGAGGTGCAGCTGCATGCATCAACTGCTTTTTGACTTTGTATGAAGACTGTTAGCAAAGTGCTTGATGCTTGAGAAATGGAAAATGCCACTTACAGACAATAGTAAAACAAAAGAAAAAAGAAATGCCTAGTGTCCAGTATTCAAATTATATCTTCAAGGTGCTACTGAATGATTTTGCATTATCCCAGATAAATGAAGAGTGATCATTTGACCATCTCAATTATCCATGAATGTACCAAAGGAAGGACGGACTAACCTGAACAAAAAATTTCTGTTTCTGTTTATAAATTAAGTGTTCTGTTAAGTGATTGTGAAAGTAAAGTCCTAATATCGGATATAAAATATTTATACTATATTGTAATCAATAAAAAGTACCAATATGTGTGTTATAATTTTTTAAATATCTTCCAAAATGTGTACAGGTTGGTTGTGAGGTTTTCATAGAATAGGATAGAACAATGAAAGTAACTGGTACTTTATTACTCCAGCATTCTTGTCTCCTGATAATTCACTGCCAACTTAATGAGTTTTTAAATTAAACACATTATACTTGTTTGGCTTTGTATATAAAATTAAAAGATCTTGCAACTTCAACAGCATTTTTATTCTAGCTATAGTAAGTTATTTGCAAAGGGGTTCTTAATTTCAAACTAATAAACAGCCTTTACTTGTTTCTAAAAGTTACTTCAAATTTTATGCATATAAGTCGCAACATTTTCAACTGAGTTTATAAGAAATCGCCCCAGCTTATGCCATTTAGTTTAAACGAACTGTAGCTCTCTTTAATTGAAAAGTTATTCCATTCCATCAAGAAACCATTCCAGAATGATCTATCATTCTTGACAACTGACTAATATGATATTGAAATAAATAATATGCTTGTCCAGAGTGGTTTTGCAAACGTCAAGATGGTTTCTCATTTCATTTTGAAATGTTTGCTAGTGAGTTGGCCAAAATGATTTTTTATAGGTTCTGCAATGGTTCTCTAGCATGTTGGAACAATCCTCATATTAAATCACTGCACAAATGTTTTAGTATTTTGATATTTAGGTAGTTTAAGAAATTAAATGCTTAACTAGGCAAGACTTCTTTTTGAGTAAGTAGTTTATAATGTAAAATCAGTAATCATATATATTTAACAAAACAAAAATACACTTCTCTAAATACATACACATACAACTGAAACTTTTATCCAATAATGGGTTTCGTGCACATGACGTCATTTTGCCCGAATTTTGTAAATATAACCTCACTTTAATGATTAATTATATATTGTTTGCAACAAAATTAGTCTTTTTGCATTAATTTTAAATCCTACTAATCATCAAATTTTGCATTAATCCTAATTTTTGGGGAATTTGAGAACTTTAAATTTAGTTATGCTGATGCAGAAGCACACAAATACACTATATGTCTTTGTTTTTAACCAATGTAGTCACGTGCCGCACGAGATCCATGGAGCTATACCGAAATGACAACTGAAATGATATAACAGTAAATTCATCTGGTAGAAAATATTCTTTTCTTTATCATGCGGAATAATCGCGACTAATATTAACTCAAGATCCGTAGTGATCATCGAGGTGATCATAATTATGGATGGCATATAGCATATAGGTAACCTATATGAAAAGGCCACTGGCTCTCTCACCATGGATCATAATCACACAATCCAAATCATATGGCAGTACTTAAATTCGGTCTGGTAGAAAACATAATTTTGTGTTTGGAAGAATTTTTACTTGACTGCAATCTGTATTCAATTCTAAGCTTGGAAAGTGGTAAACTATATAATATTATGTAAGACATAGGCATAAGCATAGTTAAATGTATGGTCTATTCCCAGGGCATCTGGGCAAAAAGGTAATTTCTGTGTGAGTATATTTAGAACTTTTGGAAATCTTGTTCATGGTTGATGGTCCAGTTCAGTTCTTCCCTCTGCATATGCATACTAATTTAACGCTCGCTTTAGCTGGTGATAATCAATCATCAATAACTGCTTGAATGTGGTAACTCTACTATGGCATCTTATTTTGCGGAATCTGGAGGTTGCAGGTTGCAGATGAGTTTTCTGGGTCATGCGATAAATTGTATTAATAGTTCTGGGTGGTAGTAAGTCGCTTATTAAGCCAGTTTACTTTTCCTACATTACAAACGCAGCATAACAATTGGATTTGAGCAAAATTTGAGAAATAAAGTAGTTATGTTTGAAAATTGCAAAGTCTGAGGTTAAAATCTGATAAATGCGTTCGTTAAGATCGCTTCGCATCAATCCCCGATCTTGTAACTTTTCTGGTAACTTTTTAATTGTTTTTAAAAGGTGCTTTTACAATGTCTTGGGGGGCTCGATGAATATCTTCCTGAAAACGACTATACATATCATCACAACCACATTCACACTATAAACTTATTAACCTCAACTATTATCGTTGTGAAAGATTCATTTTTAAATGCACTAATATAATATTTTTGCTAACATAGAGCTACGACCCATTTTTTACTAGATTCTAGGTTAGTTAACATTAATCAATATTATTAAAAGTTTGAACTAATGAAGCCATCTGGCAACTAAGTGAGCAAAACAGTAAACAATAACCTTAACCTCAAACTAATTATTAATCACTGTCACTGTCAGTCATGTTATACCGGGTGAAATTTGTCAGAATTCCAACGCCTACTTGACGACAGAAATAACTGAATGGATTATATGAATTTTCATTTCATTTTTCAAGCTAGAAAACGTTTTTTTCAGTTTATTGCCCCATAAACTTCTAAAGCTGGGATTCCACATTGCGAAACCCAGTCGCGCAACTGTTTCACGAAACAAGTATCGGATTGTGGATACTTAAGATTACTCTGAAGCAAAAACAGCAATGAAAGAAGTTTATTAAGGTCCGGTATTTTAAATCCCGATCACGAACTTGATCAAGTAATCATCGCTCCAAAATTACTGTCCGATTAAGTATTTTGATACATTTTTGGGTTAGCTAATCAGAAAACTTCACCACTAATTTAATGTTGCCATTCTTGATTTTAGAAATTAGTTGTTGGTTGTTTATTGCCGAATACAAGTCCCTGAGTCCCGTTTTTTGCATCGCCCACATAAAAAATGTTCTGTTCCTAGAACCAACAAAAACAATAATATCAAATAACAAAATGTCAAAAAATGACATTATAGTACATAGGGCTATTTACAGTAACAAAGCGGACAAAATTATAATGCACATAGTTGAGCTTTTATTTTAAACATTCTTATTTATTTTTCTGATGTAACGTAAACTTATAATAGATATTTTCAGTCTTAACAATGTGCAGTGTTTGATTTACGTGATTAGGTACAAGGTGTCCCGTTATATATTCTTCCCGCTTATAGCTTTTCTGCTTAAGACTTTATAAAAAAAAGTTTTACATAAAAAAAGTTTTTTAGAAAGATTGTAACATTTTATCAAACCTATAGGATGTCTAAAAAGACGTGATAGTCTAAGCGTTTGTTTTATATCATGGAATATCCTATATTATTCTGCGTCTTGCAGTAAGATTTGAAAAACCTTCAAAATATATAAAATTAAGGTTTCATATGTTTTTTTGTATTACTCCCTAATTACTGATTCACTTAATTAGTAATAACAAGTGATAATTAGTTACAATCGAATGTGGTAAATGTATCTATATCTATCTATTATATCGAACAATCAAATTAAATAAAGGCGTGAGAGAGATAGACAGAGCGAGAAACTATTCTAAATTTTCATATTTTATTTTAATTATTGATTATGGAAACTGGGTAAGTACAGGGTTGGACAGCATGTGTGAACAGCTTCTGGTAAGTTTTTTTATAAAAACTAGAAAAACGAAAGTTGTCGGATTTCTCCTAAATCGTCAGAAAATATTATTCAAAAAAGTAAAACAACTTTGCAACGTTACTGAAATATACAAAGTTTCTAATTGTTACGAATCTACGGACAAAAGTAAAGGTGGTTTTATTAAGGTTTATGGCATCTAAACCGTACCGTTCTTCAGATATTCGCGATTTTGTGAAAATGCTGCATCAAATTTAATGTTTAAAATCTCAGCACTTGGTTTCTTTTCAACCACCGAAATTGGCTGGTGGGCTACTACTACATGGAAGTTTTTGCGGTATGTATTAAATATTAACTACTGTGTACCAAATGTAAAAAAATGGACACTAAATTATTGCAAACTTCAAACAGTAATAACTCGTTTAATTTAAATTAGACACCCTGTATTTTATAGTATTATTAGATGCAGAATTTAGTTTCCTATCAAAAACTATTAAACATTCCTATAGTTTGGTCGTTGCATTTTCTTGAAAAATTGATTTTTTCTGAATTTGCGCTGACACAAACTAATGTAGTAATCTAATTTACCTGTTCAGGTCTATTCAGGTGTTACCTGATTTTGACAAAGCAAAATTTATTGTCATTTCTAGTTGTCACATATTAATTTAAAGTTAAATATTTTTTTACTGTTATAATTGTTGTGGTTTACTGTTATAATTGTATGAGTTTTTTATTTAATCAAAAGGCTGGTTTACCTTACGTTTTTCCTAGCCGAACTCGACCGAATGGAGCCGTTTTTGAAAGACTGTTGGTTCAATTTAGGCAAACTGGTAGTGTGCAGTATGAAACGACTGCCAAAACTAGATGAGTTACAGAAAACCAAAAAACTGAATTAGCCGTTATTGGCTCTATAGTTGAAAATTCCCATGTCGGACAACGAGGAATTGCACAAAACTTAAATATTAGCCAAGCAAGCGTATCAAGGATTATAAGAAACAACTACATTAAGAACTCTCCGATAACGATTTTGGCCAACGAGTGGACTTTTATATGTGGGTGTTAGAAAAAGTTGGAGAACAAGAATATTTTTTTGAATCAGTTCTATTTAGTGATGAGTGTACTATCATAACGATGGTTGTTTTATCCGACACAATTTTCATTATTATTCTGATTTTAACCCCCATGAATTTAGAGTTATTAATAACCAACAGTAGGTGGTTAGCAAATGTATGGGGGGGGGGGGGCAAAATGGGACAGTATGTGATTGGACCTTATTTATTACCTTATTATACATTTTGAGAAATCAGCTTCCAATTTTACTGGAACAAGTTCCTCTAGATATAAGAGCAACCATGTGGCTGCAAATGGATGGGGCACCTGCTCATTATCATCGTGAAGTCCAGGAGTTCTTAAATGTTCGTTTCCAAAATCGATGGATTGGAAGGAATGAAGCACAACATTGGCCACCAAGGTCCCCTGACATAACGCCTCCCGATTTCTTTTTATGGGGATATGTGAAAGAAATCGTGTATAATACGCCACCAACCACAAAAGAAAATGTGAAGGAACGAATCAGAGAGGCTTTCAGAAGCATAACTCCCTATATGTTACGCAATGTGAGTAAAGGATTTAAAAACAGAATACGTTGGTGTTTAGAATCAGACGGTCGTCATTTTGAACAAATTGTATAACTGTTTGTTTTTGTTTTTTTTTACTCTTATGTTGATTTGTTATTTATTGTATTTCAAATGGCCACTATTATTGCACTTAATTTTTTTGTAATAGAGATGCTAAATTTTATAAAAACTCTTGTAATATAATGTTTTATTGTTTTATTTTATATTTTATGCTAAACAAAGACATTTTAACATTCAGATGACTGCTAAATAATTTTCATGATCATAATTGTGCAACTTATAAATTAATATCTGACAAATACGGGGCGTTCATTAAAAAACTTTGACAAGTTGGTTGTGAAATGTCAAAGGAAAAGAATTGAGAAACAAAAGTCCCTTTACTTGCATTATGCCATCCTTTTCTGTCAACATTTTATAGCCTCCTAAATGAAGATTTCTAGTGAACACCCAGTACTAATGATAATAAATTTTGCTTTCTCAAAATCCGATATTGTAGCAGGTATAGTAGATTACTTAATTCGTTTGTCAGCTCAAATTCAGAAAAAAATAAATTTTCCAAAGAAACGCAAAAACCAAGCTATAGGAATGTTTAATAGTTTTGATAGGAAACTAAATTCTGCATCTAATGATACTATAAAATATAGGGTGTCTAATTTAAATTAAACGAGTTATTACTGTTTGAAGTTTGCAATAATTTGGTGTTCATTTATTGACATTCGGTGCACAGTAGTTAATATTTAATACACACCGCAAAAAATACAATGTACTATTAGCCCACCAGCCAATTTTGGTGGTGGAAAAGAAACCAAGTGCTGAGATTTTAAACATTTAATTTGATGCTGCATTTTCACAAAATCACGAATATCCGAAGAACGGTACAGTTTAGATGCCATAAACCTTATTTTTGTACCTTTACTTTTGTCCGTAGGTACCGAAAATACATTAATATACTAGGTGTCTTATTTAAAAATTTCAACTTTAGTCAATTTTATACTTTTGGGACCACCTGTATACAATGACAATAATATTAAAATGTACTCTCAATAGACCCCCATCCATCCCATATACAAAACTTTTTTAAAATCTAAAAGTTTAGCCATAATCTCCCGTATTGAGTAACGTGAATCACCCTGTATATAAACGGTTGACACTTTTTGGTTCTCCCGTTTTAAAGTTATTTGCATTTAAAAATCAAGATTATATTATATTTACTATAAGAAACTATGACAACCTCAATTCCGTTAACGAGAGTTTTATTATTGCATAATGGAGATTTTCAAATTCAAATTTTCAAAAATGGTTGAACCTTTGAATGTAAAATAATATAGAATTAAAAAAAACCTACAGGGTGTTCCATTAAAAATGTATCATCTACGTAAATTTTAGTAACATTGCCACGTTGTTTTGTTCCTTTAGATAACATTTCCTGCCTATTTACGAAAAATCCTACAAATTTAAAGATATTTCTTTCTTTTGTAAATAAACTTGCTAGTATATAGAGAAACTGAACTGTCTAAAGAATATACGGACCAACCGAATCCTTATACTTACTACCCGAATAATTACTGTAGGTTTACCTACATTTGCTTGGTGCAACTAAATATTAATATTTGTTTCGATAAGCCACATTGGACTCACTTTATTTGGTTACCAAACCTTGGTAAAATCTATACAGGGTGTTCATTATAAAACTTCATCTAGCATGCTATGACATTTTGACAGAAAAGGATCTACAAAATAAATTGACCTTTGTTGCTCCATACTATTTTTTTGACATGACATTTTCACATTTTGCAACCAACTAGATGAAGTTTTATAATGAACACATGGTATGATCAAATTTTAGTTCATGATTATTTATAAGACGCACATTCTGAGAGAAAACGAAGCATTGAGTACCAAATTAATTCTTAAAAAAGCACAAGGTAATCGTTTAGTCCTCGTTTAGTAAAGTTACGCTCTATATCTGGATATTGTAGACGCAACTTCAAGTTGTTTGCCATACGAAAACCGCAAATATCCGCAACTTTTTTAAATGGGACCTGAGACGGATACTCTAAACTTTAATTTGGAATAAAAATCAGACTTTGTTATTCCTGGAAAATGTACTAGAAGATTATAAGTAAAATAATCTTTTTTAAAATTTTGAAATATAGAAAGCCTCACACAACCAGGTGTAATATAGCTAGCTAAACTTGAGTAAAAACCGATCAAAGTCGATAAATGTACGCAACACTGAGGTAGCTATAACATCCTACACAAATACTGCTGAATTATTTCATGTCAACTACTTCGTAATATCTTAAAGTTTGAGGCAAACTTGAAGGCATATGATAGGAGCTGGATAGCTGATGGCTATCTCTAGGTTTTCCTCAAATTTTCTTCTTTGATTTGGTACCGTATCAATTTAAATCGACTTTTTTTTAGATTATATGCATTCTTTAGATGCTCTAGCAAAATTTTCCCGATGGGTGAACAAATTTAAATTATTCGATTTTTGTCCGCTTTTGGAGCTGAAATACCCCTATGTGCGACGGTTAAATATGTAGCGGATGCCAATTAAAATTAATCAACGTATGATGGTATTTGATATAATCAGAATTCAAAATACCGGCCCTAAGAATCATTTTGATGGCGGTAGTGTTTACCGATAACCCAGCGATTTGCTTTGGGATACCAAAACTTACTTCAGTTACTAGACATATGTTTTCCATATATAGTTTTTATTTTTTTTTTTTTTAGGCGGAGGAAAGAAAGCTACAAGAATCACGGTCGCTACAGCTGTTGGTATCTGGATCCTAGCTGCAGTCTGCGCCGTGCCAGCCCTGCTAGGATCGCACATCATGCAAATCAAAGACGATCAGGGCAATAAAATATTCGAGGTGTGCTATCCCTTTCCACAAGACTGGCTGAACGGCTCCTACGCAAAAGTGATAGTTATGCTAAAGTTCCTCGTACTCTATGTTATACCGCTGGTGATAATTTTCGGCTTCTATCTCAGCATGGCCATATCCCTCATAATGAGCACGAGGAATGTACCTGGGGAGTTACAGGGAATGCACAGACAAGTAAGTGACCTTAATTACTCTTCAGTTATTAATGAATTTGTATGTGTAACTAATTGTATTGATGTACAAATCAATATCTCGTGACAGTATATTTACGCTTTTTGTCTAGTAAATTATCATTTTGCATGTTCATGCTGACAATAGATTCCGACCTGACGTCAGCAGTGCGTGTATTAAAGAAGAATTACCCACTGAAATTTGGGGCTAGGTGTCCAACGCTTTTTGGAAACCGGAGAGGTTTTTGTGAGGAGAATGGAAGCTCTTTAGCTCGCCTTACAAAACAAGTAATTACTCTGAATTATTTTTGATGGACGCTTTTAGAAAAGTGATTTCTGTGCAAATAAATAACGAATTTCTGCTTTTGCTAAGAAACACGAGGGCGTCCCTTCGAAGGGGCGTTTAGCTATTTACGAACCGATTAATTAAGAACTCCTTCGCGGTAGAACAAAAATTAAATGTGCCAGAGAATTGTGCAAGAACGAAAGCAAAGAAAATATCTGTCTCCACCATGAACGTATATTGCGAGTTAACTGAAACAAGAGTAAAAATGGATAAAAAGTGTGGAAAACCTCGTTATTAGGCTCTTCAGTTATCGCCCGGGAAAGGAGGTTGAGCCGCTCCAAATAATAATTATCTCTTTGAAACCGTGGGGAAAGTTTTAATAGTTTTAACAGAGACAATTCGCGCTTCCATCATTTCAACATGAATTCGAAATGCAACGAGAATGAGCAAGTGGAGTGGTACGTTAATTATTGAAAATAAATATGAAAGTTTTAAAACCGAATTAGAAATTCTTCATTGCCACTACCTACTATCTACGTACTACTACTGCATTAGTAATTACTCTCTTTTTACGCCTGTTTATTAATATGCCTATTACTCAGTAGTTTTAATAGGTAATAACCCCTATTACCTATAAGTGGGTAATTATTTATTACTCACTACAAAATACTCAGGGGTGCAACTAATCAAATGGCACGTGCCTAAAGACATTTTTATAAGCACTAAAGTTAACTAAAATTTATAATGAGTATGCAAAATTTGGCGAGTAAATAAAAATGAAAAAAAAAATATTCTTGAAATATATTATTCTCAGATTGAATTTATCTATTTGTTAACGATAGTAGCTCTACTGCTAAAGATTGGTAACAATGGTAACTATTAAAATCTGAAGTGTTTTCCAGGCTTTGAAGCCGTGGTTCAATGGAATTTCTTCGTGATGTTTCGTATACAGCTGCGGCAGACATTATCAAAATCGGTGAGGCATTGGGCGAAGTGAACTCCCGTGCTTCCCGACGTTAACTGATTCGACTGTGGTGACTGCCACAGTTGTTGCTGACGCCTTTGTGTTGAAATTGTTGTCGTGCTTAAAGATCTCAGGGGCCTCCCTCGTTAGCCTCGGATAGAAACGCTGTCATTGATATAAATTATCCACCATATCAATCGCAGCGTTTCTTGTTGTGTTGCTGGTATGTTACAAATAAACCTGTACTGGTGGCAAAGTTGTTGAAAAAAAACCGGTACTGGTGGCGAGGTTGTTGAAAAAAAAGAAAAAAAAAAGATTTGTCAAAAAATTTGGTAGAAAAGTCTCAGTCATCTTGCATCACGATTATCGAATAGCGCCCCTAATTAGCCGTATTCCTGTTTGGTTCGTCTCTTGTGAGAACTCTAGTCCAGAGCCCTATCCAATCTCCTTCCAAGTCCCACTTACCCTTCTAGTGAGCTCAGTGAGTGCGCTCGGAAACTTAAATAGTAGCCTGCAGGTTTGAATTGTACGAAACCACAAACTTGGTGAGTCGTTCTTGAATCATTTTTTATTGTTTGCGCTTCACCTAATTACCCCCCCCCCCCCCCTTCAAGGGGAGAAAAAATTTGTTGAACTTTAATATGGTATAACCATTTTATCTTTGATCTGGACATTGAATTGATCATTGGTAATTCATCATTCATCATTCTGTAATTATTTCAATACCACAGTGTTGGCTGTTTTTTGGAAAAACGCCTCGAAATTTGCAAAAATTTGAATTTGGCGCGTCACCCCCACCATGAATTTGCAGTGTCGCCAACATAATAATTCCTTATGTCAGAGTCAGAGCTGATTTTCCTTTTTTATTTATTATGAGGGACTATCATGTAGTAATTAACGTGATTATGCAGTGAAAATTAACCGAAAACCTGACGATAATGTTCTTAAATTATACGGTAAGTAAAAGTTACGTTTATAATTATCATAATTAGTAAAAGGAAAATCATTCTAATTTGTGTATGGCTGGTTGTCTAATTCATTTTAGTTTAGCAATACGACAACCACGATGACATGACAATTTGTCTTTTGTCACCAATTAAGGATGTTCGTTGTTGTTCTTGTTATTGAGGTGAATTCATCTATCTCTAAATGTTTTAATACAAAAGTGTCTATTTTGCAGTGCTGTGTGACGCGCGGCCCCATCCTGCATGCAAAAAACCTTTGCTAAGTGCTGGATTTTTCTATGATAGACAAAATCTCATTGGAAAACCAAATACAGTGCGCCCCAAAATGTCAATCCACACATTAGCAACTTCTCGACGTTGGTCTCGGTTGTCCTGCACTGTTGTGGATTTTAGAGAGTCCAAATTCATTCATTTTGTTGATTTGAGGGACCCATTACTCCAAATTAACATTCATTGGTGGAACAAATTTTTATAGCAAACAAGCAAGACCAGTAAGCAGATAACGATGGATGTTTGATCTGCTAAGACCAGTTTCTTTCATGTTTTATCTATGTATCTGGAGACTATAGTGCCTGTGAAAAAAACTCTTTTTCTACAAACGTCAAATAATGACGCATTTTACGCTTTCATTAGACAAACGTAAACCTAATCTTTTTTGAGGATCAGAATGTGAGTGTACTTTTCCGCGCGTTGCCCAGGACCCTCAATAGCAACTACCACCATTCAACCAATTATTAAAAACGTCATTGTCACTTTGATTTAAATTTTCAGATTGTGTCTTCAGTTATGCTCAGTTGTGATTCACATTATTTGAATCTGATCGTTTGCAGAAAAAACGTTGTATGCATTACGAGCAAAAAGTAACTTTTTTGCTCTCGAGTGATTGTCGCTCTCCGCTTCGCGTCGAGCGGCAAACTTCACTCTCCGAGCAAAAAAGTTTTACTTTTCGCTCTTAATACATAAATAACTATTTCAGTGACAACAAATCTTAATCAAGGTGAAAGCGTTTTTATAGGAATAATTGTTGTTATCTGTGTTATTACCTAAACTTATATTACATTTCTTTTTCATGTCCACTTGTTAATTTCTTCCGTTAAGAAATATACTTATTTTGGTACTTGTTGCATCCACTTTTTCACACACAATTTCGCCGAAATAAAAATGTAATGTATACAGAAAGCTTGTATTTATTGATATTAAAGGATCGATTTTCATTTGTTCACTTTGACAGCAAAATCCCCGAAATAAAAATGTAATGTATACAGAAAGCTTGTATTTATTGATATTAAAGGATCGATTTTCATTTGTTCACTTTGACAGCAAAAAACAATTGAACATCGAAATTAGGAACCACTTTGTTGATACCGTGTAAAATTTTATTTTTATTATTTCTTATTTAAATGTTTCATTAGTTATAAATTTTGAGGAGAGAAAACTTGTTTTAAAACAATACTGGGCTGGTAATTCCTTTGCTCAAATTCGAGACAACATTGTATTAACCCGATATGATCCTGTGAGCGAAAGCGACGACTTCAAGCTGGTGCGGCTCCAGAGGATGAAAATGTGGCAAAAACTTGTTGTTCTTGCTACAGTAAACGATAATCCTTCCAAGAGTATTCGACAGATTGGCCAAGAAACTGGACTTAGTAGATCGACCATCCATAATTATCTCCAAAAAGACGAAACTCCAAAAAGAAGGTTTTAAAAGCTACAAAAAAGAGAACCATAAAAAACTCTTACCGACCGACCTTTTCCCCCGAATGGAGTTTTCTGAAATCCTGACCGAAAAAATTATTCCAGCCCCAAGATTTGTTAGAAACATTTGTTTCACGGATGAATGCTCATTTTGATTGACTGGCTCTTCAAATCAACAAAATGATCGGAATTGGGTACTCCAAAACCCACATAATAATATAATGCATGACAATCGTGACCAACGTCGAGCAACTGTAAACGTGTGGATCGGCATTTTGGGGCGCCATGTTATAGGTCCATTTTTCATTGATGGCAGTTTGAACGCCAACAAATATGGCAATATGCTTCGCAATGACATTTTGCCTGCTGTGGAAGCCATCTAGCCATTAGAATGGGTTTTTTACATGCAAGATGGGGCGTCGTGTCACACTGCACTGCAAAATAGACGTTTTTTAAACGAAACATTTGGTGATAGGTGGATCGGAAAGTTTGGAGCAATTAATTGGCCACCTCGCTCTCCGGATTTGAATCCCTGTGATTTCTTTGTTTGGGGATTTATTCAAGATCGTCTCTACCAGAGAAATAAACAATTTGCCAATGTTCAAAAGTTGAAACTTGCAATTCAAGAAATTTGTGGTCCAGTCACGGTGGTGATGTTGGACAATACATATCGCAATTTTGAACAGAGGCTTGCATATTGTACTTCTGCAGAAGGTGGTCATTTTGAACAATTTCTCTGATGTGCCACATCTAGTCTTGTATTCTATTTATTTGTTTATTGTTCTTGTTTACCTCTGTGTTTGATGTTAAACACATGGGTGGTTACTTACTTTCTTTGTAGTGTGTAATTAAATGGTTCTTTTAAGAGCCGCCAATCCGTATTTTCTTTTCGCCAATTCCACGATAACTCATTTGTAGAGTACAATCACATTTCAAGCTTGGTTCTTGGTTTGCTCAACAAATGTATCCACCCAACTCGCCGTCCTTAATAATTCTTAACATTAACCTAGCTTTTCGCTTTACCAATGACAAAGACAAGAGACATATCGTCGATCCTTTGTCTGTTGTTAATCTAAAATGAATCAGAGAACCAGCAATACACAAATTGGAATGATTTTCCTTTTACTAATTATGATAATAATAAACGTAACTTTTACTTACCGTATGATTTAAGACCATTATCGTCAAGTTTTCGGCTAATTTTCACTGCATAATCACGTTAATTACTACATGATAGTCCCTCAAAATAAATAAGAAAGGAAAATCGGCTCTGACTCTGACATAAGAAATTATTATGTTGGCGACACTGCACACGGTGACTCGCCAAAATCGATTTCCCATGTTAATCTCCTATATCCAGGGTTCTGCTGGGCACCCGGTATAACCGTGGAGTTAACAAATTAAATTTGAATCTATAGTTTTAATAATAGTAGTTTAATATTTCATAAAAATTCTTCTTTTCACCTGGGTATCCAAATTTCCAAACATAATCTATTCTTTCTTCAGATATTGGTTTCTTTTCAACCACCGAAATTGGCTGATGGGCCACTAGTATATTGAATTGTTTGCGGTATGTATTAAGTATTAACTACTGTGTACCAAATGTAAAAAAATGGACACTAAATTATTGCAAATTTCAAACAGTAATAACTCGTTTAATTTAAATTAGACACCCTGTATTTTATAGTATCATTAGATGCAGAATTTAGTTTCCTATCAAAAACTATTAAACATTCCTATAGCTTGGTCGTTGCATTTTTTTGGAAAATTGATTTTTTCTGAATTTGCGCTGACATAAACGAATGTAGTAATCTAATTTACCTGTTCAGGTCTATTCAGGTGTTACCTAATTTTGACAAAGCAAAATTTATTGTCATTTCTAGTTGTCACATATTAATTTAAAGTTAAATATTTTTTTACTGTTATAATTGGTGGTTAACAAGGAGTTTTTTATTTAATCAAAATGCTGGTTTCCACAGCAGAAGAACGAGTCGATATGATCTTCATTCTAGGAGAATGCTTGCAAAATTGTCTTTTAGCATCAAGGGTTTATGCTGAAAGGTTTCCTAGCCGAACTCGACCGAATGGAGCCGTTTTTGAAAGACTGTTGGTTCAATTTAGGCAAACTGGTAGTGTTCAGTATGAAACGACTTCCAAAACGAGACCAGCTACAGAAAACCAAGAAACTGAATTAGCCGTTATTGGCTCTGTAGTTGAAAATCCCCATGTCGGACAACGAGATATTGCAACCAAATTGCACGACAAAATTTAAATATTAGCCAAGCAAGCGTATAAAGGATTCTTCAAAAACATAAATATCACGATTATAAGATAAAACTACGGTGATTGTAAAGAAAATGTCATCTCGATTTTTGCCTTAATTTTGATATCATTAGAAAGCTTATGTTAAGATTAGCAGATTTAAGTAAAAAAATTCTTGGTTGGTCGAGTTTTGTAAGAAAAAAATTGAAAAATGAAAGTACGGAAATACATTACTCATACTTGGGAGTTGCCTCAATCTTCTTTTGTAGCCACAACACACATTACATTTATAAAATTCATAGTTTTTCGATTTTTATGATATAATTTAAGTTTCAAAGGTCTCATAAATTCAAATTTTTATTTAACTTTATTTAACAAATTTTGCATTGTACTAGTTGCTAGTCGAATTATTGATGAAGTTGGTAGGTAGCATATAAAAGATAAAGTTTGTTGACGTTTTTTGAAATATATAAAAAGCGGGCCCGAAAGGGCCCGCTTTTTTCTTTATTTTTAGAAGAAGTTAACTTTCTGTTACTTCAGGTAATGTCTGGTTAGTTTAGGTCAGTCCAGTTCTAGTTTCCCTGGTTAGGTTAGTTCAGTCCTAGTTTGCCTGGTTAGGTTAGTTCAGTTACACCTTTTACGTTTAGGTTAGACTAGCTTAGGTTAGTTCAGGTTAGTCCAGTTCTAGTTTTCCTGATTAGGTTAGTTCAGTTACACTATTTACGTTTAGGTTAGGCTAGCTCAGGTTAGTTCAGGTCTACTCTTTATGTTAGGGGTAGGGCCTTTAAGGGCCCGCTTTCTTTTATTTTGTTTCTAGATGCGACAACATAATTTTATTGCACTTAATGATGAACTCCGACGTTTGGCATCACTGTAAATATATTTCTAACCCTACTATCAGATAGGAGAGTTTTCACATCAATTTTGTCATACATTTTCAATTTTTATTTTCTTGTTTCTCAGTGAAAAGTGGCTCATCCAAGAATTTTTTTCTTTCAATCTGTTTTACAGACCGTAAGCTACTATTCAAAAAAGAAAAACCTTGAAAATTGAGATGACATAAACTTTACAAGCACGTTACAACTACATCAAGAACTCTCCGATAACGATTTTGGCCAACTAGTAGACTTTTGTATGTGGGTGTTAGAAAAAGTTAGAGAAGCTTAGTTAGAAGAGCAGATTTTTTTGAATCAGTTCTATTTAGTGATGAGTGTACTTATCATAACGATGGTTCTTTTAACCGAGACAATTTTCATTATTATTCTGATTTTTTGACCCCCATGAATTTAGAGTTATTAATAACCAACATAGGTGGTCAGTAAATGTATGGGGGGCATAATGGGACAGTATGTGATTGGACCTTATTTTTTTGACAAACATTTAAACGGAATGTCGTTTCTAAATTTTTTGAGAAATCAGTTTCCAATTTTACTGGAAGAAGTTCCTCTAGATATAAAAACAACCATGTGGCTGCAAATGGATGGGGCACCTGCTCATTACCATCGTGAAGTCCGAGAGTTCTTAAATGTTCGTTTCCAAAATCAATGGATTGGAAGGAATGGAGCGCAACATTGGCCACCAAGGTCCCCTGACATAACGCCTCCAGATTTCTTTTTATGAGGATATGTGAAAGGAATCGTGTATAATACGCCACCAACCACAAAAGAAAATATGAAGGAACGAATCAGAGGCCTTCGGAAGCATAACTCCCTATATGTTACGCAATTTGAGTGAAGGATTTAAAAACAAACTACGTTTGTGTTTAGAATCACACGGTCGTCATTTTGAACAAATTTTATAACTGTTTGTTTTTGTTTGTCTTACTCTTATGTTGACTTGTTATTTATTATATTTCAAACTGCCACTATTATTGCACTTAATTATTTTGTAATAGAGATGCTAAATTTTATAAGAACTCTTGTAATATAATGTTTTATTGTTTTATTTGATATTTTATGCTAAATAAAGACACTTTAACATTCAGATGACTGCTAAATAATCTTCATGATCATAATTTTGTAACTTATAGATTAATATCTGACAAATACGGGGTGTTCATTAGAAAACTTTGTCTAGTTGGTTGTGAAATGTCAAAGGAAAAGAATGGAGAAACAAAAGTCCATTTACTTCCATTATGCCATCCTTTTCTGTCAAAATTTTATAGCCTCCTAAATGAAGTTTTCTAGTGAACATCCAGTACTAATGATAATAAATTTTGCTTTCTCAAAATCAGGTATTGTAACAGGTAAAGTAGATTACTTAATTCGTTTATGTCAGCTCAAATTCAGAAAAAAACACAATTTTCCAAGAAAAAGCAAAGACCAAGCTATAGGAATGTTTAATAGTTTTGATAGGAAACTAAATTCTGCATCTAATGATACTATAAAATACAGGGTGTCTAATTTAAAATAAACGAGTTATTACTGTTTGAAGTTTGCAATAATTCGTTGTTCATTTATTGATATTCGGTGCACAGTAGTTAATATTTAATATACACAGCAAAAAATCCAATGTACCACCAGCCAATTTTGGTAGTTGAAAAGAAACCAAGTGCTGAGATTTTAAGCATTTAATTTGATGCTGCATTTTCACAAAATCACGAATATCTGAAGAACGGTACGGTTTAGATGCCATAAACCTTAATAAAACTACCTTTACTTTTGCCCATAAGTACCGAAAATACATTAATATACTAGGTGTCTGATTTAAAAAAATACAACTTTAATCAATTTTATACTTTTGGGACCACCTGTATACAATGACAATAATTTTAAAATGTACTTCCAACAGACTCCCATCCATTCCATATACAAAACTTTTTTTAAATCTAAAAGTTTAGCCATAATCTTCCGTGTCGAGTAACGTGAATCGCCCTGTATATATATATATATACATATATTTTTGCTACTAATTCTATTAATTGTAACTCCAGCGGAAGTGCAAGTTCCGTTTCGTCGGTTTCTGAGTTTCCGGCATTCGATTATAAACTCAGTGGCATTCCTAACATTTGGTGAGTATTTTATTCCCCTTTGATTTTTCTAAGGAATAAAACACTCCCGGTTCTCTGTTGCTACCCTATCGTTTTTTTTCTCTATTTAACATGTCTCAAAGCTCCAGGTCTTCTCGTAATAGCGAGATATGGGAAATTGTAAATTCTTTGAACCAGCGTGTGGACGAACTATCTCATTCACTGCCTCCAAAGAAGTTACCTTCTGGAGTTCAGACTCAAACCCAAATTGTTGGGCAACAACCTTTCAATTCCATTCTACCTCGAGTTCCAGACGATTCCAAGAAAACCGAAAAATCCGAGTTGATTCGAAGTGTCAGAGAACGCAACATTCTATCCGAGACTAACGAGAGATGCCATTGAGATCTTTAAACACGAAAACAATTTCAACAGGAAGGAGACAAATACATTTTTAAATGCAGACTGGAAGCGAGTTCTACGATATACTTCAAGCACAGTTTAAGAATAGAAACAGTTCGAGTACTCCTTTCATATCTGCGAAATACTGACAATTTTTTGCTGAGGTGTTTTCAGACGGAATACGAGGGTCTTGAATTCCAAAGCTAACGTGAGTGATGCGGGTTATACCCGCATCACGCAAGGCAGGCCGATGTCTTACTTATCGCGTCGACACGATATACTACATTGCTAGTCATAAGTAGAGATTTTGGTTAGAGAGGACAGGGGCAAAAAATTCGGCGCCAACCGACGATAATCGAAGTTGTTATATTACTGAACGGTGCTTCTAGTGCGCCGAACTCCCGCACCACTACTACCCCCCACCTCAGTCTCTCCACAGCAGATTGACGGCGCGGCGGGTGAATAAATACCACGGAGCTCACCAGTCACCATAGTCGAACCAGTCAACATCGGGAAGCACGTGTGATCACTTCGCCCATTGCCTCATTGCCTTTGATGACGTCTGCCGCAGCTGTAGACGAAACGTCCGGAAGAAATTCCATTGGACCAACTTTGAAGCCCGGAAAACATTTTAGAGTGCATCTTGACCGGCCGTGAAAGCTTCCACAGTCTTAGAATATTAACTATTATTTAAAACATTTTTTATATGGTAATTACATCAATGGTAAAATTAAAAAAAGATAGATACTTCCAGTCTTGAATTCGAAAAGAAAAAGATTATGCGATTGTATAATCAATGACTCGTTTTTATTTATTATCACTTTTTTTATTTTAAAAATGATAATCTGCTAGTCTATTAAAATTTTAAATACGTGCTACAAAAACAAGAATAATTGATAATCAGTCGACAAGATCAATAATTAATCTTAAATTGTTTAATTTTGTAACAAAACAGAGACGATTAATTGCTGTCATGGCTGCTAAGAAATTTTGCATTCGCCCTATTAAAAGCATGTCCAAAAAAACAATAATATTTTAGATGCATTTAATAGCTATTATTCACATTGATTAATCTAAAAGATCCCTGCGCTGATTTTTTTTAAATACGGCCGTTTTGTTTACTGCAATAAGCTGTTGTTCCAGTGGTGTCACATTGGCGAGCTAGTCTTAATAATAATAATATTAGAAATGTATGCCACTGATTTTTAAGTTTGGTATTTTTTATTTTGGAGTAAGCAGCTAAAAATACAATTTTGTTTCTTGTGATTATTTTATATCATTTCGTTTCTCTTAGAGAACAAAAAATTTAAAAAAATTGTGAAGTGATTTTGAATTGATCCGCTAAAACTGCAATGATTTTCCCATTTCACCCAATGTGTAACTCTGCTAGTTTCTCAGATATCTTCACTAGAGATCGAAATGACACCTCTCGCTTTCGGCTTGTGACGCAACCTTCATCCTCTTAAGTATTAGCTATTTTTTATTAATCTCATAAGAAATTTCATTGAAATTTTGCCGTTTTGTTTATTGGAATAAATTGGCACTAACTAGAAAATAATCTTGGTTCCAGTGGCGTTAGGTCGGCTAGCTAGTTTTAATAATAATATTGAAACAAAATGCACGCCACTGATTTTTTTTTTAAGTTTCGTATTTTTTATTTTGGAAAAAGCAGCTAAAAATGCAATGAAACTAGAAATATGCGTCCCAGGTAAAATGGTTTTAGTGGTCAATTGGTGGATAGGGACTAAGACTTTTAGTCCCTATCCGGACTAAACGTCTTAGTCCACCAAAACTATAAAAATACAATTCTTTTTTCTTGTGATTATTTTATCATTTCGTTGTTTTAGAGTCATAACAATTTTAAAAAATTTGGAACTGATTTTAATATGATTTAGAGCTACAATTATTTTCGCATTTAACTTGTAACTCTTCCAGTTTTTCAGATTTCTTCACTCGCCTTCAGCTCGTGTCGCAAAGTTCATCCTATCTGTGCTATCATTACATGAACGTTGAATGATATTTTGGATTTTTATTAATGTCAAAAAATACTTGCGCCGATATTATTGAAAGTTGGCCGTTTTGTTTACTGTAATAAATTAGCATTAACTAGATAATAATTTTTAGTTCCAGTGAAGTTACGAGGGTTGGATAGACTTACTAATAAAACTAAAAAAAAAAATTAAGCCACTGACTTTTTTTAAGTTTTGTATTTTTTTCTTTTTTGGTTAAGCCGCTAAAAATAAGGCTAAAAATACAATTTTGTCTTTTGTGGTTATTTTGTATCACTTCGTTGCTTTTAGAGTCAGAAAAATTTTCAAAAATATTGAAATGGTTTTGAATTGATCTGCTAAAACTGCAATGATTTTCACATTTAACCCAATGTGTAACTCTGCTAGTTTCTCAGATTTCTTCATTAAAGATCGAAATGACACCTCTCGCCTTCGGCTCGTATCGTAAACTTCATCCTCGTAAGTAATAGCTATCATTACATGCTCGTCGAATTATACTTGGTTTCTTATTAATCTCATAAGATCCCTGCGCCAATTTTATTAAAATTTGGCCTTTGGTTTACTGCAATAAATTAACATTAACTGGATAATAATTTTTTTCCACTACTAGCTTTAATACGGACCGTTAATGGCCAGCAAAATGACAGTAAAGTAGGTTTTCTTGTTTTGTTTATAAAACAATTGAACATTAGCGGTCCATAATGACAACGTTAAGGCCGATTATTTACCGGTAAATAAAACTGTCAGTTGTCAGGAGCATTAGGCACCGTGATATCGCCATAAATACCATTTTGTTCATCGGCTTTTTTATCGGTTGCCACGGTAACGAAGCCTCCATATGGGTTGAAGACGCGCCTGTTCTTAGTAATAAAATTTGCGGAGCGGTATCTTACTAATTTAAGCAATTTTCTGTTGTAGATTTATCGAGTCTAGTAGTGGAAAAAATCGTATATACACCGCTGTTGTGAACTACTTATGACCCTCACGTCTTAGATCCCTCAGCGCTACGCGCTTCGGGATTTAAACTTGACGTTCGGGTCATAATAATGTACTTCACAACCTTGGTTTATAATATACTATTAATTCCAGTGGCGTTAGAACGGCTAGCTTGTCTTAAAAAATAATATTGAAAAAAAATGTGGTTCACAGATTTTTTTTTAAGTTTCGTTTATTTTTTTTTCCTTCTGATTAACCAGATAAAAATACAACTTTTTGTCTAATGATTATTTTCTATTACTTCGATGATTTTAGTTATAAAACTTAATATGTGAAAGTGGTTTTGATTTAATCTCTTAAATTATTTTCACATTTAACTACTGACCGACTTTCCTAGTGTCTCAGTTTTCTTCACTAAAAATCGAAATTACGTCACTCTTCTACGGCTCGGGTCGCAAACTTCATCCTCGTAA
The DNA here is from genome assembly GCA_951812265.1 of Taphrorychus bicolor. NCBI lineage: Eukaryota > Metazoa > Arthropoda > Insecta > Coleoptera > Curculionidae > Taphrorychus > Taphrorychus bicolor. Next base: position 18,584,945 of record OX638298.1, read on the forward strand.
GTAATAACTATCATTACATGCTCGTTGAATAATATTTTGGTTTTATTCTCAAAAAAAAAAAAAAAAAAAAAAAAAAAAAAAATTGAAAGTGGTTTTGATTTTTTAAAATTGCAATTATTTTTCCATTTAACCCACTGTGTAACTCGGTTAGTTTCTCAGTTCTCTTGACTAAAAATCCCAATTACGTCACACGCCTTCGGCTCGTGTTGGGCAATTCATCCTTGTAGGTAATAATTACCATTACACGCTCGTTGAATAATACTTTGTTTCTTATTAACCTCAAAATATCCTTGCGCCGATTTTGTTGAAATTAGGCCGGTTTATTTAAGTTAGTCTATTATCACAAATCACACATCTGAAATCTACCATCACAAATTTCAAGTCTTAGTAATATCATATAATTAACCCTTATCAATCCCCTACGAACTTCAATTTCAAATTCACTTAATTCGATTGAAATTAGCCCCATAAGTGAATTTTTTTAAATGGCAAAAAAGTCACGTTAAAAAACTTTCCAAAACATCGACCACCGAAGGGGTGTATCTGTGAAATTATTGAACCAATTGGGTTTTCGATTGTGGGAGAAGAAAGAAGACATCAATAAAAGGAAAAAATGAGTTTTATTCACCATGATTGGTTAACCCTTTCTTATGGTTGGCACGTTGAAAGTCTGGATTCTTTTACCCTTGTAGTTATATGGATGATTGTTGTCTTGGGATTCTCAGTATAATCCATATAATTCTTTCTTATGTTATAAGCGGTCAGAATTGGACTGTGAGAAAAAAGATGTTCAAACATACAAGTATTTTTTTTTACATAAGAAAGAAATTTATTCTTTTAAAGATACTGTTTTTGCTTAAAAAAATATTTTATCAGATAAAGCAAATTTTTCTTCGACGAATAAGTGCCTTCTATTTATTAGAACAAAATTGTTTTTTCCAAACTAATGTCTTCCTTCCAACTTCATTTTGTTCAAGTAAAAAGAGATATTCAATTTTGTTTTTCTTGAAGATTCTCATAATCTTCTTATTGTTACTTTTACAAATAAAATATGTTTTTTTATCAAGTTTGTGTAAAATTATTGTGTTTTTATGTTATACTTACGGTTAAGTCAAATAAGTTTTTTTCATACAAAATAATTAAATTTGTGTTCTTTTACATAGATATCGCTTACAATTTAAATGAAGAAAAACTTCTAATAAAAATTATTTTGAGAAAAATACTAATCTATTCGCTTTCTTGAAGTGAAGAACCAATTACATAAAACCCTTTTTTTTTTCATTAAAAATATTTTTGGTTAACTATGTCTTAGTCCCGAGCGGCAACCATTATATTTGTGAAGGCCATTTATAATTATTTCCAATTAATACAAAGGTTCAGTCCAAGTTTTAAAACTTCGAATTATTCTTGAGATATTTACATAATTTTTCATTTTCCAAAATCGATCACGAAGTTTCTATTTCCGCGTAACTCATTTTTTTCCAGTAAACAAGTGGTAGTCTAATCAATTTTCTTGTAGTCTCAAGCCGTTCCCAAGATATATAATAATTTTCTAACTTTCCAATTGTATGTTTCATGAAGCTTGTATTCATTTTTAGCTAATTATTTCCAATTTAAACAATGGTTCGATACAAGTTTTGAAACCTCAAACTATTCTCGAGATATTTACACATTTTTTTTTATTTTCCAAAATCGATCACGAATTTTCTGTTTGTGCATTTTTTCTAACATGCAATTTTTTGGAGTCTCAAGCCATTCTAAGATATTAATTATTATTATAATTTTACAAAATAAACCTAAGTATGAATTCATTTTTAGTTAAAGTTTTAGTCGTTTATCGAAATCTTGGTAACATCAAACCGTTCTCAAGATATTGAATAATTTTGCTATTTTGCAAAATATACAAACGAACTAACAGTATCTTCTAATGAAATTCGTGGATCCTCAAACCGTTCCCAAGATATTAACGCCTTTATTTTCCAAAGCAAATCCATGAAGTTGGTCCCTGTTTTAAGCTGACTTTTTCTAAGTAAGCCACGAAAGCAATTAATTTTTTTGATTTTTAAATCGGTTTTGAGGTATTTACTATTTTTTCAAAATAGACCTACAAAGTTTTTATTTGTTTTTAACTCATTTTTCCCTACCAATACATTTCTAATAAACTTTTCGAAAAAAAAAATTAACTACGTAGCACCAACTAGACACATTGTATATTGGGAACTGACGGCAATTAAATGCCACTAAAAGAATATTAAACTTGAAAGCAACACAACTATCTTTCAGGTCAAAAAACAGTTTCTTTTTGAAATTCCGAACAAATTCAAATAAGATTTATGGCCAAAGTCAGTTAAAAATCACTAAAAACATCTATAATGCAAATTTGAATTATTGGAGAAATTTAGATTAGAAATAGGACTAAAATGTTTAAAAAAAAATAATTTTCAGGCTAGGATTAAGGCCTAAATACGTGAAAAATTAATCAACGAGGGCAAATATAGGTAGGAGGCTTTGGAAAAACTCAAATTACGATTATGAAGATTATGATCAAAATCAATGAAAAATTGCTAGAAGCTTGAAAAATGCTAATTTAACGTCTTTGAATATGTTAGATTAGAATTACAACTTACATTTACGGAACAAAACTAATTTTTCATAAAAATAAAATTTTTTATGTTTTTTGAAAAAGTCAGGCTAGGACTAAGGCCAAAATACGTGAAAAATCATTCAACGAGGGTAAATATAGGAAGGAGGCTTTGGAAAAACTCCAAAGAAGACTATGATGTTTATGACCAAAATCAATGAAAAGTTACTAGAATCGTAAAGAATGCTAATTTGAACACTTGGAATATGTCAGATTAGAATTAGAACTTAAGTTTTTCGAACAAAACTAATTTTTCATAAAAATAATAATTTTTATGTTTTTTGAAAAAGTCAGGCTAGGATTAAAGCCAAAATGAGTGAAAAATTATTCAACGAGGGTAAATACATGTAGAAGGCTTTGGAAAAGCTCAAACTAAGATTACGAAAATTATGACCAAAATCAATGAAAATTTACTAAAAGCGTAAAAAGCGCTAATTTGAAGTCTTGGAATATGTTAGAATTTAAATTTTTCGAACAAAACTAATTTTTCATACAAACAACATTTTTTATTATTTTTGAAAAAGTCAGGCTAGGATTAAGGCCAAAATATATGAAAAATTATTGAACGAAGGTAAATCTAGGTAGGAGGCTTTGGAAAAACTCAAATTAAGATTATGAAGATTATGACCAAAATCAACGAACAATCACTAAAAGCGTAGAAAATGCTGATTTAAAGTCTAGGAATATGCTAGATTAGAATTAGAACTTACATTTTTCTAACAAAACCCATTTTTCATAAAAATAACAATTTTTATGTTTTTTGAAAAAGTCAGACTAATATTAATTCCAAAATACGTGAAAAATTATTCAACGAGGTTAAATATAGGTAGAAAGCTTTGGAAAAACTCAAATTAAGATTATGAAAATTATGACCAAAATCAATGAAAAATTACTAAAAGCGTAAAAAACGTTAATATGAAGTATTGGAATATGTTAGATTTTTTGAAAAAGTCAGCCTAGGATTATGGCCAAAATACGTGAAAAATTATTCATCGAGGGTAAATATAGTTAGGAGGCTTTGGAAAAACCCAAACTAGGATTATGACCAAAAGCAATGAAAAGTTACTAGAAGCGTAAAAAATGCTAATTTGAAGTCTTGGGATATTTTAGATTCGATTTAGAACTTAAATTTTTCGAACAAAACTCATTTTTCATAAAAATAATAATTTTTATGTTTTTTTGAAAAAGTCAGACTAGGATTAGGGCTAAAATACGTGAAAAATTATTCAACGACGGTAGATATAAGTAGGAGGCTTTGGAAAAACTCAAATTAAGATTATGAAAGTTATGACCAAAATCAATTAAAAGGTACTAAAAGCGTAAAATATGCTAATTTGAAGTCTTGCAATATGTTAGATTAGAATTAGAATTTAAATTTTTCGAACAAATCTCATTTTTTATAAAAATTACATTTTTTATGTTTTTTGAAAAAGTCAGGCTAGGATTAAGGCCAAAATACGTGAAAAATTTTTCAACGATTGTAAATATATGTAGGAGGCTTTGGAAAAACTCAAATTAAGATTATGAAGTTTATGACCAAAATCGATGAGAAATTACTAAGAGCGTCAAAAAAATGCAAATTTTAAGTCTTGGAATATGTTAGATTAGACATAGAACTAAAATTTTTCGATCAAAACTAATTTTTCATACAAACAACATTTTTTATTATTTTTGAAAAAGTCAGGCTAGGATTAAGGCCAAAATATATGAAAAATTATTGAACGAAGGTAAATCTAGGTAGGAGGCTTTGGAAAAACTCAAATTAAGATTATGAAGATTATGACCAAAATCAACGAAAAATTACTAAAAGCGTAGAAAATGCTGATTTAAAGTCTAGAAATATGCTAGATTAGAATTAGAACTTACATTTTTCTAACAAAACTCATTTTTCATAAAACTAACAATTTTTATGTTCTTGAAAAAGTCAGACTAAAATTAAGGCCAAAATACGTGAAAAATTATTCAACGAGGGTAAATATAGGTAGAAGGCATCCAAAAAACTCAAACTAAGATTATGAAAATTATGACCAAAATCAATGAAAATTTACTAAAAGCTTAACAAACGCTAATTTGAAGTATTGGAATATGTTAGATTAGAATTAGAACGTAAATCTTTCGAAAAAAACTCATTTTTCAAAAAATAACATTTTTTATGTTCCTTAAAAAAGTCAGACTAGGATTGAGGCCAACATACGTGAAAAATTATTTAACGAGGGTAAATACAGGAAGGAGGCTTTGGAAAAACTCAAACTAATATTACGAAAATTATGACCAAAATCAATGAAAAAATACTAAAAGCGTAAAAAACGCTAAGTTAAAGTATTGGTATATGTTAGATTAGAATTAGAACTTAAATCTTTCGAAGAAAACTAATTTTTCATGAATATAACATTTTTTATGTTTTTTGAAAAAGTCAGGATTAAGGCCAAAATACGCGAAAAATTATTCAACGAGGGTAAATATAGGTAGGAGGCTTTGGAAAAACTCAAACTAAGATTACGGAGATTATGACCACAATCAATGAAAAATTACTAAAAGCGTAAAAAACGCTAATTTGAAATATTGGAATATGTTAGGTTAGAATTAGAACGTAAATCTTTCGAAAAAAAAAACTAATTTTTCATAAAAATAACATTTTTAATGTTTTTTGAAAAAGTCAGGCTAGGATTAAGGCCAAAATACGTGAAAAATTATTCAACGAGGGTAAATATAGGTAGGAGGCTTTGGAAAAACCCAAACTGAGATTATGACCAAAAGCAATGAAAAGTTACTAAAAGCGTATAAAATGCTAATTTGAAGTCTTCGAATACGTTAGATTAGAATTAGAACTTAAATTTTTCGAACAAAACTCATTTTTCAGAAAAATTATAATTTTTATGTTTTTTGAAAAAGTCAGGCTAGGATTATGCCAAAATACATGAAAAATTATTCAACGAGGCTAGATATAAGTAGGAGGCTTTGGAAAAACTCAAATTAAGATTATGAAAATTATGACCAAAATCAATGAAAAGTTACTAAAAACGTAAAAAATGCTAATTTGAAGTCTTGGAATATGATGATTACGAATATGATTAATTATGACTGATTATGAATCTTGGATAAGATTATGACCAAAATCAATTAAAAATTACTAAAAACGTCGAAAATGCAAATTGGAAGTCTTCGAATATGTTAGATTAGAGTTAGAACTGAAATTATTCGAAAAAAACTCATTTTACATAAAAATAATAAAACTTTTTTTTTTAAAGTCAGGCTAGGATTAAGGCCAAAATACGTGAACGATTACTCAAAAAGAGTAAATATACAAATTTAGAACCCCTGAAAAAAATTCAAATTAACATTACTGCTAAAATCAGTTAAAAATTAATCAAACCGTTAGAAAAATCTAGCCAAATTCACGTTAGGATTATGATCAAAACTGGTTAAGAACTTACACAGAGGGTCTCAAAATTTCTTTCAAAAAAGTTACAATAGAAATAGGATTAAAATTGTTTAAAGGTTACTCATTTATTAAAAAAAATTACAATTTTTGACATTTTTTTAAACAAATCAGGCTAGAATTAAGGCCAAAATACGTAAAATGTGACTAGTGTGTAAAAATATAATGTTAGAAATTTCAAAAAAATTCAAATAAAGATTATGCCCAAATCAATTAAAAATTACTAGAAGCATAAAAAATGCAGAATAAAAATTTCTAAGCAAATTCAGGTTAGCATTAGGATTTAAAAATTACACAGAGCCTGGAAAAATGCAAATTTGAAGTCTTTGGAGAAATTCAGAATATAATTGGAACTAAAATTGTTTGAAAAGAACTTATTTTAACTAAAAATAACAATTTTTAAGTTTTTTGTTTAGGCTATGATTAAGGCCAAATTACGTGAAAAATGACTTAAAGTGTGTAAGAATACGAATTTGGAGTGTTTGGCAAAATTTAAATTAACATTAATTCAGAAAAATTATTATTCAGTTAAAAATAAAATATAGACGAAGAAAACCGAAAAAAACTAAAAAAAAATATCCAAAATTTGCAGGTAAAGAAATAAATATAAAATATTTCTAGTTTTGTAACAAACTTTTCTTATTACACTATGTACTACATATTACCATATATACGGGGTGACACAAGACTTACTAGCTAAGCGTTAACTCTGATTAAAAGAATGCTAACATTTTGAAAATAACAATTTTAATGTCTTTTGTTTAGGCTATGATTAAGGCCAAATTACGTGAAAAATTACTTAAAGTGTGTAAGAATACAAATTTGGAGTGTTTGGCAATATTTAAATTAACATTATTTCAGAAAAACTAATATTCAGTTTAAAATAAACTATAGACGAAGAAAACCGGAAAAAACAAAAAAAAATTATCCAAAATTTGCAGATAAAGAAATAAATATAAAATATTTTTAGTTTTGTAACAAACTTTTCTTATTACACTATGTACTACATATTAGCATATATACCGGGTGACACAAGACTTACTTGCCAAGCGATAACTCTGATTAAAAGAATGCTAACATTTTGAAATCTTGGGGATGAATATAGTAGCTTAGTACCTACAAGTTGCACATAAGTATTACTAATTTGGGCTTCCGGTTTCACCGGAAGTGACGTCACTCTTATTATTTCAAATTGAATACCCTGTATATTTGTCAATTTTCGGATTCGTCGAATTATAGGTTATTAACGTGTAACATACTGTAGGCCTGGCTCTTTGGGAAGTTATGGAGATAAATGTCTCAAAGAATCAACTTTCCACTTTTTTCATGACGACTTGAAAAAACTTTTTTTTAATGTTGATTGGTAGAGAGCCTAAGAAAATAGTTATCTGTGAAATCGAGGCTGATTGATATTCATTTGTTTCCATAAAAATCAACATTTATTATTTAGTAGTAAGAGATAAGCATACACTATGTTACATGTTATTAACTTAAAATTCGACGTAAAATCCAAAAATTGACAAATGAGTTGTGACAGAGAATGTTTCATTTGAAATAATGAAAGTGACGCCACTTCCGCTGAAACCAGAAACGCAAATTAATCATACTTATGTGCAATTTCTAGGTATTAAGCTACTATATCCATCCCCAAAATTTCAAAATGTTAGCGTTCTTTTAACCGCTTTATCCGAGTTATCGCTTGGCTAGTAATTCTTGTGTCACCCGGTATTTATTCTTTTCGATCTAAAAATCCAATTTAGATCGAAAAAAAAACAAATAAACAAAACATTTGTACAAAACATAACAACGAATATTTGAAAAATGAATAAATCAATAAGGCAGAAAAACTTGGACAAAGAAAAATTGCGACAGGAAAGAGAAGACAGAAATGTTTATAGTAGAAGAAAACGCAGACACTTCCAAACAGCAGTAAATTTTGTCGGTATTTTGTTGGTGACTTAGAGGAGAAACAAATAACTAAGTTGCCGAAATCTTTATGGCAGAACTGGTACAGCAAACAGGAGAGACAATAGTTGCAATAGAAAAATAAATAATATAGAAAAACAGTTAAAACAAATATATGAGGAAAAAGAAAAAATGCAAGAAACGTGACAGAAAAATAATATAAAAATTATTATTACAAAAATGTGCTCTAAAAACCTTTTCTAAAACAAAAGAAATGTTAAGTTTCCTTCAAAAAAACTTTTGTTTTGATGTAACACGTCATATTTTAGGTCTCTTCCCACTATGAGGGCGATATTGTAAATTCAAAACATTATTGTTTTAAAAATAATTATATTGTTTCTTTCTTAAATAAATTAACCATTTGATATTTTCTTGCTCTTCATGGAAATAAAGTTAGTCAGAAAGCATAATAATAAGTTTGTTTGTAATTACAGAGTATATTTTTTTACTAAGAAAATTAGATCATATTTATATAAGATAAGGAGTAAGATTGAGTTGAAGTAATGTACTAATGTTTCATAGAAAGTTACTAATTCTGAAAAAACTAATTTTTTATGAGAAAAAGTGTTATATGAAAAAGCGTTATATGGAAAGCAGAAAATATTTCATTTAAAAGCAAGTTGATTTGATCGCAGATATTTCTTTTTTATTTGTAATAGGGGATATTACGTATTATTTTAGTAAACTTAAAAACAAGGTAAAAAAAGTGAGAAAATTTGTGCAAGCCGAATTTCATAAAAATGTTACAATTGCAATCCCCAAAGGACGTAACAAACTTAATTCGAATAAAATTAAGCCTGTTAAATATTTTTTTTAAGAAAGGCAAACAAATCGATTCTAAAAGTGCCTAAAAGTCAACAACCGCAGGGGTTTATTTTCGAAGTTATTGAAGTAAAAAGACTTTCGATAGTGAGAGCAGAAAGAGGACATCAAGAAGAGGAAAAAACAGTTGGATTCTCTGTGATCGGTTCATTCGTTCTCAAGTTATAGGGGGTCAAATTCGAAAATTAAAAAAAATACATATTACCCCCTGTTCAATCAATCCGTCAATTTAAAAAAAAATCTATTGTGAAACTTTTTATGCTTTCTTTGATCGGGATTGAATTTGCATCCCTAGGTAATGTAAGAAATTTCATTTGAATTAAACTAGCCCCATAAGTAATGTTTTTTTTTAACATACAAAAAATTGACATTAAAAAATATTAAAAAAAACTCCGTAATTGTTCATCCAATGGGACCTTCGCTTGCAGGCGGAGAAAGGGGGTATCAAAAGGAGGAAAACACACTTAGACTCATTCTGATCGGTCCATTCGTTATATATAAGCGGTCAAACTTAGAATTTGAGAGTTTGAATAAATTGACTCTCTATATAAAAACGAAACTTTAAGTACTCTGAGTTTTTTTTCCCACAAGAAAGCTACCCACTAAGTATACCTCTCTTTAGATCACCCAAAAGAAAATCTACTATAGACGCATGGGTTCTTAACTGGCGGGTCCGACGATTCATCAACGACAAACATTGAAATTTTTGTTTCTTTTCATGGCATATATTTGTATTTGTAGTGACCAAAAACAAGCCATATGATAAAAGTACAGATATATATACAACTTTAGACAAGAAAAAATTGGATACGCTTATATTTGTCTCTGGTTTAAAGTGGTCACCAAAATGTGTATTTTCTCTCGTCATTTTGAGATATAAATGTCACTCTGACAGTCTAAATAGGCAAAGTTGATAATTCTAAGCAATTTTTGAGTTTTTTTGCATTATCAATCCAAGCAAATAGTGTTACATTTATTATACTATTTCGGGAATTAAAGAAAAAGTGGAAATTTACCGTCATTGTCCAGGAAACTGCATCGAAGACACTGGGAATCATCTTAAGAAGTATGCAGAGAGGACGTGCATGGAAACCGAGTACAAAATAACACCGAAGAACATAAAAAGAAGAGAACAAAGATACTTGATTTACCGAAAGCATTGAAAGTGGATGTGAGAAAAATGACTTATCGGAACTTTTGTCAGTGGCCAGAGCTCTAAAATACACAAAAATCTACGCCGCACACGAAAGATTGTGCGATCATGGACATGATGGTTTCCCAATTCCTTATAACATACCGAAAAATTAATAAAGGTTTAGTGGGAAAGAGAAAAAGTGCTAAATTGTGAAGTAGCGATAATCATTCATTTCTGCAGCCTACAAAGATTATTTCTACAAAAGAGGCAATTTATCCAAGAAATATTGGTCGCCGAAAAAAGAACAACGGGAAGTGATGAAGAAAAAGCTGTTTGGTCTAGTCTACCATACATCCACAAAATCGCAGACAGGATGGGCAGGTTGAAAAAACACAAAGTGAAAAATGTTTTTAAACCGACTCCCACAATACCACAGAGCCTAAAATGGCATCAGAGGGATCCTCTATCAGCATCCGGAGTTTACAAATTTTATGCAGCTCTGGCTCGGTATAAATACATTGACACCACAAAACATAGTATTAACACGAGAACTACGGAACATAAAAAAGTTGATGGCTGGGACAAAAACAAAAGTCAGAAGTAGGAGAGCACTCTCTCTGAAAGTCACGACATCTCTTTTAACGAGGTGGATATCTTACATCAATCGCAGCGTTGCTATCCGAGACTAACGAGGAAAGTCACTGAGATCTTCAAGCACAAGAAGAACTTCGTCAGGAAAGAGAAAATCCCCCCTTAATTTAGACCGTAAGTGAATTCTACGATATATACGTTATGTGCGCTGAAACTCTACTCTAACTCTTCCCCAGTCCTTCCGCTTCAGCATGGCGGTGACATTAAAAATACCACGGAGCGATTAGAGCTGAAGTCAGTCAAGGTCGAAGGAAGATCACTTCGCCCATTGCCTCATCGCAATTGATGTCCGACGTAGTTGTCGGCGAACGGTCAGGAAGAAATTCCATTGAACCGAGGCTTCAAAGCCCGGAACACACTTCACACATAAATGTATCTTTAGTTAATATCTATAAAGCAATTGTGCTGTGCAACATCTATTCTTGTATCTGATAATTATAAACCATCTTTTATTGCCAACCTAAAATTTAATATATTGTTACGATTCGCAGCGACGCCGCTTCGGAGGCGGGGCAACGCGTGTGGTTGGTAGAGCTTCGCGACCTATCCGCGCTGCGTCATGGCTGACACGAGTGATTTATTGCTCTGTTTATCTAGAAGGCAGTTGTTTACAACCTTTTTTTTATGTGTGATTATTCAAGAATTCTTATCAAGAACTTTCTAGGTTTTTCTGTAATTTTAGGATTGTGTATAAAAGGCGCATAGCGCGCGCGGTTAAGAGTAGTCTTATTTTAATCGAGCTATAAGTGAGCTAAAGTAACAAACGATTGTAAGGGGGAACAGGGGGTGGTTCTTTCTTTGAAGGATTACTACGAGGATTTTGAGTTATTTTAATTACTTAAAAAGAAGTGTCTCGGGCGCCACCCTCTATGAGTTTTATGTGGTAGAGGGGCCACCGAAGAAATGCCTAACGGGTAAGCCTTTAAACAGTGGAGAATGAATCCCAGGATATGTTGTTTTATTCTTAGAGGTGAAAGTCACACAACACGCATTCAGTCCACCAACAGATTTAAAGATTTAGTAGTCAAGATCGATAATTTATTATCACAATATTTCCAACTAAATAGATAAGAAACTCTTGAACTCTGTAATAAATCTACAGAAAGTCTAATTCCGAAAAGAGAAGGGTATCGGTGAGGAAATCGGAGGAGATTATAGATGATAACGGTACGGAATGGGGCCCTGCTATCAAATGAATAAACTACTAATTTGCAATACTCGAATAACCCCTAAATGCTTTCCTAATTTTAGAGTTCCGACGGTGTGAGTTTGAGGGCCCTACTAATGCCAGGCACCCGCGTAATGATTGTATGTGGGGCCCTACTACTGCCAGACACCCGTATAGTGAATGTTTTAGGAACCCTACTAATGCCAGGCACTTGTGTAATGTTTGTATGTGTGTGTGGGGCCCTACTACTGCCAGGCACCCGTGTAATGAATGGTTGAGGAGTCCTACTAATGCCAGACCCCCGTGTAGTGATTGTGTGTGTGAATTTCGGTAAAACGGTATTCTTTACTTTTAACTCTTTAGGGAGCTCTTTATTCTTTGGCTGCTAGCAATGGAATGCCCTCCGGCCAGAGACAACAACGAGATGGGTAACTACGTGTTAAAAAACAGTCCGATTCTAAACTGACAAAGATAAACTGTATTGTCTGCCGCAGTCACATTTTCGGTAAATGTTTATAGGGGAAATTTTGGAGCCACTAGCGTTTCTTTTTCCCGCCTTTTTCATATTCTTTGCCTTTGATGAATTTTTTTGCAAAACTATTGAAATTGCATCTATATTTGAGTAGAATTCTTGTTGAATGGCCTTCTCATATACATATACACAATTTCAGCAGAATATTGTGTCAAAAACAGGAAATTAATAGGCCGTTGATAGTGTATATGCTAATACATAACATATTCATAAAAAAATCATTTTATGAGTTCTGTACCTACAATATAAAGCTACTGTTTTAGTGCTTATCCCTGAATTATAAATTATGGAAGCTTATCATCATGCTTATAGCCATTCTTTTAGCCATTTGAACGCCAGAGTCGTTGTCGGGCGCCATGGTGGACGGACGTGTGTGTTTGGTGTGCAGCGACAACTTTGTTGTAAACAATAAATACGTTCAGTGCGGATACTGTAATGAGAGATTTCATGCAGTGTGTGTTAAAATTAAAGATTATGTCTGCAAAGCGATGGATCAACCAAATATAATGTTTTTTTGCGATCACTGTATATCTGGGGTGCTGCAATGCCTGAAAACAAATGCAAAACTAACCTCAATTGAAGAGAAAACTGAAGAAATCCTAAATAAAGCAACCGAATGTCTAAAGGCCGTGGAGTGAAGTTGTAAAGAAGTTTAATCCGCCATTAATTGTTAAACCAAAAGATCGCACTCAAAATAGTCAAACTGCAAAGAAATGTATTATTGAAAATATTGATCCTATGCAGATAGATGTAAATATAAACAAGGTATTGCAGTCCAATGAAGGATGTATTCGCACTTTGTGCGATACGGAAAAATCCACAAAAAACTAAAAAAAGCTGTGTACGAAAAATTTGCTGATACATATGATATTAAAGTGCCTGAAATGAAAAGGCCAAAGGTGGTCATTGTTGGCTTATCGGATGAAATTATTGCTGATATGGACGCATTTCTCGATGAAATTAAGGCAAAGATTCCTGAAGTTTACGGTACAGAGATAAAACTAATAACGAGATATTTACCTAACGGGAAGAAGCAGTGGAACGTGATACTGGAAACTTCCGCAGGAGCCCATACGTTTCGTCTAAAGCGCTGGGAAGAGTATCAAGGGGATGGGAGAGCTTCCCTATTTATGAGTTTATCAGTGTACTCAGATGTTTCAAATGCTGGAAATATGGTCATATGTCATCTGTATGCACGAGAGAAACGCCTGTTTGCCCATTTTGCAACGGAGATCACCAACAAAATGTAGCATGCCCTACACTATCTAAAGTGTGCACCAACTGCAAATATGCAAAAGAAATACAGAAATATACAGATATCGATTTTAACCACTCAGTTTTTAATAGGAAATGAACTTGTTATTTGAAAAAGAAGGAAAAAGCCAAAATGAAGACCTGCCCTAAATAGCAATCATTGTCACAACATAGAGTGTCAACCCCGGACACAGGAATTATGCTACATATTAACTCTCAAGGGCTTTTATCCCACATATTAGAAATGAGACAATTGATCAAAGAGAGGTTACCGTACATAGTATGCATCAGTTAAACGCATATTACACCGGATATAATTGAGAGTGAGTACTGTGTGGATGGATACATGGCTGTATCAAGTTTTTCAAACAGTAGACACACGGGAGGAGCAATTATTTATATAAAACAATGTTTTCCATCTTCTGTTGTTTATGTGGACTCCGTGGACTACAACTACTGGGCAGTATGGTTGAAAATAAAGACAATAAATGAAACTATTCTTGTACGCGCTATGTATAGATCGCCAAATGCAGACTGTGCTAAGTTCCTACAATATCTCGAAAGCAGGTTAAATGAGGAAACTATAAATGATAATAAAACATTTATCTTGGGCGATCTAAATATAAATTGGTTACATAAAGAAGGGGATACAAAAAATCTACGAAAAATAATACAGGACACGGGATTCTGCCAAATTGTAAATAGAGAAACCAGAATAACAGAGAAATCATCTTCTCTAATAGATCACATAATAACAAATCATTTTGCGGCCAAAGAGGTACCAAGGGACTTTCCAGTTATAACTGATCATGAAATCATTGCAACTGAGTTGCAGGGTAACTATAAGACCAAAAGAGAAGAATATGCCGAGTTCAGGAAGTATAATGATGTAACCAGAGCTAGTCTTATTGAGGAATTGGTGGGCGCAAATTGGAATTATACGGCTGTAGATGTAGATGTTATTTATCGCGATATTATAAAAATTATTCAAACAGCAATTGAAAAGATTTCTCCACTACAAAGAATTACTATCAAAAAATCTCCGTGGATGACAGGTACAGTTTTAGAAGCTCAAAAACAAAGAGATAGATCCTATAAAAAGTTTAGGCTTACTAGAAGACCTGAAGACTGGATAGAGTACAAATTAGCACGGAACACAGCAACTACAGTAATGCGCCAAGAGAAACAATCATATTATAATAAGAATATTGAACAACGTAAAGGGGATGGGAAAAAAATGTGGAGAACACTAAAAGGTTTGATTGGAGGGAAAAAAAAGAACACAGACTTTTCACAAATAGATTTTGGAAATAGTGCAGAGCTGGTTGAAAATAACTTCAATAATTTTTATCGTGATAGTCTCATTGATATTTCTAATGGTATAGAAGATAAACAGTGGAAAAACATGATTCGGGAAGTGGAAACATGTCATCTTGATGGGTTTAAAACCTTAGATATTACGCAGCTTAAAAAAATAGTCTTTTCCCTAAAAAATGAAGGAACTAGCGACAAATCAATAAATGTTCAGCTGGTAAAAGACTTGTTTTGTGTGATTGGTTACCCGTTGCTAAATCTCATAAATACATAATTGAATAGAAGGAAAGTACCAGAAGACCTAAAAATTAGCATCATAGTGCCAATACCCAAAAATGACACCTCAAACGCCAGCTGACTACAGACCCATAAATCTTTTGCACGTAATAGATAAAATACTGGAGGTTGTTGTATGCCAGCAACTTAGGGAATACTTTGAAACGCGTAAACTTCTCTTTTGCGGCCAGTCAGGATTCAGGAGTGCTCATTCAGCTGAGTCTGCACTGCAGTTTGTGTGTGCAAGCTGGAGAAAAGCTATAAACCAGGGAGATGTGGTGCTTGCAGTTTTCGTCGACTTGAAACGAGCGTTTGAAACAATTGACCGCGGGATTTTGGTGAAAAAACTGAGGAATTATCGGAAGAGCATTGGAATGGATTGTGGACTATTTGGCGAATAGACATCATAGAACTCGGATAGGAGAAAAGACTTCAAACAAAGTGATTAGTAAATATGGTGTACCACAAGGTAGTGTATTAGGACCTCTATTATTTATTATATACATAAATGATCTAAATGTGATTTTTAAGAGTGCTTTTGTAAATCTTTTTGCGGATGACACCCTGATTTATGTAACTGGAAAGGAGTATCAGGACATAACCAATACTATGAACTTGGAATTGCAAACATTATATAACTGGCTATGTCAAAATAGATTAAAACTAAACACATCAAAAACAAAATGCATGGTTGTCGGATCAAGACATAACTGCAAAAAATATCGAGATCTAGGTTTAAACTTGTCCATGACTGGCTGCAATATTGAATTTGTTGCTGAAATTAAATATCTAGGTGTCACATTGGATCCGCAGCTAAGTTTTTCAGTTCATGTTGACTATATTTGCAAAAAGTTAGGTAAAAAAATTGGTTTCTTTAGACGTGTCTCCTCCCATCTTTCTTATAGTACCAAGCTACTAATATATAATACAATTGTCTTGCCTCACTTTACCTATTGTTCGTCATTATTATGTACATGTATGTCATGTACACAAAGAGATATTACCAGGCTTCAGAGACAACAGAACAGGGCTATGCGTGTGATTCTTGGATGTAACATTTATACCCCTGTTAAAATCATGTTAAATGCACTGGGCTGGCTTTCTGTGCAACGGAATATTGAGAGGGCAAATCTTCAGATAATTTATAAATTAGAGCATGGTCTGTTGCCCCAATATCTAAAAAGTTTTATAGAACTCAGATCAAATTTACATAATTACAATGTAAGATCTAGTTTAGATTACAACATTGCCTTAGTACGGACATCACTTTTGCAATCGTCATTGTTTTACGAGGTACTGCAAATGTACAATTCTCTCCCTACTGTTATAAAGTGTTCTAGTAGCCTAATAGAAATTAATTATAAAGTTTTCAATTATTTAAAAAATAAATTGGACTTAAGTGTTTAATCTAGGATAAGATTAGAGTTTAAAAACTTGTATTATGTTTACAAAACTTTGTATCATTGCATATTGTTCTGTACTAGCCAGGTGCTAAATAAACAACAATTATAAAAAAAAATTATTTGAACCAATTTTCTTAATGAATAGGTGGAGTTAAGCAGAACTTGAGTTCTGATGATTACATTGAATTGACATAGTAATAACGTTACTTGGTGTTATCTGATAATATTCTTGCAAATACATATACCGAGTGGCACAGGCATTACTAGTCAAGTAATATTAATAACAATGAATTAATAGCCAAGAAGTACTGTTACTCCTGAACAATAAATACCGCAGACCTTGTCTTAAATACATAAAGATGGAAAGGATACAAATCTCTTTATATATCGCTAGGAAAAGAACTATAACTTCGATGATACTTCTTTGAATTATCTGAATATAAATCTGCTTATGGAATCTGAAGGCCTCATTCTCGTTTAGCGCAAGAATTGTCCAGGTCATTGTTCCATTATTAAACTAATACTAAACCACAGGATATATACGTTTCTCAAAACGTATATATCCTGTGGCTTTGTCCAGTCCCTATCACGGTGGTTTCCATTTTGTACAGTTTCTTCAATTTGGTTGCATATTGTAATTCTACTATCTATACCGAGTTCAGGAATATCGCATATCACTACATATGCAGAAAAGTGTTCATTTTCCTTTTATTCTTCTTTTTCTCTTTCTTAGATTTCTTGAATTCTTCATTTTTTCTTTTGCACCACCAAAGGATTCCAATTTTGCACAGCTGTACAGCTCCGCCAACTAAAGTCAATACTTTCTCTTCTGACATGGCAACTCTTTCGACTGTTATTTGGTTCGTTTGCATTTAAATCCAGATAGTGTCGAGTGTAGTTGCGACTTTCATTAGTCTAGCACTAAAATAATAGAATATTTTTAATTGCTTTATAATACCTGTTTGTACGTACAGATTTTTTTAAATGTGGTAAATTTTTATAATACAATAACTACTTACTTACCTTCTTTTACATCTTTGACAAAACATGTGGAACTATATTCACCGGATAGATTCGATTTGATTAAACCTTCACTTCCAATTTCTTCTGCGAGAGAGGTTGCCTTATCTGAGAAACTGCCTTATCTGTTGTTTTAAAAGTAGTTGGAGCATTGGCGGTAGTCTCCATACTGATTTTCAAGGCACTTTTTTGATATTTTCCATCTTTCATTCTCATATAGCGTAGTGGCACAGCATCCCTTCGAAGACGAAAGTTTGCCACATTTACATAAGATTCTTCACTAAAATGATTGTCAGAAATCCTGTCTGCTTATCGAACAGGTCCAAAAGACGAATATCCTAATGCATCTTTCCATTTTTTACATCTAAAATATTATTGTTTATGAAAGTACCTACTTCTCAACTAAGGCTGCCAGATCTTTTAAATTGAATAACAGAACTCAATAGTGGTTACTTAAAAATAGGGGAGATCGACAACAAAGACTTGAAAGAGAGGAACAGAATTGGAAATTGAAAAAATTAAGTAGGTAGTTATTAGTTATGGCCTCGACTTTATATAAGTAAAAAACAGCAGTAAAATTAAAAATATGTAGGGCATGCCATCCTATGTTAAAATATTATGGTGATGAGTTTGATGATGATGCTGTTATTTTGTGCTTATAATAAGTGTAACTTGAGCAAAAGTGGGAAACCTTAAGGGTTTACATGGAGGCGGGAGAGGAGTTGCATACCATGTCAAAAGGGAGAAACTCCCGCCCAAATCGGGAAAGTATCAGCACTGAGCATTAAACTGACTCAACATTTTACACGCTACGAAAGCTCCAAAGTGTTGTACCACTTACTTTTTTTTACTATGTTTGATGGGAAAATATGTATTCGTCCTACATCATCCACAGAGGGGCCACAAATATGGCATAACCTTCTACTCATGGCTACAATATTTCCTTTCTTCTACCTATATAGATGTTGTCTCTGCTGTTTTTTGCTTTCTTGACCGACTATTAGCAAAATTAATAAAATATTTAAGAACAGAAACGAGGAAAGGAAATAATATAAATTAGCCGCATGACAAGAGGGTGACAAGGGCCCAAAGTTAACGGTTTCCTAGAAAATTCTAAACCCTAACCTCTAAAATTCTGCTGTAAAATTTTTTCGAGTTGCAGTTATATTGGTATCTTTATTCAACTCGACATTGAACAAGGAAACCATACATCAACTTTCAAAAAAATGTCACATGACAACATTGATATTTTTGCGGTGAAAGTAGCGCCTCTATGAAAACTTACCGAAAAGTGGAACAAAGATCGCATTATAACTGTTACTTTCGTTTAAAACAAGACAGATAATAAAATTTAAATAAGACATAAATGCCTATCTTTTTATCCGTCTCGTTGTAGTCTCTGCTCCGGCTGTCATGCTCCCGTCTTTTATATCCGTTCAACAATCCTAACAAGCCTACTGCCTAATTTTAAAAACTGTATTATCGGGTAGGGTTGCCAAACTATTTAATCCAACTAGACAGGTTTAGCATTTGACACATGACTGAATTTTAAAACTGACAACATTGAAATACTAAATAACCAAAAACTATTAACCTTCTAATCTAAATTTGACACCAAAGAGGTTACATGTAAATTGAACTAGTTAGGCCGTCGTCAAATATATTTCCTTATTAAAAACCATTCCTCGGTCTCCTCTCAAAGATAAATTTTAGTAACTTCATTACACGATAATAGAAGGCTATTAAGTGTTAAGTAGTGAGTTATTTAGTAGTCGTGTGTATTTGTGAAATAAATAAATAGTGTTTTCGTGTTAAATCGTTACACTGGAATTATTGATCCTTGAGTTCGCAACAATTGGTGTCAGAAGTGGGATTCCAGTGGGAATTTGAGGACTAATAATGCTAAACTGTAAGTGAGTGCTTCATTGCCGGACATTACGTGTTTATGCCAGTGACCAGAAGCCAGCATCAAGCGATGGAGGATCAACTTGCTGCCCTGCTGTCCCTTATGCAACAACAGAGGGAAGAA
The DNA here is from genome assembly GCA_951812265.1 of Taphrorychus bicolor. Taxonomy (NCBI): domain Eukaryota; kingdom Metazoa; phylum Arthropoda; class Insecta; order Coleoptera; family Curculionidae; genus Taphrorychus; species Taphrorychus bicolor. The sequence continues at coordinate 18,604,594 of OX638298.1, forward strand.
CAGGAAAAACGTGATCAAGTACAGGAGCGACGTTATCTAGAACAAAAAGAAGAGCAGGAAAAACGTTATAAGGAACAAAAAGAGGAACAAGAAAGACGTGATCAAGTACAGGAGCGACGTTATCAACAACAGGGGCATTATTCTATAGATAAGAGTGAAAGTGAAAGTGAGAATTTTGACAACCTTGATTGGTAAAAAAATTCTGTTGACGATTTCCATTGGTCAGCAATTCTCACTTTCACTTTCACTCGTTCCTATAGAATAAGCGCCCAGAAGGAAGAGCTGGAAAAACGTGATCCAATACAGGAGCGACGTTATCTAGAACAGAAGAAAGAGCAGGAAAAACGTTATCTAGAACAAAAAGAAGAACAAAAACGGTTTAAAGAAGAATTAGTGAACCATCTCGCAGCTAGGGAGCAACAATTGGAAGAAAGAATAATGCAATCCGTTAACGAATCCGTTAACGGCGTTCACAAATCCATTAACGGCGTTAACGAAGGACTCGAAGCTGTCAACCAGAGGGTTCTCGAACTAGAAAATAAATTCCGGGAACAACTTGAGGACGACACCGTGTCTACAGAGAGTTTTAGCACAGCCAACGCTAAAATTAAGCCTCCGGATTATGAAGGTACTACGGCATGGGAAGTTTATAAAACCCAGTTTGAGGTAGCTACAAAAGCTAATGGTTGGTCCGAGCCCCAGAAAGCTACATCATTAGTGGTAGCACTTCGTGGAAAAGCGGCTGAGTTACTCGAATTTCTGTCGGCAGCGGATCAAAGTAATTATGCAACTTTAGTACACTCTCTGCAAGTACGGTTTGGAAATGAGCACAAAGAAACCGTGTTCCAGACCCAGCTAAGGATGAAGCAGCAAAAGTCAGGTGAATCCTTACAAAAATTTGAGGCGGACAAAGACAGACTAATTCACCTGGCATACCCATCTGCCCCTGAATCTTTTCAAACGCAATTTGCCGCCGAAAGGTTCATTGAGGGAGTTTCTCGATAGTGATATGAGATACCACTTATGTCTAGTAAGGCCCAAGAATATCAGCGAGGCACTAGTTCGGGCCCTGGAATTCGAGGCGTCACGAGGGTCATCTAGTTCATCTCCACGTGTAAGAATGGCAACTTGCGATGAAGAGGAGAATACGTCTATGGCTAAATCCATGGCAAGTTTACATAAAGCGATGAAGGATATAGACAATCGGGGCATAAAATGTTTTAACCGCGGCAAACTGGGTCACATCAAGAGTAACTGCCGTAATAGGGCAAGAAGTCCGTCGCCGTCGTTTAGAAGCCCGAGCGGCGATCAAGACCGCCCTAGATCCCAGGAAAACTAATTCCGGTCAATGCAAGGGGGCAATTGACCGGGCCCGTTAAGATCCCCAAGATCTTTAAAGTCAATAGTTTGGGTGGAAAAAGTCTTACAGTGGCCGGACGCATTAAGGGACAGAAAATCCAGATTACCATCGATACAGGAGCAGATGTGACCATTGTAAGGCCAGATAAACTTGTCGGATATACCATACAACCACTGCCCAACCCTATTATGTTAAAATCAGTTACTGGAGAGTCTTGCCCTATAGACGGAGAAGCCGATGTTACCATCATTATTGGAGAAATACTTCAAATTCAGCATAAAGTGTTGGTTGCCAGGATCAAAGACGAGTTTATTTTGGAGATGGATCTCATCAGGAAACATGAATTCTCCTATGATCATAAACGGAATATTCTCACGTATGGAGATGAGGAGTTTGCATTAACCAATGGAAATGTGGAAACTAGTATCCGTCTACTGGTGGTGGAAGATGTGAAAATTCCTCCAAAGTCAGAACAAATTATCACAGTGACTTCTGAAAATGATCCTGGGTGGTCCATAGGACTTATAGAACCTAACCTGGATTTGACGACTGAAATCATGGTAGCCCGAACTTTGACCGACACGAAGAAGACTATGACAGCACGAGTTGCCATTATTAGAGAAAGGACCGTCAAGCTCAAAGAAGGAACAGTTCTTGCCAATTATGAGCCTCTACAATGGGTATGCAATAGTGTCGAAGCAGAAACATCCAAAATTGAATCTTCTAACCAAGCTTCCCCAGAAGTTATTGATACTTTCAAACGACATTGGAGTCACCTGTCAAAGGAACAACTTCAGTCTGCCATAAAATTTGCTATGGATGAATGTGATATGTTCAACTTCAAGAGCAATGACAGTCAAACTGATTTAGTTGTCCATAAGATCAACACAGGAAATGCCCAGCCAATACGACAACACCCACGAAGGTTTCCTCTGGCTAAACAACAAGAAGTTAACAGTTTGCTGAATGAAATGTTAAAGGAGGGCGTCATAGAATCATCTAGTCCATGGTCGTCGCCTGTGGTTCTTGTTAAGAAGAAAGATGGTTCAACGCGGTTTTTTGTTGACTACAGGAAACTTAATGATGTGACCAAGAAAGACAGCTACCCATTGCCACGAAATGCCGATGCATTGTCTAGACGGCCTTGTAAAGAAGATTGTCGGCATTGTCAAAAAACTGAGCAGCGTGAGGGACTTCCTTCTGTAAGGAGAACGTCGGTAGAAATAAACGATGGCTGGACCACACAAACGCTTCGAGAAGAACAAATGAATGATCCAGATATTGGACCCATCCTCTCTGCAAAGACTGACGACAAGAGACCAGAATGGCAAGAAATTGCTGGTAAAAGTCCAAACCTGAAGGCGCTCTGGGCCCAGTGGCAGTGTCTTAGAGTAGAAAATGGATTACTGAAGAGAGCGTGGGAGAGTCCGGATGGCAAGTCCGTAGTCAGTCAGTTGGTTGTTCCCGGTAGCAGAAAATCGGATGTACTACAGGAAATGCACCACGGAACCAGTGGAGGTCATTTTGGGGTTAATAAAACCTTGGCCAAAATTAAAGAGCGGTTCTACTTGGTGAATTATCATCGTCGAATCTGCGTGTCGCAAGTGCGAAGTTTGTTGTGCCACAAAAGGACCTCGAACAAGATCACGCGGCCGAATGGTGCGGTACACTGTAGGTGCTCCATTCGAGAGGGTAGCAATTGATGCCGCGGGATCGTTTCCTCAGACTGAGTCGGGCAATAAATACATCTTGGTCGCCATGGATTACTTCACTAAATGGCCTGAAGCGTACGCCCTGCCTAATCAGGAAGCAACGACTGTGGCAACGGTGTTTGTAAATGAAATGTTCTGCAGATTTGGAGTCCCTCTTAAACTTCATTCTGATCAGGGCCGAAGTTTTGAATCGGCTGTGTTCCAGAAGGTCATGGAACTTCTCGGAATTCGCAAGACCAGGACAACTCCTTTGCATCCACAGTCGGATGGGATGGTAGAGAGATTTAATCGGACCATGGAACATTACCTGTCTAAAATGGTGGCAGATCATCAGCGCGATTGGGACCAACATCTACCTCTCATGTTGATGGCATATCGAGGCTCTACGCATGAAGCCACTGGTTATACTCCGGCGAAAGTGATGTTCGGAAGAGAAATGAGGCTTCCAGTGGATTTGATGTATGGAACACCAGAAAAAGAGTCGCTCAACTCTGATAATTTTGTGGAGGAGCTCAAGAAGAGGCTTAACAATGTTCATGAACAAGTCAGGAATAAACAGCAGATCTCCAGTGATCGAGCCAAAGCAAGATATGACTTACTAGCTAACTCCCGCGGCTTCCAGGATGGCGATTTGGTGTGGCTGTACAATCCGCGGCGAAACGTGGGGAAGTCGCCCAAACTTAGCCAAAATTGGGAAGGACCTTATACAATTATAAAGAAGATTAATGACGTGGTGTATAGGATCCAGCGGACCCCCAGGTCAAAGATGAAGGTTGTTCATTTGGATCGATTAGCACGATACCATGGAACTCTATCTGTTCGGGACGAACAGCCCTAGGAGGAGGGCAATGTTACGATTCGCAGCGACGCCGCATGGGAGGCGGGGCAACGCATGGGAGCGTGTTGGTTGGTGGGGCTTCGCGACCTATCCGCGCTGCGTCATGGCTGACACGAGTGATTTATTGCTCGGTTTAATCTAGAAGGCAGTTGTTTACAACCGTTTTTTTTTATGTGAGATTATTCAAGAATTCTTATAAAGAACTTTCTAGGTTTATCTGTAATTTTAGGATTGTGTATAAAAGGCGCATAGCGCGCGCGGTTAAGAGTAGTCTTATTTTAATCGAGCTATAAGCAAGCTAAAGTAACAAACGATAATAGAACGCTATTGAGTGTTAAGTAGTGAGTTATTTGGTAGTCGTGTGTATTTGTGAAATAAATAAATAGTGTTTTCGTGTTAAATCGTTACACTGGAATTATTGAACCCTGAGTTCGCAACAATATTTAGCCGAGTTTCAGATTTGTTCTTTTGTAAAACATCTATGGTTAATGAATAAATTACTTAATGTTTTCTGGAAAATATTAATTTTTTGCTTAGGAACGTTTAAAACCTATTTTTGAATCCTATAAGTTGGTTTTGTTTCTAAAGGACAGATTGATAATTGCTTCAATCTGCAAAAATATACATAGATGAAAATGCAACGTAATATAGTACAAATTGGTACATTAATTATTATATTGAAAACTTTATTCGTGTCTTCTTTCCAAATTCTGTAAAAAAATACAATTACAAAAAGAATTTATATAGATGCAAAAATAGTTATTTTTATAATATCGTTACCCATGAATTATGTACATTACTCAACTCTAATGTACACTTTTCAATCGATATGATATGATTACCCGTTTTCAAACCATAATTCACAGGAAGTGATAAAATTCGTCTAATATCTGATATATTTTTAAGTCTGAATTAAAAGGAAATTTCAGAATTAATATGGTACTCTACGAATTCTACGAGTAGTTAATCCGAATAACATTCCGAAAAGCTTAATATCATTTGATATAACGACTTATGACTATGACAAGCTAACCTCGAATTGTTTACATCAGGAAACATTTTGGTAGTCACTGTGTTCTCTGATTTGGTTCATATGGTTAGTGGACTTTGGACCTGCCAGTTAAGAACCGATGCGACTATATCACAAATTTCAGGTCTTAGTAATACCAAAAACTTCATATAAATATAAGTAACCATTATCACCAGGATATTATGGAAACATGACTCTTATTTGATGGGCTTCCTTTTGCAATAACCTATTATCCGAAGTATATTGTAACTTTAGAGAAATTTATCGTCTTCTTTCATAAGAAAACATCGTTAAAATGTAATACGAGGACAGAAATTAAAGCAAAATGGGACGTTCGTCTAACTAGAGCGACGACGAATAAATATGGCGCATAGATATTGGACTTCCGCATCACAAAGGGCCTTTGTTCTTGCCTTGGGATTAAGGCTAACCCAGAATACTCAGGCTTAGAAACTCTAATCCATAAAGCTATGGCCTCTTCTAGTCATTTATTATAAATTTTTATGGGTTCTTATTATATTTTCTTCTTTGTTTTAGATAAAAGCGAGGAAAAAGGTGGCAATCACAGTCATAACTTTCGTGGCTGTGTTCGCTGTGTGCTTTTTACCACTGCACGCCTTCATGCTCTTCTTCTACTTCGACGAGAAGGCGGACGAACACTACAGCCCATTTTGGCACTACCTCAGAATTGTGGGGTTTTGCCTGTGCTACATAAATTCCTGTGCGAATCCGGTGGCTTTGTATTTTGTCAGCGGGGCATTTCGGAAACACTTCAACAGGTAAGCAATTATATACTAACTGTGTTAATTGGTGAAATATCAACAGCAACTTGATTAACTCATGTAACTAAAATTTCCTAGAAACTATGAGCTCTATAAATGCATTACCTTAGTTTGTGCCACAAATCCCATGCATATAAACTGCCTAAAATGAAATCGAATATATATAGTAAATATAAATGGTTTCAAGAGAAAACAGATTTTTTTGGTGAAATAACATAAAAAGAAAGATTTGTTGGAACGAGAATAAAGCCAGGAACTGTTAGTTTTGGGGCACGTGCAGCCATAAAATTTATACGCTCATGATAAAACAGACTTCTTGTAAGAATTATAATTTGAAATTTTTATTTCTTCACATTTCACATTTTAGTAGATCTTGACGGGTTTTAGTCGTTCAACTGGGGCTATTATTTGTAGAATTTTACGACTAGTTTTATTTGCCACCGGCTAATATCCCTGAAGGCAGTTGATATCTATTTTAACGAGTTTTCAAATCTTTGATTGCTTATTACTGTGCTCTAAATTCCATAATATTAAATTTTTCCTATTTATTCTATTCGCCTAGTGAAACACTCGTTACATCACAGCTTCTCGCTTTAGTTTCAGTGTATTACAGAATGTTCTTCGTATCTAAGTTTAAAACCTAATTAATCAACACTATTTGTAATCTAAGTGAGTGCACCAAGTTACACATCTATTAAGGAATCTGTCTGTGATAGTTGAGTGTAACTAGCTTCCGTAAAATTATCAATTAGTTTAAAAGTTTAATTTAGATATGGGCTAAACTCAGGAAATCTGCATTTTTGCGACACCGGCACTTCCAGCCCAATTTCGCCTATTTTTATATGTATTTCCCGGAAAGAAATTCTAAGGTGCATTGTGTACTTTTTAGCTTTTTTATTACCTTTACTATGTCATTGTGCGAGTTGTGGAGCTTTGAAGCTTTTAACTTCTCTATAACCGACAATGGGATAAGCTCAGATCAGCGACATTCTGCTCGACGTCGTACAAGATACTACTCCATAAAACTATTGTTCCATATCTATTGTGTCGCTTATTTATAACGTGACCAATACGTGCTTCTGTGTGCTTCTCATATTGTGCGAATACAAAAAAATAAATAAAAAAATGTATACAGGCTGTCCCAGATAAAAGCAACTACATGGGGATTTCGGAAACGGTAAGAGATACAATTTTTGATTATATGGGAAAAAAGTTGAGCTATTCCGAGCCCAATCAGATGCTTTATGGAAGTTAAAAATATGTCCATGGGTTTTCAAAATATCGCGCAAAAACTAAAAATTGTATTTTTCGAAAAATTTAAATATAATCGCCATCTTATAAACAAATTGTATAAAAGAAGACGTTAACGAATTTTTTGTAGACCTTTTAGTTTTTTTTAAACCATAGTCAAATTTGTTATTTCTTATCGCCGCTATATTGGTTTTATACGTTATTAAATAGTGCATAAAAAGAGCTTGTGAACCATATATAACAACCCTATCTTTGAATCACACAAAATCTACATTTACTAAAAAATTTTTTTCATAATAATTTGTCTGCACCTCGATATCTTGAAATATAACAAAATCACGTCGAACAAACTTTAGATAATTTGCCTCTTCAAGATGTAGCGAACATGTGGTTCCAGCAAGATGGAGCATCCCCACATAATGCGAGAATCATAACTAACCATTTGAATCAGCAACATGGAAATAACTGGGTCGGAAATCGAGGTCCGGTTGCCTGGCCTGCACGCTCGCCGGACCTTACGCCTCTTGATTTTTGCATTTGGGGATACTTTAAAGGTAAAGTTTATTGTACTCCCCATAACAAAATAGAAGAGCTTGAGGCAGCTGTTGTTCAAGCCATAGAAGTGCCTGGACAAATGGTTAAAGATGCATCTGTTTCTCTAATACATCGATACGTGCATTAATAACAACGGTGCAATTTTCGAACATTTACTTTAGTTTAATTTAATTCAACGCTTTGTCATGTCTTAGTTTTTAGATTTGTTTAAAGTTTAATCATAATTAAAATAATTTTTTAAAAAATTGCATTTTTTGACGAAAATAAATATAAAGTAAAATTAGAAATAAAATTATGAACAGATAAAAGCAAATAAATAACAAAGTTTTAACAGATACAAACACGATTACCGCTTTTTCTTCAGAGCCAACTCAGTGAAAAAGTGTTTTTGTAATACATTTACTTTTATTTTTCGTCATTTAAAAATAGGGTTGTTATACATAGTTGAAAAGCTCCTTTAATGCAGTATTTGATAACGTAGAAATCTAATAAGGCGGCCATAAGAAATAACAAAGTTGGGTATATTTCCAAAAAAATATAAGAGGTCTAGAAAAAATTCGTAAACGTCGTTCGATTGCCCGCAGCCGCTAATACAAAAGTACGAAATTTTATAAAATATGTTTATAAGATGGTGACGATATTTAAATTTTACGCAAATTTTTAGGTTTTGCACGATATTTTGAAAACCCCTGTAGATATCTTAATTTCGTTAAAGCATCTCATTGGGCTCAGAATAGCGCAACGTTTTTCCCACTTAACCAAAATTGTGTCTCTTACCGTTTCCGAAATCCCCGTGTAGTTGCTTTTATTTGGGGCACCCTGTATTTTGAGCGTAAGTCCAATACTGATAGATAATTCGTTCTCAGCTACCTCGAATTAGTATATAGCCACATTTTCAAGAGAATCGAATACTGAAAATTCTTGGATGAGACTTTCAGACATTATTTCCTTTTATTTTTGGTCATTTCCAAAAATCATTTTGGACAACTTTTTGTGTTGTTTTTGATTAGAATGGAACGTTTGCAACCCCCTAGCAGTGAATGAATAGTTTGAATAAAAAGATCCCTGTAAGTGATTTCCTTAAAAATGGCAAAAAAGTCGATTCTAAAAATGTTTAAAAAATTATCGCCAAAGTGGACTATAAGACTATGGAGGCTTTCACGGCCGATCAAGAATACAATCTAAAGTGTATTCCGGGCTTTGAATCCGTGATCTAATAGAATTTCTTCCTGACGGTTAGTTTACAGCTGTGGCAGACATTATCAGAGGCGATGAAGCAATGCGCGACGATGAGGTAATGCGCGAAGATAATGGAAAAATAAGAAATTTTGATCATTTTTCTCCACTCAAAAATTATCCTAATGACCAGGGGCTGTAAAACAGTAATTTTGAAGTCGTAGGTCAAAACTGATGAAAGATTCGTTCTAAACTACCTCGAATTAGTAAAGAGCAACATTTTCAAGAGAATCTACGAAGACAAATTTTTCGATGAGATCTTCACACAAGTAGGGAAAAATATGAGATTTTGACAATTTTTGATGAAAATTTACCTATGTTTGGCAAACCTATGCCACCTATAAGTTACCTATGTGTTGGTCAAAGATTATACTGATGGAGCTGGGGCTTTGGAAATAGTAAACGATGTTTTACTCTACAGATTCTCTAATGAAAGAAGCTGAGAGAAGCTCCCGGATTTTTTTTTACAATTTTTTCCCGATGGTCTATTTTGATATTGGCTATTTTGCAACTACAAAAAAAAAATTGAAAAAATTGTACGTTTTGAGGTCCGAGATTAAAACTGAGGGAAGATTTGTTCTCAGCTACCTCGAATTAGTTGAGAGCCACATTTTCAAGAGAATTTAGCACAAAAAATGTCGATTAAAAAATATGATAATTTGACCATTTCTGATAAAAATGTATCTATGTTCATAAGGATAATGTTTGTCGAACGGTCAGTATCCTAATGACTTGGGTATTTAAAAATAATAGGCAATGTTGACGAACACTTTCTCTACACATAATCAATTGGACAAAGCTATGAAAAATTCATACATTTTTTTTTTTTCGATTTTTTTCCGCAAATCTACAATCTGCTATTTTGCAATTACCAAACAAAAAAAAAATCGTAGATTTCGAGGTCCTGTTCCTAGCTGAAAACTGATGGAAGATTAATTCTCATCTACCTCGTATTAGTATACGTATTAGTACATTTTCAAGAGGATCTAAGAGTCAGAATTTTTCGACGAGTTCATTTTAATGGAAAATTAAAGATTTTGACAATTTTTGACGATAATTTGTCTATGATCAGCAAACGGTCAAAAATTGTACTGATGATCAGGGGCTTTAAATATAGTAGACGATGTTAGTGACCCTTTCTCTGCAGATTCTGCAATGGACAAAGATGAGAAACTCCTCAATTTTTTTACGAAGTTTTTCCAGAATCGGCTATTTCGACCACAAAAGAGTTAGAAAAAATCTAATATTTTTAGGTCCTAAGTCAGAGTCAGAGTTTTTAAAGCATCTAAGACCCAAACATTTTCCAAAAAAAAATGTATGGAAAAATATATGGTTTGACCATTTTTGACAAAAATTTGCTTCTTTGGCACTTTATCTTGAAAACTGTAAGAGCTATGCAAAAAAATCAGATACAACACTTTCATAATTTAATAGACGGTTATCAATTATTTTATTTTTGTATATTGTATTGTATTTAATCTGAGTGAACTTGTACAGTCCTCCACCGCGACCTGCGATGATCTATTGTGGCTCACTCGAAGTGTTACCAGAAAGGTTTGGCCCTGCTAGCTCCACTAGTTGTCACCCGTTATGCCCAGACCCTCAACAAATCTGATGAGTCCCTCGTGCGATACTGCGTTTGCACCTTGAGGTTCAATGATCGTGTTTCTGAACAGTGAGTATCTCGATCTAGCAACAGCCAGGCAGTCACATAGGACGTGCTCAACTGTCTCGTCGCCCTTCAAGCACAGCCGACACTCCGTCTCTTCGGACAGTCAGTTCAGGACTCCCTGTTACCGTGATAAATTCTTTGGAGTGTGATAGTCCGGGTAGGTTCTCCCACCAGTCCTGGGACTTGGTATTGCTTCATTTCTGGAGTTCAGCCTTGACCAGAGAGTACGGCACCTCTACTGCCGGTTCCGGGCCTTCAAATGCAGAGCCCGCCACCCTCCTAGCTAGAGAGTCGGCCCTCCCATTGCCATTGTGACCACGATGACCCGGGGTCCATACCAGTGTTCTCCTGCGATAGGGTGTTCAGGGTCCTGTGGCAGTTCCACACTGGAGATTTGTTGGTATGGGTGGTTTCTTATAAGGATAACGATGTCATTCGCTTATGCTTGGACCTCGACTCCCCATAGCTCCAAAGTAGCCAGAAGGGCGTGCACTAGTAGGGACCACAGGAGTGGTGAAAGGACTCCGCCCTGTGGACAACCTCCCGCGTTTGTGAATCTGATAGTGTCATCGTTTAATGATGTAGTGAGCAGTCTGGATTCTAACATGTTGCGAATCCAGTTGGTTATTGTTGGTTCGATCCTTATCGCTTTACTGGCGCAGTCGAGGGAGTCTCTAGCTGCATTATTAAAGGCCCCTTTAATGTCTATGAAAATACCAACTGCGACACCATTTGAATCCAGGTTATCTTGGATTTTCACCACCAGGTTGTGGAGTGCTGGTTCTGTTGATTTGTTTGCCTTGTTTGCATTTGTGGATTTGTTGCATGCCATTATTGCATACTGTTCCGTATTAAGGAGATACGTTGTTAGCGCTCCCTCCCCTATGTATAGGTCTAGCAGATTTTCCAAGCTTCTCAGCAGAAACGAGGTTAGGCTGATTGGCCTGAGCTGTTTAAGATCTTTTCCCCTACATTCCACCTTTGGTATGTAGACGACCCTCACCCAGGATCAGCAGTTTGGAATAAAGTTCCATGCAAAGCTCGCTCTGAAGAGCTTTGTTAGTAGAGGTGCGAGTTGATCCAGACCCTTTTGTAGTAGTGCCGGGAACCCTCCATCCTCCCTGGGGATTTGTTTGGTTGAAAAGCCATAATCGTCGATTTTAGCAGAGTTGGCCTGACCACTTTTTTGGGAGAGCTCCCAATCCCTGTTGAGTAGTTTAAATCGTCCCAATGGTCTTGTTTGTATATACAGATTGCCTCAATTTTGCGCACTCAATAACAACTTTTTTGTTTAAAATTATACATGACTTTTTTTCCATAAAATTCTTTCATTGTTAAAATTCTATTTTCATAAAAGAAATTTGCAGGCCAACTTGGTTTTGCTGCTCATCAAAAAGTTTTTTTAAATCCCTGTAAATTTTTTTCAAATTCATTAAACACAGTTTGCTCGCTTTCATTTGTTAGTTGTTTGTTTTTGGATACATTTCACCGACAATTTAATCTATTTTGATCAGTGTTGCCCCGAGAATGAATTTCTTTTTATCGCTTTTGATCCGGAAGATTGAACCGAAATGCTCAAAAAAACTCAAATACTATACTATACCTTTCACAGTTTTAAAACGTCCTTAATACATCTTTTGTTTTCAGTTTCCTTTCGTTCTTTTTGCATGCAGCCACCTGATTAGGAGTATGTTTTTCATACATCGATCTAAACCATTTTGATTATTGTTTAAGTGTCCTGTCCTTGAAATTGCGATGTTATTTGATTCTAAAAATTCACTTTTTTTGTCGAACTCAGATATTGCGATTTTGCTCCGAAAACCGATTCCTAATTTGATCGATTTATGAATATCGATCCAAAAAGGTTACATTCTCTTAAATGTTAAGAAACTTACTTACAAAAAAAAATGGTTTGTCAAATTTGCAACAATGTTTGTCGTCACTGAGTCGAAAATTGGATTTTTTGATACCGTAGCTCAAAAACAAAAAAATTGTTTATGAAATTTTGATAATTCTTACATTAGACGTCACATTTTGTGTGCGGTTGTAAATTTTTTTTAGATTCTAGTTCATATATTGAATTCAAAACTCTAAGAATTGCAATTTTTTCACAGTCTATAGACGATATTTTCCTAGTTTTTGAGTCAAAACTTTTTTTTTATCTACCTGCTCCAAAATTGTTAATTATTGGAGTTTTATTCTATAATTGAGTCTTTTTTGTTGCCCTTAGATGTAGGTTAAGCTCGAACCTTTTGCTTCGATCAAAGTTTATGAACAAATTTACAGTTTGTTTTATACCTTTCATATATCAAAATTAAAAAAAAAAACGTTATAGATAACATTTTTTAAGTAAATCATTTAAGGGCTTGAAAGGAATTTTGATCATTGCTGCACGAAGAATTATTTTTTAAATTTTACTGAATAAATTCAGTTTAGAAACTAAAAGAAATAAAATGTTCATGGTTTTTAAACAATTTTGCTCCTTTTTGGGTAAAAATTAAATTTTCGCATTTACTTCCTCTAAAAGAGATTGTTTTTAATGATTCGAACAACACTCATTTTGGTCCTTACAGAAACAAAAAAATATATACGATTTTATCCTAAAAATTGTTTTTTTTCTTTACTTTTTTTACTGGAAACCACGTCCCGGAGCATCAACTAGGGCTTTTCAAAAGATCAAGATTTACAATAAACTCTCTTAATACAGGGTGATCCAAAAAGATGCTGACAAACTTTAGTGGCTGAAGAAGACGCCAAGTCACCTAATTTTTGCTTATAAACCCCTATCCCCTAACCGTTTTTGAGATACAGGGTCTCAAAGAAATATTTTTTATGAGTTTTTAGATTATATCAATTTATCAATTTACATAGATAATTGAAATTTTGTATACATTTTACTACTGCTAAGCGCAAATTTTATGTGCCAGTGGCGTAGATTTTAAAGTCGGCTGGAATTGTTTTGCCTCTAACGTCTACGCCACTGGAAAAAAATGCATTTTGGAAGCATATTGTGAAAGGCAAATATTTTCTTCGCGAAAAAGTACTCTTAATCAAAAGCTCTATTGTGCACCGTTTTTGAATTAAATGGTATTTTTTAATGAAAATCGTGGGTAAAACAGAAAAAAATATTTCTTATAATTTGTATTTAGCACCTTTCTGAAACACCCTGTATCTAGTGACACGAGTATTTCTTCGTTAGACTAAGAATTTTTCAGATTGTTTTGGACCATTACACAAATATGGGAACTTTTATCACTAGATAATTTACATCGAACAGTCTCTCACTAGTTGTTCTATATTTGATTCGAATCTATACTTGATTCTGAACACTTTTCTGTATTTATCTCTATATATATCTAGTTTCTGAGATATTTTAGATATTTTTTTTACTGCGAATTTATAGTTGAAACAAGTGGTAATATTTGCTTCCAGAGACAACAACAAATTATGATTATTGCATCGAGAAGCATTACTTAGGACTGGTTCCAATCTTTAGTATTAAAAGTTTAGTATTTTTATAAAAAAAATAATTTAGAATATCTCAAAAACTATAAGAGATAAGTTAGTAAGTAAGTTAGTATACAGAAAAGTGTTAGAAACAAATATGGAATCGATAAATGAAAGAAAGAATGTCATGTCTAATTTAAAATAAAAAAGTAGTGATTGTGCAAAATTGGGACAATCTGTATACAAAAACAAAATAATTAAAAACTGTTTACCAAAACAAGAAACTTTTGTATTTGCATGGATTTTTGTCATAGCACTTACAGTTTTCGAGATAAGGTACAGGGTAAATTCTCGATGGACACCCTGTACATTAACTGAACTGTCAGGTCATTACGCCTAAACCGTTTAATCGTTGAAAATTTACCGTTGTCTCAGAAGGTAAATATGTCTTAGTTTATGTTATTGTCCAGAAAACTATAACGAATGTCTTCAGAGAGACACGTTAGGGCAGTCTCAGAATTTAAGATTTTTTTTATTTTTCAAGGTTTTAGTTCTATGGAAAAAACATGAGATTTTGACCATTTCCGACGAAAATTTGCCTATGTTGGCAAACGGTCAAAAATTATCCTGATGACCTGAGGCTGTAAAAATAGAAGACAATGTTGATAACCTCTTTTTCTACAAATTATCGAATGGACAAAGCTGCCAAAAAGCTGTCTTCGAAAAAAATCCAGGAGCTTTTCCTGGATTTTTTTCCAAAATTTTTTTACCCGAAGGTCGGCTAGGTTGTGACTACAAAAAACAATTGGAAATAAACGAACATATACCCAAAAGTGAGTAGTAATAAAAAAAGAATAATCAATCTCAAAGATATAGAATTTATCTAAAAGAAAAGTACTATATCTTTGAAAAAAGTCAAGTTTTGACCACATTGAAGAGTGAAAATCTGGGATTAGACCATTGATTTCCAGAAGGTCGAACATTAAGGGCAAAAACACCCTATGGCAGCATTTCCAAAGCTGACCAAACCCTAAACGAACTAGAGCTCTTAGCAGTCGTATGGCAGTCATATAGGATTCTCCAATGCCATAATACATTAGTTTGAACAACGGGCTGAACAACAGGAATGAACTCTCTAGACAAATATCCAGATAGGCTACTAAAACTCCCACTCCATATTTTAAGTGAGGCATTTGCAAAACTAAGCATTCACAATCTTCTAACCCCTGCCGTCTAAACTTAAAATATAACTGGAGTTTAAACTACATCATAATCATATACTTCCCCCGCAAGTCCTTCGATATTACAAACGTTTTATCTAAACTTTCCAAACAGGCACTAAGCCGAAACTAAGTTTAGCACCTAGGACAGGGTTACTTTAGAGCCACGTTAAACCTCCTTTAATCGCAACAGGATGTCGGGGAGCTTTAAGTGAGAGCCTACTTACGTAGATGTGGACTATATATGCTGATTTATGTGACAATCAAAGGACTTCAAAGGAGCAATATGCCAGATTTCTCATACGCTCTAAATCTCTATGAGAGGATAGAAATTTTCCCAATTTCTTATCGAAAGCCTAATACTCGAATGCTTTTTAGACTGTTATACTGTGTAATAAGGAGGAAAATGTAATAACTTGTCTTGGCTTTTGAAATTTAGCAATCATTAATAAACTGTAAGAGGTAGATGTAAACCACTCAATATTACGTTATAATCTTGATTACAATTTAATGTAATTAACGTGAGTCATAGCGAAGCTAGTAGATGTTCTCGTTTTGCCATGTTGTGCTTTGCCTAATTGATAGAAGTTTGACTGAGCTCTGGATTATCCAGTTACTGCGCCAATAGGTAAAACTCATACTCATAATCATATAAAATCGTAGACCAAGTAGGAATATCTACGTCGAGAGTAATAATATCCGACAAATGCATATAAATGAGAATCCCGAGGAATTGCGGTCCCATTAAGCAAATTCAAATAATTAGGAGCTATTCGACTTCCTGGTTTGAAAGCGAAATAAACCTGATTTTCCTAGATTATACGCCCTTTTTCCTTTTGTACTTTGCGTTCAAACGGAAAGGAAATTCAGTTTATCGCAACGGGCTTTTCCTCATTTGAAACCGTCATGTTTAATGAAGATAGCCAGATTTGCTCAACTTGATTGAAAAAATGGTTCTTCTAGCTAGAGACATGATATGTTAATAATAGTGAGTTTATAACACACGCAGGAAATGTGCAGCTTTATATAACAAATAAGGTCTATAATTTTTGTATTTATTGAAAATGATTATTAGAAATATTAGATTTTTTGCATTTACAATAAGTAGAGACTAAATTGAAGTTAAATCTGTGTCTGCTTTCACTTTCTTTATTCACTTCTCCCAAAATAGCAGAAATAAAGAACAAACAAAAATTGGAATTCATGACGCGATGACTTGTCTGGCCCACGAGTTTCAATTTGACGAATAACTTCTCTTTATGCCTTTTTGCAATGTATAATTACTTGTTACAATTTGGGCGCTGATGATGGTCTGATAGCAGAAACCTGTCCACTAACTGATCTCTCGACAGTAATCGAAAACTTTCTACCTCGATTTGTAATATACTATTTTGTTGTTTTCTTTTGCAACATATTGTTATTGTAGTTCTATTCGTTTCTTTTCTGTTGGCTCATTGTGTCACAATTTTTATCTGGTTCTTACTCGTTTATCTTCTATGTATCCTCTTTGTTCTATCGTCGCGGACAGCACTTTTTTCAATTTCAAATAAATAACAAAAAAGTCAGACGAGTCGCTTAAAATGATGTCCCTGGTATATTAATTAATACACACACATATTCATATTTATGTCATGTTGGTTAATGGCAAAACAAACATTTAATTTATATTTGGTTTGTTTTTGCTATCGATGCACAATGGAAAGCCAAATAAAATAAATTTCTTGGGCGACTTAAATTTATTATCCGGTCTTCAATATGCATACAAATGCAATTATTTATTGCCGATACTGTTAGCTAATTTATATCATGGAAGTTGGTTTTCCATGATATAAATTATGTTATAAAAAAGGCTTATAAAGAAAAGTTACAATTAAATTTGAATGGTCATCTAGAGGATTTGTCGTTTTTCAAATTCGTAATTTAACGTATTGTAGTATTTTTGGTGTATTTAAATATGTTGCAGACAGTTCATTACAAAACCTCATCTAGAAGGCTATGAATTTTTGACAGAAGGATCTAAGTAAATGGACTTTTGCTCCTTGTACATGTTGAGTTCGGAAATTACATCCCGAGATCTCGGGACATCAGTCTATCTCACTCTAGCTTGTTGACATTTTGGGAGATGGTCTGTGTCCGAAGCGCTCGGATGGAATTACCGAACTCATTTTTAGACTCCTTTTCCTCCCTTGGACTCCCAGCTCCTTTTGCTGACCTATGTTTTTTGACATTTCACAGCCAACCATGTAACTTTTTTAAAATCAACACCCCCTTATATTTTTTATGGCACCTATACCATGAACATCTCCTGTAATTAAAGTTCGGCTGAATAATGGTTTATTCAGCCGAACTTTAATTTAGCCGTATATGACCAAGGTAAGCCATTACTCATGCTAGATACCCATCCTCTGGAGCGCCACGGCACTATAAAACGCCTTAATATGTCTCAAAATGCTCAAAAAAGGCGATTTTAGTAGTTTTTTCCGGAGAAATTCAATGTTTGGAATTAACGTCGGTAGAAAACGAGATAAAAGGCGCCAAAATGCCTAAATACGCAATATTCAATATTTTGCGTAAAACTCACTGTTTAGAGCTAAAATCAGTAGAAAATGCAATAAAACGTCTTAAAATGTCTCAAAATGGTAAAAAGAGCAATTTTAGTGGTTTTCCGGAGAAATTCAAAGCTTGCTCTTAAGATCGGTAGAAAACGTGAAAAAACGCCTTAAAACATAAATATGCAGGATTCAACGTTTTTGCGTGACGTTCACCGTTTATAGCTAGAATCAATAAAAAAAACAAAACTACTAAAAAAAAGGCAATTATAAAGGTTTTCCAGAAAAATTCAATGTTTGGAGTTTAGATCGGTAAAAAACGTCGAAAAACGTCTTAGAATGTGTCAAAAAGCTTGAATATGCAACATTCTACGTTTTTGCGTGAAATTCACTAGTTAGAGATCAGTACAAACGTCCTCTATAAAACGCCTTAAAATGTATCAATACCCCAAAAAAAAAGCATTTATATGGTTTTCTTCAGAAATTCAATGTGTGGAGCTAGAATCACTAAAATAAAACAATAATAAAGCTTTTCCGGAGAATTTCAACGTTTGGAGTTAAGGTCGGTAGAAAACGAGATAAAACGCATTAAAACGTGTCAAAATACATAAATCTGCAATATTCAACATTTTTGCGTAAAACTTATAGTTTAGAGCTAAAATCAGTAGAAAACACAATAAAAGCCGTAAAATGTCTCAAAATGATAAAAAAAAAACAATTTTAGTGGTTTTTCGGAGAAATTCAATGTTTGCTATTAAGATCGGTAAAAAACGTGCTAAAACGCCTTAAAACGTGTCAAAATGCTAAATATGCAATATTCAACGTTTTCGCGTAAAATTCACTATTTAGAAATCAGTCGAAAAAGCTATAAAAGGCCTTAAAATGCATCAAAAGGCTAAAAGAAAAAGCAATTTTTGTGGTTTTCTGCAGAATTCCAATTTGTGGAGTTAAAATCTGTAGCAAAACGCCATAAAACGTCCTAAAAGGCTTAAAAAAAGCAACATTAAACGTTTTTACATGAAATTCATTGTTTAAGGTGTGATTTCGTTGCGACGTCCAGCGTTCGCGGCCCGCCGCGGCTTCCGGCCGTTAGGCACTGCTATACATGTTCTTTAATGGCAGCGATTTCGTTGAAGCGGCGCGTTTTAAAAACGCAACGACCGACAGTCGACGGCCGACCGACGTAGATGTAATTTCGTTGAGACGTCTAGACTTCGCGGTCCATCGTGACAACCGGCCGCCGAACATTGCTATACATGCTTTTCAATGGGAATGATTTTGTTGAGGCGGCGCGTTTCGTAACCGCAGCGGGCGGTTTTGAACCGCTACGCCTCGACTGCTCAAAAACAAGTCAAAACGCAAATACCGCCCAGCTCCTAATAGATTTCAATTATAAGTAACAAAACAATATAGAGGAAAAGCCAAAAAAAAATGTTGATAAATTCTTCGTAATCTGTAATATACCTCGAGCGGGCCTCGATTTGAATAATTGTGGGTTTTTTCTAGAATTGATTTTCATTTTTGAGCGAAGGTAATATGGTTGATATCGTCAGGGTAACTACCACTTAATTACACTCACCATACCATCTCAAAAATTGATAAAAGAGAGTGTTTAGAACTCTCACATGGATTCCTCAAGAATCTTCTTTTTTGCATCTCATAATTATCTTTCCTTAAATTGGAATGTCGGTCTACAAACCTACAGTAAATATACATAAACATATTTATCTTGTAGAAAACAAGAATAAGAAAGAGACTTATAAATGAGATACTTGAAGTGAAAGAATAGGATTAACTTGTCAATTTCTCGGTCTACTTGATGAATATTATTCTGAAATAGATTTTATCTAGGGTCAGAAGCATCAATTTTATGGTGAGATGTTGTACACAGCAGGAGCAGGCGACATCCACCAGCGTATTTTAGATCCAATACTGCATGGCAGATGGCTCTCAGTTTGATTGAGCCCGTTGACCACCTACACTTGTTTCACTTCGTTCTGGTTCCGATAACCAGCGGGGCACAGAGCAATATGGGCTGCTTCTCGAACTGAGAGCCATCTGAGAACTGAGAGTCGTCAAGCAGTATTGGATCTAAAATACGCTGGTGGATGTCGCCTGCTCCTGCTCTGTACAACATCTCACCGGTACTCCGTACATTTCCGGCTTTAAGCCTCTAAATCACGGTCCCCAATTTGTCGACCAGCCAAAGCTGTACTGATGAGGGATAGACCCCGAAACTAGCATGTAGATGGGTTGATCGACAAATTGGTGACCACCTACACCCATATATTTTATGTTAAGTGTAGTAGCGTCTTTATGTAAATTAGACTGGATTGGTAGCAGGTAGAGGAAAAAACTCTCTATCTTCTATTGAAGAATGTCGACGTTTCGACTAAATTTAGTCTTCTTCAAAGGTATCTTTTATGAAGAGAGATAGTCATTCATTATATACGAACAGTCCCTCTAGACTCAGGACAGATAGTTTATTCAGTCGAGTAAACACCGTACCGCTTCAGTAGTATGATATCAATGATACATCATCATGACAATATAGATTGACCTTTAACCTACTTTTGACTGAAGTCGTAGTTTTTATATATGTGGCTAATTTTATCTAGATTTTTTTTTAGCTTTAAACGCTTTTCTTTTTGAACATCATGTGGTTACATGTCAGGTACAAAATAAACTAAACTAAACTCAAGGTGGGTTTATACACAAAATAAAATAAAATAACGAATAAGATAAAATTAGAAATAAGAGTTGGTTTCATGTATATCCCTATTAGCGTTCAATCACCAAATAAAATAAAACTTATTTGCTGCATGAACGTTAATAGGGGTATACATGACACCAACTCTTATGTCTAATTTTATTTTATTTGTTTTTTTATTTAATTTGGTGTATAAACCCCCTTCATTTGCATATGTTTTTGATTTTAAAGGACGTTAAATAAACGTTATCGTAGGGTACCTACTAGGTCACACTACAAAATGAATGGACCTAAATTTTTTACACGCTCTTTAAGGTCTAGCTACTATACTGATGCTTTGCACCTCTAACAACTCTCCCTGAAAGTTAAATTAGTATCTTGTGTATCCTTCTTCGATTCTTGACTGGAATAATTTGAAGGCTTCTTCACCCATTGCTGACTCTAACTTAAGGACATCCTCTTCTTCGTTTTCTTCCAACATACCTACCGCTAATGCTTCTTGATTCATTTATTAAAATTTGCTTCACCAATCAAAGTTTTGAAATTGAGTGACGGCGACTGACAGCGGTTCCAAACGTTTCAAGCAAATCACGAGAACGCAACGGCTGACCGTCACTGCCGGACACCACGGTGGACCGCGAACGCTGGACGTCGCAACGAAATCGCACCTTTTAGGGCTTAAATCAGTAGAGTTCAGGAAAAAACGCTGTAAAACTCCTTAAAATGTCCTAAAATGCTAAAAACAAAACAATTTTAGTGGTTTTCTGTAGAAACTCAATGTTTGGAATTAAGACCGATAGAAAAAGCTGAAAACGTCTTAAAATGCTAAAAAAAGCAATTTTAGTGGATTTCCGGAGAAATTCAATGTTTGCTCTTCAAACCGGCAAAAAGCGTGATAAAACGCCTTAAAACGTGTCAAAATGGTAAAAAATGCAATATTAGAAGTTTATGTCTGAAACCTACTGCTTAGAGATCAGGGAAAAATGCTGAAAAAACTCCTTAAAATGCATAAAAAAAACATTGTTACTGGTTTTCGTGGAAATTTAATATTTGGAGTTAAGACCGACAGAAAAAACTGTAAAACTCTTTAAAATGCTTAAATTTGTTTTTGCGTGAAATTCATTGTCTAGAGCTAAAAACCGCTATAAAATTTGTCAAAATGCTCAAAAAAATCAATTTAGTGGTTTTCAAGAGATATTCAATGTTTGGACTTAAGATCGGTGGAAAACGTAAAAAAACCTCTTAAAACGTGTCAGAATGCCAAATATGCAATATTCAACGTTTTTTACGTAAAATTCACTATTTATAAATCAGTCGAAAAAGCTATAAAACGTCTTAAACTGCATCAAAATGCTAAAAAAAAGCAATTGTTGTGGTTTTCTGCAGAATTCCAATGCGTGGAGTTAAAATCGCTAGCAAAACGCCATAAAACGTCGTCAAAGGCTTAAAAAGCAATATTAAACATTTTTCCATGAAATTCATTGTTTAGAGCTTAAACCAGTAGAGATCAGGAAAAAAACGCTTTAAAACTCCTTAAAATGTCCTAAAATGCTAAAAACAAAACATGTTTAGTGGCTTTCTGTAGAAATTCAATGTTTGGAGTTAAGACCGATAGAAAAAGCGGTAAAACACCTTAAAATGTCTTAAAATGCTAAAAAAAGCAATTTTAGTGGTTGTCCATAGAAATTCAATGTTTGGTGTTAAGACCGATAGGAAAAGCTGTAAAACGTGTTAAAACTTCTTAAAAAAGCAATGTTCTACGTTTTGCGTGAAATTTACTGCTTAGAGCTAAAATCTGTAGAAAATGCCATAAAATGACTTAAAATATCTCGAAATGCTAAAAAAAGCGATTTTAGTGGTTTTTCGTGTAAAATTCACCGTTTAGATATCAGGGAAAAACCCTATAAAACTCCTTAAAATGTCTTAAAAGCTAAAAGAAAAAGCAGAGTTAGTGTCTTTTTGCAGAAAGTCAATGTTTGGAGTTAAGACCGATAGAAAAAAGCTGTAAATCGTTTTAAATAGTATTCAACATTTTTGCATGAAATTCATTGTTTAGAACTAAAATCAATAGAAAACGCTATAAAACGCGTTAAAACGTGTCAAAATTCAATATTCAACGTACTTTTGCGTGAAATTTACTGTTTAGAGATCAGTAGAAAGCGCTATAAAATGTCTTAAAATGTCTAAAAATGCTAAAAAAATCAATATTCAACGTTTTTGAGTGAAATTGATTGTTCTGAGATAATTTCAGTAGAAAACGCTATAAAATGCCGTAAAATGTATGAAAACACTCTGATAAAGCAATAGGTATTAGTGGACTTCCGGAGAAATTCAATGTTTGGAGTAAAGATCCGTAGAAAATGGGAAGAAACACTTTAAAACGTATCAAAATGCTTAAATATGCAGTATTCAACGTTTTTGCGTGAAATTCATGGTTTAGAGCTAAAAGCACTAAAAAAAAGCAATTATAAAGGTTTCCTAGAAATTCAGTGGTTGGAGTTAAGATCAGTAGAAAACAATTATAAAACACCTGAGCATGTCAAAATGCTTAAATATGTAATATTCAACGTTTTTGCGTAATATTCACTGTTTAGCGCTAAAATCAATAGAAAAACAATAAAACCCCAAAAAATGTCGCAAAATGCTAAACAAATCAGTTTTAGTGGTTTTCCGGAGAAATCCAATATTGGCTGTTAATATCGCTAAAAGTGATAGAATGCCTTAAAACGTGTCAAAATTCTTAAATATGCAATATTCAAAGTTTTTGCTTGAATTTTAGTGTTTAATTTAGAGATCAGGGAAAAACGCTACAAAACTCCTTAAAATGTCTTAAGAAATGCTAAAAAATTAATTTTTGTGGTTTTCTGTAGAAATTCAATGTTTGGAGTTAAGACAGATAGAAAACGTAAAAATCAATAAAATCAATATTTTACATTTTGCGTAAAATTCACTGTTTAGAGCTAAAATCAGTAGAAAACGCAATAAAGCGACCTAAAATATCTCAAAATGCTAAAAAAAGCACTTTTAGTGGTTTTCGTTTCGTTAGGGATAGTGGTTTTCCGTAGAAATTCAATGTTTGGAGTTAAGATCGGTAAGAAAGTTGTGAAATGCCTTAAACGTCTTAACATATAATATTCAACGTTTTTCTGCGTGAAATTTACCGTTTAGAGATCAGTAGAAAGGGCTATAAAATGCCTTA
This sequence comes from Taphrorychus bicolor, assembly GCA_951812265.1. Taxonomy (NCBI): domain Eukaryota; kingdom Metazoa; phylum Arthropoda; class Insecta; order Coleoptera; family Curculionidae; genus Taphrorychus; species Taphrorychus bicolor. Next base: position 18,628,155 of record OX638298.1, read on the forward strand.
AAATGTCTTAAAGTGCTAAAAAAAGCAATATTCAACGTTTTTGCGTGAAATTAATTGCTTTGAGTTAAATTCAGTAGAAATCGCATAAAACGCCGTAAAATGTATCAAAACACTTAAATATGCAGTATTCAACGTTTTTGCGTGAAATTCACTGTTTAGAGCTAAAATAACTAAAGAAATGCAATTATAAGGGTTTCCGGGGAAATTAATTGGTTGTAGTTAAGTAGAAAACAAGATAAAACACCTTAAAACATGTCAAAATGCTTAAATAGGTATGCAATATTCAAAGTTTTTGCGTGAAATGTAGTGTTTAATTAAAAGGTATAAAGACCAGGGCAAAACGCTACAAAACTCCTTAAAATGTCTTAAAAATGCTAAAAAAAGTAATTTTAGTGGTTTTCTGTAGAAATTCAATGTTTGGAGTTAAGACCGATAGAAAAAGCTGTAAAACGCCTTAAAACGTCTTAAAACGCTTAAAAATGCGATATTTTACATTTTGCGTGAAGTTCACTGTTTAGAACTACAATCAGTTGAAAACGCAATAAAACGACTTAAAATATCTCAAAATGCTAAAAAAATTACTTTAAATGGTTTTCCTGAGAAATTCAATGTTTGCTATTAAGATCGGTAGAAAACGTGATAAATCGCTTTAAAACTTGTGAAAATGCTTAAATATGCAATTTTCAAGTTTTTGCGTATAATTCACTCTAAGTGTCAGGAAAAAGCGCTTTAAAATGTGTCAAAATGCTTAAATTTGCAATGTTAAACGATTTTGTGTTGTGCTCGGGTACATAAATGTCTGGAGGTCGATGGACAGTATTTTTTTTTATTTTATATTTTTTTTAAGAAAGTTTTCTAAAATTTCTTTTATCGATAAGTGGTATAGATGGATAAGTTTTAATAAATTTTCTTCAAATTCTGTTCATAGTTTTGTTATATTGTCCAGGGATTCTGAATAATATCATAGTAACGAAATCGCGTTGAAATCGCGATGAAAATGGCACCAGGCAGATTTCTTAACTTTCTGGTGAACGCAAATAATTTTGGGTAGAAGATTCGCACCAATAGATTTACACAGGTACTGAGATTTCTGATTTCGTAGCTAATAGCCATTTCTATTTCTCAAATTGATACCCGCTTGGAAATGTAAACTCTCGGTTTGCCTATATTGAATTTACTACAGAAAGGACCAAAACTCTCGCATAAAGTGCTCGAACACGTCAATTGTTGTTCTTAGTTGTGCATTTTATCCACGTAGTAGATAAATGTCAATTTTTTATTTTTTTTTATGGAACCCCCTGTATATAAAAAGTTTTTTAAATTCTTTTACCCCTATCCCTCAACGCAACAGTTAACGAGAAATTTGCGATTGAATACCACAAAGCGCACTCATTTAATTACCTACAAATACTAGTTAGGTAATTAAATTACCTAATTGACCTATGACTTTTAAGTTTTTAATTTTCAAAAGTGACATTTTGACAAACAACTATTTCCAATTTTGTTCAATGTTGTGCGGCAAAATGGCGAAATTAAGCGAAATTCAAAGAACAGAAATTTTAAGCATGATTGGATGTGGTAACCGAACAAGACCTCAAAGCGAAGTTTGTGAAATATTCAATACCAGATATCCGGACAGTCAAATATCGCAGTCTACCGTGAGCAGAATTGAAAGGAAATATAGAGAAGTGGGACACGTAAGAGACCTGTCCAGATCTGGTAGACTCTCGATTTCCCAGAATAAGAAATTAAACGTTTATCCATTGAAGAAAATCCCCATAAACCAACTCAAGAAATAGCATTGGATAATGAAATCGGAAAATCATCTGTTCGAAGAATCCTCAAAAAAGAAAATTATTATCCGTACAAAATAAAATCAATCCACGAGCTTAACGAAGATGATTCCGATCGTCGATTGGAATTTTGCGAAATTTTGATGAACAGATCCAACAATGACCGTTTTTCTCTAAAAGAATAATTTTTTCTGATGACTCAAATTTTGTTTAAACGGTATGACGAATAGACAAAACTACCGCCACTGCTCATCCACGAATCCAAATTGGGCGATTGAATCTCACACCCAATATCCTCAGTCTGTCAATGTTTGGGCCGGTATTGTCAGAGATAGAATCATAGGACCGTATTTTCTTGAAGATACTCTAACAGGCCACCGTTATTTGCAATTTTTAAGAAATGAACTAATTCCTGACCTTTGTATTATGTTTACAAATGCAAATAACCCGAATATTCCATATGAATCAATTTGGTTTCAACAAGATGGCGCGGCACCACACTTTAGCAGGGAGGTGCGACAATATTTATTCGAAGTGTTTCCGGGTCGATGGATTGGACGAAGGGGCCATTTAGAGTGGTCTGCAAGGTCACCTGACCTCACCCCAATGGACTTTTTTTATGGGGTTATGTAAAACATAAAGTGTATCTGAATAAGCCCGACAGTATAGAAGAGTTAAAGAATAAAATTACGCACCTAACACAACAAATGCACGATAAAATGATAAGGAACCTGCTAGACGAATTTGAATTACGGCTTGCCCACTATCAAGAAGTTAACGGGAAACAGTTCGACCATTTACTTCAATAAAGTTAGTAGTTTATTTTGTACTTTTTTTCAATTGTTAATACATTAACTCGTTATTTTCATGTAGGTATTATTACCGTAAATTTCTCGTTAATTGTTGCGTTTAGGGATAGGGTATGTGATACGAAATATATTCAGAAACTCCAAAAAAATTAAAAAAACTTTTCATATAGTTCCATAAGAAAAAATTAAAAAGTGACATTTATCTACTACATGAATGACCCTGTATACATATCTGTCATGTCAAAAAATGCACAACTAAGAACAACAATTTACGTGTTCAAGCATTTTGATAAAAAAAAGTTGCTTGAATTTTTAATGAATTTATGCGGGACTTTTGCCCCTCATTGTATACGTTTATCTATTAAAATCTTGCGTTTAAACTTAGATGGAGTGTAAAAGTGGTTCTTTGTGCCTTTTTATCATTGTTATAAGTGGTAGACTTCGTTTGATTCTTCCAGTCCTCCACTATCTTTTAACACTCTATCGATACAAGGCATTGCCCCTTGGAAAATATGTACCCGATATTTGGTCCCCAAACGTAGGTACCATTTTGGTTAATGGTATCATATTAGTGGTAAAAGTTAAATTTATGTGCGTCACGTAACATCACAATCACGTATGTCCACCATCAAATGGCTGATATGTTCATGAAGCAAAAAAAAAAAAATGAAAATCCCGAGAACCGTTAAGAAAAAGTTATGAGAACTAGTCATTACTTGTATACCATTGGAAGCAATTGCTAAGTTTCAAGTTTTAAGTAATGAGCTCAGTGTTAACGTTCAAAAGTTTCAAGCTCCGTTTCGAATAACTATTTTTCAGTTTAAGTTTTTAAGCTCCATATATTAAATTTTCATTATTCGACCACCTGATGCCGGTTGTTTCCTCAAAATTTAAATATTAAAGTTGAAAATACACTTGTAAGCTAAGAGTAACTAAAAAGTAACTTTTTAAGTAAATTATAAAACCATTAGAAAAGTCCCTAAAATATTATAAAGCTCTGTATTTTTAGAGCACATGTTTCATTTCACATCATCATACTGAACAAAAAAATACGTGGAGATTATAACGGAAAAGGGAATTAAATTATTTACAGCAAAAAAAAGTTTACTCTATACAAAGTTGAAGCTTAAATACATAACAAAGAAGATAATCGTAAAAACATTATCCAGATTTAGAAATATTTATAACAAACATCCAATAGCCCATTACATCGTAAAATTTTACTATATTGCCACACCACGACCATCTTTCAGTAAGGGTTTCCCTTTTTGACCCCAAAACTCTTATGTTTTTACGAGGTGTTGTTGTTTACGATGTGCGCAGTACTGAGAATATGATGATATTCATGGAAAGCTATTTTTGGCTTTCTCTTCTGCCCTGTTTTTATATGAAAATCGGGTAAGTGAAAGTTAGTCTGGCCAAACTAAATAATTCTAATTAATTTTATGCGTATAATTAAAAGTTACTCCTCTATTAGAATTTTCCGACATTCCTGCGGAAAATTTTATTAATTTATATAAAGTTGGATAATTTTTACCTCGTTATTACTTCATGAAACGTCCCTTTGTAAATAGCCTCGGCTCTAATTTTGTTTTATTATAAAGGCAGGTAGGATTATATAGCAATTTGTCACGAGCTGTAACAGGAAAAAGCTAATAGTAATTAAAATTATTAAAAAAAAAAAGAGAAAATTAATGTCTACGAAAAGAAATGTATCGTAAGCTCTCAGTTTGGGCAATTGCCGCGCTTTAATCCATCAGGGCTGATTTAATTAATTTTAATGAAAAAACTCTGTTTCCGGTTTGTGGCTCAATTTGAAGCTTTTCGGGTAGATGCGAGTTAAGTAATTAATTAAAAATTTTGCGAAAGTATTATTGTTTGCACTTGTTGGCTCAGCTTTTTAATATTATTACCACAATACACTTTAAGTTAAGCTATGACATTTAAGAAAAAAAAATTAGTTTAAATATCAGGTTAAGAAATAAGATACGAAAACTGGGTTCTGTCACTGTATTAAGGCAGTCTAAAGGTGTCAAAAAATGGCGCTACGTTGTCCCGGAAATCTTTATGGAAGTCCTTTACTAGCCTATGAAACCCTTTAACACGTTTTTGTAATATTTTAAACAACCTAAACATTTTTATATTAAACAACCGTCTTCATTGTTCTTTCCATAAAAAAAAACCACCCTCTTCACTTTTGCGTCGTTACCAAGGCGAGGAGGATAATGTTGCAATATTTTTGGCAAAAAAACCCTTCGGTGGTCCATTTTTAGGCACTTTTAGAATCGTGTTTTTTGACCTTTTTTTAAAAAAAGCCCCTTTAGAGGTTAATTTCATTCGAATTGAGTTTGTTACATTCTGAAGGGATCGCAAACGTGCCTTCTTCTTCTTTAAGGTCCCCCTGACGTTAGCAATTGCTTGGGCAAGTTTTTCTCGATTCTGCGCCAATCGTAATAGTTCTTCTGCGCTGCGTATACCGGTCCACGGATGTTCCTCAGCCAGGATGCCTGTTTTCTTTCTACTCCTTTACGTCCTTCCACTTTTTCCCATCATGATCAGTTGTAGGATTCTGTATCGCTCTCCTCTGAAGACATGTCCAAGATATGAAATTTTTCTCAACTTAACTGTATCTATTTAGTAGCTCTTTTACCATTCTCTGCCGTAATTTTAGGTTCGAATTATCATTGCACAATAGTGGTTTCATTTTCGGAATGTTGTTCGGGCTGTCTCTATTCTACATTTTATTTCTCTATCTGGATTTAGATGTTCGGTGATATAACATCCAAAGTATTTAAAGTGAGTTCTATATTTTTCGTACCGATCTGTAGTGCAGCATCAGGATTGTCGACTGAAGACCATAAATTTTGTCTTGTTGATATTTATGTTGAGCCCCATTTCTTGTCCTACTGCGTTTACACAGTTGGAGAAAATATAGACATCGATCGAGTGAAGATTTGTGAATACTCGAGTGCGAGTGAAAACTACATTTGAACCGCGAAGAAATCGAGTTACATTGCGTAATTTGATATGTACGGGTGCGTTGGAGGGTTGCGGGTCGGACAGTGTTAGGCTTTTCGGCGTGACGCACTTTACGCGTAATTGAGGAAATTCCTTTGTTTTTCAAAGATAACAGGCTAATTTATTAAACCCGTTGGAATGCCAATGCGGTTTGACCAGTTCTTATCTCGGAAATAAAGATAAACACAATTATAAAATAAATACACATCACCACATGTTCCTTTGCATGTTTTTACTTTTCTTTTTTTTTTCTCTTTGCTTTTTTCATTTCATGTGAGACACCATGGATTCTAAAAGATTTAAATGCTGTGGAAATAAGTTATTTGCTAACTTCTGTTGCATTGTTTGCTTGGACATTTTTCATCCCAGCTGCCTTGAAAGGGATTTCAGATCTCATTCAAAATTAGGGAATCATAAGATTGCTTGCTCTGATGCATGTAGGAACTATATATCCAATCTGTCGCTGGATGAACATGCTGATCTACGCCGGGTTTTTAAGGATCTGGATAATGTTAATCAACTGAATCATAGTCTTAGGGGTCAGATACTTTTAGCACAACAAGAGTATGAGAATTTGAAGGATGAGAAGAATGAGATCATTACTAAGCTGAACGATGAGATCAAAGTCCTAAGGAAGGACATTGCCACCAAAGAAAATTTATATACGAAACAACGTCGCATGTCTCAAGTGTTCGAAGAAGAAGTTATCGAAGTGGAACAAAAAATGACTGAATCGCTGAATGAGACGCGCCAAGAAGTGACTAAGCTGTTAGATGAACTTTCTGTCATGCGCCAGCAAAAGGTCTCCTTGGAAAATATGTTGGATACTAATTCAAAGCAAATTAGCAGCTTAAAGATCGATTTGGAGAACTTGAATCAAATTAATCGAAATATGATCACCTCAATCCCAACCTTGGAATCTGAAAATCATTACTACCAGTCTGAGATTGACGGTCTGAGAAAGGAACTGGAAGTGTTTCGCAATGCAGACCACATAGACACCCTTAAAAATGATTTGGTAGAGCTGAAACAAATTAATAGAAATATGATTACTTCATTAAGAACTTTGGAGGTCGAAAAGCATAGCTACCAATCAATAACTCAAAGTCTGGAGTAGGAGCTGAACGATCACGCCTTCCCGGTCCTGCCCTTTCCGGGCCCCCTGCCGGGTTAGTCATAAGTTCGCTTGCCCCAATCCCGGATATGTATTTAACACCACCAAGTCCTAACGACGTGGAAATCGTGAATGATTGTTCATCATCAAGAAGTACCCGGAGGAAGGTGAGAGACGTGTGTGTGGAGGGCAGCAGTGGGATTGTGGGTCAGGATGGGGTACAAGGTGGGTCTACTAAAAGTTAGCGCAGACAGATTATTGTATTGACCGATGCGACGCCCTTTCTCAGGTCCGCTGATACTTAATTAATTCGTTGAGTCTCGGGCGCCTTTGATATTTATAAAGCGACAAAGGGACCGCTATTGCCTACAAGGTAGCTTTTAAACAGAGGAGAAATATTCCAGGGATTTTAGATTAAAACACCACGAGTAAGGAACAATAATAGGGTGTCTATTAAACTACGGTACAACAACATCCAAACACCTACTAGTACTACGACTGTTAGTGACTCTCTATAACTTCATACGAACACATCCTAAAACTATGCAATTAATAACAGCGAGAGAGGGGGAGCAACAGTTAGTTACTTAGTAGACGAAATTCTGATGAACCAGGGAAAACGGGAGGTTTCGGTAATAAACCAGTACACTCTGTACTGGATCGGTCGGGGTCGGAAACTTCAATATTGCGTACAAGCAGTGACAACAATATGAAACGGTAACGGAGCTTTGGGACCACTGGGAACTGGGGTTTCGGAGGGAGCGTACTTTATAATTCGGAATCGGATATAGTCGGTTTCGGTTTATTCACATCCAGCCTGGCTTTGAAGATCGGTGCTACGGGAAGCCCAGGATGTAAAACAGGTCGGTGACGGAATCGGTAATAGGTCCCAAATCGGATTCGAAAGAAGCGGTACGGTGTACGGTGAGCGGTGTGTTAGCGATTTTCCCGGGTTACATATGAACGCACCCTGTGAGGAACAAAATGAACGCGGCCAGAATCAGCATGGCACCTGCGTCATTTGAACGTCACAAGTACTCCGGTGGAGCGCGACAACTCCAACTACACCGGGAAATCACAAATCCACCCCTCTTGTGCAGGGTTGTTACGGACTGATTTATATATGTGTACAAATTACAAATAAAATTGTGTAGCATTGTGCGCCGATAAAAAAATCAAAGATTTTCAATGATGCTTATGGCGTTTTCGATTGACAATTTTAGTGCAAAACTAGTATATTTCCATACTACTTCACTGACGTTAAATAGAAAGACAACAATACATTCATTTTGCACTAATTCTGCTAATCGAAAACGCTATCAGTTGTTTGCAATGTTTGCATATACCTGTATATACGGAGAACGTCCCAGTAGATTTGAATAGATCGAAAATGAAGCTCCCCAGTTGGCTATAAAAATCTTGTAGATATAGTCCATTTCAAATAGATATTCATCTAGTAAACTCAGAAATTGACATAAATGACATGTTTAGATGGATGGAATAGGACGAATCTGTCAATTCCTCAGCCTGCTAGAAGAACATCTATTTGAAATAGACACTAATAATTTATTGTTTCTGCTCCATTTTCTAACAAGATTAGGTTATAGAGTTCTTTTTTACGGTAAGAATGAAAAGAGCAGAGTTGCCAACCTTTCCAATTCAGTGTCGCCAGATCAAGAAAGAAAAGTAGCAAAAGAATCGCCAACTCTAAGAAAGAGAAAATCGCCATTATTTCGCCGCGCCAAGTGAGAATTTTGACAACCTTGATTGGTCAAAAAATTCTTCTGACGAATTCCATTGGCCAGTGATTCTCACTTTCACTCCTTCCTTAAAAATAAGCCTCAGGTGAGGTGAAGATGACAAGACAGGACAAAGGCGGATGCCGCGGAAGGACGGCTGGAGCTGGACATGAACATGAACAAGAAAGAATAACGAAACAAATCAAACAGCCAAGACAAAGAAAGACGAACACGTAACAGAATTAACTGACAAAAAGAGGTCGTTTAGTTAGAGTTAGAGTAGGCGGAGTTTGAATATTCAGAGTAAAAAGGGTAAAATGTATAAAAGAGCAAAAGAAAAACAGAACTCGAACTGGTTCATGATTTGTCGCCACATTTTCACCAATCAAAGCTTAAATTCCGCCAATCGCCATTTTCAATTCGAAGTCGCAAAAAGTCGCCATGGTTGGCAACTCTGGAAAAGAGGGAGCAGTGGCTACATGCGAGTGGTTCAAGCAGTTACAAAAAATGTATCCGAAATACGAGGTCCGCTTCAGTTGTGTAGTTTTCTGTGCAGTAAAATGGGCTTATTTACTATTGGGGTGTAGCCGTGCAGTTCGTTAATGGAATGTGTAGCATTTTGCACAATTGTGTAGCTTGTAACAACCCTGTCTGTGAACAGTGAACACCCAAATGAACGGTTCCTTTCCTTCCATTGACGCTTTTTTAGTCGAGCACCAGGGTTGTTACAGACTGATTTATATGTGTACAAATTTCAAATAAAATTGTGTAGCATTGTGCACCAATAAAAAATCAAAGATTTTCAATGATGCTTATGGCGTTTTCGATTGACAATTTTAGTGCAAAACTAGTATATTTCCATACTACTTCACTGACATTAAATAAAAAGACAACAATACATTCATTTTGCACTAATTCTGCCAATCGAAAACGCTATCAGTTGTTTGCAATGTTTGCATATACCTGTATATATGAAAATGAAGCTCCCCAGTTGGCTATAAAAATCTTGTAGATATAGTCCATTTCAAATAGATATTCATCTAGTAAGCTCAGAAATTGACATATAAATGACATGTTTACATGGATGGAATAGGACGAATCTGTCAATTCCTCAGCCTGCTAGAAGAACATCTATTTGAAATGGCCCATAGTAAAATAGCAAAATCTGTTGGCACATAGTGTAGACACTAATAATTTATTGTTTCTGCTCCATTTTCTAACAAGATTAGATTACAGAGTTCTTTGTTAAGGTAAGAATGAAAAGAGCAGAGTTGCCAACCTTTCCAATTCAGTGTCGCCAGATCAAGAAAAAAAATCGCCAACTCTAAGAAAGAGAAAATCGCCATTATTTCGCCGCGCCAAGTGAGAATTTTGACAACCTTGATTGGTCAAAAAATTCTTTTGACGAATTCCATTGGCCAGCAATTCTCATTTTCACTCCTTCCTTAAATATAAGCGTCAAGTGAGGTGAAGATGACAAGACAGGACAAAGGCGGATGCCGCGGAAGGACGGCTGGAGCTGGACATGAACATGAACAAGAAAGAATAACGAAACAAATCAAACAGCCAAGACAAAGAAAGATGAAGACGTAACAGAATTAACTGACAGAAAGAGGTCTTTGAATATTCAGAGTAAAAAGGGTAAAATGTATAAAAAGAGTAAAAGAAAAACAGAACTCGAACTGGTTCATGATTTGTCGCCACATTTTCAGCAATCAAAGCTTAAATTCCGCCAATTTTGTAGCCAATCGCCATTTCCAAGTCGCAAAAAGTGACAAAAAGTCGCCACTTTGGCTAAAAGTAGCCATGGTTGACAACACTGGAAAAGAGCGAGCAGTGTGACTCTCGCCTTGCTACATGCGAGTGGTTCAAGCAGTTACAAAAAATGTATTTGAAATACGAGATCCGCTTCAGTTGTGTAGTTTTCTGTGCAGTTTTTTGATAATGTGCAGTAAAATGGGCTTATTTACAATTGGGGTGTAGCCGTGCAGTTCGTTAATGGATTGTGTAGCATTTTGCACAATTGTGTAGCTTGTAACAACCCTGCTCTTGTGTCGTAAGACCCTAGCGGCCTAGCATGACGTCAGGAGCCGAAACGTGAAGCAGCAACGTCGGCCCCCTAGGTCAGATATCCGGTACTAACTCACCCAGTCCTTGACTCGATGCGACCGTCGACGACCCAAAACATTCGAATTATTTTACTAGTCTTAATAAATTCTGTCCGCTTGTTAAGCGCGACAAACAGGTGGCGCCATCTATAGGCGCACTCGCGGACCTACGGCCGTTTTGGCCATTGCCTTTGCTTTTATATGGGGAATTCCCGTTTTTTATTTAAATAAAAGGTGTTGTAATGAGTTGGGTGATGAAATATAAAGAAAATGTTAATTGTGACGTCATTACCTGTGAGTTAGGGAAAAACTTCGTTACACCGATTATTACGAGAGGGGTCTGTATGGGGCTTTAAAGAACACTTGTTCGGACTGTTATGTCCAGATTGTATCCAAGCCGGGGGCTAGGTTTTGAGACATTGTATCTACAGCAGATTGTTATGTTAATAAATTGACCGCTTGTGATTTTGTAATAGTTTTAGCTGGTTGTAGCGATACAAGCATTCGTAGGAGTGACATTACTCTGCTCTCTAATAAGTGTTTTAGAACTAATCGTATAATTTGTACTTTACCAAATGGTGGTCAACTTCGTAATCGCGGCAGCTTAGTTGACCAACTAAATAATAACATAAAGTCAGTGGTGAAAAGATTAAAAGGATTCTCAATTAGTATAGACTTTCTTGATATTTCCTGTTCATTCTCAAAAAGAGACTTTCCATCTTTCTCCTATGGCTTAAGTGCAAAGGGTATTAATAGGTTGGCAAATATATTTGGAACATATATCTTTAGGTTTAAGTCTAGAATTATTACGACGAATCTTAAGTTTGTTGAATGCGTGGCGCCTTGTTTGATTGAGCGAGTGCCTGTCATAATCGACCAGAGTGTTCAACTGCCTGACACGGTTGACCGAGGTATTGCTCCCATGGCGGCTAGTGATTTTATTTCGAACCATTTTTTATAGATAATGAAACAAGAAAAATAACTACACCCGGATCTGATCCGCGGTACACTTATTTTTTAGTAAATGTGCAATGCTTACGAAACAAACGCAATGCATTCACCGTTTTTTTGGAGGAGTTTCAGTGGCCTGACATAGTATTGCTCACTGACCATTGGCTGATGTCAGATGAACCTTGTTCTATTCCGAATTACTCGGTGGAGTCTTGTTATTGTAGAAGACAAATGCGTCATGGGCGCACAATGATTCTGGTCGATGATCAAATTTTAAAAATGTTTGACGTACGTAAAGTTAATAAGTATGATTTTTTGTTGGTGGAGGGACAGTTCGAATTTTCAATGGCCCATAGTGAATTGAGCAATATTTTTATAATTTGTATTTATATATCTCCGAACTGTCACGTTGGGGAGTTTCTGGTACGCCTTGAGACGCTCCTCTCAAGTGTATCGATTAGTTCACGAATCATTCTTGCCGGTGATTTTAATATTAATTTCATGGCGGAGAGTGCGAATTTGACGGACTTAAAGAATATATTCTCGGCACATAATATCTCGATGCTCATTGACAGGCCTACACGTATCTCCTCACATTCTGGTACCCTGATTGATTGTTTCTGTACAAATTTTTCTGTGAATGCTCATGACTCCGTATCCGTGATTCCTGCGGGATTGTCAGATCATGAGGCTGTACTGGTAACCCTTAGCAACAAGAAAAACAATCGACAACAAAAACTCAAATACGGTAGGATATACAGCTCAGTGAATTATGATAGGTTTAAGCGCAGTATTGCGGGGTTGGATTGGAGTGGTGTTGTTGATTCGTCGGATCCCCTGGGAGCCTTTAATGGTCTTATTTTGGACGTATTTCGGAGCAGTTTTCCATTGCGTCGGATTAGAGAAAACACCAAGGAGTTGTGGATCACGTCAGGTATCAGAACGTCGACTGCTAACCTCCGAATTTTACATTGTTTAAGAAAGTATACAGCAAACGTCCATTTTCATGATTAATTTAATAAATACAGAAGCATTTATAGGAGAACGGTAAAGTGTGCTAAAGAATTATACTATAAGAATAGATTAGAAAAGGCACTTAACAGAGCGAAAGAAAGTTGGACAATAGTGAATGAGCTGAGGGGAGGGTCAGTTGCTTTAGGCCTTTCGGGGATTGCCGTCGATGCGTTAAATGAATTTTATTGTTCTCTAGCTGCGGAACTTACAGGAGGAGTGAGGGCTAATGCAGATGTGATGCAGATGTAGATCCATTGGATTATCGTGCGAATCTGTCCATTCAGGAATCGTTTTGTATGCATCACACGGACATTATTGAACAAGAACGCGGCTGGTTTCGATGAGATTTCGGTGCGAGTGTTGTTAAATCTGCCTGAGAGAGCGATCTCTGTTTTGGCGGATGCGATTAATGCATCATTCGATTCGGGGTCATTTCCATCGGCCCTGAAGACTGCTGTGGTGAGGCCTCTAAATAAGGAGGGAGATTCCGTTGACCCTTCAAATTATCGGCCAATTTCATTGCTTGTTAAAGATCGCATGGTACAGTTTATAAGAAAACACAACATTCTTAGTAATTGCCAGTAAGGATTTCGTGAAGGTAGGAGCACGGGAGATGCAATCTTTGGTTTTTTGGAGGACCTATATGTCGGACTGAATGCAGGAAATGTGAGTGCAGCGGTATTTTGCGATTTTTCAAAGGCTTTTGATTGTGTCAGCCACCAAATACTGCTGCAGAAGCTTGAGGCATATGGTTTTCGGGGGGTGACTTTTGGATGGTTTGAGTCGTTTCTCTCGGGTAGGAGTCAAATGGTTAAGACAGAGGTTGGAGTTTCGAAGGCACTCCCAGAGCTGTATGGTGTTCCTCAAAGGTCCGTTTTGGGACCTTTACTGTTTCTCTTATATATAAACGATTTGGCTTTATTGGATATTCGGCGACATTTTACAATCTTTGCTAACGATACTACCATCTTATGGTCCCATAGTCAACCTGATATATTTGAGTATATTGTGTCAAATGACATTGTGAAACTGAAGCAGTGGTGTTCGTCGAATCGCCTCTGTCTCAATATTGCTAAAACCAACGTGTTGAGCTTTAAGTGCAACATTTCGAGTATTTCTCTGGATGGCTGCAATATTGAAAGCAGAGAAACGGTCAAATTTTTGGGACTTTTGATTGACGACCGACCGAGGTTATCAAGAGAATGCTATGCGGTAAGGGTTGTGTCTGTCGAACTGGGACTGGAAGCCTCTAGAGCGGTATATTTCGCATTGGTAGAGAGCCAATTGAGATATGGCCTGGCCTTTTGAGGATTCTGTAGCAAATGCCATTTTCAATCGGTATTTATTCTCAAGAAAAGAGCATTGAGATATCTTTTGGGGGCTGGATCACGTGAACACTGCAAGCCGTTATTTGTTAAACACAAAATACTGACGCTGCCCTGTTTATTTATTTTAGAGACGGTTTGCTTCATATTTAAAAAATGTCAAGCCCGTTTCCCCGTGCAAAGAAGACAGCATAACACTCGTCGCGCTCGTGACTTGCCGCTTCCGATTGTCCGGAGTGAATTGACCAGAAACTCCCTGATATTTGAAGGCTTAAAGATGTTTAATCATCTGCCTCAAAATTTTAAAGAGTTCAGAGATCTGCCTGGATTTAAGTCAGCGGTGTCTGAACTACTGAGGGGCAAAGCTTATTATACCGTTGACGAATTTTATGAAGATCAATTTTAGATTTATAGTACTCACTTGTCCTTTTTTTTGTTATTCCAGTTTTAATATTATGTTTTTGAGCCATGTTTTTATTCTTTTAGTATTTTCCTTTGTTTTTACTTTATTTCTTTTTCACAGCTTTGTTAACAAACCTACGTTTTTCGACAATAAAGCATATTTATTATTATTATTATTATTTAGGTATATGTTCCAAGTCTTCTAGTTTGTCACTCAGGATGACAGTGTCGTCCGCATATAGTATCGTGCAGCATACCGCAAACGTGGCATTCCGATCAAAAACAGCAAAAACATTCTCCCGACACTTTTCTCAATGTGTCCAAGGCGGGAGGTATTAGAAATGTTTTCACAATTCTCTTCTTTGATTTCCAGTAACTTGAAAACGTCAAGACCGATTGGAGTGAATCTAACCGTTCTTTCCTCTTCTTGATGTTCTCTTTCAATTCCCACCACCGGAAGTTCTGTAAGTGCTCTTTTTTTTGGAGTAGACCTCTTCGGTGGTCGATTTTTAGGCACTTTTAGAATCGCGTTTTTTTGACCATTTAAAAAAAACTTTTGGAATTTAATTTCATTCGAATTGAGTTTGCTACGTTCTTAGGGCATTGCAAACGTGCCATTTCGATCAAAAACAGCAAAAAAATGTCCATATATGTTTTTGAAAATGTCTAAAGAAGTATTACTACTTTTTTTTTGTTTCTCAACTTGGATCGCCTGTTACTTCAAAACGCCTCGACCGATTGGAGTAAATCTGACTGTCCTTTTCTCTTCTCGATGTCCTCTTTCATCTTTCACCATTGCGGAAGATCCGTAGGTGCATTATTTTTGGAGATAAACTCTTTCGGTGGTCGATTTATAGGCACTTTTAGAATAGCGTTTTTTCACCGTTTAAAAAAAAACACTAGAGTGCCACGTACTTTCTTCAGCATGAAGTCCTGAGTAAAAAAAAAAGATCTATATAACAAAAAAAAAATAAGCGAGAAGTGAAAGCAAAACAAGTTTAGTAAAGAGGTGTGAGTTGTCAAGTGGCTTGGCAAATTAAGAGTGCCCCAGCTCAGATAGTTTGGAGAGTGGAGTAGGTTAGCGCCACTGGCTTTGACAATAAAGCCAGAAACCTCCAAAGGTGTAATTTGGAACTCAACACCAACCCAAAATATAAACTAACAGATAGAGGGTAGGACACAAAGAAAAAAGAAAAAAATCAATCTGGTAGTTTACTAGTTGATCTATTATGGTACTGGTGTTTGTTAGTACACTTACATAGTGTGCAGGTGTTAGTACACAGCTTATATAGGTACAGTCTGTCTGTTTTTAATCAAGTGGGCCTAGAAATCACAGCTGAAGGCACTAACTGTGTGTGGCCTGCAGTGACCCTTGGTAATGAAAGACCTGAAAACTTGTAGGGAAAAAAACCCTAGGAAAGAAAACCTGATATAGCAAATTTACAACAACCAAAACAGGTGACTTGCTTTCCTAGTAATGAAAAAAGTTCCTGAAGGATATTAATGAATTTAGAAATAAAAATAAATATACAAGATGATAATGTATTGCGTCCTCCCAATTTACAGATGTAATGGTTTTGCAGGTTTAGGACAAATATGTGTGACGTGCGTCATGTATGTGTGACGTAATGTGTGACGTGCATCATGGATGTAATTTTGTTAATTGACGTCATCCTTTGTCGCCGAGTATAGGTGAGCCTGGCATCAATCTTGTGGGTGTATATTTGCTCCGCGTCCATATTGTTTTATGTGTTTTTTAAAAGTTATTCTAAAATATTGAATGACTTTTTTTGAAGGTGTCCTTTTTGAGTTTTTACTTACAAAGTTGGTAGATTTTGTATTAAATATTTTAACTTATTTAAATTGGAAAAAAATAAATTGTAATATAAAGCGGAGGTTCTATATACTTATATTAGGGTAGTTCTATGTTCTATATGATCTAGCATCTTCGACTAGCAACCGACAAAGCAGACCTATTACAAAAACTGAAAAAGAATTAAAGTATATAGTATATATTTATATAAAATTACAAGTATAGTTACCTCGCTGAGGGTTTTTTTCTCTAGAAAAATCCTGACTGCCGCAGCGCAGCTCAGGAACTAAGGTAGTAAAACCGGATACTGGTATTGAAATGACCAAAGGGCTTCAAACCTTGGGTTAAAACACGTGCCAGAACCATTTAGCAAATGGCGGCATCAAAGGGCAAAAACGAAACTTACCAGTGGGAGATGATTTGCCGTTAAAATCCTGCCGGAGCAGATGAACTGTTTCATTGAACATAAGATACGCAAAAAGAAAGAAAACTAATAAGTAGAAAACACTTAAAATTAATGGACCGAGTCCTGAATCCGCCAAAATCTAAGGGCGAGGAAGGTAGGACTCGGATTTGCGGCTGTTCCCTGCTGGGAAGTTCAGGTCGAAAAGGAAAGACAGACGAAATTATCGATTTTAGCACCAGTACCGGTCAAGGGCAGAGACGAGTGGGGAAAGGTGTCACATGTCACATATCCAATCAGAATGGTGAATTAATGATGACGTCACGCATGTAGCAGACAAGTTGATCAAGGAATTAATGATAAATAGGTAGTTACTGAAGCCAAAATTATCAAAAATAGCAAACAAATCACGACTGAACCCAGTCGATAAATAAGATATAAAACAGTTCGAGAAAAGGCAACAGGAATTAATTAATGATATAAACAAACAAACCAATTAAAGCTACCGCGAATTTACGCCAAAATGAGATCACTTAAAGAAGTATGCATCCTTGTCCAACACCAGGACAAAGACAGAGCAGGACTGACAGGAGTGACAAGCGAGACTGTCATTACTGTCAATGTCGGCCAAAACAAAATTGCAAAGATAGGTTAGATTGGTTTGTTATTTAATCAAAATAAAGATAATGAAATTACAAGGAAAAAGACTGTTGAATCTCTTTCTGCTATACAAAACTAATCAGAAACCCTGAAAAAATGATAAAATCGCCATTCATGCCTTCAGGAACATACTCGGAATAGCGGTGCTACAACATGTGTTGCATGTAAACAAAGCTGACAGAGTAAGTAAGAAAAGGGCACTCTGTTTATAAAAATCAGGCAGGCCAAGGGAAACTAGACCTCAGCAGCAGCACAAAACCGCGAGAGTTCCTTCAGTGAATGAACAGCAAAAGCAAATGCAGCAAAATACGATAGATACTATCACTAGAGTGAAAGTAAAAGTGAGTAATTCAAATGTGGTAGGCATAACTTCAATAAAGAGACATAAGCAATCAGTTAAGGTACGTTAATTAATAAAACCATTGTTTTTAGATAAGATATAGTTGTTTAATGAGCTTCCAGGAGAAACCAATAGATGTGGCCACAATCACTGTTGAAACGACGAAAGGGAAACTGGATGTTTTCTCCACGTCGACCTAATTTGGCCGGGTTCGATTTGCTGATAGAATGGCGAATGCCAATTTTTCGTAGTATTTGAAAGATTGAACTGGTCGCAGGGTACTTATTCTAAATAATTCCAGTGTATCATTATTAGTATTCTAGATTCAAATAGTTAACAGTTATCTACAGAATTATGAATAGCTCTTTATTAATTTTTGCTTTTAAATTCAAAACTTCCATAAAATAATCATTATATATTATTAACAACACAAGCAGGATTATACATTTTCTTCGGGACTGTTATGTTGAGCTCTTGGATATAATCTGTTGTGCGTATTAGATGGAGAAGCTTGGCTAGGTTCATAGCGCGTTGGTATGGCAACTTGAAACATCATTGAGGGGAAGAACTTTTTCTCAAAATGGTCTTCACATTCGAGCAAGTTTTTTATGTGGAATATCTAACAAATCTGCTCCACCTGAAAATAAAGTCAAATGGATTCCATTAGGTACATATTTTATATTACATATTTATTATAATTTTATTTTTTGTAACGTAAAATTTCTTCTAAAGTAAGATTTTACCTTTTTTTAAATTATTGTTTTCATTATTAAATTATTTGACAGTGTACTGGTGAAATAACCCCCTGCTATTTTGCTCAATTTTGTCGTTTTGTATTACTAATAGAAAAAAACCTTCTGAGAAAAAAAATCCATAATATAATAATAAAGAAAATATTTCATTACCTGAATACAGGATCCATTTTTGAAGGCGCTCAGGATCCGTAACTGGAAATTTAATTTGCGCAGTCGAAGAGTGTTCCGCTGAGATTTTAAACATACAAAGTATGAACACCCTTTTGCGTAGATGTAGCCATGTCTGCAATAGCAATAGATATATTAAAAAGAAAAGATGTATCAAATGATGTTTAGTGTGTATACTGTGTGTACCTACCTATC
Organism: Taphrorychus bicolor; assembly: GCA_951812265.1. Lineage (NCBI taxonomy): Eukaryota > Metazoa > Arthropoda > Insecta > Coleoptera > Curculionidae > Taphrorychus > Taphrorychus bicolor. The sequence continues at coordinate 18,646,762 of OX638298.1, forward strand.
TGTCTAAACGCCAAAAGTACATGGTGAATTAAATTTTATTCTCGAAGGTAATACCACGAGAGCTTTAAATTACCGATAATTTTTTACGATTGCATGTTTTCCATAATTTCACGAGTCCTTTAGGACGAGTGAAATTTGCAAAGAAAACATGCCAGAGTGAAAAACTATCTGGTTCGTTTTAAAGCTCGAGCGGTATTTAGTGAGATTATTTCTCGAATCAAATTAATATAGACAACGACATTGATTAAGGTTTAGGTTAGTGTAAGCGATAATACCACGTCGTCTAGCCAACGTCGAATTACCGCTGTAATTTTTTGATAAACAAACTCGCCTTATTGGAAAATTTATACATGAGTGAAATAATCATATGTAATATAACAAGTGCATTGAAAATTATCGGTAATTTTTAGACGATATGCACGATAGCAATTTGGGATGAAAAAAGCACGAGTGCACGAGTGCTTTTTTTCTGATCCAAATTGTGTAAGCGATAATACCACGTCGTCTAGCCAACGTCGAATTACCGCTGTAATTTTTTGATAAACAAACTCCCCTTGTTGGAAAATTTATACATGAGTGAAATAATCATATGTAATATAACAAGTGCATTGAAAATTATCGGTAATTTTTAGACGATATGCACGAATGCAATTTGGGATGAAAAAAGCACGAGTGCACGAGTGCTTTTTTTCTGATCCAAATTGCATGAATTGCGTATCGGTCTAAAATTACCTATAATTTTCAATGCACGAGTTATATTCGAAGGAGAATTTCATGAACAAAATAATTCAAAACCCTTGCTACATTTCGATGATCGGTACGGTCGAAGCAACATGTCTGTCTCGCTCGTGGATTTTTCTCATTAATTAACAGAGTATTGGATTAACATTATCGTGACTATAGTCATATAAATCGTTATTCGACGAGGAATTCAGTGGTACTATTTGTTAAGTAATAATAATATCAGAGTGTTTGTAAAATTGAAAATTCCTTAGTACAATGAAATTCTATTGTTAGTGAAATAGTGGACCAGCCGAATAAATAAACAAACCTATACATCGCAGGTGATTTATCGTACATTGGCGGCAGCAACGCCGGCCAAGAAAAATATGGACAGTGATTCAGATTTAAAATGTTTTTGGTGCAATACACACTTTGACGACATTAAAGCGATTATACAATGCACAACATGTAAAAATTACTACGACGGAAAGTATGAAAATGTGGACCTAACAGGGTTCCATATGAAAAAAGCTCTCTGGAGATGCAAGACCTGTTCGGAAAGCCAAACTGAAACAACTAAGCCTGAAAGATCGAGAAAGAGAAGCCGTGTTGAGGAAACATACATTGATCAAGAAACTATTGACACGATTAATGCACATTTGGATTTTTTAGTCAACAATTCTAAGGATTTGAATAAAAAAGTGGATATGCTTATAGAAGAAAATCGACTTCTCAAGTTGGAGATTGCTAATCTCAAAGGATATCAATCACAGGAACATAAAAATGATGAACCAAAATTGACTTATTCGGCGGCTGCTGAAAAAGTCAACAAAGTACTTGTAATAAAACAAAAAGGAACTCAGAAAGATATTAAAGAAGTGAAAGAAGAGCTAAGGAACAAAGTAGACCCAACCGATATGGGAGTAGGTGTCACAATGGGACGTGTGACAAAAAAAGGAGACCTTATTCTAAACTGCAATACCAACAAGGAAATATCAAGTATACAGTCAGAAATCCAAAATAAACTTGGTGACAACTACGATGTAGAGAAGCCTAAAACACTACAGCATCGAATAAAAATAGTAGGGGTGGATGAGAGTGACTTTGGCAGCAGTGATAGTGATATCTTATCTAAAGTAATTAAACAAATTGATCTAAATAAAAATGGCACCAGTTTTATCATGAAAGTAATACGTAGAACCAAAGTTGTTAATAAAAAATTTAGTATCGTTATTGAATTGGATTTTGAAACTTATAACACGGTGATAAGCAAAGAAAAAAATTATATCGGGTGGAACCGCTGCCCTGTATATAATGAGTATGGAGTTATTAGATGCTATAATTGTTGTAAATATGAGCATTTTTGCAGAGACTACAAGGAGAATAAGGTTTGCGCCAAATGTAGTGGAGAACATGATGTAAATGAGTTGTCTTATTGTCTAATAAAAATGTCCTAATTGTCTTTTGTCTAATAAAAAGTTTGGAATGTCGCTTGATGTTGAGCATACGGCGTGGGATAGAAATAAATGCGAAATCCTAAGGAGAATTGAAAAACTCCAAATGCATAAATATCATAAATAGCAACTAGAGTCAGAGGTCGCATATAGTTCTAGCCTTATGTATTTTAATTGTCAGGGATATTTGAACAACCAAGATAGCATACATTCTTTTATAAATCAGTGCCAGCCAAAAATTGTTTTCTTATCTGAAACTCACGTGTGTGCTGAAGTAACTATGAGGGAATTGCACATTGATGGTTATAAAATAGAACAATGTATAACTAATAACAAAAGAACTGGTGGAGTGATGGCAATAATAAGAAAGGATGTAAAATATAGTTTGCGTTCAGTACAGTGTGTGCAAAATTTTGTGTGGTTATTGTCCATTGAATTCTCTGAATCCGGGTTGAAGTATCTTTGTACAGTGTTGTACCATCCACCTCAGTAAGAGGAAGTAAAATTTGTGGAATATTTTGATGCGTATCTTGATCAAATATGTACACTTGGGGGAATCAATATAATTTTTGGTATTTTAATTTTGATTTTTTGAAACATGCATTCTATGGAGAAAAAATTCTTAAAAGTGTATACTTGAATGGTTTCACTCAAATTGTAGATTCTCCAACCCGCATTACAGATAGAAGCCAAACGTTGATTGATTATATAATAACAAACAATAAGAACATGCAACACAGAGTACATCTTACGCCTAAGATTAGCGATTATTGTATATTGTCTGTTGATGTGAATAAGGTAGGTTTTGTGAATACTAGGGATGTTGTTTATCGTAGGTCTATGAAGGCATATGATACAGACAGGTTAAATGGGTATTTTTTTGATATCCCATGGAATGGTAATATTAGCAATGTCAATCTCTTGGCTGATATTTTTGTAAATGATATAAAAAGGATTATAAGTACTATGTGTCCATTATTAAAAATAACGTATAAGCGGAAGTATGCGGACAAGAGATGGATTACTGATGATATAAAACAAAAAATGCGTCAAAGGGATGATAGGGTAAGGATGAAAGGTATGTTAGGGCAGTACAGGAAAAAAATTGTGAGGTCTGGAGGGAATACAAAAGGATGCGAAACTGTATTGTTGGGTTAATCAAATTTGAAAAAGATAGATTTTATAAAGAAATTATCGACGATAACAAAAATAACCCGCGTGAGTTGTGGAAAAATTTAAAATTATTGCTACCGGAAAAAAATACTTCTGCTCCTGAAGAGGTTCAGTTTGACAATGTCACAATAACAAACAACATAACAATTGCCAACGAACTAAACAAATATTTCATAAATAGTATCGTAGATATTATTGCTGGCATACCTAAATGTTCCCTCCAGAATGATGATAATTTGACACCATATCCCATGGAACATGTATTCTCGCATTTCAGGCAATTATCTATGTGTAATTTGAGAAAAGTATTAACGAACATGAAAAATGTTGGAGGTGGTGTAGACGGCATATCAAGGAAGGTACTGTGTGATGTATGTGATGTGGCTGGCAATCGCCTGTTGGACATCATAAATACTTCATTGTCAACCGGCATGTTTCCAGAATCTTGGAAGGAATCAACTGTGGTACCTGTTCCCAAAGTTCCAAATACGAAGTTGCATAGTGAGTTCAGGCCTATAAATACTGTAGAAGTGTATGAAAAAGTATTAGAAATAGTAGTAAAAATGCAATTGCAAGCTCAAGTGACATAAATAGTATTTTAATATCGAATCAGTCAGGCTTTAGAGAAAATCATTCTTGTGAGACTCTAGTTGTCAGTGTTTTTGCTAATTTTATTAATAGTATTGATAGTGGTAACTTGATTCTTGCGATATTTTTGGACCTTAGACGGGCATTTGAAACTGTATCTAGAGTTATTTTATTGCAGAAATTGAGGAATATTGGCATCAAGAATAATGTGTTGAAGTGGTTTGAATCGTACTTGACTGGCAGACGACAAAGAGTTAAGTTTAGAGATGAGGTATCTGTTTCTTTACCGGTTGAATATGGGGTACCACAGGGCACTGTATTGGGACCGCTGTTGTTCTTGCTTTACATTAACGACATTGTCAGAGTTGTTGAGCGGTGTGGGGTAGAATTGTTTGCGGATGACGCTATGATGTACATAACAGGTAATGATCTAATGCAAATGCAGCGGGATGCAAATCAAGATTTAAAAAAATTATTTAATTGGCTGTGTACGAACAACTTAAGTATAAATACAACTAAAACTAAGTTGTGTATCTTTGAACGCAAACACAAACTTAATGATGTAGATATTGATAGTATCAACCTGGAGATAGATGGTAATCGCTTATCGTGAAAAACACATAAAGTACCGTGGGGTACTTTTCGATCCGCATTTAGATTTTCGTGCACATGCTGATTACGTAATGAGAAAGTATTCAAGAAAGGTTAACTTTATCTCAAGTGTGGGTCAACATTTGTCCTCACATACTAAACTTTTACTGTATAATAGTATTGCAGCGCCGCATCTGCAGTTTTGCTCCACACTTCTTTGCGGTCTCCCAATTTTTAAAGTCCAACAATTTCAAATAATTCAAAACAGAGCTATGAGAACCATTTTAAAGTGTAATAGGTATATGCCTATAAGCAGAATGCAAACAGCATTGAATATGCTATCTGTACAGCAGAAGGTAACGTTTGATGCCCATTTGTTTCTGTTTAAACTAAAAAATAAGTTACTGCCTGAATATGTTTGTAAAAAAATAAGGTTTTTCTCTGACGTACATTCATATAATACAAAAAACTGTAACGATTTCATTGTTGAAAAAAAATGTAAAACAAATCAGACCTTGAACTCAATATTGTTTAGAGGACTTATAAGGTTCAATGAATTGCCGCAGAACATAAAAGAGTGTAGTAATGTAAAAACATTCAAAAGAGTTTTGCGACAGCACCTTCTCAGCATTTAATATGTTGGGAAATGGAAATATTGATGTATTTATGTATTGTATTTTGTTTTTGTATGTAGCATTTTTTGCTAAATAAATACTACTATATTATTATTATTATTTGCGACACCCCTGTAGGTATAGCTCTTTTGATTCGAATCAATGTCAGAAAACTTATTGCGGGGCCAGATGGTATGACTATGGATTGAATATAAATTAATTTGCATGCTTGCATGCTATGACGTTGAGCCAGTTTTTTTTTCATTTGACTTTCACAGAAAAATTATGGCGATAATTTTTTTTTACAGAAAAATTGTCGCACGCAATACCATAAGAGCTCAGATTTAGCCGGATATTTTTTAACTTGTCTTAGAATACTTTCTTTCTGGAATAATTTAACGAGATCTGTTTATGTCAAAATCACGAGAGCGTAGCTCGAGTGATTTTGTTAAATAGATCGAGTGAAATTATACCAGAAAGAAAGTATGAGAGGACAAGCAAAAAATATCAGGCTCAAAATCTGAGCTCGAATAGTATTTGATAAGACAATTTTATGATTAAAATAGTCATTGTTATACCAAATATGAAACTACGAAGCTTTGTTTAATAGTTCAACATAAAAACTTAAATTAACGATAATAACGCCAGAATAATAGATTTTAAAATAAACAATTATTAAAAACACAGTTCTTATGTTTAATTTGTTCTTTAGAATCTGCCTCTACAACGGAGATTGATGAAGATTGTTCTGTAAATGACGTTGTATTCGGTTGTATATGTGGAAGATTGGTTGACGATGGGCTCCTCTCTCTGATGGCTGATTAAACTCTCAAAGACTCTCGAAGATTTATTAAAAGTTTTTCGTGGTGATCTTTATTTAGTTGCAAATAAGATTTTATAGAACCGGCTGGAGCATGTCCAGCCATTTTAATTTTAAGTTTTGTTCACTAACTCCTGCCTTAGCTAGCGGATACCTTTGTCTACTTAAGTATTTCGTTTACTCCTATTGGAACATTTTTTTACCATCCTTTTGATATATCATTTTGACAGAATGGATTTGGAGTTAAGAAAAATCTATCAGTAGAAATATGACTTATGAAAAAATATTTTATAAAATAATCTTACTGGACAAATGCCGGGATTTTCTATGTTCCTTATTAGCCATTTACTATCACAACACTGTTTCGAACCACCTTCACACGTTTTTGAAAACACCGCATTGTATTCAATACGGCCGGCTAAGTCCCCATTATTAAACTTTTTTTCCTTGAAGTAGGACACCTTACAGGTTGCTGCCTCACCTCCTCGCAAGCTAGTTCGTATGCAGCAATATGGATTTTTTTTAAAAGGCCTATTGGCGTATTTTCATCCTACATTTACTACATACTTTATCCTCATAATAACGCCATTTTATCATTTTCGCTAATGCAACAGAACTTTCTTTTCGTTTGTTTAAGTTACTTTGCAAGTTTTTTCAGAAGTTCGTTTAGAATCACGTGCGTCACGAGATTTTTTTAAATCCGGATCACTAAAAGGGTTGAAGGAGACATGGAATTGTTCGAAATACCTTTTTTGCAGCATTTTCGCCGTTGTATTCCACATAGTTTTGTCAAAGTATTCCTTATAATCGTCCCCGTTCTTTTTCTTCATATTAAACCCCCAATCCATTAGTACGTCTGCTATATCTTGTACCGATTGCTGTGTGTCCAAATCAAAACGTCGTTCTTTGCAGAATACGTTAAACTGACTCCATATTGATGATTGACTTTTCTTGGTATTAATCGGAGTCATATTATCTATTTCTTTTTGAATTTCTGCTTCGCAGCTTACTCCAAAACGAGCCATATCGCAAAGAATGGATGTATCAAATTTAAATTAGCTTTTAAACTGACAGATGATGAATCGAAAATTCAATCTTAACAATAGGTCCCCAAGTCACATGTATCTATCGTGACGTAATTTATCCGATTTTTTTATCCACTTGAATTTTCTCTTCCTTCCTATTTATCCGATAGCAAACTAGCATTTTATTACCTTCAAATGGCATTAATTGTCCATGAATAAAATTGTCGCGATAATTTTTCTGTTTTTGAATATTACTATGGTTACAATTGTTCTATAACAATAGAATATTGGACAAATATTGAATAACAGGTGGTGAATGAAATACTCTCTATAAAATAAATGCTATTGTGTAAACGGTGAATTAATTTTCACCCTCATACAATCCGCATTTTCTCTATTCCTCAGACCAGGAAGCATTGGAGAAGCCAGCACTGAGCCCGAAAGTTCTGAACTCAAACTTTCTGGCTTTTGAAAGTATATAAACACTTTCAAGCTTGGGTTCCAGGCTACAGTTTACTTGTACAGGTCAAACAGCAAAAATTAAATGAGCGTGAAAAGTTTGTGTTATGAAAATTGCATTATGGCCATTACGAATTTCCCTTACCTTTTTCAAATCGATGTATTGAATTAATGTAATACGAAGTTTAAAGTCTAGTCTTTAGCAGTTAACAAACAAGAGAGGAGAAACTGGGAAAACGGTAGATACTTTTACATTCACTGAAAGTCACACACTGAAGACACTGATAAACACACTGAATGGAGCCAGTTTCCTACTCAAATTTTGATTCCCGATAATATATTCTGGGAGTGCTAAATAATTTAAAGTTTCCACTGTTTGCAGCTACTGCAAGCCGGATCAAGTCTGAAAATGTCAAAGTGACATCACACAATATTTTACAAATGTATGGTTAGGAATGGGTTACGTATAGGTTTTGTGCAGCACGTGACCTGTCATCGAACTTCGTGGTATAGAAATCCATTTTTCTTTAATATTTGTTAAGATATTTATCCTCAAACAAAAGTGAGTTGTTCTAAGCAGTACATTTCCCATATCCAGGTCGGAGCTATTGGATTAGATTGCCTCAGAACTGTACAGGAATTACATAAAATTGGAACTTTGCAGATTCTGCCTACACAGATCTTAATCTGCTTCAGGTACAGTTTAAAAATGTACTTTCAAATCACACTATTGATATCTGAGCATTGCGTGATTGGAGCAACTGTTAAGAAGCACATTATTTCAACTTCAAATATTTTGGGAATAAGAAATTCTGAAATCAGAATTTTGTTTGTTTCTACTTTGCAATGCCTGTCTTCATAGTGCTTAACTTAACCAAGGCCAAGAAGGATATAATATTACTAAGTAGGTGCTTAAGTACAGAATTATACCCTCATTGGTGCTTAACATACAGTTCCAATCATATTATCTTTGCTCTTTTTTTTTGTACTTGTTTAACTGGAGTAATGTTTTTGATATGCTATATAGCTATATAGCTTTATTGTGGTTGTAGAGTATGGACAAATAAGGAGCCAAGTAAGGAAATAGAAGCCATTTCATATAAGTAGTATGTAATGCTATGAAAGGACAAAGATATATTAAAAAGAAGATAGCAAAAGGGCTTTGTGGCATATATTCTTAAACATAATTACTTCAGTAACGAATTTATTTATAAAACTTAAAATATATATTTATATTCTAGCAGTATCAGTGAGATTGTATTGAAGAAAATTTTTTGAATAAGTGTTTGTTACAATAAAATGTGTTCCATTAAGAGACAGGTTTTGTTTTAAATTCTTCGATAAACAATTATAACCTCAAAAGTAACATTGTTTTTATATTAAAGTGTGGGGGGACATTTATAATTTATTCTAAATACCACATCTTCAAAATTAATTTGCCTTAATTTATCACTGCACAGTTCAAGTGTTATCTATTTCTGACCACAGTAATCACCAAATTTTTGCGACAATTATTTCCTCGTGCATATTATTTCCTCATGGACATAAAAGTGCTTGATTTATATGGATTTGGTGCAAGATTTCCATGTCTAGGGCATATATGACTCAGAATTCACACCTAATAGTCAAATAATCACATTATGCCTTCTCACAACTCACTCCTTTCTAGTTTTTATGGCACTAAAATCAATTGGGAACACCAAACCTCTATTTCCATGCTCCCTTGTCAAAATTTGAAATGGTTTTGAGGCATAAAAAGGTATAGGCATAAAAAGGCATAAAGAGGCATAAAAAGTATTTCAAACTGTTATAGTTCGTGTTATCTATTTCTGACCACACCCATGAAATTTTTTTTATAATTATTTTGTGTTGTAGACACAAAAGTGCTAGACTTATTTGAATTTGGTGCACGATTTTCAAGTCCAGGGCGTATATGACTTAGAATTCACACCTAGAAATGTTTAAATATCTTATTCCAGATTCTAGCCCAGTAATCATATTATACCTTTTAACAATCCATTCCTTTCTAGTTTTTATGGCAATAGAATCTACTGGGAACGCCAAACCGCTATTTCCATGCTCCTTTGTTTGAACTTGAAGTTTTGAAGCATAAAAAGGTTGGTGGTACTTGGTGGTAAATCTAGTCCACAAAATATTGCCCTCCTTACCACTTATTTCGGCATAAAGGTAATTCTTTTTTGCTTCACTGTCAAGAATGATGATTCTAGAAGGCCTCCAGCAAAATTTAAGGTTCATTCGATTTAAGATAATTGAAAAAAATTTAAATAAATGCAAAGATGTCATTAATTTACATGTATTTTAAATGAGTGAGATTATGTCGTCATACCTCCAGGTTCAAATTGTGACGTCACGTGCACAAAACCTATACGACCAGAGGGCAGAGGTATTGTCGGTTTGTTGTCTTTGTCGTCATCATAAGAAAATAAAAGAACTCCCTGATAAGGAAAGTTTATTCACATCACAACAACTCTATATATAACTTTGTTTCTCACCACACGTCGTTCCGTGATTATCTCTCTTTTTCACTGGAGATTATATTATTACTTCATCTTTATCTTTAACGTACTCCCCTACCCAGTACCTTCCCACCACTGAAAAAAAAGGGGAAATACGCTGGAACTCTTACCTCATCGGCGGTGATTGGTCAGCACACATGGGCATACACGCCATCTAGTAATGGGCATATGTACTAACCAATCATTGATACACTATGAATATAAAGACAATGATAAAACTAAGAAGTGACACTAATGGCAAAAAATGACCGTGACAAGAGATTTTTACGTTCTTAGAGGATTGCAAACGTGTTACTACTTTTTTGTTTCTCAACTTTGACCGCCTGCATTGATTGGAGTGACCTGAACTAACTGTTTTTTTTTCCTCTTCTTGATGTCCTCTTTCACCTCCCACCATTGCGGAAGCTCCTTAGGTGCAATATTTTTGGAGATAGACTCCTTCGGTGGTCGATTGGTGGGCACTTTTAGAATCGCGTTGCTTGACCATTTTTTAACAAAAAACATTTTAGAGGTTAATTTTATTGGAATTGAGTTGATTAGGGAATTGCAAAAGTGCCGTTTAAAGAAAAATGTTGACGATTTTTTTATGAAATGTCCAAAGTGGGGGTTATTACGACTTTTTTCTCAATTCTTAAATTTGGCCGCCTTCACCGATTAGATCGAATCTAATGTTTTTCCTTTTCTTGATGTCCTCTGTCACCTCCCTCCACCGAAAGTTCTGTGGGTGCGACATTTCAGAGAGCTAGACCCCTTCGGTGGTCGTTTTTTAGACACTTTTAGAATCGCATTTTTTGACCATTCTGACTTTCCGGAGGTTTCGGTACCAAATTTTATGAAAAGTACCAAAAGAAAGTCCTATTAAGTTGAGTGCAAAAATATATTTTTCTAATTTTGACGTATAAAGTGGCACTTTTCAATACTGATGACAGTGACGTAACGTCCTACTTTTCGTAACTAGTTACGAAAAGTAAAATCTTTCGTAACTGGTGATGAAAAGTTCGTTTCACCACCAGTTGCAGGTTTCGGTTGTGGCACACCGTTGCTATAGTTTTTAAGTCGATACAAAGTGGTTTAAAAGTAAATATTGAAGTTTAATAATAGTAACTCTCTCTCTCTAAGTAGGTATCTGTAGTCAAAATTAGAAAAAATCTTGTATGAAACACGTGACGAAAAACCTTTTTTGTGTACCTCATTCAAATTGCGGGAACTCGCTGCGCTCGTCCCGCAAACATTCATTCGTAACACAAAATCGGACTTTTCGTAACTGGTTACATAAATAGCTATTTTATCGCGTTTTATTTCATTTCAAGTATACTTTATTGAATATTGTTGCGGACTACTATGCGAAGGGCACAGGCCGTATAGAAGTGCATGACGAAGCTGCATTTCCCGGCCTAGTGCGCTCCATAGTAAGGGTTGGCGCGCGACCTCGAAACAGCGTAACATCCGGAACACTCGATGCTTGAGTCGAAACGCGGCTAGCGATTTCGGAGGTCTTCGAGAAGGCCTGTTATCCATATATAAAGACTGAAACGAGTGGCATTAGTTTTAAGCTTTAAGTACGACCCGTTGTAGTAAAAGAATATAAGAGTGTAAGCTTTAGTAAAGCAATTTAGTTAACGATTTGTTGGAGTTGTAAAGTGTGAATAAATTGTGTTTATTTTACAAGTACAAGACTGTTTTTTAACCCACGGGAAAATCGTAACAATCGGTGTCAGAAGCGGGATCAGTGTTCAAGACTAACTGAAGTGTCAGGATCGGACTGAACTTTTCTATAAGTTAATGTAATTTGTGTATATCTCGTGTTGTATATATTATGTATTATGATTTGATATAAATTATAGGTGCCTATACCTGGCCGGGCATTTACCGTGGCAAGACATAACAATTATTATTTTAATTTACAAATAATTTACTTATCGAATTCCTGTCAATTTAAATTCATAATGTCCAAGGGCGTTATTTTTTTGTTTATGCGGCCTAGGGCATTATTTTTATTATAAGTGACTTTGATACAAGTCAATTATTATGAAATAATAGACCGGTCGGATATTATCTTAATAATCGATAAAAATTATAATTATTAAATTTCAATTTTTACGCTTATTGTTTATTCCCAGAACGTTCCAACCGGATTATTCCCAAAATATTTATCTTTGATTGAATATTATAGAAATATTCCAAATAAATAATCCTGAAATAATTTTATTTTCTAAAGAATATTCCTAGAATATTTATAAAAGAATAGTCCCTATTGCAACAAATTCTAGAAATATTTTTGCAAATATTGAAAAAATTTAACTAGAATATTCAGTGGTATCTAAGTTACTCAAATTGTAATTTAAGAAAGAGTCCTCTGCTGGACTATTAGCGGATCTGCAGATTTTATTGTACTACTTTGATCCTCCTGGTAGCGTATGTTTCTGTGGTATAATAGCCTTAATCAAATATTGGTTTCAATAATCGCCAGAAGCTTTAACTATAAAACAATCAATTAACAATATAATTTGTAATAGTTAATTGTTTCTATAATAATCGAGCGTTATCACAAAGCAATCATTGAGGATAATGCATTTTTACCACATTGTTTGACTTAAATTTTCACGTTTATATTTAGATTTCCACTAATATTATAGCATTGTTGGAACATCAAACCCGAAACTCAATACGATTTTTCGGTACTTGATTTAATAAAATAATGCATTACGCGGTTGTGATATAATATTTCATTTAGAGAATAATTAATATTGTTTTTCTACAAACGTCAAATAATGACGCATTTTACGCTTTCATTAGACAAACGAAAACCTAACCATTTTTGAGGATCAGAATGTGAGTTTACTTTTCCGCGCGTTGCCCAGGACAGCAAGCGAAAAAGATTTTATCGCTTGCTGTCAATAGCAACTACCACCACTCAACCAATTATTTAAAACGTCATTGTCACTTTGATTGAAATTTTCAGATTGTGTCTTCATTCAAATTTCAGATTATTTCGAATTTATTGTTTGTAGAAAAAACGTTGTATGCATTACGAGCACAAAGTAACTTTTTTGCTCTCGAGTGATTGCCGCTCTCCGCTTCGCGTCGAGCGGCAAACTTCACTCTCCGAGCAAAAAAGTTGTACTTTTCGCTCTTAATACATAAATAACTATTAACGCAGTTTGATCACGCACGGAATCGAGTGGACCAACTGCTTTTTGATACGTTATATTAATTTAACATTTTACCTTATTCGAACACAAAGTTGAAGAACAAAAAGCCGTAACAGGTACAAGATGAAAGCTCAAGATTTCCGCCTCAGCAGTATGGCCATAAAGCAAAATTATATACAACCCATTTACTTGCAGGAGCGCACACTGCATAGACTCCCTCACAAAAGACTTTGAGTGAGCCCAGAGTAAACGAAATGGAGAAAGTATCTTTATAGGGATGAGATGCGGTTTTATTCTATATAGCTGTTCGCATATTATCTTTCTCACTAGTAAAGTTTCTTGGAAAATTGGTTGAAAAACGGCTGGTTTTGCTTACTCCTCGGATTGTTGGCAGTTTTCAAAGTGGCAGGCAATTTAGAAAAACTTTTTCCTCGAGGGCAATTGCTCTATTTATTTAATAAGGATTTGTTGTTAGAGGTAGTAAAATTGAGAATGTGAGAAAGGAATAAATATATTTCTTTCAGGCACTAACCCAGTTTCAGTCTATTAAAAAATTTGTTTACGGATTTATTGCTTTGTTTCAGGTATCTCTTGTGTAAAAAGCAAAAACGAACTCGCTGCAACACGTGCACGGGACAACAAGCGACCTCCATGTCGTTAGTTTCCACGAAACGATCACAGTCCATCAACAGAAAACCGACGATGTCCATAAACCGCAGGATCATCAACAACGCCCAGGAGACTTCCATCACCTTGCTGGGTAACGGACATGGAGATGGGCACATTTGTAACAAAATCATTTGAGAGAGACTGGACAAAAGCAGGGAGAATCTCTTGCAAACGGATGTGTTTTGAATGGGGAGAGTGAATGGTGGCGAAAGTGGTTGAGTGTTTTAGTGTTATAATATAAGAGTGGGATGCCATATGTATTTTTTTAACGTTTCTCGGTAGTTTTCGTAAAACAATGCAATGTTGTTGAGTATTTGTGGAAAGCATATTATAGCAGGTTCTTTTGTGGTCTTGGGTATGAAGTTTATAAATAAATAATGGATGAGTTAGTACACTTGATAAATATGAGAAAAAAAAGGATAGAAGTGCATACATGAACCATCCATCCACATATAAAGTATTTGTATTTTATCTGATGTGGGAAAGCTTACACTTAAAACATATGTACAACTTTAAAATGTCTTATTATATAGGAATACGAATAATTTTTAGAAGTTTTGTTGTGTTGAAATTTGAATCTGTATTCCACAAAAAAAAAACAAAAAAATGTGTATTGTTGTATTTCACTGTATATGTTAATTACAGAAAAAATAGTATTTAAGACGAGTAATATCTAGATGTACCCCTTGTAGCTTTTGTACACTACCGGTTGATACATGATTATGATCATATTTATACAGTGAGTGATTCCAAAGTTAATGCAACAAATAAAATATTTGTAAGTGGGAGGGAAAACATTTTTAGGTTTACCATGGGCTATAAAAAGTTGTTTATTATAAAAAAAATATAGAACGCCGTGTGCCTCTAATTTTTTTTTAAATAAATAATTATCACTGAATTCTGCCTAGTTCAAGACTAAAAAGAAAATTTCTTATTGAAAAAAATATAAAAACAGTTTTAGTGTACGTTTTTAATTTTACTTGATTAAATACATTTTAATTTAAATGCAAATTTACAATGAGTTTTATGGCAAGGGATAGCCAAATTGTATTATTGAAACCTACATAATTTTGTAAAATTATCTCAAGTGGCTTGGCAGTTATAAATAAATTTAAATTTTTTAAATAAAACATTGACACCATGCATCTTCGTTGGTGTTGATATTTGATATTTCGAAAAAGCGCCAAACGACAAAAACATGTGTTTTGAAGAAGCCCTATTTGCTGGTAGAAGGAAGGCTAACGCCATCTTCGAAGTCACCCTGTTTATATTTTTTATTAATATAATTTTCCCCTTCGGCAAAGTTTTCTTATACTGTACTTTATTTTACATTAGGGCATTAAATATAAAGTTCACGCAATCCCGTTGAAATGTACATATACAATCAACACTCATGGTTCACACTCAGGTTCAAAGAATGTGCGTAAGGTAAGATAATATAACAATTGTGATAAAATGTGGCGTTTGCAAATTTATTATCATGCTGATCCCTCCAAATTTTGTAGTACCTATGTGATCACAAAAAAAGCACTGTAGATGTATTGTGTTTTCATAATATTTAAGTCAACAGAATGAAGCTGTTCAACTAAAATGTTCCGGGTTACGTACAAACTAGCCTGTGATAATATCAAGGTTGAAGTTTCCGAGTTGATATGCATTATCATTGCACTTTTTTCAAAGTCACCTTGTATAATAACGAAAACGTTTTCAATAACACAACAAATAAGAAATTTCTGAATTTACATACAATATAATCTAGGCAAATTTGAGAATGTGGAAAACAACAATGCACATCTCTTTTGTAACATTTAAGAAAGTATGACGTTTATTCTAAAGCAGTGATATTATGTTGAAATATATACGTAAAAAAAACAAATAGTGTTCATTAGAAAACGTCATATAATAGGCCGTGAAATACCAAAAAAATTATGGCGTAAAAAATTATGGGTACTTTGATTACGCCTTTCTTTTCTCTTAAAAATTCGTTGCCTTCTAGAAAACTTTTTCTACAAAACTTTTCCTAATAAACACGGGGTACGTGAAATAATAAAATACATAGAAAATAATAAAGAAATAAAGAAATATTTGGGTAGACATAGAAAGAAAATGACAAAATTTAATTCTAAGCAATGACTGGAATTTAATTGTTAAAAAAATTAATACAAAGAAATATACAACTGGAGAGCAAAGAAGTGATAATACAAGTAAGAAAATCATCAAAAAAAATAACATGCAAGAAATAATAATGAGATATTAAAAAAATATAAAGCTAAAATAATTATAAATCTCAAAGCAGAACTAATGTTTTTATTCGACATTTTATACTGAACCCTGAAATTATATAAAAATCAAAAAAACAACTGCCAAGAAATTAAAGAAACAATATTAACAACCGAACAAAATTGAAAAGCGAACACCAGAATAAGAAACAAACACTAATAAAGGTCTGAAGAAAATACCAGCAAAAGGCTTAACTAAACTTATTCTGTGTCGTACTATGCTAGAACTTCGTCGGCTTTTTGCAAATAAAAATTCAAGAAGACCCCATTAAAAATTGTATGAAAAGGAGCAAACAAATTTCATAAAATAAAGAAGAGTTTTAACAAACACGAATACACTAAAAGACATAGAAAATATACTAAAATAAAGAAGAGTTTGGGTAGACATAGAAAGAAAATGACAAATATTTGATTCTAGACAAGGACTGAAACGAAAAATTACAAGACACAATAGAAAATAATTAAACATCTCAACTAATGCAAAACTAATGTCGAATAAAATACTGTACCCCGAAGTCAAATAAAAACCATAAAAACTGTCTAATAATTATCAAAAAAACAAACTTAAGAGTCATCACTTAAGCACCAGAATAAAAGATAAATACTAATAAAGATTGGAAGAAAATACCATAAAATGCTTTAACAAGACTTATTCGGAGTCGTATTAGGCTTTGCTTTTTGCAAATAAAAATTCATGCACTTTCCATTAAAAGTTATTTGAAAAGGATCAAGCAAATTTCATAAAGTAATGAAGAGTTTGAACAAGCACGAAAACACTGAAAGACCCGGAAAAAATAATGAAGCAGAGAAAAGTTTGGGTAGACATAAACTAAATGGCAAAATTTGATTCTAAGCAATAAGTGGAATACAAGTTGTTAAAAGAAATAAATACAAAGAAATGTAGAAATGGAGTTAAAAAGAGCGACAAGAAAAGTAAGAAAATTTCGGGAAAAATTACATTGAAATAAAAAAGAAATTTAAAAAATATTGAAGATGAAAGGATTACACATTCCATTTAATGCAGAACTAATGTCGTAAAAAATACTGGACCCTAAAATCATATAAAAACCATAAAAACTGTCAAACAGAAATTAAGAAAACAAAACGTATAGGGATTAAACAGAATTGAAAATAGTGGACCAGAATAAGAGACAAATACTAATAAAGGTTGGAACAAAATACCATAAAATGGCTTAACATGACTTATTCGGAGTCGTACTAGATATTTAATAGAATTTGGTCAGCTTTTTGCAAATAAACATTCAAAAAGGCCCCATTAAAAATTGTATGAAAAGAAGCAAACAAATTCCATAAAATATAGAAGAGTTTAAACAAATGGAAGACGACAATACTAACAAACGAATAGAAGAAATAATGAAACAGAGAAGAGTCTGGGTAGACCGAGGGGTAGACATAAAAAGAAAATGACAAAGATTGATTTTAACACACAACAACATAACTGGAATAGAAAGTGTTAAAAAAAAATAAAAAACAACAAAGATATTATTAAAACAAATAGAGTGAAAGAAAAGCGATGATAAAAGTAAGAAATTACTCTAAAAAAACATGTAAGATATAATAAAGAAATATAAAAAATATAAAGATCAAAAAATTACGCATCTCCACTAATGCAGAACTAACGTCCAGTAAAATGTTGGCCCTCGAAATCCAATGGAGACCATAAAAACTATCAAATAGAAATTAAGAAAACAAACATAGGGATTGAATAGAATTTAAAAGGGAGCACCACAATAAGAGACAAATACTTAAAGGTCGGAAAAAATAGCAAAAAATGGCTTAACAATCCTAATTCGGAGTTGTATTACGCTTTTTAATAGGATTTTGTCTGCTTTTTGTAAATAAAAATTCAAGAAGACCCCGTTAAAAATTGCATGCAAACAAATTTCATAAAAGAAGAGTTTGGACAAACACAAAAACACTGAAAGACACATAGAAAAAAAATGAAATAGACAAGATTTTGCGTAGACATAGAAAGAAAACGACAAAATTTGATTCTAAACAATGAATGCAATACAAATATTAAAAAAATGAGTGCAAAAAGAAATGTACAAATGGAGTAAAAGAAAAAATACAATAAAAGTGAGAAAATCATCGAAAAAATAACATGTCAGAAATAATAAAGAGATATTAAAAAAATATGAAGAGTAAATAATTATATATCTCAATTAATGCAGAACTAATGACGAATAAAATACTGGAACAGGAACTCATATAAAAACTAGAATAGCACTAGAATAAGGGGCAAATAGTGATAATATTCCGAAGAAATTACCATAAAATGGCGTAACAAGACTGATTCTGAATTATATTACGCTATTTTGTAGAATTTTATCGGCTTAGCTCGTAAATACAAATTCGAGAAACCCCAATAAAAATTGTGTGAAAAGGAGCAAACAAATTACATAAAATGAAGAAGAATTTGAGCAAGCACGAAAACACTGGAAGACAGAAAAAATAATAAAACAGAGAAGAGTAGAAGTTTGGGTAGACACAAAGAAAATAACAAAAATTGGATTCTACAAGGAAATGTAGAAATTGAGTTAAAAGAGCGATAATAAAAGTAAGAAAGTTCGCAAAAAATAACATGTAAGAAATAATAAAGAAATGTAAAAAATGTGAAGATTAAGGATTAGACACCTCAATTAATACAAAACTAATGCCGTATAAAATACTGGACCCCGAAATCATATAAAAACATAAAAACTTTCAAAAAAAAAAGCAAGAAAACAAGCTTATAGGTATTAAACAGAATTGAAAATAGAGTACCAGAATAAGAGACAAATATTAATAAAGGTGGGAACAAAGTACCATAAAATGGCTTAACAAGACTTAATCGGAGTAGAATTTGATCAGCTTTTTGCAAATAAAAAATGAAGAACGCCCTTTTAAAAGTTGTGTGAAAAGATGCAAACAAATTCCATAAAACGAAGAAGAGTTTAAACAAACGGAACACGAAAACACTAAAAGACGAATAGAAAAAATAGTGAAACAGAAAAAACTTTGGGTAGACATAAAAAGAAAATGATAAAATTTTATTTTACCCCATAACTGGAAAAAATTGATGAGGCAAATACGTCGGAAGAAACCAACAAAATAGCACAAAAAATACTTATTCTGAGTCATAGAAAGAAAGTGACAAAATTTGATTCTAGGACTGGAATTCAAATTCTTAAAAAGAAAAAATGAAATACAAAGAAATGTAGAAATCGAGTTAAAGAAAAACGATAATGAAAATACGGAAATCTTCTTCTATTGTGGAAATATGAAAACTAAATAATTACACATCTCAACTAATGAAGAACTAATGTCGAATAAAATACTGAATCCTAAAATCATATAAATACTGTCAAATAGAAATCAAAGAAACAAACTTAGGGATTGAACACAATTGGGAAGAGAGGACCAGAATGAGAAACAAATACTAATAAACGTCGGCAGAAACCCAGAAAAAATACTTATTCTGAGTCGTATTAAGCTATTTTGTAGAATTTTGTCGGATTTTGCCGTTCGGCAAATAGAAATTTAAAAAGGCGCTTTTAAAAATTGTTCGAAAAAGATAAAACAAATTTATTAAAAGAAGAACAGTTTGAAGAAACGCTGAAAGAAAGTCAGAAAAAAAATGAAAAAACAATCATTAAAAATTGTAAAGTTAAAACTAGAGTAAAACTTGAAAAAAAAATGGAAACAAAAATTAAAAAACAAGTTTAGAGATTGAATAAAGTTGAAAAGAGATCACCGGAATAAGAGGCAAATGCCAAGAAGCGCCGGAAGAAATCTAGAAAATACCCCAAAAAAAAAGAGTTATTCCTTTCAAAAGCCCTTCAAAAGTGTTTTGGGGGTTTAAGCAAATAAAACATTAAGGAAGGTATTATCAAAAAATATGTGTGGAAAAGAGCATCAAAAATCCATGACCCCCAGGAATTTGTACATGTTCAACTTCATTATGTTAGGTAAACTTGTAATTTCTGCCTAACTTCGGCCTTAGAGATTGGACAGGATTTAATAGAAACCCCACAAATGAGTGACACATGCTAATAAATGTAGGAATAAGGCGGGAAAATATAAGAAAAACT
Source organism: Taphrorychus bicolor (assembly GCA_951812265.1). Classification (NCBI taxonomy): domain Eukaryota; kingdom Metazoa; phylum Arthropoda; class Insecta; order Coleoptera; family Curculionidae; genus Taphrorychus; species Taphrorychus bicolor. The sequence goes on from OX638298.1 coordinate 18,666,940, forward strand.
TGATAGGAGCTAAGAAAAAAATCAAGAAACTCAAAACAATAAGAGAGAGAGAGAGAGAGAAAATAAAAAAAAATAAAGAAAGCGAAAAGAGCGAAAAATTGTTTAAGTTGTTAAAACTTTGGAAAACATTTGAAGGAGAAAACAGAAGAAAAAAGCTTAGGTTAAAAATTATTGAAAAAGAAAAATGTCATTACACACAAATTTACAAAAAAAGTAAGCCAAAAACACGAGAGAAAAGTAAAAAAAAACAAAAGAAAATCTCCAGGTGTGCCTCCGGAAATATCAAACAATGACAAAAATTTTAAAAAATTAAAAGATTATTATTTATAACGAAAATAGTACCGAATAGACAATTTACGTATAAATTTATTGAAAATAATAATACAAAAATAAAGGCACAAAAATAAAAAATTAAAGGAACAAAAGCAAATCTCGCAGAGATTGAATAGAATTGGATGGAGACAAGAAACTTACCTGAGAAAAACAGAAAAATACTAAAAATTGTAGGAAAGTGACACGATGAAATACTAAAAAATAATGGAAAAAAAGATAAAGACCTCATGTGACACTAAAAAAGTTTCTCGGGTGATATATGCCATATTTTTTATTATTTTAGCGTTGTTAAATTGCGGGCATAGAACAAAGATTATTTTTTTATTAATAATGTAGAATAATAATTTTTCATTTCTGCCAATTAAAATTCAATTTTATAAGCGATTACAGAACAGTTACTAATTTGCTATCAAAAACCTGGTGGAAACTCTCTTCATATTAAATGGACTAATTTGTGTTACTTAATTCATTATAAAACGTCATCTAGTTGGCAAATTCTAATGCACACATTGTACTATTTATATACTAAACGCAACTTGTACAAAAACATTAATCATTGATTCGTATATTCTCAATTGGGGTCTATCTCAGTAAGAAGAGAATAGTAAAAAAATACCTTACATTAGATGTCCAACTTTTTTTTTGTTATCTATTTCTACATTACGTCCTCTGCTGGAGTGGTGCTGAGATAACAAAGATACAATGTCGAAGTTCCTCAAAACGAAAGAGATAGATTAAAAGAAATATATCTTAGATTATTTCACTCATCTATATTATTGCTATGGAGCAAAACAGGTATTAATAAGCGGTAATTCGATAATTTTCTAAAAAATTACAGCGGTAATTTCACGTTGTCATGGAATCAACCATAAAACCTTAATCAATGTCGTTGTCTGACTGATTTATTTAGGGTGACGTCCGAATATTCTAACACTACTTATTTATTTTTTAATCGCATTTTTGATTCGAGACATAATCTCACTAAATACCGCTCGAGCTTTAAAATGAACCAGATAATTTTTCACTCTGGCATGTTTTCCTCGCAAATTTCACTCGTCCTAAAGGACTCGTGAAATTATAGAAAACATGCAATCGTGAAAAATTATCGGTAATTTTAAAGCTCTCGTGTCATATATCAAAGGTCTCTGAGACGTCTATATCAAAGGTCTCTGAGAAAAGAAAATTTGATTTTTTTCCACAAATTTATTTTGCTATTTTTCTCGTATGCTTTACGTGTACCCTAATAGTTGATGTTGGGGTGCCTATAGATTCGTCAGTCCGATAAAAAAAAAACATCTATGATTTTACAATCTAACGTGTTTTCCGGACTTTGACGCCGTGGTCCAATAGAATTTTTCACTGATGTTTCGTCTACAGCTGCGGCAGACATTATCAAAGGCGATGAGGCAATGGGTGAAGTGATCTCCCGTGCTTCCCGACGTTGACTGATTCGACTGCGGTGAACTGTGGTGGGACTGGGGTGGGAGTAGTGGTGGCGCGGGGTTTCAGCGCACTTGAAGTACGGGGTGTTCATTATAAAGCTTTATCTAGTTGGCTGTGAAATGTTAAAAGAAAAGGATGGAGAAAGTCCATTTATTTTGATTATGTCATCCTTTTCTGTCAAAATTTCATAGCTTGCTAGACGAAATTTTATAATGAACACCCCCGTATGTTGTAGAACTCGCTTCTAGTCTGCATTTAGAAACGTAATTTCCTCCTTCCTGTTGAAATTGTTGTCCTGTTTAAAGGACCCATTGGCCTCTCTCGTTAGTTTAGGATAGAAACGTTGCGATTGATATAAGATATCCATCTCGTTGAAAAGGATGTCGTGACCTTTAGAGGGAGCGTGCTCTGCTACTGCTGAGATCGGTCAAAGACCGTAGCGATCCCCTATCGGCACCCGGAGTTTACCAACTTCCATGCAGCTGTGGCTCGGTATACATTGGCACCACAAAACGCAATGTCAACTCGAGGATAACGGTATACACAAGAGGAGTTGCAGGCTGGGACAAACACAAAAGTCGGCAATAGCAGAGCACGCCCTTCCGGAAGGTCACGATATCCTTTCCAACGAGGTGGATATCTTATATCAATCGCAGCGCTTCTATCCGAAACTAACGAGAGAGGCCTTGAGATCGTTAAAAACGACAACAATTTCAACAGGAAAGAGGAAATTACGTTTCTAAATGCAGACTGGAAGCGAGTTCTACGACATACTTCAAAAGGCGCCGAAACCCCGCGCCACCACTACCTCCACTCGACACCTTCCACTGCAACGCGACGGTGGAGGAACCCCGTAGCTCACTACAGTCGAATCAGTTAACGTCGGGAAGCACGGGAGATCACTTCGCCTACGATAATGTCTGCCGCAGGTGTAGACGAAACGTCAGAAAGAACCTCAAATTGTATTTTGACCGGCCGTGAAAGCCTTCACAGTCTTAACTATGATTTTCTAAATTTTTAATCAATCACATATGTGCATTTGGTAAAATGTTTTACCATCGGACTGAGGGATGCATGAAGCTCATGCTTTAGACATCAAATTTGTTAGACACGGCTTATTTTCTTCTCCAGTTTCTTGTTAATTAGGTACTAACATCAGTATTAATTCATGGTGAGCCAAAAAACGTCTACATTTTACTTTCTTTCCTACTTCTTTTTCTACTCTCTATGATTTTATTGAATTCATTGAACATTTTCTGTAATGAATGAGCTCTTGATTAGACGATGAATTGAAATGTGCGGTAGCTTAAGCCAATTTTTATTCAGAATGCTTATGAAAATCTATGTGTGTGCACCCATCTAATGCATGGAAAAAATCTCGCTCATCTAGTGTATCTAATGTATTTTTTTTTCTGAGTGCATTAGATCAAAACAATAATTAATAATAGCCCAATTTAAATATTCTTTACATAGAAAATTGTTAGCAATATTTGTATCTCCATTTGTCACGCTTACATAATACTACATGAATGCTACCTTCTTCCAAATTTTTGAAAATATTGAAATTTTTTAGCCCACTGTGTGGATTCTACTATCCTCTCCGAATAACGATATACCAAAAATGCATTTTATTCCTCAAAATGTAGCACAAAGTATTCAATGTGTTGACGACTATGAAGATACTCGGAACATAGTTATTCTCGGAATGCTAACCACGTTTGTACAACCATTTAGTCATAAAAGTTAACTATAAATATTTTATTGCTCCTGCTGAGTTTGTACAAAAGATATTTAAGTGTATGTATGTATATTGTAAGTAGTCCTTCATTAAATATGTAGAAATAAAAACCGCAAGCATTTAAAAACTTGGTTTGATTGGTTAAAAGTAAGAAATGAAAACAGGTAAGATCTGTAGTAAATTAGTAGGTAGTACGAGTTATTGCGATTGGCCACAACGAGAAATCATTCTATGCTGAGATGAGGATGAGGCCCAAACTGTCGCTTTGGGGCATTACTAGCGTGGATGTGGTTTGATTAATATTGTGTTGGGGTACAGGAGTTTTGGGTAAATATGCCGCATAAACGGTCAACGCACTTCCGTAATTATTAATTAATTTCAGGTGTATAATATTAAAAGGTTGTTTTCTTATGATTCGAAAAATGTATTCATAGCCCAACACGGTAATTATTTTAGCCCTAAAAACGGGCAATTTGGTCGTAAATTGTTATTATCGAGGCAAGCACCCTACTTTTGGAAAAGTTTCTTTCGGGCTAATGAGGGATTATTGTGTCTCGTCGAATTAGAAACTTTACATAAT